>OZ020237.1:21762897-22982897 GCA_963971235.1 Cryptus armator
TATACTCGGGCGGCAACTTCGATCGATCTTAGTCCTTTCAGTCTATCTACTCTTTTTTCCGGAGAGACACGAACGGATAAATCAAACCAGTCAAACAAATTGAGCGCTCCCCGAGGATATTGGCTTTATATGCCCCCACAGTCACTCTTTTCTTATCTTGACGTCTTTTCCAGAGGATTTTGTGGCTCTATACCGTAGCATATACGGTCCCTTTACCCTTCTTTGCTCCGCGAAAAAGCAATAACCGAAGGGGAGTAATAAAAATCGACGTAATTTTTTTTTTTTTTTTTTTTTTTTTCCGATATCATCAAAACTGTCGGAAATAAAAAAAATCAACATTAAGTGCAATAAAATATCCCAAAAAAACTGACCATTGAGGCTGCAGCTGTTTTTCCCGAACACATTTTATTGATATTGACTTCAATAATATTGCGATCCCGAGGCTTTGACAAATCATCACGGAATTTCGAATTCATTCGTCCCGACGTCGGTGGTAGGCGTGTAAATAAATACTATTTCGATATTTATTAGCGGTTCTCAAATATTCGAAATTTGAATAATTTGGTCGAAAGAAATACAAGTTATTCTAAAGGTAATTCGAAAAAATCGGAGTAATTCGTCCTTAAAATACTAACCTTTTTGATAAAACGTTTAATTAACTCTGTCCGCCATTTTTTTTTTTTTTTTTTTTTTTTTTTTAATACTTTATAGCGAACGGACGAGGATATGAAAAAAATATACACAGAGAAAAGTTCTATTAAAAGTTGTTGCCGATGCGACCGCACGCATTCGACGAAAGCTCCTGCCTTCGGGCTGTTGGACTTTTCGTTATTTTTGTTTTAAAGTCTCCGAGGCAATGGGGACGTCGTATATTTTCGACGAGCTGTTGCACGGATAGACTTTCCAGGTCACCGACTGTGACGATGGATACAAAAAGCTCTTTCCGGTGCGGAACTCGCATCCCTCTTCTTTCCATCTTATCCTCTTTTTCTTTTTCCTATCCTCTCCTGTCGTCTCTCCTCCTGTTGGTATAACCGCATACATGAGCTTCAAGTCCGAGTCGACGTCACCGGGAGCACCAGTTGGCGGCAAACAAACAATCGGCGCCTGTGCAAATATGAAAACGTGCACCGCAAGCGTAAACACGCTAAACCTCCCGGGCAGCTTTTCGTTTAACGGAAACACTGCCAAAGCTAAAATTTGTATGCGTAGCTTCTGCGACATCACCGCAATTTCGGATATAACTCGCAAATAACCGAACTGCATCAACAATTATCGATACATCGAAATTCGTATAATTTATAACATTTTTACGATCAATGCGCGATAAATAAAAAATAATGAAATTGCATTAATAATAAATGATTTTTATTGATCGCGCGCTTGCGAACGAAATGAGTTGCAAATAAAGAATGAAAATTAATCAAATTAAAAATTATCAATAGACCATTACAAAGGCCCTTCGGTCGGTATTTTCCGATAATTACAGGTTTTCCTGAATCGCGGAAAAAATTTAATTACGTATCTGAATTAATGAGTGAAATGAAATTATACGATATTACTGATGATATTTTATTTTTTATTTATTTAATTTTTTCACGTAAATTCATGTAAAGAAATAATTATCGTAAATAATGTAATTTATTATGATTATTTTTTATTTTTATGTTTATTTATTTTATTTATTTATTATATATTTTCATATCGCAGTTACGATCAATAATTTCGGAACATCAAATTTCTCGATAGTGTAATTTACGAAGAAAGCCGACAGAGCTTTCGCAACTGATTCACAGTGAAAGAGCCGTAATCTCGCGTCTGGAATAACTCTCGGTGAATGGTAGCGAGACGACGAGATCTGCGGGCATTGAAAACTTGTGGGATTACGAGAGACCAAAAGCGAGTGCGCTTAATTAGTTACCGAGTGGCTAAGAACTTATTACCAGCGGTATAGCGAACCATACGCCTGGATGTAGGTACCTAATATACGTTGCAAGGCTTCCGCTGGATACATCGCCGTTGCCGCTTTTACGAGAATTTCCAAATCGCATTTACGGCAACAAATATACGAATCTTTGTAACTTTCACGTTTGAATATTCAAAATTTTCGTTCGTGTTATCCGCGATGTTTAATCCGAAAAAAAATCGCTCGAGGCTTTTCGACGCGTTTTGAAAGGAAACGATAATTAATTGGCCAATTAATTATGGATAATAATTAATTATTGTGTTTATTATTTATTAATTAATATTCATTATTAATAATAATTGGTTTAGCAAGTGATTATTATTATTATTATTGATTTATCGATCATTTAAAAACGCGTGAAAAAGTCAGATTCGCACGCATTTCCGGAACACCGCGTAAACTGTAACCGATAATGTAAAATCGATATTGTTACGATAAACAAATCGCCAATGAAAAATACATATTATTACGTTTCCTGTATTAATATATCGACACAGTTAATTTTCCGTTTTCATCGCGTTACGTTACAATTATCTCCACCATTGTTACTCAATGATGTGGAATCATATTATTGCTTTTAATAATTGGAATTATTAAAAATGAATTATTGTTATTAACGGATCCCTGACGCATCGCGGATTACTGAAAACCTATCGAATTATCGATACATCGATTAATTAATGCAACAATTCAGTTTTTTAGTCCGCGTAAAGACTTTTATCAATCCAATGTATTTTTTTTCGTCACTTATCGTTTTATTTCATTTTTTAATAGAAATGACGAAAAATTTAATTAATTAATTTTCCGATTATAATACGCGATTTTTTTTTTACTGTTTCGCTTTTTTTCATTTTAATACACTTTTATTCGGACTTTTCGCTTTTTTTTTTTTTTTTTTTTCAATGCACTTTTATTTTTGTCGGGAGATTTTGAATTTTTGCAAAATTCATTTTTTGTTTCGATGTATGTTCCGTCAATATATACGCTTCGTAATTTTGAATTAAACACAGAAATGAAAACGCAACCCTGCAGAGAGTAGCTGTATAATAATATAACCGGTGGTCCATTCGCGTCCCCTTTTAGCTTTAAATAACGAAACATCGTTCGGCTCTTTCGCTTCGCTCGGGTTGGGAAGCAGAATATAATTGCGGCTGTAACATACTCCCGGAGATTGCATTTGCGACAAAATCTTTTCACCCGCATCCGGCTTCACCCCATTTTTTTTTACTATTCCGCTTTTAATTTTGAAAGTTTCGAATAGTCGCACAGAGTGCGTCCTGCGAAATTCTCTCGTTCGCGTCGCAGTTGTACACTTTTGGATTTGTTCCGTTTTCTCTTTTATCATCGGAACGTCTATTGCGAAAAATAATTAAACTTCGAGGAAAATCGAATGAAAAAAAAAAAATCCGATTCGCGGAATCAAAAGAAAATTCAATTCCACTTCCGCAAGATATCTCGACGAATCCGTTCGTTCGATTTCATCGACATCTTTGCGCTTCGCGGTTCACCGGACTTCGTTTTGCGAAAATTCATTCGTTAACGTCCCTTTTTCTCACGGAAGTTGAAACTTTTGCCCGATAAAAATTCTCGTCTAATTGAACGCGGAAAGCTTACGCAGGTGCGATCGATACGTTTCAACCGATGAGCAATTCTCTCGGTCTTTCAGCCGCCTCTGCCACACTGATTGTAGCCGTGTATTCGATCAGCGAAAGCTCTACGCTCCACGCATTTGTTTGTCGCACGCATCGGAACGCAATATCCGGACGCAAATATCCGATGCAGAGGCATCGTTTGCGCGAATGAATGTCGTAGATACCCGACGCCATGAAACTCTCGATTGCGGAGAATATCGAATTCCCTACGTGGCAATTAACTCTCAATAAAAAAAAAATTCTTCGAACTATCCTGGCGCAGTAGCGCACGTGGCATTGCGAAGATAAGATTAAAGAAGAAATTGAAAACGTAACTAAAAATTTTCGAAATTAAATTACATAGCCATTTTTTTAATTCACATTATTTCAACGAATTGAGATTTTGTTATCAATCAAATTTCTTAATCCTTTACACTTATCGAAAATCGATAAAAATTAAAGGGGTACATCTACCGAATCTGAATAATTCGATTCAAAAAAGTTTCAGATTTTTTTTTTTTTTTTTTTTTCGACTCAATTTTAGTAAAAAAAAAAAAAAAATTTCATCACTTCGCAAAGTTATTTCGACATAAAATTGCGATCTATAAAAGTTTTCATTTATTTTTTTATACATCGCGTGATAATAATTTTAAAATGTACACTTTGAAAATGATTTCGTTATTTCCCTGTTTCTTCATTTGCACGCTATCGCAGCCCCTCAAGTCGCGTCTGCGTTTTTTTTTTTTTATTTCTTCGGGATTTCGCGAGAAGGATAGAAAGCTCAGGAGCGTTAGGGAGATTTTCCTTCCGTTGAAACCACTTCAGCAACGGAGAGTAGAGATCCACGAAGGTGCCAAGTCAGGGCACCCATATTACTATATATATACACGTATATAATACGAAGCTCTACTGGCGGTGACTCGAATTCCCTTGTGCTTCTTTTCGCTTCTCAACCTCTCGCGCATCCAACCGTAGCTGAGCTATTACTTTACCCTCTTACTCGACGCTCTTACCTCCGAAGATCACCCTCTTTTCGAGCGTTCTGTGCGAAGCCCTCGAGCGCCAGACTAGGGGTGTCTCACTGCTGTTCGAATGGAACATTTCTACTGTGCCTGAGGGTGAGAACTCCTCTCTTTCTTCATCTTCTTTTCCCTGATCTTCGATCCCCACATTCCCGAGACTCGAGCGCAAACTTTTTTTCGCTCGGCTGACGAAAATAATGCCCTGTAGGGAAATTTTTTTTTTTTTTTTTTTTTTACGAACTTCGTCTCGAAAATCCACTGCGTTAATGCCCGACTTCGATGAGATAACGCGATTGGTGGGTTTTAGTAGGTATAGAATGGTGTAAAAAAAAAAAAAAAAAAAAAAAAAACGAAATTGCGATATAATAATTTGAACACTCGAACTTTTTTTTTTTTTTTTTGAGTTTCGACTCGGGATTTTTGAATAAATGAAAGAAAAAGTCGGAAAACCTAAAAATTTCGATTGGGTACAGAGCTATCGAACGTTGCGTACCTTACGACGAAGTTTCAGGAATCTTAAATTGTAGGACTATAGTTTATCCTTGTCGGCGATCGTAGTTTCACCGGAGGCTACCGTCGTCGTTAGGTGCCTCTTTTTCTATAGATACTTGAGATGTTGAATTTACTATGTAGCCGTATATACACGTCTCTTGCAAAGTGGTTGAGAGTTACTAAGACAAAGTCTGATTTACGACGTTACTCTATGCAAGAACGCTCGGCGCTTGTCGTAATCTCAACGACCCGCACTTTAAGACAGTAACTTGCATGAAGAATTTCTATTTTAACTCGAATCGCTCCGGCGAATGCTCATTAAGAAAGTTTCAATTTAGCGGCATCAATTGTCAAAGTGATTTCCATCCGAAGATAGTGCCGACGAGTTTCATTAATTTATACGTCATTTTCATAGAAACATTGACGATGTTGTGGGATGATATTCCAACTTTTAAATTAAATTTTTTTTTCAACTTTTTAATTAAAAAATGTAAATGTGAGTCAAATTTTTTATTTTTTTTTACGATGGGAGATAATAAAATCAAACTTTTCATACCGAAAGGTACCTATTCCGAGTGTTGCAAAAAAAATGTAAAAAATTGAAGTATTGAAAAAAAAAAAAAAATTGCCATAGTATTTAACTTTAATAATTTGTTTTTTTTTTCATTATCTGTTGACAATTTTTTTTGTAAGCCTTTCAATACATATATTTTTCGATAAAATTTTTTATTCGATTACCTCCCACAATTTTCGAGAATAAAAAAAATTTTGACTCGATTTTCGAATCGCAGGATAAATTTGCCCGATTAATGAACCCTTTTATCTCGCAGCAAAAATTGAGTAAATAACAATAAGATGATAATATTTTTTTCGCGTTGACCAAAGTGAACAGAAATACACAGAAATAATCTCTTCTCCTTGTACAGCGTCACTTCGTTTAATATTTCAAAATATCTCGAAAGCTATAGAATCGTCTCTCACAGTCTTTGTTGTTGGCGGCGTCACCGGCAATATTCCCCTTTGGGACAAAATCGTCTTAGTCTTCTTCTTTCCTCATCAGTTTCCGGAGTCGGATTTCCTATCGTCGTAAACTATGTCTTCTTCTCCCTTCGGTTCATATACCATGTACCACCTCCTTGAAATATAAACTTATTTACTTCCGAAAGCGCTTCACCTCGTCCCACAGATCGCACCCCCATAACTTTTCAAATATTCCCCAACCACCGTCGATCCCTTTGCAACTTTGACTTCACCTAAAGTTCAGAAGTAAAGCTAATTCTCTTCAATTTAATGTTAGGGTCCCGCCGTAGAAATTCGACAATCTTGAAATAATAAAGTTGCCGGCGCCATGTGCTATCGGGTTGCCGCGGGGGGTTAGGATTACTATTTTTCACGTGATTCTTTGTCGCCCGAGTGTCCTTCACCGTTTGCAACATTATATTTGCGCGTTCGACACAAAGCAGCAGAAAAGACGTGGAAGACGCATAAGTTCTTAATGGCGAACGGAGTTTTCCGTTCGTTTCTTTCACCGGCGTTTCAATTAAGAACTTTACCTCGATACCCCCGGTCTTCGTATCTCGTTCAAGCGATCTTTGCCCCCCTCCCGTCCACCAGGAAAAGCTTCGATACTCATTCCGTCATATAGAAGTCGCGAGGGATGGTTTTCACGAAAGTGGAAAATGAGAGAAAGCAAAGGAAACGTGAAATGGAGGATAGATGAAAGGGGGATGAAAAAAAAAACGGGAAAAAAGTGGAAAAACGAGCTTTTGCCAGCGGCCTTGCATCGCCCGGTCGGAAGGTGGGCATCAGCCTTCGTCCGTAATCGGCGTAACGAGACGACGCCGGAAATAGATGGCATCGAAGAGTCACGACTACGAACGCGGCGACGCCACGCCTCGTGCAAATATTTTAGCATTTCACCCCCAACCCTTACCTCCTTCACCCCCCACCCCCCTCCACCCTCCTCTCGCCTTCTCTGCGCCCAGACGAGAACGAACGTTCTTACGCTCGTTTCTCAAGAGCCCTCGAGTGTTCTCTGGAATATCGTATAGATACCGTTTCATCTATAACGCTATATATCCGACGTAAAATACGAAGTGGATGAGAATTGGAATGAGGCGTAGCGAAAGCGCCATAGTACTCGGAAGTGCACGTTTCTTCATCATCTTCCACTTTTTTTTCTTGTGACCCGAGTCGCTATAACTGACGTCACATCCGGATAACGCTGCGAGAGGACCACAGACACCCCCTCCCCCCTCCCCCCCGTTTACAGGTCACGAAGGTTATCGATCGAATAATTTCATTGGGACTAAACGAGCACAGGGTTCGAGCGACGAGGAGGGCGCGGCGTTACCTCCGGCAAGTTTCCGGCAAACCGCGACCGGCATAAACTTTTCGATTCGATCGATCGATCCGACCGTTAGACATAACCTTTTTTTTAACTTTTTGATTCTGTTTGCCATTAATGAAGGCGAATATTAATGAATTTGAGAAAAATGTTTTCTACGCGAATAGTTCATTTTTTTTCTCATTTTATGATGAAACAGCAATTTTTTTTCTGCGGTGAGGAGAAGTGGTTAAAATGGGAATTTTGTTGAGAGAAAATTTAACGTACGATTTTGAGGTTAAAAAAGCGGCATTTGCTTTTTTCTTCATCCCTGAAACGAGAAAAAAAATATTTTCGTACGAAAACACGCTGACGTCGACGAGAATGTGACTGCGGGACGTTGTCGTCATCTCGTAGGAGTTTAAAGTTTTTGTAAAAAAAAAAAAATTATGCGGGGCAAATTTTTTTTTTTTTTTTTTTTTTTTTTTTTCGTTGTTTTTCTCGAGGCATAAAAAAACGGGTTAGCAGTACGCGTATCTCGAGAGATACACACGAAAAGTTTCGTGACGAGTTTCTTGCGGATGACGTTTTTCAAGTTCGAAGAAATCTTCGAAACGCACATCGGGGGGTTGTTTCCGGATCTCATAGTATCACTGTATCATTGAATACATCGTTCAAGAAAGAAAAACGAAGCGCGCAATCTCGCCTACTTCTGCATTGACAAGAATACTTTTAAATCCGAGTGTTCCACTTGAAAGTACGTCATCGCGATATAGACGAGAGATGCTGCTACGCGTATAAAAAAATGTTACTGTTCTCGTCGTTTCCTCGACGCTTTCTATGTCGAATGAAAAAGATGTCGCGAACTAAAAATAGCATTAGCAATATGTCATATCGACGTTCGCAATCATGTCGCGTTTTACGAAACGCCTGTTTTCGAAACGCAAAGCATAAAAAAAAAAGAAATCAATAAAATGAACATTTCGATGTATCGTAGAAAAATATACCTCGTGGGTCGCGAGAGGATAAGTTTCTTTGATAAATTATCCCGATTTGTTTTGCAGACTCTGTACTGTTGTGTATATGCGGTATATACGCGGTATTTCTGCGTAAATATCATATATGTGTTATATACGAGAGGTTTACCAGCGAACCACATAAAAAAAATTTACATCGCGTAATATAGTACGAGATATCGAATACATTTCAGAAAAATTTTCTGCAAATATATAAAAAATTATTATATGATTAATATATTAATACGAAAGTTCGATATTCGAACGCACAATATTTTATTTATATCACTGTAAAAAAAAAAAAAAAAAAAAAAAAATGTATCTTCCATTATTTATGGTAATTCTCGATTGAGACGGATACACGACAGACTTTGCTTATCTTTTTCGGAAAAAAAGCGCGCGGATTGGTTCGCGAGCCGATTCTTCGATCGGATCTCTCGATTCCCCTCAAAGGGCTCTCGGAATCAACGTAAGAAACGAGTCGGTATATCTCCGGGGAATTATTCCAGCGTAAGACGAAATCTTTGCCATTTCTATGTAATGTATACGAATATACATATCCAACGGGGAAATCCAATATTCGTGAGTTTTGGCACGAAGTCCGGTATGGCGGGGATTGCTAACGGTAAACATGACGCAAGTATAAATCTCTCCCTTCTCGAGGGGTTTTTTTTCCCCACTAATTATATGTACACGAAAAGAAGAAAAATATAAGTTTCACGATGCCGAAGAAGATATTTTATTCGGAGCAAAAAAAAAAATACGACGAACTTTACGAACGAACCTTACGAACGTTATGGACCCATTTATAGATGGCAGACGGTGGAACAGTAGGGTGGAGCGAAGAGTTTCCGTGTATCTTCGCGAACACAAAAGTTTTTCGCTATGAAAGAGACGACACTCGGCACTTAATCAACCCTGCTATACCCTCCCCCCTCCCCCACCCGCCCAGTTTCTTCGCCGTTGTTGTTCTCTCGTTGTTCCCGGTGAGTTCACCCGCCCGAGACAATGAAAAATATATGACAGTAATAACGTTGTATTGTCGTAGCTCCGAGGGTAGTAGTACGAGCGGATTGTTAACAGAACGAAACACAGTTATAACGAGAGAAACAATTCTTTTCTATAAACACTTGTTTTTCGTGTACGGAATAAATAATAAATAATAAATAATAAATAATAAATAATAAATAATAAATAATAAATAATAAATAATAAATAATAAATAATAAATAATAAATAATAAATAATAAATAATAAATAATAAATAATAAATAATAAATAATAAATAATAAATAATAAATAATAAATAATAAATAATAAATAATAAATAATAAATAATAAATAATAAATAATAAATAATAAATAATAAATAATAAATAATAAATAATAAATAATAAATAATAAATAATAAATAATAAATAATAAATAATAAATAATAAATAATAAATAATAAATAATAAATAATAAATAATAAATAATAAATAATAAATAATAAATAATAAATAATAAATAATAAATAATAAATAATAAATAATAAATAATAAATAATAAATAATAAATAATAAATAATAAATAATAAATAATAAATAATAAATAATAAATAATAAATAATAAATAATAAATAATAAATAATAAATAATAAATAATAAATAATAAATAATAAATAATAAATCGATTAGTTTTTGCAAGTGATTGAATCGTTACTGCAAATCGTTGTTGCGATTGCGAGAAAAATCCCCTCGATGCTTTCACGTGCTCCGCTACAACCGGTAGGAAGTTCATCATTAGCATCGTTGTTGCGGCTAAACGTTTCGCGACGTCACGAGGGTCCCTGAGAGGCGTCGTTTTTATTTTCAGGTCAGAGTCCTCGAGTCTGAGAAATTATTAGCAGTGGCGACAGTACCACCTGACTGTAATAGATTCTCTGTCCGGTATATAAAGTTGAGACACGACACGGTTACACCCGCGCGACTCGCGATATAATGCACCTGAATAATAAAGCGGCAATGTCGGGGAACGAGGCGCAGTGACGTCGTCGACGCGATATACACGACACCGGGTTTATCCGGAACGCAACGTCGCGAGTACAACGTCATCGCACAGAGATGCACCATTGTACAGACGGAGGATCAAACGAAAAGCGGCTTCATTGTGACGCGCTTACACGTCGCTAACGCGCAAACTGAACTTCCTCTCTCGTTGTTTCTGATTCATTCTCGTACCGTATTATTCGCTCCACGTATTACGCTCGTTATCGTACTAAACGTTATATTACGCGTTGGGAGCTTTATTTACCTCATAGCTGATGCCATTTTTAAACCGCTTCACTTTTTTCTTTCCTGACCTCCATTACCTTCGGTGTCTACCAACCCGTAAAGTCGTTTATTCATTAAACCCATTTGTATAATTATTTTTTAACTTGAAAAACCGAGTCGAATTAAATCTTCAGAACGTCAGAAATACGATGAAACAACTGTTCTGCTGTCGAGATTTTTATGTTGTGCATCGCGGTGAAAGTAAACGCAGGAGAAGTCGGAAAAATGAGAGAAAATTACAATTTCCATTTATTAGGCATTTTTCTTCCGTATTACACTTCGTTTAAAAAGTCGGAGTTGTTCTTGAAGTAGAGGTGTGTGAGAATAGTATTCGAATCGAATATAATCGATATTTATCGATTATTATAAATTTTTTACGAATTATTAGATTTTTTTCGATTCGTTCAATTTTTTTTCTCGAATATCGAATCGCTACTTGAATTGATTATCGAAAGGTATAAACCAACTGAAACGCCTTTATTCGCGTTTACCGACCGATAGCCTTACCCTTCAATTAATTTCTTCTTCATAAATTTCATTTATAGAGTGGTACTCTCCACCCTCGTGGCGACCAGCCGCTGATCCTCAGTGATTTAATCAACGACCGAAAACACCGAACGTTCCAAACTTAACTAGAAAACTTTTCGGCATTAATTAACTTCCCAAAAATAGCATTATCGGATGAATATCACTGCGGAGGGGATTCAATAAGCTTTTTTTTTTTTTTTAAACAACTTTTTATTGTCCCTTAATAACTGCTGTTATAAAAGCTTGCGGCATGCATCGAATTTCCGCAGAGTCGATAGAGTGATCCATAGACGATTATTTCGCGTGGATCACGTGTGAGAAAAACGACCGGGGAATTCTTTCGCCGATAAACCGTTTATCTATCCGTTATCCGCATCGTACAATGTGCAATAATAGTTCAGTGGGTGGCTATCGGGAATTTGCACGACGAGAAAATAAAGTAGGTATCAACGAGGGTAATCGATTCTTCGCCGCTGACCAGTCAGCCCGGTAATTAACCGTTCAGCGGACGGTAATTGGCTACTCGAGCTTAGAACGGCCGTGACAACGACAACGATGATTACGACGATGATGCCGATGATAATGACGATGACGCCCCGTTTGGTTTCACGTGGAGATCGATACACGTTTTGAACGGCGATCGTCCAAGAATAGCGAATTCGCAAGGTGAAACCAACATGAAGTTGACCCACTTACTATACAGTCAGCTTTGCCCGGAACCCTCTCGTTCTCGAGAGTGGAGTCCTTTTATCGTTTAAGGGGAGTTTCATTCGTTCTTCCAGCAACCGAGACGAGAGTCAACGGGGAAAGCGTCTCTGTATTAAAGTCTCTTCGGGAAGGCGATCCTTTATGCTTCCTTTATTTCCGGACAATTTCCGAGCGACCGATCGTGTCCGGATGAATTCCCTACGAATTTCTCTATAGATGTATGTTATTGCGTACCATATAAGGCGATTCAGTAAATGTTTTCGTCATTCCTCGTCTCCGAGTTTAATTTTTTTTTTCATTCCCATCGAATTGGACGAAAGTACAAAAACGACGAAACTTTTTATAGTATAGAAGCTTTGACTTCGTACAACGTAAATCCACTTCGCTGAAGTATATTTGCCGAATATAGTTTCGGGATCACCCTGTATTATTATGGAGAATGTCTCGCAGTATGGACTTTCGTCCTGACGAAGGTACGGTCGTGAATACGAAAATTCTGGCGCGTTCTCTCGGTTTCATTGGTGGTTAGGAATTTCTCTCGGGTCTTGAATTTCACCCGCTGTATCTCGTTTTATTGCTCGTGCTGTTGAGAGATCTCGTCGTATTGGATGTCCAACTGTGTGGGCTTTACGCGCGGAGCGAAACTATTTCGACTGGAAATTCGTGGAGAACTTGGAAACTGTATAGTTGGCACAGTGTGGAACGAAGTCCACGTTGTTGACTAACAATAAAGTGCCTACAAGAACAGTTGCGAACGGTAACTTCAATCTTGAAACTCTCTATGTCGACGTCAACTGTTTGCAGCGATTCATAGAGAAAATCTATCTATGGTTAGTCGAGAAGCGAAGTTACTTCGTATTTTTTATTCCCTTTTTTTCCACTTTCGACTCGTTTTCTCGTGCGAGTAGAGAGTATCCTTCAGCGTTCAATGCGGAAATATGAAAACATTAATCTCCGCACGAAGCAAAGCTTTTGATTACCTTACTTACACTTCATCCCTATTCCCCTCTCCCGCTAGAAGCCACGAACGGTTTCTATTTGCATCTTTGCTCCACTTGTTGCACACTCACGTTGGCCAATTTACCCTCCTCTGCTCTTCTCAAGATATCTTGATTGCCACTTCGCTTCTCTAATGATCTTGACATAGGTACTAATCGTTCGTTAGTTCCCGCTGCTTCTTCATCTTGAACCTCATAAACCATTATTCGCAAAACTAATAATGGGCCTAAGTAGCGCAATGACGAGGTAACGCTTGTTTCGAGAGATGGAACTGAGTTTTTTAACGTCATCTCAACAGACGAGAATTCCTTGTTATTTAGTTATTTAGTTATTTAGTTATTTAGTTATTCAGTTATTCAGTCATTTAGTCATTCAGTCATTCAGTCATTCAGTCGTTCAATCATTCAGTCATTTAGTCATTTAGTTATTCAATCATTCAGTCATTTAGTCATTTAGTTATTCAATCATTCAGTCATTTAGTCATTCAGTCGTTCAATCATTCAGTCATTCAGTCATTCAGTCATTCAGTCATTCAGTCATTCAGTCATTCAGTCATTTATTCATTTAGTTATTCAGACATTCAGTCATTTATTCATTTAGTTATTCAGACATTCAGTCATTTATCACGGATCTCCGAAATTTCAAATAATTCGAATTGTTCCATTCGACTCGATTCAAATAGCCCTATCCAACGCTTTTATCAAACACGCGCTATTCCTCGGGCGCGAAAATTCCTAATTTCCATCATAGTTCAAAATAATAATAGTAATCAATGTAGTATACTCTGATGTGACATTGAATCTCGTCAACTTCCAGTATGTATATGCAATCGGCTTTGTACGCTGTTAGTCCAACGATACATTATGCAGTTTACATCGCTTATCCTATCGTTAAATCTTGGCATATAGTATAGCAATCTATATTATACCAGTCTACATTTATATAGCCGAAAGGGTTATACATAACGAATGTATTGTACCGTGACTCAAGCATGTCAAATTATAATTGAGTTGCCGAGGGCAACCGAACAATCGTGCCGATCCGGTGTTCTCGTACAGAGACCGCAAATTTCAACGAGCGTTGGTGGCGTTTTGATTGACCGCTCATTTGAGCTCCGATATCAAATAGCTCTGCTTTGATAACGAACCTAATCAAAACAATTGATGAAACAACTTTTGATTGTTTTTTTTTTTTTTTTTTTTTTTCGTTGAAAGAACAGTGAAAAGTTGAATCAACGCTGCGAAACTCTGATAAAAGTGGAAGACGAGACAAATTTGATGTTTCATCTTTCACGAGAGAATCATTCGCTCCAGTGAGTGTAGATAGCGGGGAAGATTCGAAGGTGGCAAGAGAAATGGCGAACAATTGAGAAAAAATCGAGTGGAAGCGAATTAAGGTGATGACCTTTGAAAATTGTATTTTCACAACTTTCTCGAAAGCGGGAAAAAAAGGGAAGCGCGCCGGGCAACGGATCGACTAGAAAATCCGGTCTTCTGTAATACTCCTTAGTATAGATATAGAGGCATTTATCGTCTGTTCCCTATTCCGATAAAAGGAACTTAACTAGCAGCGTGAACCGAAGCAAGAATTCCAATTTCAAGCGGCGCGTATGCAACTCATCAGTCCTCCTATTCCACAACTGCACGAGACAGTCACAACCGGAAATGAAGCTTTGCGACGTTCAGAATCAGCGCGTCATTTTCTCGTCCTTCTCTTCGATTTACCATGTATATGCGTATATGCATATGGAAGTGTATAGGAAGCCCTCAAGACGAAATTTACATATATCGAAAATTGAAAGCTGATGGAGACACTAAGTGATCTTTCATAAATCTTCAGACGCGATTCAGAATATATTCAGAATACGAAAACATTGGAACTTAACTTACAGTCGAAAAAAATGAATATTATACTATTATTTATCTATTAACAAAAAATAAAAAAATAATAATAATAATAGTCTTTTTTTTTTACTATAAATGACTTTTCGCAACGAACAATAGACGGATGAAGTGTTGCGATCAATTAAATAGCTTTCAACAGAATCCTACGAAGTTATCGCGCACACATTGGCTTCAAGGAATATTAGTAACGCTTCAGCGATCATTATGCGTGGATAATATCTAACGGTCTAACGAAACGAATGCACACTTCATCGGATTACAATGCTCGAGTAAATATTTAATACGTCTCGAAATCTGTTGATTGGAATCGGTGGCCGTAATTATCGATGAAGTCTCTCATGCACTTTGACGATTAAAAAAAAAATGATTCCAAACAGAATCTTCTATTGGGCAGTGAATATGTTTATTGAAAATTACAAGCATCAAAAGCAAAATGTTTGATCGATACGGATTTTCCTCGATGTTTTTTTTTTTTTTTTTTTTTTTTACCAACGACTGTTTCTGCAGACGCAAATTCCGTTTTTGCAACTTCCACCTCTGCGACGCATGCCGATGCACTTCATAGCGCAGGCAGAGTGATTAGGTGTGAACCACTGAGACGAAAATGAGAACACGTCACAGGTGAGGCGACGTTCTCTGGTATGAGGTTCGAGAGCGTTTGAGTCTTCGCTGACGGTTGGCTCTTCGATGGGCGCTAATTTTACAAATGAGCAAATTTCCAATCAAACCCGGGAAACTTCACTGGCAATTGAATTATTCGATAGTTACCCATTTCGTAAATTGGTCCATCGTATCGTCCAACATCCGCGGAGGTTGCGGCTGATGCACTGACAGCGATTGCTGATACGGCGAGAATTACGACGAAGAACTTCATGATGAGTTTTTTTAAAGATTTTTTTCTTTCTTCTACGTAACTTCCAAACGAAACTCGATGAATTAATGATCCTTCGTCGAGGATTCGCTCTTATATATCAATGGCTGATAGGATACCGTCTTCCTTTCGTACGCTTGGAGGGGCCAATTTTTCGTACAGTATCCCGCGGTTGCCGGGTTAACCGCGAAGAGTTTCCGTCGGAAAATCACCCATTTCTGCATTTAAACTGACTTTTGGCTGATAACGAATCGGAAGGATCCTTGTGGCTCTGTGAGATACGCGATTCTTGCGGTTCTCGAGTGTCGCTAAAATTACATTTGCCACCGCGATGATTCTCGCGTCAGCGATGTCTTTGTAAATTTGCGCATTCGCCGGTTGGCGCTTTTGTGAAGTAATTTAATTGGAATACGAGAGGTGAGATATCTTATCGATAATTTCAGACGCCCGCAACCAGCGTCTGTTCGATAATTGTACATAGGTTGCGGAAGCTCGACGTGGAATTCAATTTCGTGGTCATAGTGACGTCAAACGGGTCGCTTCGATAGCTGAAAGCAACTCTGTCGAAACATCTTAACATATATATAGAATAAATATAATAAATCGTTAATAAAAGATATATCTTCTATCATCTGCTTCCCGTATTCTTTCCTTCTTTTACAAACGAACCTTTGAGATTTATTTGAAAACTGATGAGCCATCGACAGGGTTTCCTAAAGGAGAAATACATCCGTTCTCTGCACGTGCGATGGTCCATAATATAATAAATTACGACTGCGGTTATCTTGCGGAAATAATTAAATTGGGTCACGAAGCTACTTATCTTATTGGTAATTTTGGGACCGAGAAACCCCGAGGCTATTCGATAATAGTGTATAGGAAGGAGAAGGCAATTCGATTTTGCGGCTGCTGCGCCGTCAAACGGCGACCCTTATCGCTGAGCAAAGCTTCGATACGTCTAGCAAAGTGTTCTATATAATAGACGGCATAGACGCGTCTGAATAGCTGATCAACGTTTACTCCTCGTTTATCGAACGAAAAAAAAAAACGCAATAAAATTTAACTCTACACTCGCGAATTTTTTAAAAATATTTTGCATATTCATTAAAATTCCTTTTAAAATCATTTTTCCTCGAGAATAACGATGAAAATTTTTTAATATTTTATTTTCTCGTTTACTAAAACTATAAATATATATTACTTGCGTGCGAAGGCTACGTATGCATACCACCATTATGTCCCAAGCGTCCATATGTATACGTAGATACATATGCATAGATAATGTTTACGAAGCGCAGTCGCTCTCGGAAGGTACATGAGCACCTTGAAGCTTAATCTACTGCGGCGGCTTACGCCCAACTTGGGCTCTAATACTGTCAAACATCAACAACGCTACTGCATAACCGTACAACGAACCTTCTCTTCGCTTCTGTATCCATCAACCACCTCCGCAATTCCTCTCGTCCATCAGCCACCTCCGCAATTCCTCTCGCAATTATAGCCGATCCTCTTCATGGAACTTCGGGAAGAACATTAATTAGATCGCAAAGGATCTATCGACGCGCGGTGAATCATTAATTCTAATTCCTCAACTACGAAATCCGCAAAATACATATCGCAACATTGCTTTTTCGACTTCAAGACGTTGCAAATTAAAAATTATGGGACAGATGAATACTACCGGCAAAGTAGGGATCAACATTATTCCATATAAATAAAAAAATTGACTTATTTCGTTCCGAGTGATGCGCTTCGACAGCATTGCAAACGTCATTCCGCTACCGCAATGCATAATGAGATTCGATGGTCGCGTGAGTGAATGTCTGTCGATTGGCATTAGCATTATTTAATTGCATAGAGCGCACGAGTGTATCTCGTTGTTACCGGCGCCACACAGCAACGTGACGTATACACTGTGACGCAATTCCATTGGAGTTTATTTTGTTTTGCGGTTCAGGGTCTCGTGAATAATCGATATATCGCACTTGGAGAGTATCATCACGAAAGACCGTGTTATCGGAGACAAATTGCGATGATTAATATTCATCAGAATAGTACGAGAAATCCAAAAAAAAACCTAAATAATGATAACGCAATATCGATTTTACTTTTGTTATATTTTTATTTATTTCCTATCGTATTACATCGTAAACTGTACGCATAAAGATCGAAAGAAGATTTACAAAAAAAAACATTTTTTTAGCAATCATCCAATGGCGGCGTAAAATCTTTCGTATTTTATTGGATTTTTTCTAAATTCTATCGTAAGGACAGCAAAAGTGAAATCCGTTTAATACAGATTACAATTTCGAAAAAAAAAATCGTTTAGGTGCGATTTTTCATTTTTTAATTATGATCGGCGCGAAATTTCTACGTGATAAATTTTTTTTTTTTTTTTTTTTTTTTTTTTTTTTTACCAACGATCATTTCTGCAGACGCACATTCCGTTGCGGCAAGATCCACCCCTGCGACGCATACCCATGCACTTCATAGCGCAAGCCGAGTGATTAGGTGTAAACCACTTGGAGGAAAATGAGAAGAAATCGCAAGTGAGTCGACGCTCTCTGGCATGCGGCTCGAGGGAATTCGAGTCTTCGCTGCCAGCCGGTTCTTCGATAGGCGCTAAGTTTCCAAACAAGCAAATTACAAAGTTAACGCGGAAAACTTCACGATCGATGTTCGGTTATACGATACTTACCCATTTCGTAAATAGGCCCGTCGTAACTTCCCGCTTCGGGTACTGCGGCGGCAGACGCACCAGCAGCGAACGCGGCGATCGCGAGAATTGCGACGAAGATCTTCATGATGAGTTTTTCAGGACCGTTTTTTTTTTCAAACGAGACGTATAGAAGTGATGACCCTTTTGCGAGAATTAGAATTTATATACCAAAGAGTTGGCAAGATAAGAATCTTATCTTTCTTCATGGAGGGGCCGACTGTCCGGAGGCCTTCCTGTGAGGGCAACATGCACCGCAAGGGATATCCTTGAGGAAAACAAAGATTTTGATTTCTATATTTGAAACAATTTTTCGCGCAGATAACGCACTTTCGATGGATTTCACTGCGTCGTACATTTTTTCAGCAATCACTTCGCGAATACATCGCGATACATCGATCGACGAATCTTACCGCGAGAATCGACATTCCCATCGTAATTCGTGATCGTGAAAATGATCGATCGATACGTAATTTCCAATATTTCACTTTACAACGATTCATATATTACCGATGCAAGTAAAAATCGAAAAAAACATTAAAATATGTTGATAACAGGGGTGCAAAGGATATGATCTCATATCGGCACTTGTACGCGGATTCGTCGGTAAATGATTAGTTCCCATTGAATATCTCGATCTCACGTTTCTGCATAGATGAACAATTTTACCCACGATACGCCTTTTTAACCTATAATTTCCACAAGTTCCGTAAGTTTTCCTTGTGCTTCAGCATTTAGCAAGTTAATTGCTGTTACTGGAAACGGATGCAAAAACGGACGGATCTTATGATTACATAAGATGCGACAGCAACCGATCTATGCCTATCCCTCGCTAGTATTTCTCAAATTGGTTTTTTCCGATTTTCCTTATATCCTGTTAAATAAAAAAAAAATTAATAAAAAAAAATTTTTATTATTATTATAAAATTATTTAATTATTGCGACCGATTAAATTTAATGCTCGATAATCGATCATTTTTAGTGAATATATTTTTTTTTTCATGGAGTAATGCGTGAAATATACAATGTAATTGAAAGTATCAACGCAAGCGATTCTGTTTTGTAAAAGTCGAGTTCATCTCAATGATCATAAGTTATCTATGACAACGTGATCTCTCGGGACGACTTTCCGTGTACGATATCTCGTACATTCGCGGGACCGCGAACCGCGAAAATGTCGACCCGGTAAAGTCAATGTATATGTCACGTCTGTACGGTACTCAAACTCTCTTGTTCTACGGACGACGACACGTTACCGCAATTTCCATGTCCATCATGTCGCTTTAGATAAACCAACGGAGGTACACGATTTCGAATTGAATAAAGTGCAGCAACTCGATGATTATTTAAAATGTACGGGGATAGTGATTGAATCAATTAGTCGTGATTATTCACGATACATCGTAAGCTAAATTGTTTATTTATTTACGGACGGGGAGTTTTGTCTTTCGAAAGGACAGCTGCCAATTGATAGATTGGTACGATGAATAAAATATAAAATATAAAATATAAAATATAAAATATAAAATATAAAATATAAAATATAAAATATAAAATATAAAATATAAAATATAAAATATAAAATATAAAATATAAAATATAAAATATAAAATATAAAATATAAAATATAAAATATAAAATATAAAATATAAAATATAAAATATAAAATATAAAATATAAAATATAAAATATAAAATATAAAATATAAAATATAAAATATAAAATATAAAATATAAAATATAAAATATAAAATATAAAATATAAAATATAAAATATAAAATATAAAATATAAAATATAAAATATAAAATATAAAATATAAAATATAAAATATAAAATATAAAATATAAAATATAAAATATAAAATATAAAATATAAAATATAAAATATAAAATATAAAATATAAAATATAAAATATAAAATATAAAATATAAAATATAAAATATAAAATATAAAATATAAAATATAAAATATAAAATATAAAATATAAAATATAAAATATAAAATATAAAATATAAAATATAAAATATAAAATATAAAATATAAAATATAAAATATAAAATATAAAATATAAAATATAAAATATAAAATATAAAATATAAAATATAAAATATAAAATATAAAATATAAAATATAAAATATAAAATATAAAATATAAAATATAAAATATAAAATATAAAATATAAAATATAAAATATAAAATATAAAATATAAAATATAAAATATAAAATATAAAATATAAAACAATTTTGAAGCATTTAAAAAAATTGCGGTACAAAGTTGAATCAATAAAATGTAAACTGACGTTGAAGAAGGGAGAGAGCGACCGATACTCGCTCCGGTCGGTATAAATGGCCCCATTGGCCATCGGAGACTCAGTCTTCTCATCTCAGAACACTCTGAATAAATCAAAACGCGTGAAAGCTCAACGTTAATTGAACGATCATGAAGTTCGTATTCGTTCTAATCGTCGTTTTGGCAATCGGTATCAATTACGTGACCCCACGTCTCGGCAATTCGATAGTTTTCAAAACTATTCGCCACTACGACAGAGGTAAAGATTTATTAATTTATCGACTGCGATACGGAGACTTGCAAACTCCCCTCGTAATCGCAACGTACTGTACAAAACTACTTTCTCGTATCGATCGTAACTGCAATCCATAGCGTTATAATTGTTCTCAGTTAGTAACAACACTCCTGGAGTGCGACCACTCGGCGCGCATACCGTTCGAACAGCTGCGGATATGGAAATAAACAATCGCATCAGAACCAATCGCACGATTCCGAAAACTCAATTGCAACATTAAACGGCTCCGAATTTTTTTTTTCTGCACTTTGTTATGTATAAAACTGTTTATAAAAAAAAAAAAAATGTTAATAAAAAAGCGTATACTATAAAATCGAATGTATTTAAATACGTTTGACGAAAATGCATCGATGTATCTGAATAAAATCGAAAATTCATAAAAAAAAAACGTAACGCGTGAATCGTTTTAAAAAAAACGGAACTTATTAATTTCGATTTTTTTTCACCTTAATCATCGAGATCGTTGACCTATACGTAAATTAATCAAACGCCGATCCACCTTTGCTGATAAATCGCGGGGTTTTCTTTATCAATCAGCCTTCGCTTGAATCTTTCACCTTCGAACTTTTGATCCCTTCTTTACATTGAGTGCACATTTGAAAGTTCGCGGTTGAACGCTTCTCTAATTAAAAATCACTGATGAGGAAAACCGTATCCAACCTTTGCCCATTATCGCTCCGCACCGAGATTCTGGGGAATTCATCTTTACTTCGCGGACTTTTCCTTAACTTTTGTTATTTCCTTGTTGAGATACGCCTATCCATAGTATAATCGTTCGATGACGAAACTCGTAACGAGAATGGTGACAAGACAAATCACGTTTATCCGACTCGTATAAAAGCGGCTATTAACGCGATGATCCATACAGAAACGATCAAACATCCATCAAGTGTAATACAACGATTTTTATACCGCAATGAAGATTAGTCTCGTTATTTTCGCCGTTTTGGCTGCAGTTGCTTATGCCGCCGCAGCACAGTATCCAGTGGTTCCCTCTCATTCGCGTAAGAATATTATTATTAAATTAATAAAAAAAAAACAAATTTTAATAAATTAAAAAAATAAAAAATGTTTAAATAAAAAAAAAATTATATTATTGTTAAATTAATTTAATAATAATATAAATTTTTTTTTTACTATTAATTTTTTTTTATAATAATAAAAATTATTATTATTAACTGTTAGTGTTAATAATTTTTTTTTTTAATAAAGTCGAAGACAGTAGCGAAGAGATATTAAGACACGGCGATCTCTTTGCCCTCCTCACGCGCCGCCCTCACGTCAGACAAAAGCGTTTCACGTGCGATCTGCTATCCTTCAGTGCAAAGGGTGTCAGTGGTTTCAATCACGCAGCTTGTGCCGCTAAATGTTTATCTCACCGGCACTTGGGTGGGCATTGCGACGGTACTGAGTGCAAATGCGTCTCAAAGAAGTGGTGATTCGCACGAAAGAGTTCCTAAGTCACGAGAAAAAATGATAATCTACAAATTATTAATTTCCGTATCGTTTTTCGGACGTTAATTTCGATGGACGTCTCGAAAAAATCGTAATAATTTTCACGAATTTTTTTTTTTTTTTTACCTTCCTATTCGATGTAACAATTTCGAAGTATATTTTTATTTGTATAACTTTTCCATATATAATTGCATTTATTTATTTTATAATTATATGTAACATAATAATAAATAAATAATATATTTATTTTTCGATAAATTGTATGAAAAATATATTCTGCTTATTAGAATAATATAATTTGAAAATAAAAATGAAGCACCGGCGAAGCATCGATTTCTTATTTGCATATTCGATACCCTTCTCGCAATACATCGATACTTTGTCGTACGAAAAAATTTATATTCTTTCGCGAGTGAATATAATCCGTGAAAATCAGCGGGGAGAAGAAAAAAAAACCATCGAAGAAAAATATGAAAGAAAAAATCGCGGTCGTGCAACCCTGCGGACCTCGCGAATACCCCAAGCGGACTCGGTGGCTCGGTTATTCCTATCGCAGAAATATAAATCGAGTCCGCCGGTCGGCCCCGGGAGCGTTGTACGTGCGACTGAATAATAATTCTTTTTCGCCACGTGGATTTCAAACGATCCTTTTTTTTTCCCCTGCAGGCATCTCTCTCGATCCGCATATACATATCTTCGTCGTTGAGAAAAATTCGAAAGGTAAAACGCGGTCCGATCGCAAATACAGCTTAATCCGTTCATTTCTCTGTATCTCTCCGACATCCCCGTCTCCACATACGCTGCTGTGAATGCGTGGGATTTTTTTTTTTTTTTTTTTTTCGTCAACTTTATTAAAAACTAATTTCTTGTCCGCAAAGTACGTGTTCCGGAATATATTTCTGTTTTCCGACGATTTTTTAACTGTATTTCACGATTTCGCACGTGTCACTGTCCGTCACTCGTACCGCTCGTCCCGCTGTATCCTCTGCTTTTTGATGCAATGAAAAATAAATTGCTTTCCGCGTTCTGCGAAAACTATACAACGAAATCCCATTCCCCAGTGATATAGCGTATGCAATGGGAAAAAAAGACTGTAGAAAACTATATCATTCCGTCCAACTTTTCGAACGAATGGAATAAAATTCCAGTCAACGATAGAAGGTAAATTGGTGGCTTACGTTTTTGACATCAGTCGAGCAATTCTGTTGTCGATAACGTCCACCGATTCGGTACCCCACGCGATTTGTTCCGCGATATTGCGTAAGGGGAGCTTCGAAAACGGAGGGACGAACGGCGATAAATCCTACTGGTCGAACGAAATTAAAAGCCGATTTTTCGTATTCACGAACGTGCAAACGATACAAATGGCGAAACTGCGAGAGGGTTCGCTTCTCGATAACTAACGTTCCGAAAATCTTCGTTTATTCGTTTCCGGTATACTGCGAGAATCGTCAATGTACCGATATCAGTCATCCCGGAGCTTTAATACGGAGAAAATGATAAAAATAATTAAAAAATAAATAAATTGAAAAATGTATAATTTTATTGTTATTTCGTTATATAAAGATGAAAATAAATATTATAAAAAATTATATGATTTTTATAAAAAATTATAAAAATAAATATTATTTTAATATATTACGATTTTTTTCATGGGTTCTTATTATTATTATTATTGTATAAAATAAATTTGATGGCATTTTTCGTTAATCAATTAATACGATCGAAATTTAACGCGAAGTTTAAATCGATTGTTACAGAACGAAATTCAAAATGTTGAGCGGACACTCTTTTTCGACGAGTCTAAGCAGTGGTGGGGGTGAACCGCAGATTATCGTTGAGGAAAGTACCCTCGGCGAAGAAGAGGCCGAACGTCGAAGAAACGAGTCTCCGCCTCGTTGTCTTGATCCGGATTCACCGTCCTTGAATCCTTATCTACTGTCGCCGTGGCGAGAGACGCGGAAGCACTCGTTGCCGACGCCGCAGTGCACTTCCGGTATCACTGCATCTCAAGTGAGTAAAGTACCCGAGTTATTCCAACTCATCATAATAATGAAACGCCGCGGCTACGATCTTCGCGATATATTTGCGCGAAAAACACGTTTAATGAAAAATCAAAGATTTTTTTGTTTTTCTTCGAAACTTCCGATCAAATCGGCCGAAAAACACGTTTAATGAAAAATCAAAGATTTTTTTTTATTTCTTCGGAACTTCCGATCAAATCGGCCGAAAAACACGTTTGATGAAAAATCGAAGATTTTTTTTTTTTTTTCTTCGGAACTTCCGATCAAATCGGCCAAAAAAATCGATCGGTAAGGCAGTAGAAATAAAATTCAAATGAAACGCCCGTTTCAGGTGCGACGTTTGAGCGAAAGGGGTGGCGAAGGTTCGGGACCATCGCCTCGAGAAGCAGCATTTCTCGCGACTCTATCGCAATCACCGGCACCTCAACCCGGTGGACGTCGTCATTCGGTTGTAACGATATCGAAGGTACCGCCTGCATTCTTCGGGCGGAACACACGACGAGAATCGATCGCGGAGGTTCCTATGGGCGCTACGAGAATACTACCGATACGTCGTGAATCAACATCCGGTTTATCCGGACCACCGAGTAACACCGGAAGTTCGCATAATCTACAGTTAGACATTATGGACGATATCGCTGAGATAAAGACGCGAAAGGTGAACGATAACGATTTTCACCGATTTTTTAATAGTCCATAACGATTTTCATCGATACGTTAATAGTCCATAACGATTTTCACCGATTTTTTAATAGTCGATAACGATTTTCAAAAAAACGATAACGATTTTCACCGATTTTTTAATAGTCCATAGCGATTTCCATCGATATTTTAATAGTCGATAACGATTTCCAAAAAAACGATAACGATTTTAATCGATAATTTAATAGTCGATAACGATTTCCAAAAAAACGATAACGATTTTAATCGATAATTTAATAGTCGATAACGATTTCCAAAAAAACGATAACGATTTTTACCGATAATTTCGTTCAATCAGAATTTCATTTTTTTTATTTAATTTTTACCCTAAAACTATTGTTTTATCCCTTAGGTACGTCTAAAGATGTGGAAAACACCATCCAGAGAGCGCGTCTGCGAGGTTCAGCCTCTCGAAGGCAACAGTTCGGCTCAACGTTACGTCCAACAGCAGCAAAGACGTTTCTCGGATTTCGCTCCGACTTTGCCAACAGCGAGTTCTTCGTCCTCATCGATGAGGAGACGAGCCTCCGAATTGCCGAGGCCTTCGCCGAGCGTAACTCCGGCCGCTGGTATCGTTTGTTCGAATACCGATCTTATATCGATTCTCAGCTCTCTGACCTCTTCGGCGACGGAGATCAACAGATGTGGCGAGGAGAGCTGCCCGACCAATCGCGACGATCTAAAAGTATCCAAAACTCTCGACCAGAAACGCAGTCGACTAAAGGATTTCCGTTCAAACAGTTTCGACGTTTCGATACTTCACGGTACCGGAAACAAAACGACGCTTCAGGGCGGTAGCGGCAATAGCGCGAAAAATTCTTCCGATACCGCGAGTCCAGCGCCCGCCAATTGGTTCGCCAATCGTCATCAACCGATGCGAAAGAAACAGCGAAGTCAAGACGTTGCTTTGCCGACATTGAGCTTTAAATTCGAGAAATTAAAGGTAATGAAAGCGGTAAAGGAGAGTCTTACGAGAAGCACTTCGCCACCGAGAGATTTGGCACAGGGAACGAGACACAAAGTCGTTTGGGACGATACCAGAGGCACTAAAGTCGATGCGCAAGTACTCGGCAGTGCGATCGAAGAGTTTTTGACTTCTCAACGAGGAGCCGAAACGGAGGGAAGCGCAGCCGGTACGTCGGCCGCTAAACCGGCTATTTCGCCGGGTAAAAAAATCGGCACCTCCAGCAAAGTTACCAATTGGTTCGCCAGCGGTAACAAAGATGAGGAACAGACGGAAAATTGCGAGCAATCAATATGCCCGTCTCTGAAGGATCTATTCGTCAAATAGATCGGCAAAAAGATTGATTATTGACGATAATCGAAAAAAAAAAAAAAAAAAGAATGATATTTGATGGCATTGCATCGAAAGGCCAATAGATTTGAAAAAAAATATGAAATACGAAAGAAAAAAATTTGTATACATTTTTGTTTTTTATCTATCGGATCTTTGAAGCGATGTAAATCATTTTTCCTCGCGATGGCAACGAGATCGGTGAATTATTCGGGAAACGTATGAAGCGTAAATGAGCACAAGATCCTGAAATGATAAACGCGTCGCGAATACGTGTGAAAATTAAAAAAAAAAAAAAAAAAAAAAAAAAAAAAAAGCGAATTCATTAATTTCCGCAATGTACGCAATTTTAATCGATAATTATTAATTCACCTTCGCTGGTCGAAGGCCGATTATTTAATAAACGACTGTGTATTGTACATTTTAACGACTGCAGTATGAACGTTGTTACGGCTTACTTTGGATGGTAAGATATATATATATTATTATTATTATTATTATTTATTTATGATAAGTAATTATTATATCTAATGTGACTTATGTGAAAAAATACTTTTGCATAGAGCAGATATTAACGTAACGGATGTTGATATGCGATGATAAACGGGCGAAAAAAAAAAAAAGAAAAAAAAAAGTATATATATATTAATCGATGTTTAATGAAAATATCGTTGAAAATTCGGAGTTCGCAATTGAGTTGATATAATCTTTTGGAACATCGAATGGATTTTTATTCGTTAGAATTTCTGTCGACGTTTCCGTCGACGATGTGACTCTCTCGTCGATCTTTCGAAAGTTCTCAATGTTATATTATATCATCGTTATTTTACGCGTATCCCGAGATACCGTAACAAGTGTCACGTATATGATGTAAATACTATAAGACTTTTTAATGTTACGTGTACCTAATCCTTGTAACCAAAAGGCAAAATCGTTAAACAATCGGAAGACAATGAGAATCGAAGAAAATTCCGTATCTCATTTTAATCTTTTTTTCGACTCCGTTAGGTCCGTTTCTTTGATACCGATTTTTCAGAATTAGATATACTGTGAGATGAAGAAAAAAAAAATTCACACGCGACAAAAAAAAAGCTTCAAAAGCTTCCAAATATCGTTGTATTCCCGAAAAATGCATGGAAGGTAATGAAAAAAAAAATTTAATTTTCTTCTTTCGAAAAAAAAACACACAATTTAATTTTCTTCTTTCGAAAAAAAAAAAAAAACAAAATTTAATTTTCTTCTTTCGAAAAAAAAAAAAGAAAATTTTAATTTTCTTTCGAAAAAAAAAAACTAATTTTTTTTTTTCGAACTCCGACTCAGGATCGTGCGAAACTGATGCAAGTTTCGAGCACAGAATTTAATCTATGTGTCTTTGTCATCGACTATAATTATTCAAGGTATGTTTACTGAAAAAAAAAAAAAAAAAAAAAAAAATACAAGAAAAAAAATGAATAACAGAAATAATAGAGGATAGAGAAGCCCAACGCAACAAATTACTAAAGGACCACATTATAAATGTATAGACAATCGACGAAGGAAAAAGAAAAAAAAAATATTATGCAGAATTTACCAAAATCACTTACAAATGGCATTGATCCTTCGAGATATCGTATATTTCAATATAATGCTATAAATCCTCGCAAACAAAAAAAAAAAGAATATTAATTAAATGACCAAAATACTATTAAAGCCCAATACTCGAGGTGTGCGAATAGTCAAAATTTCAAGTAATTCGTCTCGAGGCGAATAAATCGAAAAAAAAAAAAAAAAAACGACTAATTTGGTAAAAAAAAATTCGAAAAAATTGGAATAGTCGAAATTTCAAATCATTAGTTCCGATGTGAATAAATCGAAGAAAAAAATCGCTTAATTCGATATAAAATACAAATAATCCGAAAAAAATCGAATTATTCGATTGAAACACTTCGCGCATTTCGATTAAATGGTATAAAAAATTGAATAATTGACTATTGGGCTGTAATATCGGGTTATTTCATCGACTATATAGTACCTACCGAATCCCATATCCTACTTAAATATTCATCGAAGCGCAGAGGAACCTATAAACGTCGAGTTGAATAGGCGAAGTGATACAGACGACGACGACGCAGCGTAACATTGACTAAACCGTCTCTCGCTGTTACATAAAAATGTAAATAGATTTGACACTGTATGTACTCTGAATGTTACAACAGCATATGTAATGTAATTGGAATGGCTATTATCTAATGTATTTCTATGTCATGTGTCGCAATAACCGCGTGAGATGTGCCTTAATACTTTGATGAGATAACGACTGCGAAGCTGCGAAACGTTAGAATCGACTATTTTTCCCAACGAACTCCGGAGTGCGCTGTCGCGATTTGAATGGATAACTACCGCTAAACGAACGTTTTTCGATCGTTAGAACGGAAGAATCAAAGAAGAAAAAAAAAAAAAAAAAAAAAATCTCATAGAAAACGAAAACGAAAACGAAAACGTGAAATACGCCGGAAGACGATTATCGCGAATTGAAAATCTCATTGATCTATGAGGCACAACTCATGGAATTTGCCTATATGATGATTCTAAATAAGAAATGTAGAAAAAAAAAAAAAAAAAAAAAAAAATAGAAAAAAAAAAAGATGAAAATGAGAAATCGAAGCGTCCGAAAATTTCGATGTTCGAACGCAAATTTTAAACGAGAGAAAAGCAAACAATTTTTCGCCCTGCCGTTGCACGTTAATATTTACGATTCAATGAGAAATAGAATGAAAAATATCGGTCTACGTAAGGATAACGGCGATCAACGTTACTTGTCCCGTTGAACTCCCAATGAATTTTCATGTATACAAGAGATGTGACCCCCAATGCCGAAGCGTATTACAGATGTTATCCAGAATAAATCTTAAATGTTTAAACTCTGCTGTTCTCTTTGCTCGTAACTCTTTAATTCCATTATTACGAAAAAAAAAAAAAAAAAAAAAAAAAAACGGGAAAAGGATGAAAATTAAAATTTCGTTAAATTTCATTCTGAAAACAATCTTTTTATTACGTAGAAATAGGCGCTACGAGGATCGTTACAACTACACTCTTCAGACGCGATAACGTTGAATAAATTTAAAACTTAGATATTAATATCTAACGTGAGTCATTCCTTTTTTTTTTTTTTTTTTTTTTTTTCGTGTCACGAAAGCGAAGCTTCACTGTCTGGCAGTTGGTAATTAGCGAAACATTTTAACATACATATATAATAGAAAAAAAAAAACAAAAAAAAACTATTTATATGAAGAGTGTAACCGACAGATCGAACGCGCGGTGTACAAAGATGCGATTAGATTACGATTATTGGAAATGAACGAGTTGTTGAAATTCGTAACAAACAAAAAAACGAAATAATTACGTAGAATAACAAACTCGGCAATGATGGAAGCAAAAACGAATTATGATTTATGGAAGTCCAGTGAAGTTATTTCACCAAAATATAGTAAACGATTTGAAAAAAAAAAAAAAAATTTTAATTTACACGGAAGATACATATCAGCTGCGATGTCTCTCTTGCTGTGCGTTCGAAAAATTGAAGGTAAGGAAGATAAGTTTTTATACCCATAGCGATAACAATTATTGATCCGAATTTTTTTCTCGCTATCTAAAGATCTCGGCGTCGGAACAGAAATCGTGACACCATTGTCGGTCGCGCGACCCGAGCCTCGCGAAGGTATAATAACGCTTATCTTTTGCATAAATATGTGTTTGTGAATTCGCTTGATTCTCGCAATCGAAAAAAAAAAAAAAAAAAAAAAGAAAGTTAGAAAAAAATTACAATTGAAGATAACACGCGTGTCGCTACGTCATACATTCGAATTTTTTTTTTTTTTTTTTTTTCGATCGTAAAGGAGGATAATTTTACTCAGCTAAACAAAAGAAATGCACTTTTTCGACTGTATCACCGTTGGGCGCTCAGTTTAGACCAATTGGCCGCAGTCGTTGACGATTATCTTCTTCGATGTTTTGCCGCTCTGCGAACCAAAGGCTTCCAACTGAAAAAACAAATTGTTATCATTTTTATTACGAGTGAAATAAGCGTGTAGCGCTATTATGATTATCTGCCGTTTCATTCTCTGTTTCGTGCTGTTTACATATATTTTATATTCGATTTTTCTTTTCCTCTTACTGAGGAATATAAAAATATCTATTACACTGTTTTTTTATGAAATTTTTTTCTTCATTTACGTGTTAAATTGTATGTATATTTTGCGCGCATTTAACGTCCAATTGATAAATATTAAATGTTATATTACGAATGAGTTTTCGTCACGAAAAAAAAAAAAAAAACGTAATCATTTTTTTTTTATGGACTTTTGATTTGACTATTTTTTTTTAAATTTGTAAAAAAAAAAAAGTTCGAAATTTTTCGATTTTCGAATAATCGAGTTTTTCTCGTAACTTTTCTATCGTTTATTGCATGGAAAATGATTTACCGAAGAAAAAAATTAGTAGAATTTACCTTTCTAACAACATCCATTCCCTCGACAACTTTGCCAAAGACTACATGTTTGCCGTCCAGCCAACTGGTCTTTGCGCACGTAATGAAAAATTGACTTCCATTGGTTCCGGGACCGGCGTTTGCCATGGAAAGAAGACCCGGTTCCGTGTGCCTCAGTTGGAAATTTTCATCTTCAAATTTGCTGCCGTAAATGGATTTTCCACCGGTACCATTGTGATTCGTGAAATCGCCTCCTTGACACATGAAATTTGGAATGACCCTGTGGAAGCTGCTGCCCTTGTAGCCGAAACCGTTTTCCCCGGTGCACAGAACTCTAAAGTTCTCAGCTGTTTTTGGAACGACGTCATTTCTCAGCTACAAAGAATTTTTTTTTGTAATAATAATGATTACTATCATTACTTTTTTTTCATTTTCGTATTATTATTGTTATAAAAAGCCGAAAATCCTGTTATACCAAAATTAGTGGCGAAAATGCGGCGCGTGAAAAACTACGATCGGAATGTTACGCGCCGCGACGATGACCGGTCGCGAACGAGAGGAACTCCGAAAAAAACAAAAACTACAACTTGCGGTCACGTCGTAAAGGATCGAGACATCGTTCGCGTTGTTTTGTCGATATGAATTGAGGCGATTAATTGAAAAAATCGTGGAATACCGGTCGTGGAAAATTTCGAAAAGCCAAGATGGCCAAAGCGGCGAGAACGCCGAGAGATTATGAAAAACTTTGATTTAACATTAAGGGAAAAAAAGGGTTAAATTAAATGATAAATATTGCTTACCTCCATAACGATACGACCGACAGGCTTGCCTTCGGCGGTCATGTCAAAGAAAACACGGGGCAAACCCATCTTCTCGGCGTTAGCGGTGAAATTTTTCACGAACGATGCAAAGGACGGTCTGCTTCGGCGGGCGGTGGCTCCCAAATGGTTCAAATGGCTGAAGGTCGAATCAATTGACAGCCGGCAGATCGATGCCAACGCCATTTTTAGTTTGTAAAACGAACGGTGAGCTTAATAATTGTACTTGTTGTACAGTCGCGAACGAGCGTTTCAGAGATAGCGCCGTTATGTTACGAGTACACAAAGACCACGTGCTTCTTTACTCCGTACAGAATGAATTTTCTTTCTTTATTGCGTAACACGGTTGGAGTTTTAACTTCCGTTCAAATTTGTTGAATTGCATCGAAACAAATTAACGTGGTCATGGCCCTCGGCCAATGAAGTTGCAATCGAACGGACAACGTGACTCGCCAGTTCCGGTTTAAGCTAAACTCGTTCCCCATTCGGAATTGTCAGGATATGACGTTGTAATTGTCACGCTTATCATTGGCTCTTTATATATAAATGGTTAACCATGCCGAGGACCCGGCAAATGTGAATACATTTTCTTCGCATAATATCCGATTTCAATTATTAAACCACGACGATGTTCGACCACGAAACATCAACGTTAAGTTTCAAATTACATTCAATAAGATTTTAATAGAAATAAAATACATAAATTTGGAGCATTGACCCAAATTAAATTCTATAAATCGCTTGGTCACAGAGTCTTGAAACATGCGGGTATAAAAATAAATCTTAACGATATCCTTGAATCCTCCCACACTGTAATAAAATAAACTGGCGAAAAAACCGGTCGGTAGGCAAAACAAATGTGATTTTTTTTTTTCATCAACGTGGGAGTCTCCCGTTTCTCGTGTGCGTTGTACACGGAGAAGGGAGCAATATGTGTGAATTCGACTCGCGCAGTAGTGTCCAAAAATATGGCGGCCCAGTGAAGGACGCTGAATAGACGAATTCCCGTGAAATTTGTGTTGAATTTATTATCACCTATTGGAAAACAAGTGTAGTCTACAGACGAAAAAAATGAGTAACATGTCGCCGTACGGCGGCGGAAAGAATCCTCCGTGGGTTCGTAATGCAGGTAAATCATTTATACGTTCCCCTGAAACTTTGTATCTCTCGATACGTCTGTTCTCGCGAGATCGGGACGATGCATCAATTTCCATCTGAATGAAAAATATTTTCCGTGTCCTCCGACGTCACGCGCTTTTCCCGTCCGTTTTTTCCTCGTGAAAAAATAAATAAAAACCGATGGAGATATTTCCACGACGCTAATTATCGTCGATGAGAATACGAGTGAAAAAAAAAATCCCGTAAAGAGGCAATTGGATTAGTGTGTATTTATAAACTGTTTCATAAAACCTCGTGACGCGTGTGTGTGAGAGTCACAATAAAAAAACATTAAAATATCCGCGATACAGGATGCACAGTGAAAACAAAGCGTTAAACTCCACACGCGAGCGAAACTTTCCTGTACTCCAAATAAACCCCTGCGCTAGAATTTACGCACTGGTGGCGTCACGATGAACGATTCATTTATTTTTCTCGCCAGGTCAAGGAATACAGAATATACAAATGCTGGGACAAGCGATGGGAGGAATCGGAGGACAACCAATGGTTCAATATCAACAGCAGACGCAGCAAGTCTATCAACAAAATTTGGGCCTACAACAGGTATGATAACGACTTGTCTCATGTGACGTTCCGACAATTTTTATTGATTTCTATCGATTTTTATTAATTTTTATGTATATTTAATTATTTTTATTAATTTGTATTGATTTTCATTAATATCGATTTATTTTTTATAATTTTTATTTATTCTTAATGATTTTTATTAATTTTTATTGATTTTCATTGATTTCGATTCATTTTTAATTACTTTTATTAATTTTCGCAATTTTTCGAAATTTTCAGCCTAACATAACGATGGCTTCGATGGCAACGTTGGGATCGAACCTTCCGTCAGGAATAGCCGGTCAGCTGTATCCCCAAGTTGCTACAGTTTCTTATCCGACTCCGAGAACTCTGAACACAAACGCGTTTCAACAATCCGTAACAGGAGTTCCTCAGCAGGTACAACAGAACGTACAATCGTCGTCTACAAAACAGCGCGTTTTCACTGGGACAGTCACCAAGGTTCACGACAATTTTGGTTTCGTCGACGAAGATGTATTTTTTCAAACGAGGTATGTCGATAATACGATTTTAAGACTTGATTATCCATTGGATTATAATGCCGGAGTTTTGAGAATAAATTTTCGTATTGCAGCGCGTGCGTTAAAGGATCCAATCCTATAGTCGGAGATCGCGTTCTTGTTGAAGCGTCGTTCAATCCCTCGATGCCGTTCAAGTGGAACGCGACGAGGATTCAAGTACTCCCGATGGGGAGTAACAATAATAGTGCAAATGCTCAGCAACAATCTAATCAACAGCAGACCAATCGTCAGCAACAGAGTAGCCGACCATCGAGTACTTATAACGCCGTTCCTCCGCCCAATGAAAATGCCAATAATGGGTACGAAAGCATAAAAACATTTTTTTTATTTTAGTGAAACGGAAGCAAATTTTTAATAATTTTCTTTTTGTTATTTCTTTAATTTTTTTTTGATAAATTTCTTTGTTTCCATTTGCAATATTAAAAAAAGCATATTCGTCGCTCGTTAATAATAATAAAACGAATAATGTCCATTAGTAATCGCAACAAAGCCGGAAGGGTAAGAGAACGATCACCGCGCGAGCGTAGAAACGAAGACGAAGAGATAGAGCGCAAGCGACGTCGCGAGGATCGTATTCGCGAACGCGAGAAGAAAGAGGAGCGCAGTCCATCGCGAACCCGGAGAAGTAAATCTCCGAGACCACGTCGGCGTACCAGAGTCGTACCCCGATATATGGTCCAAATACCAAAGATAGCACTCGATCTGTGAGTTCACAATATTCTCATCGATACACACGATTTTCTGAGACTCAACTGAAATTTTATTGTCAATTTAATTTCTTTATTTTTCAGGCCCGAGGCAGACGTATTAGAAGTTAGGAGACGTTATCAAAATATGTACATTCCTAGTGACTTCTTTTCTACGAACTTCAGATGGGTCGACGCCTTTCCGCCGCATATGCCATTTACCCTCAACAAGCCATGTTCCTTTCACGTTATGCATAAGGACGTTGATCCTTACGTCGAAAATAACGCGGTGTTGGAACCACCGGACGCGGATTATCTCTTTTCCGCCAAAGTAATTAAACTTTTTTCAAAGATTATGCTTTTTCGAAAGTTTTTTGGAATTTTAACATTTTTTTTTTTGTTAGACACTTCTTTGAGATTTTCAAAAATTTTATGAATTTTGAACGATTTTTTGAATTCTCCAAACATTTTATGAATTTTTTAAGATTTTTAAAATTTTTCAAAGATTTTATGAATTTTTGAATTCTTCAAAGATTTTATGAATTATGAAAGATTTTTAAAATTTTTGAATTCTTCAAAGATTTTGTGAATTATGAAAGATTTTTAAAATTTTTCAAAGTTTTTATGAATTTTTAAAGATTTTATATATTACGAAAGATTATTTTGTATTTTTTTACGATTTTGTGAATTTTGGAAATTTTTTTGTACTTTTCTACGATTTCATGAATTATTGAAATTTTATTGAATAAATTAAAGAAACGCACGTTTAATTTTTTCCGTAGGTGATGCTTATGTCGATGCCTGCCATGGAAGAGATCTACAAACGTTGTTGCGGCGTTAGCGAGGACCGAGATCCGGATCGTGATTACGTGCATCCAACGCGACTGATTAATTTCTTGGTGGGTTTGCGTGGAAAGAACGAGACAATGGCGATCGGAGGTCCATGGAGTCCGTCATTGGATGGTGCGAATCCGGAGAAGGATCCATCCGTGTTGATAAGAACCGCCGTCAGAACTTGCAAAGCGTTGACCGGCATTGATTTGTCTCATTGTACACAGTGGTAAGGCTTCCACGTTGATACCTCTCGCTAACCACTAAATCCTCGCGCGTTATCTCATCATTCTACCGGATTAATTTCAAATTTATGTTTCTATTATTATTACTATTATTATTATTATTAACATTTTATCTCACACTTCCAAAAAAAAAAAAAAAAAACACATCACGAAGATACATCGCGAAAAAACAAAAAATCACAACTCCACAAACTCATACAACACGATAAAACGAATAATAATTTCGTTCCTCGTATAATTTATCATTTTCCACGAGTCCGTTGCAAAGCGAAACTCGTCTGTACAGATTATCATTCAGGAATTAGTTGTGTAGCAACGCTATTGCAGAAGAAACAGAGAAACAGAGAGAAAGAGAGAGATCGGCACTCGATATATCGTATACATCGTATGCGCACTCGATCGGCGATTGGGCGATGACCGCTGAAACTGGACCCGCTGAATCCACGCTGTCGATCCGTCGGCTTGTCTGTGTTTGAAAAACTGAAAGTTGAATGTCTTTTTTTCCTTTTTTTTTTTATATATATATATAATTTTTATTTTCCTTACGATAAAAAAAAGAAAAAAAGAGAGAAATTCGTTGAGAGCTCAACGCGCCCCGATGAACGTTCGCTTTGTATGCAGAGAATGGGGGTTTGGGGCTTAAGACGATCGTACGAAACGTTTTGTTTGTAGAATTTAAGGCGATTCCCCTTAAAAAATTCGCCATTAAATTGAGTTGACGTTTCGATATTGTTTTCTTTTCCTTGCGGCACAGGTACCGCTTCCTGGAACTCTACTACAGACGTGCAGAAACTACCCACAAGTCTGGTCGTGTGGTGCCTTCGCGTGTTGAAACCGTCATACTATTTCTCCCAGATGTTTGGAGCTGTGTGCCCACCAGACTGGAATGGGACGGCTTGCATCTCAACTATAAGAAACAACTGGAAAGAAAGTTGGCGCGCGCTGTTTCTAACTCGGACGACTCGGATCCTGCGAATGACACTGATGAGGCTGCCGCCGCTGATCAAAAGGCACTGCCCACACCATCCCATACTATTCTATACCTTTTTATTATACATACATATATATATATATATATCTATATATATTTCATATATATATTTAGAATTTACTATCGTCACGCTGTTTTCACTCCCACTGCCCCCCCTTCTTGTTACTAAAATGATTTTTCAGTAGGCGATACATTGTCCGTTGATTCGATCGATCGAAAAAAAAAAAAAAAAAAAAAAAAAAAAAAACGTTTGTCGCTAAGGTGGTTCTCGCGAGGTAACGATTTTCTTACAAAAATCAACGAAACTTTGCCAATTTCTTATTCAATGCTCTGAAAAAACATGTAAAAATTTTGGAAATTATTGACCATCCGGAACTCGAGGGATTAAATTTCGAAAAAAAGTCCTTATAGACGGCGATGGATATCTGTCGTGAAAATTTGATTTTCAATCGCAGTTAATGATTCGTTCTTACTATTTCAATGATTTTTTTTTGTAGAACACTTCGATGTTTGATGATACATCGTGAAAAATTTTGAGGCGATTCATCATACAGTTTTGGAGTTAAAAAATCCTAAAGATTGGGTGATGCCGTTCTTGACGAGGAATACGACGCGCAGTCAGTCGCAATCCTTTAAACGCGCGACCCGTGTCGCCAATTTTTTTCCAGTAGAAATTTTCCCTTCGCGAGATAACTACCTTAAGGGGAAAAAAAAAGATCGACGGATATTGTACAGCGAATCTCCCCGTAGCCTCTGGAAACCTCACTAACAATCGAAATGCTCGATGAAAGCGAAATCTTTCATTTTTTCATTTTTCCCGATCAAAAAATTTCATTTTCCCGGCAGAGTCATTGAGTGAAAAAAGAATTCAAAATAAGTTTCATTTTCACCGTCATTTTTTATATTCTGAATACATATAACTACTGAATTTGTAACTTATCCATCACCTACCAACCACACCGACACCAGAGCCACAGGATACTAAGAGAATCTATGGAGTTATCTTGAGTCATACTTTACGAGGGCCCAACGTGAATGAAGAAACATATGTTTATAATTAATAGCGCGCGAGAGAAAGAGAGAGATTGGCGAAAGAATGAGGAGAGAGGGATTGGTTTCGTTTGGTTATAGCGGCCGCTTCTGTTTGTAGTTTCTTTCCATTTTTTTTTTTACTTTTTTTTTTATATATATATATTTTTTGTTTTTTTTTTTTTGTAAAAAATCTTTTACGATAATCGCGACTGACGATTCCTATTTCTTTTTTCAGGACGACACGCCACCGGAGAAGAAAGATCCGACGCATTATTCGGAACTCGATCCGAAAACGATGAATGTTAGTTGCCGCTTCGTTTTGTTAATTATATGATATTATATCGACACTGTCGGCGGAGCATTAAAATTCTGAATTTTTTTTTACAGGTCAATGATCTGCGGCAAGAATTGGCCGCTCGCAATCTCAGCTCCAAAGGCCTTAAGTCTCAATTACTCGCGCGACTTACCAAAGCCATTAAATCGGAACAGGCGAAGGAAGAGGGACGTCAGGATGAAATCGACGAGAATGAAAAAGAAATCTCACCGCCGCCGAAGGACGAGATTAAGGATGAGAAAAAATCTAAGGACAGCAAAGAGGTAAATTTAAGAATTTTCGGGAATCTTCGATTATCGATTATCGACTCAAAAAGTTCACGTTAAAGAAATGGAAAAAAAAAAATTATTTAAAAAATCTTTTAAATTAATCATTTTTTTTTAATTTTTAAAATTAATTTTTTTTTTTTTTTTTAATAGCACGACGATGACAAGAAAAAAATTCTGGAACGCGAACGCGTGTTGCTGGAAAAACGCTACACTTTGCCGGAATCTTCGCACATTATTGTGCATCCGTCGCGGGTAGCGAAGAGCGGAAAATTCGATTGCACCGTTATGTCGCTCAGCGTTTTGTTGGATTACAGACCGGAGGACACAAAGGTAGTTATGAGCTTTGATACGATGAGATTAAATGCGATATTAATTAATAAAACGATGTAACGATTTTGATGCGTTCTCCAGGAGCATTCCTTTGAAGTGTCTCTCTTCGCTGAACTCTTCAACGAGATGTTAATGCGCGACTTTGGCTTTCGAATATATCGTTCGCTGTGCATCTTGCCGGAGAAACCGAAGGAGAAGGAAGAAGATAAGAAGAAAGATAAGAAGGACGAGCGAAGGGACGAGAAAAAAGACGACAAACGAAAGGACGACGACAAGAAGTGCAACAAAAAAGACGAGAAAAAGAGAGAAATCGGAAAAGACAAGAAAGACGATAAAGAAGTCAAAAGTAAGACTGACGACAAGGAAAAAGACAAAGATAAGAATGAAGATGAAGAAGACGATGACGAGGAAGAGTCAGAGGTATATATATATAACTTTTCCATCAGAACGCTTCGATTTGAAGAAAAAAAAAAAATTAATTTCCATCAATCCGCAAAAAATTCGTTGCGATATTTATCTCGAAATTATCGAACTGCGAGATTTTTTTATCGAATCCATTGTTTCGCTATTCGAACGGAATTCCAATTTCCTTCGATTCGAACGCTATCCGCGAATCTCTATTTATCATAAAAATTTTCTCGTACACTATGTTAATCTGTTTTTCTTAATTTTTTCCAATTTTTCAGGACGACGATTCCGTGAAAGACGGTAAAAAAGACAAAGACAAAGATGGAAAGAAGAAAAAGATAAAATTGTTTACACACGATCCCTATCTTTTGCTGTCTTTCGTATATTTCGATCAGACGCACTGCGGTTACATATTCGACAAGGATATCGAGGAGTTAATTTATACTCTCGGATTGAATCTCTCGCGTGCACAGGTCCGCAAACTCGTGCAGAAAGTTGTGACGCGAGATTCGTTGCATTATCGTAAATTGACCGATAAATCGAAGGACGACGAGATAAAAGAGGAGAAGAGAGACGACAAAGACGCGGATAAGAGCGACGGATCCGGAAGGATCGACAACGACGAAGAATTCTTGAAGTCTCTTGCGTTGGGAAATAAAAAATTGCTGCCGGTCTTCGTGGGCAGTGGACCGCCGTCGAAGCGCGCGAGACGCGAGGACAGCGCGAGCGAACAGGGCGAAGGAGAAATAATCTCCGATGGGTTCGTCATGTATAAGGGATCTCTTCTCGATGTCGAAAAATTGGTCAGTCAACTGAAGAGATCCGAAAAAGCGCGTCTGGACACCGAAGCGCGAATGATGGATATACAACACGAACTCGCAGCTGTTAGTGACAAATCCGGCAAACAATCCAATACTATTAAAGATCTATCCGAAGATTTAAGGGGATACAAAGATAAACTTAGAAGTACCGATGATAAGCTGAAAAAAGTTTCGGTAAGTTAATTTGCAAATTTCGAAACGTTGAGGAAATTTTCAAAATTCGTTACTCGATTATCGATTTAATAATCGAAATTTTTTTAATCAATTTTTTATATCAATATTTTACGTAATTATGATTATAATAATTTATATACTTTTTTTTTTTTTTCATTTCAAATTTTTTTCTTAATTACGTTTTATTAATAATAATTAATCATTTTTTTTTTTTTATCAACCTTTGCGTTTAATTTTTTTAAATTTTTAATAATTCAATTAATTAATTTTCAGAGCGAATCTCACACGTACCTGAGCACCTTGAAGAACGTGTATCACATAGCATCGAAGGTTTTACAAAACGACACCAAGAAAGTCGAAATAGTCGAGATACAGGATGAGAAAATATCGAGCGAAGTTAACGGTTCGCAGTCGGATTGCAAAGGGAAAGCGGACACGCGATGGAGCGATAACAAGTCGTCGTCGTCGTCGTCTATAAAGAGAGAGCCGAACGATGCCGATAGAGAGAAAAAATGTGACACCAAAGTTCCGATTAAAAAGGAACTCGTCGATATGGAGAAAGAAAAAAAGTGAATATTAAAATAATTGTTTTTATTTATTATTTATATTTTACAGCCATACACCGTGATAAACACACCTCAACATCTGCTTGGTGAATTAATTTCCTTTTTTTTTTTCTGTGTGCTTAGCAATTGGTAGGTTGACGCAAATGTACAACAACGTTATATATTCACTTTGTAAAAAAAAAAAAAAAAGAAACTGACGAAACTCTCGTGTGACGAGTGATTATTGGTTGTTTTTTTTTTTTTTCTTTTTTTTTTTTTTTTTTTTGTCGAGCGTTTCTACTCAATTATGCGTGTTGCAAAAATTAATTGAGTAAAATATATATTTAATTAATGTCCGAAAAAAAAAAAAAAAAAAAAAAAATGTTGAAATTGTGTTTAAACATTAGAAAAAAATGTTGCGTACACACCGACGAAATACTGTTAATATTTTTGGCGAAAAAAAAAAAAAAAAAAAAAAAATCGATTATTATATCGATTAAATAATCAGTGCGCTCGCGTCGTCACCAATATGTCGTAATTTTTTTTTTTTTTTTTTCTTTTTTCTCATTCGTATATTTACAAATTGTAATAAAAAGGCATAAATTCCGAGTAGAACGTTCGATTTTTCGTGAATATAAACGAATAATGATACACACGTTGATAAGACGCACAACTCCCGCACGACGAGATATAACTCCAAATAATTTTTTTTTTCTTTTTTTTTTTTTTTCATTTCATTTTCACGGACATACGGATTCAGTATCTGAATTAAAACTGTTTGGCACTAATAATAACGAAAATGCCTAATGATACAGAGAGATAGAGAGACAACGAAGGCAATGGGTCTTCGCGGCGGGTATTAAAAAGAAAAGACAGCGCACGATTACGACAATAAAACAAACAAACAAACAAACAAAAAAAAACGAAAAAAAAGAAATGATAAATATGTATTTATACAATTAAGAGTAGCGATTTGCATTTCATGACAGCGTCACGATATGCCGATTATGCAACGTGATGTTAAACGAGTTACGAAGAAAAAAACGAAAAGAAAAGAAGAGATCTTAATATTTCTCGTTTATAAAATGCATAGAATTTAACGCGATATTTGACGAATAATTTCAAATGTAAGATCTGCGATACGCGATTGGTTCGGATTATTTTGCTTGGTTCGCGTTAAGCAAACAGCAGCCGTGTTATTGTCGAAAAAATAACAAAAAAAAGAGGAAAAAAAAAACAAAAAAAAAAAGTATCGACGTTTATAATACAACATTCGTAATTTGCGAGGATTTTTTCGACGAATGGGTTAATTAATTAATTAATTAATTACATGTAAGCCTGCGACAGTGTCTCGACAATGGAATATATCTGTTCGAAATGGGGACGTTTTTCCGGTTCGTATTCCCAGCAACGTAACATTAATCGATGTATCTCGTCGGGTGTTCCGTCGGGCGCCGGCATTCGGTATCCTGAAACAATCGGTGAGTTACTTACAAACTCCGGTGCGACAACAAAAAAAAAAAGAAAGGAGTGGTTTTCGGGAAATTTAATAGAAATTAGAGTTCTTACCTCCGTCTATCTTATCACGCGCCTGAGAATTCGACATTCCGCTGTACGGATTTCCGCCTTTCGAGAAAATTTCCCACATCAGTACGCCGTAACTCCACACGTCGCAGAGCGATGTGTATTTTCCTGAAAACGACGCGTAAAAACGTATTTTATCGTATTATACAGGAAAAAACAAAAAAAAAATCGGATAATTTGATGAAAATCGAAAATTCGATGAAAATAAAAAATTTCGAAAAAACAATTAAAAATTCGGTAAAAATTGGATAATCTTAAAAAAAAATCGAAAATTTGATAAAAACCGAAAAATTTAAGAAAAACGATTAAAAACCGAAAAACCGATAATTGAATGATCCGTATAATTACCAAAATTCAAAGCTTCCGGAGCGGTCCATTTGATAGGAATTTGTTTCATTCCATCGGAAACTATGTACTCTTCTTCTTCCCTCGACATTCCAAAGTCCGAAATCTTAACGATTGATTCGTAACCTTTGTGGATATAAAAGGAAAGAATGCAAATTATTATTTCATTCCGATCGCATCGTCGCACAGTGTATATGCGTGTCGCGCGTTCCATTGAATTCACTGACCTACGAGACAATTACGAGCTGCCAAATCTCTATGAATACAATACTTAGACTCTAAATAACACATTCCAGCGGCGGCGTCTTTGCACATGCGAAGCTGTTCTCTCTGCGTTATCATACTGGAATTTTTTCTCAAATACGTCAGCAACGATCCACCTTTGTGTAAAGAAAGAAAAAAAAGAAAAAAAAAACGTAATGAAAAAAACATCGAAAAAATTCTGTGACTTAAAAATATTTCTGTAAAAATTCTTACCGGGAACCAATTCCATTACTATCATAATCGGCTGTTTCTGTACACATATACCGATGAGTTTTACGATATTCGGATGATCGTACTGCTTTAAGATTCGTCCCTCTTGCAGAAACTTTCGTTTCTGTTCGTCCGGAAGTGTGACTTTGCAAGTCTTCACTGCAACTTCGGTTTTGCAGGTTCTCAGCTGCGCTTTATATACATCGCCGAAATTACCCTAAAAAAAAAATAAAAAAAAGAAAATTAGAGTACAAAATCGATTTTTATTAATCGATAAACGATTTTTGATTTTTTTTTTTTTTTTTACTAACGCGTCCGATTTTTTCCAAGAGAATAACATCGTCGTTGTTTAATTCCCATCGTTCGCGTAATATCGGTGTCTTTAGTATCGCTCCCGATCGACTAGTCACCGGCAATCCGGATTTCCATTGGTGAATTATCAATTCTTGAATCGACGGAAACGTTGGTCCCTCGAATCGAAAATGTCCCTATTAAATTGCGAAATATCGATTAAGCGATATTTGGCAAAAAAAAAAAAAGAAATTTCATAAAAAAAAAAATTAATAAATAAATGAACAATAATAAAAAAATTAATAAATAAATTTAAAAAATGTATTAAAAAAAAAAAAAATTGTTTCTGCCGACTCACCTCCGGTGTCGTTTGCACGATAAAATGTTTGTGTCCATCCCAACAAACCGAAAGAACAATCTGACATTCGTCGTTTCTCGTCGTTTCGCGTACCAAAAAATCGCCTTCGGTTACCAAAAGCCTAACGACCTCTTCGCGCGGCAGAACCCCGTGGAACCATTCCTCGTCTATCAAAGCGCCGCTTCCTTTTGGACTGTTATTCGAATTAGTCATTCCGCGAAGTGGAACCTGAATTTTACATAAATATATAAATTATTCGAGTGAAAGTTGAAGTGCCAAAAAAAAAAAAAAAAATATCGCGTAAAAATACGATAATCGCAATGCACACAAAATTTCATCTGTTAGCCGAAAATACTTTCAACTCTCCAAATCTACGATTTTACACGAGTTATTGCGACCGAAGATTTTTCACGCTGTTAACATTATCGTAAAGTAAAAAAAAAAAAAAAAAAAAAAAAAAAAAGAAGAAAAATGTATGTTATCGTCACACAACATCGATAATAAAACGCAATCCGTAATACACAGAACGTACAGCTGGAGGATCGCGGAGAGGCTTCGGCGTCGATCCTACGCTATTTGCTCTAATAACGCCGTTCTTACCGTCGTTTATCGACGGCAAAGATTTGAAAGGGGATCTTAATATAGTCATGAAACGTTGATTTTTTCTCAGCGTAAAGAGACCCGTATCTGGAACCGTATTTCTCTGAAAATTCAACGGAATCGTCGCTGCTGAGCAATTTTTCAAAGTTCTTCGGAGATATATAACGATTCCATGAAAATTTTCATCGATCGCAGCGCAGCGGTTTCTCGGCTCGAAATATCGGTGGGAAACGTTTCGTTGGGAGATATTAACTGTACGACTGAGTCACCTTTATAGTAGTCGGTGGTTCCGTGAAGGATCCTTCCATCGAAAGGTCACATCCCGACGGCAATTCCTCGCATCCCAATTCGTTCAGAGCGCCGCGAATAACTTCCGCTTGTCTTTGCAATTTTTTCTCCTGACAACGCAATCGCAATTCTTCTCTCTCTCGCGAGTAGTCCAGTGTCGTCATCCTGTGTGAGAAATTATCGTTGTAATCGTGAAATACGCTGAATATCGGTAAAAAAAAAAATCGATGACGAAAATTGAGAATTCGAAATTTCACTTTTTTTTTTTTTCGAAACGATCGATTAACGCGTATATAATTAATAGCGAAATGAAAAAAAAAAAAGTTTGCAACTCACTTGGAGTCGCAATTATTTTCCTGCGGCGATTGAGGTGTTTGTCGGTTCAACTGAGTAGTTTTCAGCAGTGTCTCGAGTTCGTTTAATCGGCTGCGCAGCCAATCTATCGTCAAGTTGTCGACAGTCAACTTGTTCGGCAGTAATTTTCCCGATGTATCGTCAACGAGATTGTCGTCGAAGGTAAAACGCAGCGGTGATGCTGGACGAGTCCTATGCGATTCAAGAAATTTGCAACTACATCGATGGAACACATAAAAATATATATATGTATATTAAAGATTGAGAATAAAGGAATTTCGTACCTATGCTTTCCAATGAAATCTCTGTATTCCTCGACTGGTTTTATCGAATCGACTGCCGTTTGCATACGCGTGTGAATCTCGAGAAATTTTTCGTTCGTGAAATCCGAATACTTAACGGTATCCTGCAGAATACCTTTCCTGAAAAATTAAACGCCGTTATCGTTGTTAAATAATTCTATATATTTTTTATTTATTTATTTACTTTCGTTTTTTTTTTTTTTTTTTTTTTTTTATCAAAAAAACACGACGAATCGTGCGCTGAATAATTTATTTTAAACGAAACGAAATTTTACCTCTTTCGTCATCGCATATCCTGCTTCGTGTAACAAATAGAATGTTTGTTAGTATTGTTAGTCGGGGAAAATGAGATGAATGAATGGCGATTTCTTCCTGACGAGAGAGTTAAATTAAAATGAGATGATAGGTATCCCGAGATAAAAATAATTCGTGGATTTTGAATCGATAGTGAAGAGACGAAGGACTCACCATGAAACAATGAATTCCTGGTGAATAGCCTGCTGCCTGTGAAGAAGACTCGGCAAATAACAAGTTCGCAAATCTTGTTCGCACTCGGCGACCGCACCGAGCAAAAGAACGTATTCGTTGTGCGTTAGATGAAGCTTTCTGCAAGCTTTCTGATACTTTTCTCGGACATCGTCCAATTTTCTGCCTCCGCGTCCGGCTAAAAGATAACAACAAAAATACAATGAGGTAAAGCCGTTCCTTTCGGTTCCTTCGATCTTTTTTTTTTTTTTTCATAGAGAAAACTTCTCTCTTCTCAAATCGAATCAAATTTCACCAAAATCAATGAATTTTCTCAATTCCCGAAATTTTCGTAACAAATGATGTAAAAAAATTTCGAAAAATGGTGTAACGAAAATAATGATGAAAATGAAAATAATTATTTTTGCGTGTTGACGATTTTTTTTTTTTTTTTTTCCATTTTTTTTTTCTCCGCACTTACACTTGACGTAGTGCTCCTCAAATCTGGATCTTGCGAGTTTATAAACTTCGAGATTTTTCTGATACTCCGTTTTCTTTCTGGCGACGTCATCGGTCAGCTGTAAAAAAAATTTGACGTTATGCCAAAAAAAAAAAAAAAATTTTTTTTTTTTTTTTCGTGTCGCAAAGTCGCCAACCTGTTGGAATTGTGCCGTTAGCCACGCTTGTTCTTCCTGATACAATTTTCTCGCGCGCCGCCTTTCAGCGTAGAGACTACTTATGTGTTCGACGACAACGTTTTCCATGGAATCGGCTTGTTGCTTAATGAGTTTTGCGATTTGATCCAACGATTCCATGATTTCTCGCCAATTCTGAAAAAAATAAATAAAAAAAACTCAATTTCATTTGACGCAACGAAATTTTGTCAAAAGTTCAGCGTCTTTTTTTTTTGTAATACCTGTGCAATTAAACTGCCAACCAAATCGTCGTAACGTTCGACTTTCTTTCCCTGAAGCGTTAGGGAAGAAATAGTCGACGCGTACTCTCTGTCCGATTTGACTTTCGTCGTAAGGCATCTTCTCATAGTTTCCAAAAGTTTAATTTCAGCGTCTTGTCTGCAGAGGAGAGCCTCGTGAGAGGATTGTCCCTGCAGCGTAGCGGAGAATCCCATTTCCACTGTTGTATATATACTATATATATACACTTATTGTTATCGAATGATAAAACACCGCGAATCCGTTGTCAAAGCATTCAATAAATATCATGTAGTTTATTTATCGTTAAAGCGTTATAACTCTCATTCCTTTATGTGTGTATTCTCCAAACTGACGTGAGCACTTTAAATAGTGTTGAGCCTCGACACCTGATCCATCGATCGTAAAGATCATTTCAGACACGAATTATATTTTTATATATTTTTTCCCCGATTTCGAGGATCCGTAACAAAAACATTCGCGGATCGGGCCACTGATTATCGTGAGTTTATTACTGTGTATGCGATACGTTCGAGAATTATACAATTTTTTATCATAGTCGTGTGTGGAGAATACCGCCACAAGTTACAGTGACGTTGAGGAGATACGGGATACACGGGTGAAAGTCAGCACGGAATTGACGTATCTTTAGCGTGCTGCTATCTGTGAACGGTACGTAAGGTGTTTCTAAAATATATATATATATATATATGTTTTATTACAGAAGCACCGGAGAAACACTTGTGTAGAATATATAACTATAACGCTGATGTAGCCAGTGGATCGAACGTCTTAGGATATGTGGCTAAACGCACGGCAACATTTTTCACCTCTTTCGGTGTTTCGCACCTGACCTGTGACCAGTTAGAGACGAAAATGCAACATTGATATATCATAAGTCCACGTGGCCTTTTCAGAAGGAGTTTAAAAAAGCTTTGCACCCCTCCCCAGTGTCAGCAACAAGAAATCCCGTTATCAACCAGATAATTTGTAACGAATGAAATTTATCCAATAGGAAAATCTTGGATTAACCTTTTCTTCGATATATCGAAACTCGTATGGAATATCTATATATAGTTTCGAATGTGGGAAAAGAGTTCATCAGCCAATCGTTAAAATCCATAAAAAGATTGAGAGCAACAATCAATTACACGGTGAACAACGTTTAAAAAGTATATTGGGCTTTTTTTATAACAATAAATCGTACGATAAATACGAAATTCCAAAGTAGTAAACAAATGTTTTTTAATAAACTAAATTTAGACTCTATACGACATGATGAATGACCGGACGTTCTTGCGAGAGCGAAAAAAATAAAACTATTGAGACCCCTATGTTTGTTCGGCGCTTGTTTATTAAATTGACGAATTATGCTATCAGCACACCCGTTACATTAGGATCCCCACCTCGATAGTTTGACTTTGGTGCATCGTATTAAAAAACAAGGAGTGAAAAAAAAAATGGTGGGGATAGTTTGATTGCGCGAGTTGCCATAGAGAGCGTTGCGAGCGCGCAGCCACCATCGAAATCCGATCAAAACGGTACGGAGTCTCCGGGAGAGCGGTCGTTACACGGTCGGCGAAATTAATACGAGGTGAATACAAAAAAAGAAGTTTATTATCATACGCGGTCTGTTTATTGATGAAAGAACATCGATATCGGCGTGACACAAGAGTGAGACGGGATGTCTCGTCGTGTGATTTTACAGTGAAATAGATGAATCAGTGAATTAGTTCGTTCTCACCGCGACGTAAGAATCCCGCGACCTTTTTTTTTTCTTCTCCCTGTCGCTTCGCCGGGCGCGCTTTACCTTCGGCTCTGGTTCTTCTTCGGACTGTAGGGCTGCGCACGGACGCGTCGATAAATCGCTTGGGCGTTGCGAATCCCTCTTATCTCGCGATTTCCCGATCTTTCCAATTGCAAATCCGAAAAAATAAAATTATTTATCCCCGTATACTTCGAGCATTTCTGCAAAAAAAACAAATGAAAAAATTCTCGTAAACGGGCAACAAAAAAAAAAAAAACGGAGCGAAAATAGCGGCTGAGGCTCATCGATTACGCGATGAATTACTTTTGCTCTATATTTTGATGCTTGTCAAAACAATGCGTCGCCGAATAGTGGGATCGTCGTATTAGGAGTGAAATTATAACAATAGACCAACACTTTCATTAACGATCGTTTCATTCACCTCGAAAGAAAACGTCACTCCGAAATTAGATCGCGGCGAAAGTCCGCGTCGATTGAAATTCAACCGCAAAAGTCGATGTTGCTTAACCAAAATATATCGCGACGAAAAAAAAGTCACGAACGGCAAAGAGGGTGGGGGGACGATCCGAGTAAACGCGTAGCCGAGAGACTAGTGGCGCAGTGTAAGAAGGGTTGTGGGGAATTGTCGGCATTCTCAAGGCTCCGATTTATTTCGGTACTGCATTGAAGCGGCGCCTCTTCGAGCCTTCGATGTTCCGATCAAAATGAGCATTGTGGGTCATAACGAGCACCTATAGTATAGCTATATATATAACTCTCCGTTCTTTCCATTCGTAAAATAAAATGTTTTCACGCGCATTTAATTCTCTACTTTATAATTGTCTATTTCACGATCACGTAAACCTATGAAAGTACAAATGAAAAAAAAATCGATTTCTCGCGTTTTATCGATGGGAATCGTTTTTTTTTTTCAACAAAACCCAGAAATCTCGTTCTATTAGTTGTCGCGACGTTTCGTCACGCGCGACCTTTTCGCTATTTCGATTTATTGGGTTAACGAGAGCGAAGCTCGAGGGATTCTACGTCGCGGAAGAGGAAGAGACTACTCACGATGAAAAGTTAATCGAATCTCGTGTTATCTTTGATTCAGAAGGCCATTTGATCTCACGAGGAATTTAAGAAAATAAGAAAAAAAAAAAAAAAAAATCGAAAAAACGAGGGAACGGAAACGATAAGAGTCAAAACGGGTTGAAACGATATTAGTTGAACGGTACGAGGATTACTCGAGGGGGATAGTGCGAGAAAGTTTGACGCGAGCGTAAGTGAAGGAGTACCAAGTGATAAAGTACGGAGAGTAACGGGGAGCGGTCGAGGGGACGGAGTGCTCCGGGTGTGGGGCGGAGGACCCGAAGGGTCGGTAGTGGCGGAAAAATAAGGTCGAAAATACGAGGATGACGGGCGTCGAGGATGGCAAGGGCGGCGGCGGCGGAGGCGGTGGTGCCGACGTTAGCGCCACCGATAATGTCAACCAGCAGAACGGTGGACCGGAAAAAGCTCCCGTTGTCACCGGAACCAACATGGAGACACTTCCGCGTCCCGGCAAACAGGTGAGAATCATCGACGATCGATATGATTATTATTATTATTATTATTATTATTTTGTTTTTTCGATCCATTTATCATTATTATTATTTTTAATTTTTTTTTTTTCGATCTATTTATCATTATTGTTATTATTTTTTTTTCGTAAGTCCTATAGATACATGTCGCTTTTTTTTTTTACATCGACAATTTGCAGGCTGTATACACGTTTACCCTTTCACACGCCATGCACGTGATTATTGATTCCTCGATGTTTTTCGTTCGTTAAGAAAATTTAAGCGCTCGAGAATAACGAGAAAATTGATTTTGCCGTTTTTAATTGAAAGACAATATGAATGAAAAAAACGAAATTTTTTATCGATGTGTGTGAAAATTTCATTGTATTTTTTTTTTTTTTATACATCGGATTTTTTTTCATCGATGTATTTGAAATTTCGATTAATCGATTCATGTCGAATCGAACAAAAACATTTCTCAATTTTTCGCGGAAAAAACAACAAAAAAACATCGAGTTTATCTCACTAAAAAAAAAAATTGTGTATTTCGGACTCAAACACGCGTTTTGTTTTCTTTTATACAATATTCATCGATCCTCCGCTCTTAAACTCGTTGAATACGTTTCTCGTGTATTCGCTTCGTAAAATTTATGAAAATGAGAGTTCGCAGTAAAACTCTCGAGTACTTATATTGCTGCATCTTATTTTCATAGCGTGCGTACGATTAGCACACATTTGCGAGGATTTAAAAAAAAAAAAAAAAAAAAAAAAAAAAAAAAATTCTTTTTATTTGAAAGTCAATGCGATCATCGCCCGTAGCGTTGAATGACGTCATCTTCCAGGTAGACGTTCGTATTTTAAATATCAGTGACCTGGAATACAGCTGTACGGCTCTAACTATAGGATAATATATTGTGTACTGTATTCGCCGCAAGGCAACGAGACGGTCGTTCAGGTTTGACCGCGTTAGGGAAACAGCAGCTGTCGCTCTCACGATCTTCACGTTTCGTTCGTACAGCTGCCGGTTAGCGTAGGTCCCGGATGAGAAAAATCCTCGGGACCCACGCGTATCCCAAAAATTCCATCGAATTCCATTCCATTTCGAAAGATTTATCGTTCAAAACCCCTTAATCCGCCATTTTTCCGAATTTTTTTTTTTTTTTTTTTTTTTTTTTTTTTTAACACCAATTTCGATGTTTTTAAAAAGCGTCCAATTATTTTTTTTACCTTGACATCGAAATAACGATGATCGGTGCGTGGATACGGCGTATACCGTCCTTGACGCTAAAATTTTCGATGTTCTCGTGTCATTTTTGGATCTCTGCCAACGAGTCATTACTATTTTGCGGATATCCTCGATATATATATATATATATGTTTGTCTCGAACCAAACATCGAGGAAATATAACGAATATATATACATCGCGTTCCGTATGAATTAATACATCGCGGTTCGCAGAGTTCAGATAAATTTCATCGGTAATAATAATTGATTCAATTAACCCCGCGATGACCCGAAACTTTTTATGAAATCGATAAAAAAAATCTGTTTAATTAGTCTCGTAAGATACGAAGTCATCAATAACGCCATTGGAAATTATAGCCTCGCGAACGCCGCATTTAGTTCGATAAATGTTGCGAATTAATCCGCGTCCTTCTGACTCTCACTTAAGAATATAATGACTACGAAAGTAAAAAAAAAAAAAAAAAAATAATATTTCATCGTAATTTTGGAGTAAAAGAGACGTCGCGACAAAGACAAATGTTTGCTTATTTACGGTCGAAAGAACGATTAAGCGATGCGTAAGATTATTCACGGACGCGTTAATAATTTTTAGTACGAAAGTAATTACATTAGTAGTTGAAAGACCGGCAAAGGAAAGAGAGAGAGAGAGAGAGAGAGCAAAGTCGGGACTCGTATCCGATGGGCGAACGAAGCGGCGATGTTATACCGAACCGACTGCATGCTATATATTTGATTACATTTAGCCATTGCCGCTTCCACGGTATAATATTGCGTGACCAACTCGTGAAGAGGAGCGTATCTACGACGCCGTACACGGCAAATAATTCCAAAACCGGAACGCCAGCATTCATTTCGTCGTTTATACTCATTCGTCCGGTCGACTTAATCAACTCGGCCTCATTAAATCTTCGATAAATTACTCTTTAACAAGATAATGACGATATCTTGAATCTTTTAAATTTATAACCATTAAAAATACGAAGAAAAAAAAAAAAAAAAAAAAAAAAAAAAAAAAAGATCGAAAGTTACGGAATTAACGGTCTGCGGCCATTTTTATTCCATAAAAATCCCGATTGAGACTCAAACGTTAACGAAAGTGATTAAAAAAAAAAAAAAAAATTTTAAAACGTTCCCGAAGCTTCCAATACCCGATTAAATAATTAAATTTCATTCGATCCGCTTATATCGCCATATGACCGCGAAGCTCGGCATCGGATATTTTTTTATATCGTACCTTCGATAATTACGAAGCTTTTAATATTATTTTCGCTCGAGTTTTGTACGTTGTTATTCGTTTAGATTTCAACGAAGATTATCACTGTTCACGGTCGCTGTCGCGGCGAATAAGTCGTCCGAAGTGTTTTGCAGATAAATCCGATAAGTCGATTCTTTCGACTTAATGCTCATTTCAGGATCGCTTTCTCCTACAGGAAAAAAAAAAAAAAAAAAAAAAAAAAACAATAATTATTGATATGCGTAAATACATTATTATTATTATTATATTAAAATATTTATTTTATTATTTTTAATATTAATATGATAATAAATAAATAAAAATAAAAATTTCAGTTTTTTCGATTATTATTATTATTGGTATAATATATAATTTATATTATAATAAATTAATATAATAATTTATTTACGCATAAAAATTATTATTGCTATTAATTTTTTTTTTTTTTTCAATTTTTTTATTCCGAGATCACTGACCTTATAGACGAAAGGTCACCTCTTCAGAGACATTAATTTAAGTATCTAAATGTTCAATATCGCAATAGATTACAGAAAAATCGCCATCTGCCATTCGAGTTTAATTTCCATTCGTAATAACGTCGATTGGCCCGCAGGGTTTTCACATACGCGAGGGGTGACCTGTACTTTCAACCCCCGTAGTTGCATTTCCCTCCCTATATGGTTATACAGAGGCCTTCCGCACGCGGAGGTTCGTTGACCTTCGGCATTATATACACATACGCTGTATAGATATTACCAATACAACAAAAGCTTAACACGACCGGTGTTTTTCGCTCGAACGGCTCTATTTCTAAGCAGAAGCAGCAGCGGCAGCGGCATCGGCATCGCTCGGCCCTCTTATCGTCAACTAGAAATCTCTGAAGCATATCGGATGCATATAGTGGGAGTCTAACGCATTTTTTAACGCTCTCCGTTCGAACGAACAGGTACTCGTCTTACCTTGTTGCGTTTTTTTCATTTTTATTGCCAACGCGACTGTAAATCGCTTTGCTTTCCGCGACTATAAGTAACAACACTGATGTGTCTCCGGACTCTCGTGTGCATCGAACGCCTTTGTGCACTTCGACGGCGCGTTTTTGCGGCGTGCGTTTGCCTTCACCGCGGTACTTCTCTTCTCTTCTCTGTTTTCCTCCCTTTAGCTTTTACGTTTCAGCCCCCCGTTCTCTCTTAATACGCCCCACAGTCGCGAGGGTGGCACTCGACGTTCTTCCGTTCCCTTTTCTCTCGTTTTCTCGCACGTGCCGTGTACCCGAATAATACACATTTACACCCCTCCGAGGGTTCGTTTCGGGGGCCGAACCCCGTCACGAAGCTTTTGGGGTTTGAGACATTAGAGCCGACGCGACGGCGACACCCCTTGAAATGAGACGAAACAGTGCGAAAACGGGTCTTCTTCTCTTACTCGCTGGTGTAACCGTATTGTTGTAACACTCGTCACCCTCGCGACGTAATCGATCCTACGCTGCGATGACGAAACTCGATACTCAATTTTTTTTTTTTTTTTTTTTTTAAGGGTGTCTTCCATTCACGAAGAAACCCTTCAGTTTGACGCCCCGTAAGACTAAACTGCAGCTTTATGATTGTTTGTTTATCTTCGCATTAGTTACCGTTTGGACGCTAATCAAACGATGGGATTGCGGTGGGGGTGTTGCGAAAGACAAATAACGATATAGGAGGTGTAACAGACAATTATTATATCACATATCATATTTTATTGTCGTTATTAATTGAATTAAAAAAAGATATGGCCGCTAGAAGAGTGACTCGGGATTTTTTATTTTTTCCGCGATGTTTTTTCAAGTTGACAATTTAACTATCGCGACTTTCTCCTCGCGGATTTCTCGCGCTCCACTTTTGATTTATTTCCTAAAAAAAAAAAAAAAAAATCCGACTATTCTCAGCGACTCTGCAAACCCTTAATTTCAATTAATAACGCAAAGATCCCTTTCATTTTTTTCACGTATAATTAAAAATTAAATTAAAAAAAAAGTCGGCACGCGATGTACCATTTTTTTTTTTTTTTTTTTTTTTTTTTTTTTTTTCACCGCAAAGCCAAAGTCTCTCCCCACAGTACTCGTAATTGTAGGAGGGAAACAAACAGAACCGAAACACAGGGGTTTTCGTGGCGTCCCCGTGCGTTTGCGCGTGTCCTGCGGTATCCCTCGCAATACGCCCGATTACACAACCCCCGCGTTGTACGGACTCGTCATCCGATTACGAGAAATTCTCGGACGGTCGAGCATCACTTACACTTTGTTCTCAACGACTCTGTTCCTCTTTGGTTGCTATATATATACATCTATCGCTGTGGTTCCTCTCGCTTCGTCTCCTCATCATCCTTTGGGTACCACACTGGTTTACCTCATTATTGCGGCACGCAACGCTCTTCCGCCATTCCGTCGCTTACACACACACATCGAGACGCAGACGCGAACGCACATTAACTAAATCGGCACTATATATTTTCTGCTTCCGCTCCAAAACGCCTCCGGTGTACTAAAAATATCGACAAACCAACAGCTCCTCTCTATACGATAGATCCGTTAGTCTTCTCTCTCTCGTCCCCGTCTGCGCGTATTATAGTTGTACATACCGTTCGTTGCGGACGACTCTCCTTCGTGCCGAAGCTTTGTAACTCTCGCATAGCTTCGGAGTATACGGAATCGTATAAAATACCTTCCGTGCGTACATTCATCAGGCAGAGTTTACAACTTTTCTTGTTCGCCGCGTCCGCATCCCGGCTTTCCGACCAACGAGCGTAGATTCTCAAACCCACGAACTTTAATCCAACCATTATGAAGTGTTCATCTATTTCTGGAATGCGCCGCGTGTTTATACACCCTTCGAATACATCCCACTTGCAGAGCCCACGGACGGGGAGAGCGGTGGAGCAAAAAATATAGAAGACTCCGAATGACTCGGGCTTTTGATGTCGAAAGCATTTTTTTTTTTTTTTTTTTTTTTTTTTTTTTTTTTTCGTCTCTCCGCTCTCTCGGATTCCCTTTTTATCTGCGTAATAACCTATCAAAGGTTTCGACGTCATGATTTTTAATGATCGCGGGACACCGTCTGTCGGGTGTCTTTGATGGGAAAAAGCGCTTAAACGACACATGCGAATATTACGAAATAATGAAATTTACGTCGAACATATGAGATTTTTTTTGAAAAAAAAAAAAAAAAAAAAAAAAAAAAAAATTTCGTCAATTTTTATGATTATTATTAATAATAATAATAATTCGATATTTGCCATTTCGATTTCGTATGACGATTTCAAAAGATCGAGAAAATTGAAAATATGCTTTACGTGTCCTTTCAACGATGGGTACTATTTTTTTTTCCCGTGAAACGTTATGTCGTTGTATTCCGCGCGCAGCTTCATTTTCTTCCTTCGTTACGCTGTATTTCCAGCTGTGCATCCGACATAATTCATTCGACAGGTTTGCGAATAGTCGCGAATAATTGAAGCGCAGATGAGTATATAGGCAGTGAGGTGAGCATATCGTATAGTGTATACTTACCGCTTACCTTACCGCTTATATATATATATATATATGTGTACCGCTACTTCCTATATGTACCGTAAACGGTTTATTACATTCACATTAGTACTCCTCTCTCTCTCTGCGAATCTTCTATAGTCCACAGTATCTATATATATTTATAGAACGCAAAATCGCCGCGACATTGAGATCGCGTGATCGATTCCGTCCGCAGGCGAGTTTAACACATTCGTCGTATAGCGACGTCGGGGAGAGCAAAACGTTGTTTCAGAGTTCAACCTAAATATCCCGCTTCGACTCAAAGATCGATATCATCGTCTGCTTAACGGGGTTCGCGAATATAGTCACCGACATTGCTGCAGCCCCGCCTCTCGTTTGCGCCTTCGTATGTGCGGTACACCGCACACGGCGCCATTTTTTTTTTTTTTTTTTTTTTTTCATCGTCTTTTTTGCTGAAAAATAAACAGGAAAAAAAAAATGATATCGAGAACAGCTTCGATCCGTTATAAGGCCGAGAAAGGTGTATCGAGTATCCGATGCTGCGCATGATAAATCGACGACCCCCGAAGCTTATCTCTTATGCTTTACCTCGCAGTTTCGCGATGTTTTTTTTTTTTTTTTTTTTTTTTTTTTTTACTTTTGTTTCTTTATTCAGGATCGATGCATCATGTGTACGCGATAAATGTGTTACATGGTGTTATTCACTGTCTACTGCCCACACGACGAATATATATCGTATATTCCATATTTATTATGTATCGAAGATATTTTCGTAAAAAATAGTATACTACACTACCAAAAAAAAATTGGTAAAAATGGCAAAAAAAATTAGAAAAAATTGGAAAAATGGTAAAATGGTATTACAATACTTTCGAATATTTTAAAAATATATGACAAATTAGATTATTAATATATTAATTATATAAAAACGCCGATTTTCATATATTTCCGATATATTTTTTGCATATACTTTTTTTCCACGTCGGTATATCCGGTATCAAGGAGACTATCGTCCGGTAATGTAACGTTGAGTCCTGAAATACCTTATCTCTTCGACAATGTGCTTTGAAAGCATTACCGCGGGCTATAGGACACACGAGTATCGTAGCCTCGTCGCAGCGCTTGACTCGCGCTGCGACTGCTTGTGAACCTTCTATATACCCGTAAAAGTGCTATCGTCCTTTGTGCTCCTCAAAAAGAAAAGAGAGTCTTTAATCTTTCACCTACGAGACGAGAGATCAGAGAGAGAGAGAGAGAGAGAGAGAGAGAGAGAGAGGGGAGAAGCGAAAGAATGAAATATACTCCATTCATGAGTAAGCGAGTTTTTCGATATAACCAATTTCCTCGTGGTATGCATCAGTAATTGATGGTTTTGAAGAGGTTCGAGTTTTTAGACACAGACTGGTATAATACGAAAAAAAAATAAAGATCGCGGTTCAGATTCACAAAAAAAAAAAAAAAAAATACGATCGATCATTAATTTACGATTATTCGCAAAAATTTTAAGCACACGACCTTTAAAAAAAAAAAAAAAAAAAAAAATTAATATAAACACAATTAATAATAATAATAATAAATGAAAAGATAAATAAAAAAAAAATTAATTAAAAATATTCAATTTAATCGTTTTTTCGTTTAATCCTATTAATTTTCGTAACTAAATAAAATAAAATTATTAATAAAAAAATATTGAGAATCGCACAATTTTATTATTAATCATTTAACGTAATTTTGTTTTAATTTTTTTTTTATACGATATAAGACTTTTTGAAAAGTTTTGACGATAATCCGATGCGACGATAGAATGATTGGAGGGTTTATGAGAGTTGGAGTTACAATGTTGGTAATGATTTCATTGGTCTTGAACCCGTGTCACGCCCGACCGAGCATTTGCCGTCCGCCACGGATATGCAAGGGAAACACATTCCTCTTTGTCGGAGTACAGTTGAGAGAAGCCGCTCTTTAATCTCTCGCCGCGGGCCGGAGGGCACCATAGTTTATCGGGGGGGAACTTATTAACGTGACGAACCGGATCGAGGAGTGACGGTGCGTTGAAGGGTTCTCTAGGAACGACGGTTTCTCGCGCTAATTGCCATTCAGGGGTCTTATCGCCGACGACATTTCGTTTCGTGTCATCCGGGAAACATTTCGCCTGACGGTTCGTTCGTTTAAACGCGAAGTATTCAACTCGGGAGGTCCTTATCGACCGCAATGCAACGTCCGATCGTCGAATAGATTGAAATTTTTATTCCGTAATTTTTAACCCTTTAAAAATAATATAGTTAAAAAAAAAAAGCAAATTTCCATAATTATCTAACGATATATCGATAAATCGATCGATTTATCGTATTACTTAAATTGATAAAATAAAAAAAATTTCAATTTTTTTATTTCGATAATTACCTCCAATTCGCGAAATTTTAATAAAAAAAAAATTTGAAAAAAAAAACATAATTCCAATCCGATTCTCATTCGCGGGGATTACCGGAAATTAATCTATCCTCGCCGTCTCTAATTTATCGTTGCCATCATCCATTATAAATCCGCGACATCGGGGATAATTAGTTCGAAGTTTCGCTTCGCGCCGAGTCGTAATCTCTCTTATAGCTTTTGCGCTAAAACGATAAGTACGAGAAGTAATTTACCACTGTAAGGAGACGTAATGCACGAAGGTAGGAAAACGAATATTTCCTGGGTACGGGTGCGCAGATATATATACATATATATATATATATAAATCGTGGGCGATGAGGTGAGCTGGTAATCGAGCGACGGTACGGGGGATGAGAGTGTCGAGAGGGATGAAAAGGGGAGGGGGCGAGGAACAGTTTGCGGCAATAGCGCGCCGCTGCCGCGTTCATATCGACCCACAGAGAAAAGGAGAGAGCGTAAGCTCGGGCCTCCATCTTGCTTGTCCCACTTACGGCGCACCATACCGTTCCGGACGGAATTGTTCCCCACATATATACCTTTGTGATAACACACGTACCCTCAATATATTATGAATAGATGTTTAAAAAAAAGTCTATAAAAATCGAATGAAATTTTAACTCCAAAATTATTTCGTATTCGAAAAAAAAAAATTAAAATTCGGCAAAACTAAATTTTTTGAAAAAATCATGTAAAAAAAAAGATCGCGATAAAAAAAATGATTTTTGCGAAAATAAAAAAAAAATGTTAGCCACGTAGTAAACCGCGAAAAATTATTATAAAAAAGCTGTAAAAAATTGTCGACCCAATTTTACGCATATTTTACTTAGAGATAAATTTTTTTCATTTTTGTGAAATTTTTTTGTTTTTTTTTTTTTGCAAGGTGTCAATTTTTTTTTTTTTTTTTTTATACACGTGCGACATGTGTTGTCTGATACTCAACGTTATTAACATATCTCCTCCCCGGCGTCATCATCCCCCATTGTTGACAATTTTTCCCACCGATAAGCAACGAACAAAGGTCCATAAAACTCGAAGGGATACTGAAAAAATGCGAAAAAAAAAGTCGCAACTAAAGCAAAAAATGTATTCATATTATTTATAAGCGTTCGCGATGTTATATTGTTTTTCTCGAATAAAAGAAGTTGATACGATGCATTAATGAAAGGAATACCTGACATAAGAACACTGCAACGTTAATGTATAGAATATCGTGTGAGATTCGCGATCGCAACAAAATAATGCAGTCGATAAAATGGTAAACAACGCCATATTGTCTGCGAAAGTACTTGCGTTGCTTTTTTTTTTTTTTTTTTTTTTCATTCTCTCGTTCGTTGAATCGACGCTACGGATCGAAGAGGGCATCGAATAGGGGAAACGAATGGAGAAGTGGAAAAGCTGGTGAGTGGTGCATCGATGCAACGCTACCAGCAGAACGTAATACTCACATATATATATATACATATATATCGTAGAGAATCGTATCTATACATACGGAGAGAAGGGCAGAGGTAGAATTCGACGAGATTCTCCCTCTGGTGTTGTATTTTCTCCGCTTTAGTCGCGAAGCTGTTTTCCATCCTTCTCTCCTTTTCGCTATTCTATCCTTTTCGCACCGACGCCCCGATGTCGTGGATTTAATTAAGCGCTAATGAAATGGACGTGTCGCCTGACAATACGACAGAGCGGGAGGGGTGGTTAGGTGCTCTTGTATATGCCGCGCAAACGACAACGACGAACCGAACGACCTACATTCCGATGGGACAGAAGTGCTCCGCGAATACATACAGCGGGTTTTACGCGGATACATATTTTGGAGCGGAAATAGACACAAAGACGATTGGGCAATAATCGTGAGATTTGATGAAAAAAAAAAAAAAAAAAATCGAAAATTGCCACTCAGTAAAGTAATTTAAAAAATTTTCGAAATTTCGATTTTTTTTTTTAATTTCGCAATTTTTCCGGATTTTTTTTTTTTTTTTCGTGTTAAAAAAATTCCGAAAATTTTATATTTTTACATTGCTTCTCCATTATTTTTGTTTCGAAAAAATTATATGATTATATCGGAGAAAATATAATATTGAGAGACTAAAGGATTCTTAGTAAATACGAAGAGATGCGAATCTCGTTGAGGAAACGTAATACCCGAGGAAATTGAGTCCATAAAAAAAAGTAACGGCAGAGAAAGGATATAAAATAAAAGGATATTGCTGGCCAAAGGAAAACGCTGGTTGGCTCGTCGGGTAATACGTCGGATCCCGAGTAGCGCTTTCCTGCGACCCGTCCTTCACCTATATAATATAAGAATTCAGCAGACGCTGAGCTTCGCTCGCGGGGCGTAAGCGCGTCTTCGAGTTCCGAATCGGTTCAGAATTCTATTTTCGATATTTTTCCATACGTGACGTCATCATTATTGTCAGAAAAGCGTATTCTACGCATTTTTTTTATTTTTGTTGTTTTTTATTATCGATTTTTCGCGTCGCAGTTGAAACAGGTAAAATCCCCGGAAAATTCTGGGCGCAGCAATTCCAAGTGCACGAAACGTACTCCGATCGATCGCTCTCCATTTTTTTTTTTTTTTTTTTTTTTTTCGTGTCTCAATAACTAAGAGCAGTTTACACGCCTACCGTCGTTTTATTTAAATGTATTTAAATTTATTTAATTTTTTTATACTCAACACAAAGGGGTTTAGAGTACCCCGAGGGTTTCAATTACAAAAGACCCTTTCGGCTTCTCTTCCAGGCATCCGAAGAGAGTCAATTTAATTAATTTCGTATCCTCAATTGCGCCTCATCGTTACTCAATTAGCTTCCCTCTTCGCGTTTCTCTTCTTCGTCTTTCGTACAAAATAACGAAATAAGAGAATAATAAAAAAATTAAAAAAAATTAAATCGTAATAAAAATATTTAATAAAATAATAATAAAAAAATGATATTACCATTATTTTATTTAATATTTTTATAATTTTTTTAAAATCATTTTTTTTATTCGTAACATTTTTTTTTTCGATCGTTCAATGAAATTCTCGAAGGATAAAAGTCTCTTGAATTATATCGCGGAAGCTGTACTCGAGAACGATAGACAAGATAACAGAAGTTTTCCGACGAAAGTTTTCGCGATGTTTCACGTCAAACCCTTTTTTTTCTCTCGCGACGAATCGTCAGCGACGAAGGATCGATCGGTCGCCATTCATATAGGTACGCGAGACAACACGAGACTTTCCGCCACTCCATCGTCAAGCGCTGGAAAACTCGTGCGCGACCTTCGTCACTGCGATTCGCAAACCTGCGGCTCGCAATGCAAAGAGTTATACGATTCCGCGCAATGAAATTGACTCGTTTCCTCTGCGATTTACTGGCAGAAAATGTTTATAGTGAAAACTGCTGAAAGGAGGTCAATATCAATGTTATATACATACCTACCGCAGCGGTGGAGGGTGAGCTTTGTGTCCGAGAACTCCATGTCGAGCTCTCTGACGTCCGACACACCTAAGAGTGACCTACATATTTTATAGCGTATGTCCTATATCCGCGCAACTATAGTACCCGTATACTACCCGAGGGCTCCAGAGGTTTTACCGACTTGAATTTATCCCCGGGGAACTCTAACTCGCGGCATTCTAAGTTTCCGCCATTTGCCACAAATCGATCTTTTTTTGTTTGGAAGATACGTGTTTTTTTTTTTTTTTTTTTTTTTCATCTCGTCTCGAATCGATGACGACGCTTGCCGTGATGGTATTCAGCCACCGCCCTTTGTTATATCGATTTTACCAACTGGAATTTACTCCATTTTTTTTTTTTTTTTTTTTTTTTTTCATCGTGCCGCGAATTGATAACACTGACGTGAGACGATTCGAAGCTTTCGCCATTTGTCACGAAAGAACTTTTTTTCTGATTTTTCTCGAATTAATGACGATTTTTTAAAAATATTGATATTAATTTAATAATGAAAACTAGTTACGGAAACGATGATTTAATTTATTAATTAAATAATGATTATTATTATTCATTCATTTTTTATTTATTACATAATATTTTATTGATTTTAGTTGAATTTATTTGGTTTATTAATTCATTAATAATGATAATTATTATTTTAATTTTTTTTTACGCAATTTATTTATTTTTATTTCGTTTCGGCGCCGAGCCGACGACTACGCTGGCGTCATTGCAATCACAAAGCCAATTAGGTAGAATTTTCCACTATAGTTGTAGTGCCATCGGGACAACCGGTCGCAATATCTCGATGAATTCACCGACGAAACGCGCAAAGTCCCTCGCGCAACGACCAGATCCGTTCTGTGTTTACGAACAGCGCACGCGTTTCACGATCGCTGCGTGATGTCATTCACGAGAGCGTCGACGGAATTATGTAATAGTTGGTTGTATGCGAACGCGCGAATACATCAGGTATACGCACGCTTTGCGCTGCGCGCGAGACACTGCGACTCATACGGTTTTACGTGTCTCGCTGATCGTGCGACGCGCTCACGAATGGACCGGCAATGGAAATGATCCCCTTTATCTGCAATTTGTTACCGAAATTTTTTTTTTTTTTTTTTTTTTTTTTTTTTTACAGACTTTTGCGCGATCTTTTTTTTATCGACAGTTTTGTGCGGAGAGTACAGGTTATCAAAAGTTCATTTAAGCGAAACTGTAATGGTACGCAGCTATACGATCTTTTGATTAAAGATGAATTTCATGATTTTTTTTTTTTTTTTTTTTTTTTTTTTTTTTTTTCAAGGAGAATTTTATGAATAAATTTTATTAATTTTATAATTTTTTTTTTTGCTCCGAAAATCGCGGCGAGTTGCACTATTGTCACTTCGTTTCGTATTCATTTTGGTTCGTAACTGCAGTTGAGCGTTACGTACGCAAAGATTAGGTCACCGACATAGGCGATAGCGGATAACGACACAGAAAACTCGGCTTCGAGTTATCGTATGTAAATTGGCGCATTGTCCGAGAAACTCGTACTTTGTCGCACAAATACTCGTCGAAGTATCGTAATCCCGGAGGTGAACGGTGCAAAAATCGATCGCGGGGACACACACCTGGCGTTTGTCCAGTTTCCGGTTTTGTTTTAATTTCACGCCGCGAAAACGGAAGTCGGAAATATAATTCATTCGGTATTATATTTTATTTTTTTTTATTTTTCTCGTCACGTTCGTCGATTAGCGTCGGACTGCGCGCGTGTAATGAATTCGATTCGAGATATTCTCGTTGCCTCATCATCGCCCGTTTATTTGAACAGACGACGGGGTTTATAACGCATATATATACGTATATGTAGACATGTGTACACATATATAAGGTCCACTCAACGTCAAAGATATACAAGTATTGCCGCATCGAGGTGACTTCGCGCTGACCGTGAACTACAAGCCTTTCACTAGCCTTCGCCTCGTTCCTCGTCCTCCTCACGAATGCGCACCTCGCGTAGTACTTACCTACTTGGAACTCGGGAGCCAACAGACTAAAACGCCGAACGATAATTCGATAACGATGTTTCACAGTATCCCTTGAGTTTTCAATGATTTCCGCTCGCTTTTACTCCGAAAAAAACCAAAAAATCCGCTCGCAGAGAAATTCGAAGGAAAAATAATTTTTTTAAACTCCGAAATTTTTGAATTTTTTTTTTCTCGAAAAATATGGGAGATAATAAAATGATTTTTTTATGTTGAACGGTACAGTTATTCAGAGGTCCACAGAAAAAAAATTGGCGATAAATATTGAAAAAAAAGCACAAATATGGCAGCCGGAAGGGCGACATGTTTTCTTTTTTTGGCCCTCGAAATCCGCGAGAAGAAGCAGTGATTTTTACGTAATTATTAAAAATTGAAAAACGATTTAATAAAAGTACAGTCGTCACGGACGCGGCACCGGTATTAACTTGAATAACCTGTTTAACTTTTTTTTATTTCGGATGCATCGTTTCCAGCGAAAAGCGTACGTCGTCAGGAAAAAAATAAAAATAAAGTTACTACTCTTCCAGCGGCCATATAATTTTTTCTTTTAAATCTCTGTCGACAATAATTTTTTTTAAGACTCTAAATATATGTATCTTTCAATAAAAAAAAAATCCTTATATTATTTCATATAGTTTACGAGGGAAAAAAAAAAAATGAAAATATTTGAAAAATATTGAGAGTCCATTTTTACGATAAAAGCCATTAGGTGCCTCTGAAAGCACGAAACGCACCGGGGGATCTATGAATTCCAGACGCCCAAAGTCCTCTTTATAGATCCGTTGGTTTCTATTCAACGCGATGATGATAGAGGAGCCGAGAAATACTGATTACCAGGACGCGGTCGGCGGCCCGTATACGTTTTATGACCCGTCTAGTCGTCGGCTCTCTTCGAGAGTCCAAAGCGTATTAGTGCGTTACGCACTTACGCCTTCGTATTCTTAGCGTTCTCTCTATCTCTCCTCTATCATTTCGTACGCAACCCACGTTTGTAGCATCTCTCCAGTTCAACGGATTGAAAGCGCTATTAGGTCATTAGGTTCTTCCATTAGAGAGATATGCGACACAATGTTGTCCGCTCGCACGACAATATATCCACTTCTTTCCTTTCTTAGTCGATTGCTCTTTCATCTTCGCCATCGTTTTTATACCCACGAAGAAGAATCGTCGTTGCCAACGCGACTTACGTCTACAGCGACAAGAATTACGCGATAACGTTTTCTCCATTGTAACGAAATCGCTTTTTATTAAACGATCATAAATTCTGATTTGTCTCGTTGACAATTATTTCGTTACTCGCTGTTGATAAAAAAAATATAATAAATTCGTCACACGTTACAAACAGTTTGGAGACTTTTTGACGAATTGTGTCGTTCCGCTGATATAAAATTTAAGACAAATAATATAAATATAAATATAAAGAAAAAAAAATAATAATAATAATTTTTTTCATAAAATATAAAAAAATATTTAAAAAAATATTACAATTACATATCTTTGAAAAAAAAAAAAAAAAAAAAAAAAACGGTTTTAAACGAAATACCAAAAGGATAAGATATCCCGGGTTTTTACCGATACGTTAACAAGTTATCGCAATCAGTGCACCTGTATCCAATATAAACCCGTTGTTTCTTCGACGAATCGAACGATCGGATTGCGCTTTACCGATCGCTTCGTAATAAGGTTCTCGAGACGTTAAAACCGCGCGATGTATTATAGGAGTCCCGGCGCCTGGTGTCGCGTGTCTTCGCGACAAGACACTAAAGTATCCAGTGGCTCGGTGCGAACTCCAGAGTTCAGTTCCTCGAGAGTGAAAAAAAAAAAAAAAAAAAAAAAAAAAGAGAAAAAAAATCGCTTCAGCGTGAATAAAACGGGTCGACGTTGCACTCTCGGCGACTAAAACAGCGGAGAGAGTTCTCCGAGTCCGGAGTCTTCGCGTCTCCACTCTCGGAGATCTCTTCTCGCGCGGCAACGGGTTTTGCGTGTCTCCGACGAGCGGTTATACGGAAAGGTTTCAGCGAAAGACGAAGAAATAGAAAGCCATAGGGACGGCGAGGGGGTGAGAATAGAGTGAGAGACAGTCGGGCAACAACACCGTCGCGCGGACTGCATAAATAAATATATCACAGGCCGGTTGTACCCGCCGTAAGCGCAAGTGACACAACGTCGACGATTGTGTAAGCGTTCCGCGAGCGCCGCGCTTGCAGTCGTCCCGGTTTCGTCGTCGCCGTCGTCGTCGTCGTTGCACTCTGCGAGAGGAACGCGCCGCGCGGTCAATGCTCCATCCGACTCCTCGGCTGCTGCGGTAACTCTCGGGCTCTCCGTTGGGGACTCGAAGCTTTTGCCGCCTCTGAGAAACCGCCGGTTCGCCACGGTTAGTCCCTCTGCCTCTACATATACGGTGGATCTCTGCCTCCACGAGAAACGACGATCTCCGCGCGTTCTCCGCGTATCGTTCGTAACGCGAAACGCGAAACACTCCCACGAGTACCGCGTTGTACTCCCGGAGTGCAGCGTTATGTTTAAACGTGATATATAGATAGTAAAGAGGAGAGTAGAGAGCCAATGAGAGAAGCTACAGACCTATGAGAACTGTACGGCAAACATTGTTGCGATGGTAACCGCGTGTACAACATCAGCGTCTGTTGTATGCCTAATTGACGGGGAATGAATATGACATAATTTGTCAATTAGTTCATATCAACGGGACTATTTAACCGCTCAATTTCCATATCATTACGATAGACGAATTAACGACATCCAAAAGACGAATATATCACGACGATTCGTGTTATCGAAAACGAACCAAAAAGAAGTTTCGTAAAATTCAAATCAAAAATCATATTTCATTTTATCATATCGATAAAAAAAATTTCGTAAAAAAAAAAAAAAAACGCGTGAAAGAATTTTTTATTTAATTTTTCAATTTTTTTTATTTACAAAAAAATGCCATTTCTCCTATAATCGGTAATATTTGGACTCGAGATTTTTTTTTTACATGACAAGAATACTTACGATTTTTTTTTAACCTATAAAAAAATACCCGAAATATATATCGATAGCAAAAAATTGCGAGAAAAATTGATAGAAAATTTAAAAAAAAATCGATTTTGGTGCATTTTCTCGATGAGATTCTTAGCAGTTTCGCGATTTATATGTATAAGTAGTCCCAAGATCGCCGGATTGCGTAACCGATTACCTATCCGATAGATAGAGCGCAATCGCGAATTATCTTATCGCGATCGTGCGTTAACCTGATCCATATCGTTAACCAGCGTCAAGGTTCCTCTTTCCCTCGTATTATCGTTGTGATAATAGTGTCGTCGTTGCGTTTACCTTGAACCGAGTTAACCGCGAGTTCCGACTTCTCTGAATCGCGCGGGGAACACGCGTATAGCGGAGATTGCGAGTGCGAACGACGAACGTTTAGTTCTCATTGACGAGAGGCCTCGAACCCTGTCGAAGAATCGAAGTCATTGTTTCGCTTAGGGGGTCAAGTGCAGGGGGAAGCGATAATCATCGTCCTCAGTACCAACGCTGGTTACTTATACCCATTGGGAGAATAAAAAAAAAGAAAAAAAAAAGGCATTGAGCGAAAGACACTCGAGTTGCGATCTCATGCGGCTTTCGACGTAACTGCACACGTTTGACTCTCTCGTCATCTCCATTCATTGAAACGCACTTTATTCAATGAAGAAGCAGCAGCATCGGCAGGAGAACGATGCGTGCGCTAAAAGGGAAGCTGTCGAGACACTCTCTTGCCTCCCGGCGACAAAACCCCCCGTATCCCCGGTACCCAACAACGCCGTTCCGTCACTCGTCAATCGTCACCTCGCGATCCAATCAACCGCCGCACGCCAGTCGCGTGTTTCAACCTCTACACCGCTTGTATTAATATATATATATATATGATTTATATAGTATATATTCTATATATATAATCTTCTCGACATATAGTTAGCGGAGAAGCAGAAATTCATTTCTACGACCTCATTCCGCGCTTCCGACGTCCGCAGTGCATCTCATATCTAATATATTCGGTTCGGTTCCTCGAATCTATATCTGCTCCTCTACCATTCGCCTATTCTACCCTTTCTATATCTCCTGCATTCGGTTTCCGCTCTATCCGTTTCGCGTGAATATTAATCAAATATTTTATCGTGTCTCGGTAATAGGAATAGAGATACGAGTCCGTGAAATTGAATACCCTTTGGATACTCTTTTAACACGAAACTTCAGATGAAATTTAGTCGAAATTCAGCGAACCACAATTTCAGATAAAATTTCTCGGTCGTTATTTTGTTTTTGTTTTGTTATTGATGGAGTATTGATTACTCGAAAAAATTTGAAATTTTGAAAATTTAAAAAAAAATTGAAATTTTAAAAATTTGAAAAAAAATTGAAATTTTGAAAAAAATTGAAAATTTGAAAAAAATTGAAAATTTGAAAAAAATTGAAAATTTGAAAAAAATTGAAATTTTGAAAATTTGAAATTATTTCATAAAAAATTGAAAATTTGAAATTATTTCATAAAAAATTGAAAATTTGAAATTATTTCATAAAAAATCATCGGATTACGATTTTTTTTCTCAAGTTTTTAATTTTTATTTTTTTTTAAATTTCGAGATTTCGAGATTTATACGAAGTTTTTTTTTGCTTCTTCTTTTAATCATTATCACCCGCGTCTGGTCGTATCACGACACTCGGATCGATGCGTTCTCGACGAGAGTCGGTGGGATCCTGAATCCCGAAGCTTCCCGGATACACGGAGTCGGGTTCGTTGACTGCACGAGGCATGCAGAAGCGTTAGTTGTACGGCGAGTGAGAAAGAAGAAAGAAGAAGTGAGGTCGGCCGCGAAGCGTGACTGAGCCGACGTGCAGCGAACCAGATCTGCAGCGCGACACGTTTCTCTATACAGCGGAGTATAAAGCACTCTTTCGCGAAAGATTCCTGCGAATCTCCCTCCTCGGATTACTCACCGAGGATTCTAACACAGTAGTTGGAACTCATGAATATGGAGCAGTCGGGGATTCGTCACGAAATCGTCGAATAAAGTTGAGCGCTCAAGCGTTGTTACTTTGCAAGTTTAATGCTCGCGGTGTATGAACTATAAATTCGTTATCAATGCGTACAGTGCGGAGTAATTTCGAGGGTTTGTGGAATTTGATGAGATCCTTTACGAGTTTTTCCTTTTTGAAAAAAAAAAAAAAAAAAAAAAACAAATTAGTCTTTTGGCGACTATATCGCTTCGATCTTTTTTTTTATTTTTCGCCATTTTTTTTTTAATACTCTAAAAAAATGAGACGGTGGGGGAGGGGTTCGGTTCGGTAAATAATAGCCATGAAATTTAAAAATCGAAATTTTTCCCGAATCTTTTTAAAAAAAAAAAAAAAATGTCACCTCCAATAATTTTGGAATTTTTTTTTTTTTTTTTTTTTTTTTTTTCGGAGTTCGAAGATTAATTGTCCAATTATTGCATACGGATGTGTAACGATAGAAACGTGAGGGCCAAAGAGGTGAACCGCGAGACGGGGGTCACTGCGACTCGAATTCAGTGTCGTGGAACCATTGAGTTGCATTAATAGGGACCATACCGCCGTCCTACATAAGCACAGTATTTCGAAAATTCCGGTTGTCTCAGAGGCTATCGATGTCAAGGGCAATTGGCATACTTTTTCACAATTGTCTCTTGTTTACGGCATATATACGTGAATGTCGTCATTCGGTCGACGAAACTCGCGTACTGAGTCATCGCTTCTACAAAATTTAACTACAGTATATATATATATATATATATATATATATACGAAGACGACAAGATGACCGCAGTATATATGCCTGTAAAACGTTTATCTCGCAGCGATTTTCTTTTTTTTTTTTTTTTTTCCTCGTTGTTTTCTTAATTCTTTTAAACGAGTTTAATGCATCGCTATTTCAACGGATGAGCGTTGAAGCGTCATGATTATTCGTCTTGTCACCGTACAGCGAGAGTGAACGCATTTAAACGATTCTTCCGGCTGTCGCGGAGCCCCGTGATGATGATGATGACGATGACGACGAGCCGTGAAGTGCCGCTTGACGGTCTCTCGGTTCAGGGGTCACGGATAGAGGCACTGATTCCATCAAACAATTGGATGCGCGGCCCACACGTGTGCATCGCATACGTGTGGACACACATCCAATACTCCGACTCCGAATAATATTTTATTAGATCATTATGTTACCAACGACCTTCGTGTCGTCCGGAGGACCTTCGGTTCACGCCTTCTTGAATTTATCACGTCATATATTGTACAATATATCGCTCGCGTTTAATTCCGAAGGCCCGTTATTTTTTTTTTTTTTTTTTTTTAATCCTTTTATCACATTTTTTTTTTGGTACTGCAAATCATTTTAAAAAATTTTGATTGTAGTTAAAATCATTCCGAATGGACGTTTTTTTTTTTTTTTTTTTTAAATACATTTATTAAAATTTTTATTCCGATTTTTTTTTAATTAATAAATTTTCGTTAATAAATATCGAAGAAGAATTTTTTTTTAGTACATTTCGTAGTATTCGATTGATTTGATTATTATAAAAATAATAATTCCGAAAATGAAAGTCACGATTTCTTTCCGCGGATATAGAGCGCACGTACGATGGTTTAGAAAAAAAAAAAAAAATTGGAGGTTGATGTCCGTCGGGTGAACACAGCGATGCATCGTGTCGGTATACCTACGACCGCTATACACGTTACTTTGAATGAGAGAGCCATGCAGCCGCTAAATTATTTAGGGGAACGTTTCAGACGTGAAAAAAGCTCGCGACGAGACTTTGCGTGAATGGAACGAAAAGGAAGTATACATCGGTTCTCCGTGGTGTCCGTTATGCTCGCCGGGCGTCCACCAGGGTGTAGTCTATTACTCAAATCCCCAGAGGATCCGAGAGACACAATGTGTGCACTTGCATTTTTATTTCTTTTCCCAGTCGCATTTCACGACGGAAATGACAAATGTTGACCGACACAATAACGCTTTGTCGACTTCGCATACGACGCAATGAAAAATAAAAGTTTCATAAAAAATTCCATGTTTCCTTCGTGTCACGTTTTCCATTTTTTTTTTTTTTTTTTTTTCGAAAAAACTGAAAAATAAAATAATATAAAAAAATAATTTATTATTTACTTTTTCAGTTTTTTCGAAAAAAATTTTCAAAATTGAAAATTCAAATTTTTTTAATTTTTTGATATTAATTATTATACTATTTTAAAAAAATTGCTAATAATAATAATTATTATTATTATAGTATTTTTGTTTTTTATTTACACATTTCGAAATAAACAAATGACTGCCGATAGAAATATCGCAACGTTAACGATGCTTCCAGTTTCAAATATTTATGTATGCAAAACATGATTTCCGCTTCGATTACGTACACCTGAAGGGAATGAGAAAAATAAAACGTAACGCTTACCTCATAGTATCATTCGCGCGGAAGATAAAAATAAACGATCGTGAGATCATATAGTTCTCGTCATCGGTAGATTCGTCGTTGCTGACCGATTAGTATAAAAACTCGTAAAATTTGTGATCGTTCGGTGTATACGTAATGATACGGAGTCCATCAGTGTGAGAGATATACGGGAACGATATCGTTTTTTTTTGCATTATAACATACGAAACGTAAGAAATCTTTATGCGATTTTCCGAGTCGATAATATATCGCAACTTCGAGTTCTCCGTTCGGAGATAAAGACACTGCGATTACGGGATAAATTTGCTTTCGATATCTCTAGCATTTTCTTTATTTTTTTTTTTTTTCTTCTTTTTACATCGATACTATTCGAAAAACAGCCTTCGCATCGACAGTCTCAGGTTTATCGATATCGCGTCTCTGCGAATAAAGAAACTGCGATCGGTTATAGTGACGCAAGCGCTCCAACACTCTACACGCCCTCGACGACGATCTCCTGCAGTATATTGCGACTACCCACGTCTTTTCTCCTTCGAGAACAACACGTTACACTCAGTGTCGTCTCTTCGACATGTTTCCAAAGCCAACGGGTGAAATTGATTCCATCGTAAACGGAGATTCAACCTCCGCCCAGAAATTGCTTCTTTTTCTCATAGACTTCGATTCCTTTTCGTATCTCTTGAAACGCATCATCAGCTTTTTCAATCGAAGAGAAATTTACCGATGAAAATAAGTTTCTCTCTTTTCGTTTCATTTTATTCGATCACTCGAAACATCGCGATCACTAAACTCTCTATGGTTGGCATTGAATCCTCTCGCGAATTACAGCTTCGATCCAAAGAGCGTTAAGCGATAAATCGCTATATCTTTACACACTTCTCGAAGCGAATTTACTCCTATAAAATTCCTATATAAATATCGTACGGTGCGTATCTCGACTCGGAGATTTACCAGAAGTAATCTCTACCGTTCGCAAAAGAGATTTTTACCTCAAGGATTTCATTACAACCCGAGATAACAGAGTGCTGATGCGAATTCAGAGATTACCGGTCATTAGGGGAGCGACGAGACATCGTTCCGGACGTAGCGACCGTCTCAGTCTTTGCTCTACAGAACACATTTTCTTTTTTTTTTCTTCATCAACATCACTTTCAAACATCTGGTACCACCCACCGAGAAATCGAGGATTTCCTTTTGACCGAAAGAGCGTTAATACGATCTGTTTTTCAGTCTCACGTTTGTTTTTTGACTTTCGAGAGATTCCCGAGCGGCAAAACATCGTGAGATATATTCATATTTCGCGAAGAAATTATCGATGAAAAAAAAAAAAAAAAATATGTGAGCTTTGCGCGCGCATTCGCTGATAAATCGTATGGGAATTATCCCGACGTCGTTCGTACCGTTGTGTATTGAATTTACGTTTGTAGTACAGAAACAAATCCCCCACTGTGTTCGACATTGATAAGTCGGTCAATCGAATATCAATAGAAGATTTTTTTTTTTTTTTTTTCGTCAGTCGAGCAGAACGACGTTTTTCATTCGACGCATTAATCCAGCGAAACGGATAGCATGTAACCAGCAATTTACCTTCCATTACTTTCCGTAATTGAATTTTTTTCGATTTCTTTTGTTTTTCTCAATGAGTTTCGAAGACCGGAAAATACCGGTGTTCTGGTTAATTGAATTGAAATCGTTGGCGCTTTCTACTGTGAATTTCCCAAGGGAAGGGATCAGTCTGTATACATATATATACACGTTTTATAGCGCGAGAATATTAATGGTACGCCATTGATGCGACTGTAATTCAATTTATCTCTATTTTTAGACGATCCTTCGGGAAAACATACTTTATGGTGTAATTTCTCTTCGTCTTTCTTCACAATGGTATCGCGTCTTTTATTCCTTTACGATACCAATTTTTCCACTAATACCCCGAGATAAACCTTTCGGAGTTATTGCATCGTTTTTTCGCGGATGCGATAAAAATTTTATCGATCGCGAAATCGGGACGAAGCGCAGTCGCGATGTATATTATATATAATATAAAAAAATATAAAAAAATAATAATAATAATAATAAAAATAATTTTTTAAAATTAAAAAAAAAAAATAATAATTGATGATATTTTATATATTTTTTGGATACATTGTTACTATCGTAAGCGAACGACCTTAACTATTGTCTCTGCCAACCGAATCGCGGCGCATAGAGCAGACATGCGGTTCGCAGCTCGATAAATTCCTTACTCTACGCGTACTACGTACGTATATCACTGCGCACCCGAGGAACGAATCGAAATAGAAGCCTTTCGTCTAATAATAGTTTTCGGTAGTGCCGCTGCGTTGTTCGGTAGCATGTGGGCGCAAAGGCCTGACGTGTACCCCACGAAACTTTTACGATTGGCGTTCTCCGCCGATCGATCATCATCTTATTTTTTTTCTTTGAACCCCTCGCGAATTCCTACGGTATTATGCGTCTTCCGCGGGCCGTCTAACACCCGCTGGACAGTTAAAAAAAAAAACCCATAAATCGGTAGTAAATCGTCGCTGAGGAATCACCGATCGACGAACCGGCGTCGAAGACGCGCAAAACCGCTCCGTATAGACTTTTTATTTTTTATTTACCGCTTGCGGTGAAAGGCGCGGCGGTATCTCTGGCAATAAACCCGAAGCTAATTTCGTCTGCTCGCGAAACACTTCGAGAAAAAAAAAAAAGAAATAACAGGGATAGGGAGCAGTAAAAAAAAACGAAATAATAATAATGAGTACGCGAATCGTGAAGCCGCAGTGCTGAAGGTGCCGCAGAAAATAACGGAGCGCAATGAGCTTTGCGATTGAAACCTATAAAAAAAATCACTTTCCCGATATTATTACGATATGGGGGAAGAAATGAAAACATTATAAATTGAGGTGTGCGAATAGTGTTTCAATCGAATTGAATCCAATATTCGTTTATTCGAATTTTTTCGAATTTCTCGATCTTTTTTTCGATTTTTTTTTTTTTTTTTTTTTTTTTAAATCGCTTCGTCAATAATTGTAAGACGAAAAAATGGTAACTGGAAACTCGTGCCGTTACGAGTTTCGAGCTCTGCGTGCCATTTGCGAAAACAGAAAACCGATAGAGGTGCAGAGGCCTTGCGCTGCGTCAGTGGCGGCAACACAAGCGGAGTGCTATATGGTATCGATTACGTGCGACTCCGCGGTGCCACCACGGGGAGGGGAAATTCATTCGTCTGGTTTCGCTCCACTTCAAGTATTCTATAAACAAATGTTCGTTCCGGATAGTCCGAACCTTCAATTTCCGCTGTCAAAGGGTTATTCGAGCGTAAAAGGACGATAAACTCTCGAGTCAAAGTGGATTAATTAAATGTCTGCTTCAGCATCGAGTCTCGGAAAAAAAAAAAAAAAATTCGATATCACAGACGTGTTACAAAGCAAAGCAAACGAAAAAAAAAAAAATAATAATAACTCGCCATTCTTTCGTAGATATTTTTTTATCCATTGCTGACGAATGGCTTCGAGTTTCGAGATTTCGAGATAAGTTGCGTATCAATGGCGTCAAACATCGTTCGTAATTTTTTTTTTTTTTTTTTTTTTTTTTTTTTTCCGTCATATTTATTTTTTTGCCTTTTATTATCGATAAAAGACATCGGGGAGTCTTCCGATCGAAATATTTTCAATTTTTTACTCGGCTACGCCAAGCCTCGTCAGGCCACTGCGTGAAGCGCCGGAGACAGAGTTCTCTCACCCCTTGACATCATGCCAGACCGCTCGGCGCCCTGTGCCTACGTTAAACGCGCCACTACTATAACCACAGTGTGACCGTCCGCCCCCTTTCGATCCACGTTCCTTCGTGGCTTTATGCGAAGCAGACGGGTGACACGAATAGGTCGACCAAAGCAGCTATAATACTTTACACGAGGTGGAAACAAAAAATCTATACAACTTATCGTCACATTTGTCCCACAAAAATAGCATTGTTTCTTATCAATTTCGTCGATTTTATTAAATAAGATGAACAATTATAGCGCAGTTTCATGCTTCGCTTTTATCGTAATTAAATTTTTTTTTTTTTCATGCTATCGTAACGTTTAATAATCCCGGTAACACATAATTACGAACATAACATCGATTTTTGCGGAAATAACCCGTTTTTATTTATTTTACATGCAAAAAAATAATCGAATCAATAATTTTGCGCGAATGTCTGTTCGCAACGATGTTTTTATCGCGAAAAAAAAAATCACAGATCGGAATATAAAAAATTGTTGAAACAATTTCATTTTTTGCGACAACATTTTTGAAATTTTTTCTACTGGAAATAAAAAATCAAGTTTCTCATACGATTTTTTTTTTTCTGGGAATTTCGTAGTCGAAACATTACGAATAATCAATGTGACGATGTTTTTTTTTTTTTTTTTTTTTTCGATGTAAAAAAAATTTAAAAAAAACCGCTTTCTTGCGTAAAATTGTCGAATATTCTCCTTAATGGTCGTGAAAAACAAAATCTTTGCATAATAGACGATATAAAAACTTATCTTACGACATCCGAAAAATAAACATATTTGCGCTAAAATGATATCATCGCGACTCGGACTGTTTTGAAACGCGGTGACGAAATGTTTCGTTATCAATGAGCTCATTACCCGAAACAAAATGTTAATCGTGTATTTCGTGAAGATAGTAAAATGAGTAGAAACGCCGCGTACGTTACGACGAGTCTGGGATCCGCAGATCGTTTTATTCTCTGATAAGAGAGGCTGATAAGAGAGATGCGTGGGCGGCAGAGCAATATACTCCCGTAATCGTTCGTCTGCAATCAGTCTGCTACACTCGCATAAAACATGAATGAATGATCACTTCGCTTCCGGTATTTATTTTACGATATCGTACAACTTGACAAATATTTGCTTTTCTTATCTAACGCCTCGCCGATCCTCGCGTCAAGATGCGTTTACTTACGCGTCAAGCGGATTTGATTGAACAGTTGCATTCGTCGATCGTTGAGCCATAAGCTGTTGAACTTTCGGGAGGCGCACCGAATTATGTCATCGAAATACGATTGACGAAACGAACGATAAATTTTCAAAATTGCAAGAATTCTTTCGATTTTTTTATATCAAATATCAATCGAAATTAATTTTTTTTCTAAAAAAAAATAATAATTCATTAATTATTAAATTTTTTTTTTTTTTTTACTTTTTCGGCGGTCATATATGCTTTGATTTTCGATGTTTTTCGATATTTTTTTTTTTACTTCGAATACCTTTCGTATCGATAAATAAAATTTATCGAATTATCTTCGATAGTTTTTGAGTGAAAAAATCCGAATTTGACTCGAAATCGAGCCGTCAGGTAGATCTACCGCCTTAATTGGCGCAGAAACGCAATTTCGAAGGCTATAAACTCGAAGTCACATTTTCGGATTTCTTTTTTTCATTTTTTTTTTTTTTTATAAAGCTCTCTACGGGCAAAACTTGTTCCCTTCGACCCTATCTATGCGTGAGTTATCGCATCAGGTTTTCTCCTTGAACCACTTAACCATTACGGCATTATACTGACCGGTTTACGACATCGCAGTCCACACGACGAATATACTACGTGCTCTCGGTGCTCCTTTCGCGATCAGTCTCTTCGTTGTCACTCTTCAGCGATTCTTGGAGTCATTTATGTTCTTTTTTTTTTTTTTTTTTTTTTTTTTAACAGCTCACCGAGTTCTTCGCTTATATCTTTATCATCCTTATCCGCTTTGCAGGTTTAAAAATAGACATTACGTTGGTCAGTATGCTGCTTCTAGCTATCGCCAATAATTGCGCTGCGTTCGCCGAGCCCTCCGGCGGCTCAGACGCGTTTTTCATACTAACGATAATCCTATTCGTTGAAAAAAAAAACAAAAAAAAATAGCGAAAACATATCGTGTACTTACTACAGTATGCAATATTCTTGCTGTTGCAGAGCGATCCCAGCACCGCTTTTCTAAGAGCCGCGAGAGCCGGTCAATTGGAAAAAGTTTTGGAGTATTTGGAATCCGGAGTCGATATAAATGCTTCAAACGCGGTAAGATTTTAATTTTCCAATTTTCAAAAAATTGCCAATCGACTAAAAAAAAAAAAATAAAAAAAATTTTTATTGAATTAAAAAAATTCAAAAAATCGGTAAAAATGATTAAAGTCGAATAAAAAAAAAATGTTATAACGAAAAATATAACAACTTTATAATTTTTTTCATCTACGCGCATCTCGACGCGCGATAGTTTTGTTAATAGTTGTTTCTTCCCTCGTTGCAGAATGGTTTGAATGCTTTGCATCTCGCGGCGAAAGACGGTCATTTGGAAATCGTAAGAGAACTGCTGACACGCGGAGCGATTGTGGACGCCGCTACGAAAAAAGGAAACACCGCGTTACACATCGCTTCTCTTGGTAATTATCGAAACATCGAATATTTCGAGAGACATTTCGATTGAATTATTAAAAAAAAAAAAAAATTTCTCGTTTTTTTTTTTTAATGCAAAAAAAAAACATTTTTCTCGTTTTTTTTTAATGCAAAAAAAAAACATTTTTCTCGTTTTTTTTTAATGCAAAAAAAAACATTTTTCTCATTTTTTTTTAATGCAAAAAAAAACATTTTTCTCATTTTTTTTTAATGCAAAAAAAAAAAAAAAATTTCTCGTTTTTTTTTTTTAATGCAAAAAAAAAAAACATTTTTCTCGTTTTTTTTGCAGCTGGACAAGAGGAGGTCGTGCAATTGTTAGTACAGAGAGGAGCGTCGGTCAACGCACAGTCGCAAAATGGTTTTACACCATTGTATATGGCGGCGCAAGAAAATCACGACTCCGTCGTCAAGTTTTTGCTCAGCAAAGGCGCCAATCAGACTCTCGCTACTGAGGTTAATATCCGATCTCATCGCATCGAATCATCGATTCGAAAAATATCGACAGCGACGAATCTTTTTTCTCCTTTTATTTCCTCAATAGAAAAAATACATTGATTAATTATATCCATTTTTTATATTAATATTCATTAAAAACAAAAATGAAAAATTGGGATCACTGATAGTCAACCGGTAATCCTATGATAAAAAAAAAAATAAAAAATCACGATTTACTTATAAATTGTAAAGACATTTTTTTGGTGACGATATCGACTGCTCTTTACGTGAAAAAAAATTCTTTCGAGGATTTTACCACAAAGTGGGAATTAAAATTACTAATTTTATTCTGAATACATTTTTTTTCTTATGGATTATAAAAACCGCAGCTTTTCGATTTTTTTTTTATTGTCGGTACAATTAATAATTCTCGAGATATCAGTTGTTTAATGAAAAATAACAAAAGTAGAATAATCCGTAGAAAAGTAGCAAAATTCCGAAAATTTTGAAACTTCGTGGATATTTTGCAATCATTTTCCCGGATTAGTAGAAATTTTCTGAGGATTTTCGAAATTTTTTTGAATCGCTGCGTCGGTATCGAATCTCTCATTAGTATAATCAATAAATTATTATTTTTTTTTTCTTACTAATTTTTTTTTTTTTTTTTTATTATTCAGGATGGATTCACGCCGCTGGCAGTTGCGATGCAACAGGGACACGACAAAGTCGTTGCCGTTCTTTTGGAGAACGACACGCGCGGCAAAGTACGTTTGCCAGCGCTTCACATCGCAGCTAAGAAAGACGATTGCAAAGCTGCCGCTCTGCTTTTGCAAGTAAGAATCGACGATTTTTCGAGGTCTAAACTCGCTTCGCATCGATATTACTGAACGATTATTTATTTATTTATTTTTTTCATTTTTACAGAACGATCACAATCCCGACGTAACATCGAAGAGCGGATTTACTCCGCTACACATCGCAGCGCATTACGGAAACGATAGAATAGCTTCCTTGCTATACGACAAAGGCGCCGATGTCAATTTCGCGGCAAAGGTGAATTTCCGTTGGATTTACAACATCAGCAGCTCGGCGATCATTCGCAACTGCTGATTCTGCAAAAACTTTTCAATTGCATTTCAATGACAAACATTTTTCGATTCATCGTCGTTTTTTATTTTTTATTAATTCTTAATTAATAATTAATTTTTAATTAATAATTAATAATAATAATCTTATTAATAATAAAATTTAAAAAAAATTCATTAACTTTATTTTTAAAAATTAATTTTCGCAGCACAATATAACACCAATGCACGTCGCCGCAAAGTGGGGAAAAATCAAAATGGTGAATCTTCTAATGAGTAAAGGCGCTAATATAGCAGCAAAAACGAGAGACGGACTGACGCCGCTTCACTGTGCGGCGAGAGCGGGTCATCACGAAGTAGTCGATATATTAATCGAAAAAGGAGCGCCGATTGGTTCGAAAACTAAAGTAAGTTGTATCTCTCAGACTCTCCGAGGAAATTCCCACTTTTTTTTCCTCTCCGCTGAGGAGAGACGTAAAAGCGGATTTTTCAATCGATAAAAATGATTTATTTCGCAGAATGGTTTGGCGCCCTTACATATGGCATCTCAGGGAGATCACGTAGACGCGGCGAGAATTTTGCTCTATCATCGCGCACCGGTCGACGAAGTAACAGTCGACTATCTTACAGCTTTGCACGTAGCTGCGCACTGCGGACACGTGCGCGTTGCGAAGCTATTGCTCGATCGTTCGGCAGATCCTAACGCGAGAGCGTTGAATGGTTTTACACCATTGCACATAGCATGTAAAAAGAATCGTATAAAAGTAGTTGAATTGTTGCTGAAGCACAAGGCGAGCATCGAGGCGACGACAGAGGTGAGACTTCGAAAAGTCAAAATTAATTTTTTCAATCATTTCACAAAAGCAAAAAAAAAACGTAATTTATTTTTTATAAATCTGAAAAAAAATCTTATCACTGATTCCGTGAAATTATTTATTAAAAACAGTCTTCTGATTATAAAAAAAAAAGTGCCATTTTTTTTATACAATTTTTAAAAAAAAATTTTCGATATAAAAAAAATTCCATTTTTCTTTAAATATTTGGATCGGAATTTTTTTTTACGTTCTGTGGACATCGTTATGAATAATCAGACGCTTGGGATTTTTATAAGATTTTTTTTATCGATAAGAAAAAATAATACAAGTTTTTTGAGGTGAAATTGCCGTATACCGCGTCTTCGCGGAAATCGGTATTAATTTCTTCTCTTCGTTTGCTGTGGCCGATCTATCAAATTTTCTTATCCTTGCGACTGTTTCGGAATGATATTTAATTCTTTAATTAATAATATTAAACGTCATTCCGAAGCCTCCGCAAGGAAAAGAAGAAAAAAAATTAATTTATTTTCTCTGTTTTATTCGACAGTCCGGATTGACGCCTCTGCACGTTGCAAGTTTCATGGGATGCATGAACATCGTAATTTATTTATTGCAAAACGAAGCGAGTCCCGATATACCGACAGTTCGAGGTGAGACACCACTTCATCTGGCAGCGCGAGCGAATCAGACGGACATAATAAGAATACTCTTGAGGAACGGTGCGCAGGTCGACGCCAGAGCGCGGGTACGAAAGCATTTTATAAACGCGATGCCTCGACGTCTGTTCGAAGATAATTTGCCATTGGTGGCTTACATTATAAATCTGTATTGCGTCTCGATAACGGAGTGTTTTGGCGTTTGAATTTTTAGGAAGAACAGACGCCGCTTCACGTGGCATCGCGTCTGGGAAACGTCGACATTGTAATGTTGTTGCTACAGCACGGTGCCGACGTCGACGCTACAACGAAAGACTTGTACACTCCTCTGCACATAGCAGCGAAAGAGGGACAGGAAGAGGTATAAATGAAAACGAAATCTCTTCGATTCAATTTCGTGTCTCGTAGATTCGCTGTTTCACAAATCTTTAATTTTCGCAGGTTGCATCCGTTTTGTTAGAAAACGGCGCTTCGCTTACCGCAACGACTAAAAAAGGTTTTACTCCATTGCATCTCGCGGCTAAATACGGAAATATGAACGTCGCGAGGCTTTTGTTGCAGAAAAACGCTCCGGTCGACGCACAAGGAAAGGTATGTATTCGATAGTCGATTGTCTCGGAATCGTTTAGATGAATTTACAAACTTTCGACTTGAGAATTGTGGTAAATTTTTCTACGTATATAAATTTTGATTTTATTTTTCTCTTTTTTTTTATTTTGAATTTTATTTTTCTCTTTTTTTTTATTTTAAATTTTATTTTTCTCTTTTTTTTTTATTTTGAATTTTATTTTTACGATTTATTAATGAGAATGTAATTGCAGAACGGAGTGACGCCGCTTCACGTAGCATCGCATTACGATCACCAAAACGTCGCGTTGCTTCTCCTCGATAAGGGTGCGTCGCCTCACGCAATGGCTAAAAATGGTCACACGCCGCTTCACATCGCCGCCCGGAAGAATCAGGTGAGTCTCGCGATCCTAAATATCCTGTAAATCCAACTAATGGCAATTTCAGGCCAAAAAGCGTATCTTATTTTTTTTATCGGCAAAAAAAATCCTTACAAATAATCCCACGCGATTGATTGTTTGTATCGGTCTCCTGATCATTGACAAAAAAAATTTACGTACGAAATTAACAACGTATCGAAAAAATTCCATTTTTTAGTATCTTTTTAACATTTTTTCTATAAAAAAAAAATCCCATTCCTACAATTTTTATTATTTTGACCTGAGAATTTTTTTACATGATTAGCAAACCGTAACCAACAAAAAAACTCTATAGAATTAAAGATACGAATTTATTTCGCGTAAAAAAAAAATTAAATCCGTTTTTTTGCCTCAAATCGCCGATAAACTTTTTTAACGTTTCCCGGTACCCTTTTCGTTGGCATTGCCACAGAATCTTACGAAAGAAAATGGCAAAAAATAATTTAGAATTCATACTTTGTTACCCTTAGATGGATATAGCGACCACATTGTTGGAATACGGAGCAAAAGCAAATGCCGAATCAAAGGCGGGATTCACGCCGCTTCATCTCAGCGCTCAGGAGGGTCACACCGATATGTCGACGCTGCTTATTGAGCACAAAGCCGACACGAACCACAAGGCTAAGGTAAACGACGAAGCTAACGCTTCGAGAGGCCTTCGTCTCTAATGGATTGAATTTTTATTGATCCGACTAAATTGTTTCGCTTAGAATGGACTTACGCCGCTTCATCTGTGCGCACAAGAGGACAAGTACAACGTAGCAGCGATATTAGTGAAGAACGGGGCGCACGTTGATGCAAAGACAAAGGTAATCTTCGTCTGTCCAGTAGTTCGGAGTCGTCGAACTTGCGAGTAAAATCGGCAGAAGGTCGGCGACAATCGTATCGCTTTAACAATACAATTAACACGAGACTCGTAAGAGGTTCCTATTAATTGTCCTTGTCGCGTTCTACTTGCAGTCGCACTTCGTTTTTTCTGCCGTAAAAAAATAAATTCGTTTCTCAGTCGAGTCTCTTCTCTCGAGAATAATTCACGGGTATCGCTGTTTCTTCGAGAGCCAATGGATCGTTGAATAGAACAATTTATATGGATTAATTGGGTTCGTTGTTTCGATAGGCCGGTTACACACCTCTTCACGTGGCTTCGCACTTCGGACAAGCAGCGATGGTGCGGTTCCTACTGGGCGCTGGGGCCGCCGTCGACAGCAGCACCGGTGCGGGATACACGCCGCTCCATCAGGCTGCTCAACAGGGACACACGCTGGTTATTAATTTGCTTCTCGAGAGCAAAGCGAAACCCAACGCGGTCACCAACGTGAGTGAATTTTCAATGCACTGATTTACAGTATTTTTTAAGGTTTTGGACGACTCGATTGACGCGAAGATCATGAAATTTCGATCTATAATGTTGAGTCGTAAATGATGATAAATGATAAATGTTAAATGATAAATGATAAATGATAAATGATAAATGATAAATGATAAATGATAAATGATAAATGATAAATGATAAATGATAAATGATAAATGATAAATGATAAATGATAAATGATAAATGATAAATGATAAATGATAAATGATAAATGATAAATGATAAATGATAAATGATAAATGATAAATGATAAATGATAAATGATAAATGATAAATGATAAATGATAAATGTTAAATGTTAAATGTTAAATGATAAATGATAAATGATAAATGATAAATTGCGGTTTCTGTTAAAAAAATTTCGTGAATTTTAATTCCTGAATTTTAGTCGTCGAGTAACAGATTTTTTTTTTTTCTATTTTTTTTTCTAATTCACTCGGCATTTTCGTTATTTCTATAAAATTTTGTTTCTTTTTCACAGAACGGACAAACAGCTCTCGCCATCGCACAAAAATTGGGATACATAAGTGTCGTCGAAACTTTGAAAGTCGTTACAGAGACGATAATAACGACGACGCACACCGTGACGATCGAAGAGAAATACAGAGTCCAAGCGCCCGAATCTATGCAGGAAACATTCATGAGCGACAGCGAGGATGAAGGCGGTAAGTTATCGCATTCGCGACCCACGCGAATATCTTATTTTTCATTAATTATTCTCCAAATTTTTATAGATGTGAAGATTTAATTGTTTATTATTAATTTATCAAAGTTATTAGTGCAAAATTGCGATCGAACGTTCGCGGAGAGACAAATTACATTTCGTTTTCGCGTCGTAAGATTTTTACTTTTTTTTTGTCTCTCGGAATTATTTTCCATCGCAACTCTGCACCGATGTGTAGTTCACGGTACAGTTTTATTATATTTTATTTCTTTTCGTTCTTTCGCCGAAAAGTTTCGAATTTTTATCCCGAATATCTCGAATCCCCAAGTTTTATCGTCCGCATGAAAAATTTGCTAATCGCATGAAAAAAAAAAAAAAAAAAAAAACGAAACTTTTTTTTCTCCCTACAAAACGACATGAAATATCTACCGGTGCAAAAGGCGACTCAATGGCTCTTGCAGCAGAGTGAAATTAAACGCACCGAGTACATTTTTCACATCGTCTCAATTTTTATTATTAAATTAAATTAAAAAAAAAAATTCCAATTCGACGCCCCATCCGTCCCTTCCGAGTGCAGCAAATCAACGTATCCGCAAAAATCGATTCACCTTAAAAAAAAAAAACCAACGAAACAGTACTTAAAAATAGTTTCAACAAATGATCAATAATATCAAAGATTAATTTTCACCTTCGACATCCTAAAAAAAAAAAAAAAAAAAAAAAAAAAAAAATGCGTTTTTCTCAAAGTCTAAACAACTCCGGTATTTTTTTTTTTCAATTAGCTTATCTCTCGTTTCTCGAAACAATTATTATTTTTCTTGCGTTTATTTAGCCGATGCATGAATTTAGCAAAAAAGCTTTCGAATTTCGGTCTTTTTTTTTTATTTAAAAAAATTTTTTTTTTCGTCAACCGGATACCGCAGAGTTCGCAACGACTCTCAGGCAGTATATCGGTTCCTTAAGGTTAAAAAAAGAGATTTTTTTTTTGGTTTTTTTTTTGTTGTTTTTTTGTCTGAGACAAGAGTGTTTAGGGTTGTGAATTGTTATCTCGTGAAAAATTATCTTTACTCGATGGGTGGTATCACGTACGTAGGTGGTGATGAGATCGGCATGGCGACCATGAATGTTTATGGACAACCGCCACACGCGCAACACGTGTATCTCCCTTCCTACTACCAGGGGCAAATGACCTACACTCGTAAGTTCTTGTCTCACTGTGTCACTTCACTCTAATCATTGTCTCTCTGTCAATCTTCCCCGTCGTTAACCCCGAAGAATCCCAATCGCCTGTGTATTATCCCCCAAAACCCCACCAACTCTGTTCATTGTGTTTTTGGTCTGTCATGTTCGCTGTCACGATATTACGTTGAGGTATTATTATATCCGACATTAATTGTATACACTTAGAAGAAGAAGAAAAAAAAAAAAAAAAAAAAAAAAAAAATTATCATCGTATCGTTATGTAAAAAAAAAAAAAAAAAAAAAAAAAAAAAAAAAAAAAAAAAAAAATCGTAAAAAGCTAACAAAAGACAGTAGCGATAGATAGCGAGTATTTAATCCGCAGCAGCAAGTACCTCGATAGCCGTAGTAAATTAGATTAATTAATTAATTATCATTAATATAAATTATTAATAATATTAATAATTTTTTTATAAATTATAATAATAAAAATGATATAATAATAATAATAATTAAATAACTATTATTATTATTATTATTATATATATTGTACAGTTATTATATTTATTAGGGATCTGAATATTCGAAAAATGTTTGAATAATGAAATTTTAATTTTTGTTATTTATTCATTTTATTTTTTTTTATAGTTATATATATATATATTGTTATTATTTATTTTTTATTTTAATTTCCCATCGAAATGTGTAGGAATCGCTTTAGTTTACTTATAGTTATATCTCGCGACCTTGAAATTCGGTTCTCTGGGAATCTCGAGTGCATACGACGCGCCATGCCAAGTGAGACGCGCCACGATTTGGAGCAAATTCTCGAGGACGCGGAAAATTCAGTTCACGTTAAAATTTCGCACGTGTTCACTTCGCCGAAATGCTCTTAGTTTTAGAATGTAATATTAATTTCGATATCTCGAAGATACGATTTCGCGATCTTTTTTTTTTTTTTTTTTTTTTTTTTTTTTTTTTTTTTTATGTACTCGTCGTTGTAACTCTGGCAACGAGTGCACTTACGCATGGCATCACGTTCCGTAACATCATCGCTTCTCCGTTTTCCCACCGCTACCTGTTACGCAACGACGTTGGGTGGCGTACACAGCGTTTGTGTTCCATGGATCTTATTTTCTCGTGTAGTCAGTTCGACGCGCGCGTTGGCAAACAGCCAAATTCGAACTCTCGACCCGAAATACACACTAATTTATGTAACGTAAGGTTGTAAGCAGTTATTTCAAAGTTCCCGCATGGAGAGTATCGATAGCGGTACAATCGCTGGAAAGACGAAAAAAAAAAAAAAAAAAAAAAAAATTTTTTTTTTTTTTTTTTCCCCAATTTTTCATTATTTTTTTTTCTTACCGGAGAAAAAAAAGTGTGTGAAAAATATTTTTTTATTATTCTTCAATAGATTAACGACGTTTTTATCGATCGTTCGTTTCGCGAGTTTAATGCAAATTCCGGTGAGTCGGAGAGACATAAATCGTCGTGTTGAACGCACCGACTCTCGTGCACCACTACCCGAGCGATTTTGCGCTTTTGAACAAAAACAATATACAGCTGTGTGGCGACGCTATACGCGCAAAGAAATCGCGAAAAACGGTGGGGGACACCGAGTCTGACGGATTTTCTATTATAAAATTGGTGCTTCGATGTGAGTTGAGTCACATTTCTTGACTCGCGCCGATCGCGTATCGATCTCTCGGAGAGAATCGTCGCTGTTCCTGCGCATCGCAGTTTGATAAAAAAAAAAAAAAAAAAAAAAAAAAAAATTTAAACGCCCAGTGAAGTTAATACTAAAATAGAATTAAAAAAAATTAAAAATTTGCGTTTGAGTTGCGTGCCAAGTTTCGGAAACGCAAATAGGATTTTCAGTGTTGATGACTTTCGGATCAGTGTCACGAAAAATTAATAGGTCGAGCGCCTTAAAAAGTATTAAAAACAAAAAAAACAAAAAAAATACAAAAGAAGATTAACTTAAAGAAACATTAAGTGACAAAGTCAACAGTACGCGCAGAGCTCAAATGCGAGACATATGTGGCCTCGAAGAAGCGGTGTAAACATTTAACGTTGACGAACGATACTCGACTATTAATCTCGTTTGGTTCATCTCTTCGGTACGATAGCAATTACGGACAATTTATAATAGCAAACAGAAATGGCGAAGGACAAGGCAAAGGAAAAAAAGAAGGCGACTAAGAGGATGGCGTGCTGCGGATGTACTCGTAACAGGAACAGCGACATAATCTGTAAATATTATATTCATTAACAAAAAAAAAAAAAAAAAAAAAAAAAAAATGAAAAAAAAAAAAATTGAAAAAAAAAAAAATTATAAAAAAAAAAAAGATCGTAACATAACAGAAACGCGATCCACGGCAGCCTCGATATCGATATCCATAACTTAATATCGATATCGATTTAACGCGAACGAAAGAAAGGAATTAAAAAAAAAAAATTTAACAACGTAACTCGATAGATAAACACAATGGCACTTCCTGCACGACGAGTTTCGCAACGCATCTTTAATTTGATTACATCATGTATACTCCGGGAGATACATAGCGTCATCGTTGAAACGCATGAAGGAAGTGATTGGTATTCATATCGTATAACTGGGTCAGGTAGCCGAGCTTGCGACCGCTTATATACATGTGAATGGTCCATTTAATACATCGCGCTTGTGTACGATGTACAATGTAACAGTCGTGAAATTACCGCGGTTTAACCCGACTGTACGAAGGACGAATTTACCCCGAGCAATTACTATCGTTTAACTTGATTTTTTTTTTTTTTTTTTTTTTTTTTTTTTTTAGTTGGGATTTTTTTATAAATTAGTAACCTTGAAATTATCGCGGTTTCGGCCGATAGAACGAAAGACGATTTTTTTTTTTTTTTTTTTTTCATACCAATTTTCTATAAATTACTAATCGTGAAATTATCGCGATTTCGACCGATAGAACGAAAAACGATTTTTTTTTTTTTTTTTCATAGTAATTTTCTATAAATTACTAATCGTGAAATTATCGCGATTTCGCCCGATAAAACGAAAAACGATTTTTTTTTTTTTTTCGTATAGGAATTTTTAAAAAATTATCAAAAAAATTGCGATGCAAAAAAAATCGTATAATTATCGCGATGTATTTCGATAGAACGAAAGATGAATTTACCGCGAGTAATTACAATCTTTTAACGAGATGATTTTTTTTTTTTTTTCGAACAGTAATTTTTACAGATTTACCGGCGCCACGATGTATATAATTTGCGCGTTAGTTTCGGCGTTTCGGAGCAAAAGCGGAGTTACTTAAATAGAATAAGATAAACCGCTGCGTCAGACTCGAAATTACAATCTAACAACGATATGGTGAATTCGTATAGACGGTCTTCGCCTGTTTATAGGTCATGCGGCACACAGCAGGCCACATCAATTTTACTACAGTCATGAACTATTCTCGTCTATGACTCTCTCCTCATCTCAACTCGGGGGATAACTCGATTTAGCGCGATTCTATTTGATCGATATAGTTTTTTTTTTTTTTTTTTTTTTTTTTTTTTTTTTTTTTTTTAAAGCATCGAATGAATATATATAGTTCAATGCCGATGAGGTCAAACGTTCGTAGACGTAGTAAGCGCTTGAAATAACAGACTCTCCCTCTGTTAACTCGAGAGATCGAGACACGCGGAGCTCGAAATTTCATTAACATACGCGGCACGGAGTACGAGAATTGTTAGAAGCTTTTTGTTGTCGAGACACTGCGCAACGTTTAACACAAATTCGCTTGTGTTATGCGTTAGAAAATATGTCGGAGAATTGTCACGAAGAAAAACGCGTGCCAAGCTTCGACGATGATGTATGCATTATAATCGGAGCCTTGAAACGTTTTCTCTAACGCCACGCGACTTGAGGGGAAAATTTACGCGATTTCCCGCGGAAGATCGTAATTTTTATTTTTTTTATAGATGAAAAAAAAATCATATAATTAATCCCGTGTAGGTATTTGTTGGTAATAGTGTTCTGATTATGTGAAAAAATTCGCAGGTCGAAATATTAAAAATTGTGGGGGTAATGAGATTTTTTGTGAATTGAAAAAAATGAAAAAATGGCATCACTTCCGCAGACTTTTATATCTAAACTCAGAATTTTTTTTATATGTCCGGAACATCCGGAATAATAAGCACTCACATGGGTTTTTTTTTCAGATTTTTTTTTACCGATAAGAAAAAATAAATCGCCAAACTTAAGAGGGAAAATCTATCCGGCGGTTCGAAAGACGAATCTGATTTTTTTTTCCGCGATCTATAGGAAATAAAAAATTATTTTAATCGATATTAATATATATTATGACGAATAAAATTTAAAAAAAAATAAAAAATGATAGAAATGACAAAATTTTAAAAAATGCATAATTTGCCTCGAATTTTGAATCGTCGGACAGATGTATCCCCTTAAATACGCCAAACTGCACGGGCGTATCGTCAACAACATTTGTAACGTCATACATACCGCCGGGACGAGGGCGTTGGATTATTGAATTATTGAAACGTGACTTGGTCACTGGAATTTACCTTCTCGTAAAGTTATCATTTCGAGAATTCGCGCCGCGTACGTGTGGGTAGAAATTCGTGGGTCAATTGGTCATTCCCGGCCTTACGTTGCGGTATTGGACTGTTGCGCCTGTAGTAGTAAAACCGGACGATACGGCGAGCGGCTTTCATTCAGTCTCGTCGAAGCTGTCGTCGGGCTTTGAATGAAATTCAAAATTTCATTCTTAAACCTTTTCGTTATCGAGAAAATCCGTACATTTCGTTCGCAAACTTTTTCTCTATCGAAAAAATCCGTACGATTAGTTCGCAAACTTTTTCTCTATCGAAAAAATCCGTACGATTAGTTCGCAAATCTTTTCGTCATCGAGAAAATCCGCACATTTCCTTCGCGAACGGAATTCCAGTGACTTGCGAAGTTTTCATTGGATACTTCGCGCGCCTCTCGCTGAAGGAGAAACTTTGTTTATTTTCCCCCGAAACTGCAGAGCGGCAGGAAGTAGTTAACGGCAAATCCCGAAAATCTCGAAGGTACGGATTAAAATAAAATGAGAAAAGCTTTAGAGTTTTTCTCGCGCAAATTTTGCGAAAAAAAAAAAAAAAAAAACGTCGAAAAATATCAGATAACACAAAAATTCGCAATGAATTCGTATTTATTTCTATTTTTTATTCTTTCTCGTCGCAGTGATTAAAATACATTTTCAACGACTACAGTGTCGCATTCGCTCAGTAATCACTCCAAAACATGCCGATCATTATACGCTTCGTTTTTATTTTCAGCTTTTTATTTTAGACGAATAGTCGGTAGTATTTTTATTTTGCAGTATCGCACCGATCTCTTTATCACTGATTAATAATCGATCAGCTCTCATGTGTCCTCTTTTACACTGTTTTCACTGTAAAAAAGAAAAAAAAAAAATGAAAACACAAAACAAAATCCTCGACTCCGCGTACGTAAATTATGAAGAAGAAAATTTTTTGTGAATTATACACGCAGCGTACAGTATACATCCGTATAATAAACATTTAAAAAAAAAAATTGATTGTTATCCTTGTCCTGTATGAACTTTAAATTACAACGTGTCGGCATATATTAATCTCGAGAAACGCCCGATGATTTTTATTTTTCACACTTTAAGTGATAAAAAGAGGAAAAAAAAAACAACTGAAGCAAAACAGTCGCATAAAAATAGAAATAATGAATAGTTTATTAAAACGCATTTTCAATAAATTGGAATTAAATTAAAAAAAAAAAAAAAATGAAAAATTGAATTAAAGTTAATTTTTTTTTTTTTTTTCGTAATATTAAAAAAAATTTAGCAATTTTTAATTTTTTTTCCTGAGTCCATTTTGCCCCCTATAATAATTTAATATATTTAAATTCAATCTTATACTTGTATGCTATCGTATATATTTCACAAAAAAAAAAAAAAAAAAAAAACAACACCAATATATTTCCATATTTGCGTGCGCCGTGAAGTCAGAGGAATAATAATGATCGTCAGTTTGTGTTTTCAACGTTTCTCGACTTTTCGTAGGCGAAGATCCGATGCTCAGTGACCAACAGCAGTATCGTTACATGACTGTTGATGACATGAAATCGATGGGCGATGATTCGATGCGAGTAAACGTGACGGACGACGAGAGAGACAATCGACACTCCGGTAAGCATTTTTTTTTTTTTTTTTTTTTAATTTTAAATTTCGTAATATAAAAATGCGCGGCGTATTTTTCCCACTAAAATCGAAGTATAATAGACGAAAAGAAGCGATGATAATCGTTAATCGATTACAGCATCTACCGTTACAGAAATGATTACGAAGGAAAATTATCACCGATCGAATGCGGCGAATCTAAAACCGGACAACGTCGACATCAACAGGCATCCCGTACACGTAGGGTACGTATCGATACTTATACTCCTCCGCACTACAATTTCATTCGAATCACTACTACCATTGTAACTCCTTATATATAACGCTATATGCGAAACAGTCGTATATAATGGCAACGAGCCATTGCGACCGAAGTTCGTCTTTTTTTTTTGTCTTTGAAATTCAAACCTCTAATTGTCAGCCGACAGTTCGGTATCTGACTGCCGAGAATACGCACGCGATTAGCGAAAAACTCCGATCGCTAGATAAATTATATATATTTATTCTCGAATTTGTAATGTAAATATTATGAAACTACTGGAATAGCAATATTTACTTAACTTTGAAACAATAATGTTGTGTATTATAGAGTGATATGGTGTGCGTGTGTATGTGTGGGTGTCTCGGTTCGTAGAATTCTCACTAATTTTAACCATTTTTTTTCGTTATTTTTTAGCATTATGATTATTTATTATTAGTATCTATGATTTAATACGTTTTCTGACTAATCGAAAAATCCAATTTTTTTCTCCTTTTTCATCAAAGAAAAATCGTCTTTTATTTTTTTTTTTATACATAAAAAATGAAATTTTATCACTAATCTTGCGATATATCGTCGGTAACTGTCTTCTGATCGTATAAAAAAAAATTCAGCTTCATATATCAAAATTTGGAGGAGTAATGAAATTTTTTTTAAATACAAAATTTTTCTAAAAATCGGCTTTTATCCACAAATCGTCATATTTGGATCCGAATTTTTTTTTACACGATCCGGACATCGGTACGAATAATAAATCGCATGAAATTTTTGATAAGATTTTTTTTACCGATAAAAAAAAAATAAAAGACGATTTTTGACTGTGAAATTGTCGAAATCCCCTCTCAATTTTTTTTTCTATTAATATTTTCGTATTAATTGAAAAAAAAATTTTTTTTTTGTAAAATGAATTTGATTATCCGTCATCGAATGGGTGTTGCATAGAACATGGCATGAATCAGATGATCGGTTTTTTAATTTTTTCGTTCGAAAAAAAAAAAAAAAAAAAAAAAAAAAAAAAAACTAAAACCCGTGTGTACAGCACCATTCGCATTGAATGAAATTTTTTTGTGACTCATATGCCTGAGTAATGAAAAAAAAAAAAAAAAAAAAAAAATATACGTATTGTTTTCGTGAATAAGAATAGTCGACGATTAACGGGTTTCGTAATAAATATACTATCCGCAATCTCATTTCCCATCGGCTTCGAGAGCCATAAGTGTAACGCATCTACCGGTAAAATAATGCATACGGGATGAATATCAACCAGGCGTTTCGAACGGTACCGTTCGTTACGAATACAAATGAGTGGATTGCGCAGGATGCGTTGACCGCTACTGTACACCTCTGCCATTCATTCACTTCATTCAGTTCATTCACAACGCTACGCTATAGCATGATACTTCGAAGTGCGCAAAGTTGTACAATCAGTGAAAGTACTGCAATCGCAAATCGGTTTGTCCTTTTTATATCGCGTCGCAGCCAACGAATTAATTCAAACGAAACAATAGATCTTCACAGCGATCTTTTTTTAATTTTTATTTTTTTTTCGTATCTCGAAGCAATAAAAAAAATTAATTATTCCCGAGAAAATTCAAAGTTTCGAAGTTTAAAAAAAAGTTAAAAACCCATTTTCACCCGAATCACGAAGAAATATATCCTTAAATCTCTCCAATCTCATTTTTTAATTTTTTAATTTATTTTTTTTTTTCGAAATTTCACGCCATCGAAGGCAACTGCACTTCCATCGTTCCTCATAGCTATAAATCTGAAAATCATTCATCTTCCGATAATATCACTTCATTCGCCTTCACCGCTATACGATTTACGAGTAGTAGAGCGCTGTAGTTGTTAGAATTGATTGATTTGAACCGACGGAGGCCTGTAATTTTGCACGTTACAAAAACATTTTTTTTTTTTACGAAAAAAAAAAAAAAAAAAAAAAAAAAAAAAAAAAAAAATGAGTTACACAACGCATGCGCACGCGTTAGAACTGTTCCTGATAACTAAACGCAGTTCTGTTCCGAAATTAGACCGTCAATAGAGTCCTTAAATTCGTCGCTGGCGGCTCTTGGTATCGTACCAAAAGGACAAGGAATGTGGAGGGACAGGTACACTATATTTATACCCTTTATCTCTCTATTTGTCTCTTCTAATACATATGTTATCGTTTTTCTTTTTTTTTTTAATTTTCGGCCCATTGCCCAAAATTGTGCTGTGAATTTTACGCCAAATATTGTCTCATAGCTTAAATATATAAATATAATTGGATTCGTGTTTAATGGAGTGAGTGACGAAAAAAAAAAAAAAAAAAAAAAAAATGTTGTCAGCTTATTGCGATGTAAAATATAAAAAAAAAAAAAAAAAAAAAAAAAAAAAAAAAAAAAAAAATGAAGAGGAGACGCGCCTTCGTAAAGTTTCATCGATACATCGGGCAAATCTTTCGAAATGGTGTTACTTCCGTGTGTATTGTCGTGAAGCATTACTACGGCATAGTATTCGCTTCTAGTGGCTGCCAATGTGACTATATATATATTTCTGCGATTATATATATTAAGGTTGATTCACGTTTGCATTATATTTAGGCGTTGATTCCTCACGTACGGGGGATGTTGATGTATTTTCGGTATTTTTCGATCAGACGTTTGATTCTAATGATTCGTTTAACTCGAAAATCGCGAAAAAAAAAAAAAAAATCGGAAAAAATTGTAGAATAGCCGCGAAGTATTCTTCGATGTTTTGAGGAAATTTTTTTTTACGCGAAGGCAAAGATTCTTCCGTACGTAAGAGATTAATATACTTACCTATCACCCGACCCTATTACACCCTCAATCGTGAAGTGTGAGTGGAGTGCGCTGCACCACAAAATCTCTACTATAATACATAATTATTATTGTTTTCTCTTCGTCGTTGTATAGAAAAAAAAAAAAAAAAAAAAAAAAAAAAAATAGGTTTTTTACGATACGAAAAAAATTCGGAAACTATCGACGGAGATTTTAATTACGGTAATTATTTGCGTGTAAATACATTACTACATCGATAACGAAGAAAAAAAAAAAAAAAAAAAAAAAAAACGAAATGTACTCCGAAAAAAATTCGAATCTAATTGGCGAATTAGCTATCGCGGGGAATCTCTCATCTATCGCAACATCCGACACAATTATTAATTTTTTTTTTTTTCATATTTATGAATAATAAGAAACAATACTAACGCGTACTTTATTTTGTTTCCGATTCTTTCTGTTTTTTTATTTGCGCTACTCGCAGAATTCCATCGTGGAGAAAGTAAGTGGACTACTTGTCGTCTCAATTTACACACTGCCTACATAATTACATTTTTTTTTTTAATACATTTATTGTTCTGTGTCGATTTTAACTATATGGAAGCCGTCACCATTATTTCTTTGCTCGTTCGCACCCTTTTATATAAATATTATATACATATATATATATATAAATATAAATATATTGTAGAGGCTGATAATTACGCTGCGCACTTTAGTTAATACGTAGAGAGTACCGATCGAACGCGGAAAAAAGACTGAATATACATATTTTACGGAAGGTGTATCGCTGTGTATTATTAAAGAGTGAAATTCACGTGAAATTCAGAGCGAATTTCGAATACTTCGCAATTTAATAAAAATCTGAAAAAAATTAATCATACAGAAGAAAATGGTAAGAAAATTAATTTTTCATAATAATAACTCAAAAAGTTAGTAACAAATTAGTAAAAAAAAATAATTATTTAAGACATTACCGGGTAACTTATTTTTTTCTTTAGCCGAAATTTATTTGCTAATTTTTTTGAAATTTTTTTCTCATTTTCGAAAATTCATGATGAATCCATAAACAAAAACAAAATTTTTTTTTTTTTCGAAAATTAGAAAAAATTCATAAGTATTAAAAAAAAAATTATCGAATAAATTTCGGCTAAAGAAAAATCTTTTTTTACGAATTTGTTAATAACTTTATGGAATTATTATTATTCAAAAATAAATTTTCTCAACACCTTCCGTATGATCGATTTTTTTCAGATTTTTATTCCATCAGAAAGTTGTCAAAATTCTCTCGAAATTTCACTCGGAATCGGAATCTTTGGTAATACGCAACGATACATTTTCCTTAATTGTCACAATTTTTGCGAAGTAAAAAACGAAAAAATTTCGGGACGAAAATGCGGGGAGAGAACGTATGTGTATTCACGATTTGTTCGTAGACAGTGGTTACGTAGTTTTTAGTTACAAAGCTATTATTATTATTATTATTATTATTAGGTACAGCAATGTTGTTATTTTTCTTAACTGAATTATATCGAAACTGAATTATTTACGAATAAATAATACGCAGTTTCGTATAATTAAACAGTTAAGCGTTATTAATGCTTCAACTTTGATTTACTTCAATGTTGCGGCACATCATCACATTCATCAAATTCATTATATATCATTTCATCGCAAAAGTACTTTCATGCAACGGCGTTGTTTTTTTTTTTTTTTTTTTTTTTTTTTTCACATATTTGTCAATAATATATGATAAATACGATTCGTAATTTACGCGGTTTGGGATCAACACAATCGTCTTTGGTGCGCACTGCAGTCTTAAATATTACGAACGTCGCGCACTGCAACGCTATGTGAATCAATGAATTTTCTATAGCGCGTCATATCTACAACTGCTTATTACGATGAATAAAAAAAACACTAATTTTTTTTTTATTAATTCGCTCGTCGAGATTATCGCAACTTTTTCGCGAAAAATTAACTGTCCGATCGTAAGGATCGTCAGAAAATATTTACGACTGTCCGATTGACTTTCAAATTTCTGAAAAATTAGTTTTTCGTAAAAAAGTAAAATAATTTGGATGAGCGATTGAATAAAAAAAAAAAAATTTTTTTGAATCATCTTACTGCTTATAGATTTGTCATAAAAAAAAAAAAAAAAAAAAAAAAAACAGTTTTTCAACTCAAGTATTTTCGAGCGATCAATCGATGGTTTGTAATTCTTCGACACGCAAAATTGTGTAAAACAAAATCGTATGCAATTTAAATTTGAATTACGATCGTCCGATACTGTGAAATGGCTTTTTTTTTTTAAGTAATTTTTTTTAAGCTACAATTTGGCCTCTTAAACAGATATGCGCACATTTTGTATATCAATTTTTTTTTTTCTATTTTTTTTTTCTATAAATATATATATATTTTTATATCTGAATCGTTGAACGATTCGCGAGTGAATCAGCCAAACGATTGAGATTCTCACGTCACGTACTTGTGTTTTATATACATTTGTTTTTCTTTTTTTTTTTCCACATATTTTTGAAGGTCTTTTCAAGCATTAGAAGGCACGTCGATACGAATAGTTTGAGGAATAATTGAATTTTACTAATTACAATTATTAAAACAGCTTTCTGGTGTCATTCCTGGTCGATGCCCGCGGAGGAGCAATGCGCGGCTGTCGACACAGCGGCGTACGGGTTATCGTACCTCCGAGGAAAGCGGCGATGCCGATGCGAATAACTTGCAGATATCTCAAAAGGGACAAATTAACGAATCCACCGCCTCTTATGGAAGGCGAGGCGTTGGCCAGTAGGATTCTGGAACTCGGACCCGTTGCTGCAAAATTCTTAGGGTAAAATATGAGATAACATTTTATTATCACGACGACGTTACTTTTCCTCGTGTTACTCGCGAGAAAAAAAATTTTAAAAATTAAAAAACGAGAAAAAAAAATTCGAAAAAAAAAAACGAATTTTTTTTAAACGAAAAAAAAACGAAACTTTTTTTCTTTTTTTTTTTTAAACGAAAAAAAAAAAAATAGAAATGAGGAAAAATTTTAAAAAAGAGAGAAAAAAATACGCAACGCTAATAAAATTAAATAAATTTCGTAGGCCAGTAATCATAGAAGTACCACACTTCGCCTCTCTTCGAGGGAAGGAAAGGGAAATCGTAATTCTGCGATCCGACAACGGAGAAACCTGGCGAGAGCACACATTGGAGGCCAGCGAGGAGGCTGTCCAAGATGTGCTAAACGAGAGCTTTGAAGGAGAAGGTAATTTAAAGAAAAAAGTTTTAAAAAAATCCTTAGAAAAAACTACAGCAGCAGATAATAAATTCTTAATGAATTGTTGCAGAACTAAGCCAACTGGAAGATCTCCAAACGTCGCGAATCGTTAGAATTCTAACGGTCGACTTTCCCCATTATTTTGCGGTCGTCTCTCGCATCAGACAAGAAGTTCACGCCGTTGGACCGGAGGGTGGAACCGTTTCTTCGTCCGCCGTTCCTCAGGTTCAAGCGGTATTCCCACCGGCGGCACTCACTAAAAAAATCAGAGTCGGTTTACAGGTAATGAATATTTTTCCGTCTTATCGGTCAATAATTTTTTAAAAATCGAGTCATTCGAAAAAATCGTAGAAATCGAATAATTTGAAGAAAAAAATAGAATAAATCGAAAATAATTCGAAAAAAAATCGAAAAAATCGAATAATTTGAACAAAAAAATTGAATAAACCGAAAATAATTCGAAAAAATCGAGTCATTCGAAAAAATCGTAGAAATTGAATAATTTGAAGAAAAAAATTGAATACATCGAAAATAATTCGAAAAAAATCGAATAATTTGAAGAAAAAAATTGAATAAACCGAAAATAATTCGAAAAAACGAGTCATTCGAAAAAAATCAAAGAAATCGAAAAATTTTAAGAAAAAAATGGAATAAGTCGAAAATACTTCGAAAAAATACTATTAATAATATATATTTTTTTAATTTTAGGCGCATCCGATACCCGCCGAATTGGTGGCGAAGCTACTAGGCAATCGAGTCGCCGTATCGCCGATCGTGACGGTCGAACCGCGTCGAAGAAAGTTTCACAAGCCGATCACACTGACGATACCGGTACCGCAGGCGGCGAACAAGGGAATGATAAATCAATACTCCGGAGACGCACCGACGCTGAGGCTTCTGTGCAGTATAACTGGTAATATATGCTTGCGCGTAACACTGTAGAGCGGCGACCAGCTTACTGAAAGATCTCTTTCCGTAAACTACGAAACACTCTAATAACCAATATACGTAACTCTCGTCTCGGATATTAATAATATACAATATATATACATAAGAGATTAAAGTTTAAAATAAATAATTATTATTACAACATGAGAATAGCGCCAATCGATATAACACGTTGAAAAAAAAAAAAAAAAAAAAAAAAAGTTCAACGAAGTTAAGAATTTGTCACACGTACCTTCGCAGCCAAAAATGCTGTTTCGCAATAATTTCAAATACTTACCAATAGTATAAAAATCTGAAAAAAATCGACCGTATTAAAGACATCAAGAATTTTGATTTTGCATAATCAAAATGCCAAAATATTATTTAAAAAAAAAAAAAAACTTTTTTTTCTTATTTCAAATAAATCTTTCAATTTTTTAAAAACCATATGAATTTTTTCAAAATTTTCATACATTTTTGAAAATCTCGTTTTCGAAATTAAAAAAAAAATGTCAGAAATGTAAGAAACTTTTGAAAAAATTTATCTGGTTTCTAAAAAATCAATGAATTCATTTTAAAAAAGAAAAAATAACTTTCACTCAGTATTTCTCGAACAATTAATTTTTTTACTTATTTGTTAATAACTTTTTGGTGTTATTATTATGCAAAATCAATGTTCTCGATGTCTTTAATACGTTCGATTTTTTTCAGATTTTTATCGTATCGCGAAGCAGTGAAATTTTGATACTATTAAACTTTTGGTTGGAAATTTGCGTGTAATACATTCTTAAAATTGATGAATCGGTCAGAGATACGCAAGGCAGATGGTAGCTGCATGTTCCATAGAAACATGTTATTCAAGTACCATTGTTGTATACATATCTTGTTGTGATTCATTGTTAATGCTTGCGTATTGTTAGGATTGAGTCATTTAGGTATGGATCATTAATTAACGTAGATAAACAACTTTTTTAACTATTTTTAGATCATTGTTTACCTTTAAATCGATAGTTTTTGTTTCAGCACATTCGTTTTTGACTGGTAATTGCTTAGAGGATAGAGATTTTTACAATCCACTTATCTATCGACTCTTCGTTACGATTTTTTAATATAATTAATATTAAATTATTTAATTTTCTCGTAAATCACGAGAATTTATGATTCGTTGTAAATTTATTGCGGAAAATCATATCGTTCTTTTTTCGATATTCATATTCATATATACATATCATAGTCATTATTTCGATTGTTAATTTTTTTTAAATCAATGAAATTCGAAATTTATTTCGAAATATAGAAATTAAAAATAAAAAAAAAAAAGAAAAGGAAAACGAATTGTTTATAAATCGCGCGAGAGTTCGATGATACAAGCAATTGTCCGATACGAATTATTGCTTCTATAATTCGACACACTGATTTATCGTTTTTATTTATATTAAAAAAAAAAAAAAAAAAAAAAAAAAAACGCTTTAAATCGCATAATACACGTTGCTTCGTGAGTCGGTTTTTCAATCGCTCTCATCATTCTCGCAAGCATTATCATACGGATGACACTTTATCGTTGATTTTACAATGAAATATATAAAGCACGTGGCAATAATCGCACGAACGACAACACGAGAATTTAAGTACAGCGATATCGGCAAATTTTTTCGTTATAATAACCAAAATTTCCATTAAAAAAAAAAAAAAAAAAAAAAAAAAAAAAATGTGACGAAAATTATTTTTAATATTAAATAAGAATTACTATTAATTATCGAAGTAACGAAAAAATTTTTGTAAAATCGATGGCTGTATTTAGGATCGAAAAACAATAATTGCGACATCAAACTTTTCACACGAATCACAAATCCTTTCTTCTCTATCGTCGTTGGCGCATTCGCTGCACGGACATATTTTAATAATGTTATTGGACTTGGCATGTATGTCGTTCAGGGGGTCAGTCTCGGGCGGTCTGGGAGGACGTGACCGGGTCGACACCGCTAACATTCGTCAAGGATTGCGTGTCTTTCACGACCACCGTATCGGCACGATTTTGGCTTATGGATTGTCGAAACATCACCGAAGCTACGAGAATGGCAACGGAACTCTATACACACGCAACGCATGTACCGTTTATGGCTAAGTAAGTGAAAAAAAAAAAAAAAAAAAAAAAAAAAAATTAAGAAAAAAAAAAAAAACGAAAAAAAAAAAAAAAAAAATTTCAAATGAATTGCTCATCGATCTTTCATCTTAAAATTAACAATATCGAAGCATTCGAGTGAGAAATTTCATCAGAAATTCGTTTGATAACTTTGCAGATTTGTTGTATTCGCGAAACGCGTCGATCCGCTGGAGGCGCGACTCCGCGTCTTCTGTATGACCGACGATAAGGAGGACAAAACTTTGGAGCATCAGGAACACTTTACGGAAGTAGCGAAGAGCCGCGACGTCGAGGTGAGTAAAAATGAATTCATTTACCGAAAACGCAAAAGTTTTTTTTTGTTTTTGGTTTATGTTTCTCTCGCCAATGGATATAATGGATTTATGAATTTTTTTTTTTACATTTTAAAGGTATTGGAGGGTAAAACTCAGTATATGGAATTCGCTGGTAATCTGGTGCCCGTGATGAAGAGTGGCGAACAGTTGCAATTGCCGTTCCGCGCTTTCAAGGAGAATCGCGTACCGTTCACCGCGAGAGTAAAGGATCCCGACGCGGCTGATATGGTCGGCCGTATTATGTTTATGAGCGAACCGAAGGTACCGAAGGGCGAACCACCGCAGACGCCGATATGCACGTTAAACATATTGCTACCGGAAAAAATATCACCGGATGCCGCTCACTCGGAATTGGATCTTTTGGAACTTTCGAAGAATTACAGCTTCTTGAGAGACGGCGGCATAAGTACGTAAATTCGTGCGGTTTTTGTGGAAATTAAAAAAAAAATTATCGATAAAATAGATTTTTTCAGTAAAATTGATTTTCAAATTCATTTCATCGGTAAAAATCAATTTTTAAATTCATTTTATCGATAAAATTGATTTTTAAATTCATTATATTGATAAAATTTATTTTTAAATTCATTTTATTGATAAAATATATTTTTAAATTCATTTTATCGATAAAATTGATTAAAAATTCATTTTGTTGATAAAATTGATTAAAAATTCATTATATTGATAAAATTGATTAAAAATTCATTTTGTTGATAAAATTGATTAAAAATTCAATTTATCGATAAAATTGATTTAGAAATTGAATTCCTCAATAAAATAGATTTTTAAATTAATTTTATCAGTTCTTTTGTATTTGAATTTTAAATTATCATTTTATTTACATGCTTTTTTTTTCTTTAATTAACAGGCAGACCTGATACGATACACAGAGCGACGATCCGCTTGACGGACATAGCAAATTTGTTGGATCGCGACTGGGAAAAATTAGCGGAAGAATTGAATATATCGCCGAACGAAGTCGACACCATAAAGAACGAACATCCTGGAAAGCCTGCGCTCCAAGCTGCAGCGATGTTCAAACTCTGGCAAGGAAACGGCAACAAAGCAACGGGTAAATAAAATTCCCAATAAAAAAAAAAAAAAAAAAAAAAAAAACGAACATCGCACTAGAATATCAAAAATTATACGAAATTTTTCATCGCCCGTCTCGGATCTCGAATCCTATTTTTTATTTTTTTTTCTCGTCGAATATTCCGTAAGAGCCGTCGACCTTCGTCTCTCTTGAGTCGGAAACTTGAATGTCAAGAGTTAAAAAAAAAAACAAAGTTATTAGACCGCCGTAAACGCGCGTCAGTGGTTTCGCTATCAATGTGATAATTTGCTCCGCGCACATCGCCCGCCGAGAGGATGTGTGTCGGAATAAAAGTATTCGGTTCTTCAACACTTATTTATAAATCGGATGCATCAGAGTGACGTGATTTCTCGTACGGTGACCTTGGCACCGATGTCAGGTGCCGACCCTCCGCTACTCATCGCAGGAAATTATGAATTGTCAGCTCATTAATAAAATACCGCGTACGCCGCCGCGTAACGCCGTTTGGTTCGGTAAAATCTTAGATCATATTGTCGTATGGAAGGGATATTAAACGAAATAAGAGAGAAACCTGTTTTTTATATCAAGGTAAACGCTGAAAGAACAGCGAGAACGTCCGACGGCTGAGTCAGGCGTCTGGAATCTCTGCAGAAGCGTAGTTTATGATCTCACCGCTCCATTATTATGCCTGACAAACACGTGGACCCTCTCGTAGCATAAGCCATATATCCCCACTTGTGTTTCATGCTAATCGAATTGCTTGTACGGACGATTGGCACGCGAATAACATCATTACTATTATCGGAAAGAAGTAACAACAACGTCAGTTCACCGCTCGCAGCTACTATGCGAAGGTGGTGTACAATGCCGCGGCTCTCCGAACTGTAGAATATTTCTTGCACCGTGAAACTTGTGGAACTTTATATATTTCTCATCTTAATTTCTGTGAATTAATAACTAAGTCTCTTATTTTTTTTTTTTTTTTTTTTTTTAAACACTTTTATATGGACTATCAGTGAAAAAATACGAACGAAAAGCGATAGATATAGCAGTAAAAATAAACAACGATTCGCGAATATTTGAAAAGCGAAAATGTTTATATCTCTTTATCAAGAATACGAAAATCCTACAGTGACTGGTTACACCAGTGAACTTTTGTTGTTCTTCAATAGAACGCCACCTTCGCGAGTGAATATTTTTGAAAATCGAGGTTCGTGAGGTTCCGAGTTGTTACGCTATCGCGAGGGATAAGTCACTCGTTTTGTCGAGTGATCGGATTTTTTGGTTTTTGTTTTTCGTTTTTTTTTTTTTTTTTTTGCGAATTTATGGGAGTGAAATGGAATTTTTTTTTTTTTGCAGGAAATACGCTGGAAAAGGCGCTGAATAAAATCGGACGCGAAGATATCGTTAAGACGTGTATATTTAACGTTGAACTTGTAACTGACGATGTTGAAAAAGCTGTCGCACGCGTGAGACTCGATCAGCCGGGTTTCGACTCGTTGAAAGAAGAATTGGGACCATCGAGAGACTCGTCGCTCCGTCGCGATGGCACATTGGATCATAAATTGGATACCGATTACGAAGAACCCGATCGCATGAGGGTACGAATAACGATACCTATCGATATATCGAAGTTTTCTTTTTTTTAATATTCCTTTTAATTTTTCCATACGACGGCTTAACGAAGATACGCGCAGATTTACGGAGAGTGTATCGTTACATTCCCAACGAAACGTGAGATTTATAGAAAATTTCGAATACTTCTCGATGAAAAAAAAAAATTTGAAAAAAAAAAAAAAAAAAATTTTCTAAAATGTGTTAAAAAAATTAATTTACCGTAATATTAACGCCGAAAAGAATTTAATCTAATCGTCGATATATATATATTTTTTTTTGGTGAATTGATGAAAAATTTTCGGAAATATCGACTAAACATTTTTTTTTTTTAATTTGATTTTTTCGATATTATTACCGAAAATTAACGTTTTCAATGCCAAACGATACGATAGATATTTTTTTTAGATTTTTATTTCATAAGGAAGTATTTAAAATAATCTGTGAATCTCACATCTGGTTGGTAATGCAACGATACATCGTTTTTAGCGCGTAATTCACAATATTGCAAAGTAGTAGTGAATTTCTCAGAGACGCCATAAAACGCCATTATCAAACGTCGCATCGACTACAATTCCCTCATATTATCCAATTCCCAGCCATTGTTCACTACGCGAACGGGAGATATTACCTCATCGTTCGAGAATCTCTGGTTAATTGTCTGACAGAAGTTTCGACGTTTGCAGGATTCCGAGTCCGTCGAGGATCTCAGCAACATGGGTAACGTGACGCGCAAACAGAGTGAGTAAATTTTTTTTTATCGTTTTTTAAAAAATTTTTTTTAAATTCTTTTTTCTTTCCATTGAATATTTTATATTTCCTCTCTCATCCGTAATAACGCACTATCGGTTATTTACGACTCAGAGACGACGAAGTCGCGAGTGTTAAACGTGTGTCCATCTGACGCATCGACGAGGCTTCTCCATGGGGCAATATTCGTGGCATAACTTTGTCCGCAAACGAGAGGAAGTGACTATGATGTCACTTTTCGCGTTAAGACAGTTGTGGATCCGTAATCCAAGTTAAATTTTGCCATTGCTAAGCAGCAGAGTTGCACTGAATCACAGCACTCACGAGAGGCTTTAGTCACTACTATTCGTACGAATACCGTGGATTGCTGCGTTTTTCATAGATGTTACACGCTGCGTTTCACCTGTTGTGAACTCTCAAGTGTTGCCGTATTAAATTTAAAGGTACAGATCGCTGAAACGATTTAATGTGAGAAAAAAAAAAAAAAAAAAAAAAAAGAACGTTTACCGCCGTCGCAACGACAAACGGCATTCCTCAGTCACGTGCTTTCGAATAAATAGCAACGAGTGTTACTTTCCTTCTTGAGAATTAACGATTCGACCATTGAGATCAATGCCGACAACGGCGCAATTTGCTGCTTCGAAAACAACATTTTCTTTATTTTTTTCTTTAAGAAAAGTGTAGCGTTGCATTCTCTGCGAAAAGTGAGATTTAGAGAAATCATCGAATTTTTTTTTCTGCGGTATAACAAAAAAATTAATTAAATTCTGTGAAAATTTTATTCGATTGCCGTTTAACATTTTTTTAATTTTATTATTATTTTCGAAAAAAAAAAAAATTTCTTATCTTCCGTACGATTGATTTTTTTTTTTTTTTTTTTTTTTTTTTTTTTTTTTAATCGGAAAATATTTAAAATTCTCCGTGAATCTCACTTTTTTTTGAAAATTGAGAATTCTACACTTTTCTTTATCCGCTCTTATCGCTATTGCGCTTCGCGCTCTCTTCATCGTATTTTTTTATATCTCGAGACGCATTATTATTTGTTCGTTTTATTTTTCTCGCACTCCACAGCTAAGCAGCACGTCACAATCACCAATGGCACTGTATTCAACGGTACCTCGACCCCAATAAAAGATAAATATGCCAGCGAAGAGAAAGAACTCGTTGACGATATGGCAGAATTTCTCGAACAAAAGTGTCACGCAACGGATACAATGACGAAAAAGTCGCACGACGTACTACCGGACGATGACAATAAAAAGAGGCAAAGGATTTACGAAGACGCCAACAGACTCGTTACCGGTAAGTGAAACAATAAAATCATCAAAAGGAATAAAGTTTAAGCGATCGATGGGTTGAGGGGCCGAGAGCTTTGCCTTAGCTGCGGGTTTCAATAATTGCAGAATCAAACGAACGGCGAGCATCGTTTCCCGATATTCCATTTTCTCTTCTATATTTCTTCAATTTATCTTCTATCTCTCTGTCTTCTATTTCTCTATCCTTTTCAAACTTTTGTAGCATGAAAAATAATCGTATAGGTGAAATAAATACGGCGATGGGATTCGCTAATCCTTTTTTTTTTTTTTCATCGCATATAACAATCTATCGATGAAAAAAAAAAAAAAAAAAAAAGGAAAAAAAAAAAAAAAAAATTAGCGAGTATCTCATCGTCGAAGCCTTCGCGGGCATTTGGATCGCGCAAAATCGTGTCGACGAGTTACAACTATAAATTACGAACTCCTTTACGAAGCGCATCTGTAGATAATACGAATGGATTTTCTCGCGGCAATTAAATTATTATTGCAGTCACGATTTTACCTCCGAATGTCAGAGTCTACGGCTTTACTGTGTGCCACTTTACGATACAATGATCGACTCGATCGCAATTTCATTCGGCACCCGAAGCTTACGATTTTTATAACCATTTTATACATATATATAGAATATTTATGGATATATATATATTAATATTTCGATATATATATATATATATCTCCTCGTTATATTATTTTTCAATAGCAGGTTCTCTGACACCCGGTGCAGATTTTGCCGATTCGAAAAGCTTTCGCTTTTTTTTTTTTTTTTTTATAAATGAGAACTATGTAACATATATTATTATTTTCGCATGCGCGTCACCTGGATATCTATCGTGACTCAGTCACGATAGTCACGTCGTTCATAAATGAACGTAAAAAAAAAAAAGAATAATAATAAATAAGCGATAAACATCCATTTTTGTCGATCTCACTAATACTCTCTTTCTGCTCTTTCGTATTTCTTCGTAAAAAAAAAAAAATAGAATTTGTTTCAGAAAGGTAAATCTGCAATTGTTTGGTGTTGCATGTTCTGGCTGTGTGGGCGCACGGAGCAGCTGTCGTTTGGGTCGATTATTACGATATATATATATATATTTTTTTTTTTTATCGCTGATTACTTACGCAACGATAAACGACGTATTTTATGCGATTCGAGTTTAAAATAACTAAATTACTGCACTAATACTGTCCGTTGATTTTCTTTTGCGATACCGTAACCGCGGATATAACTATATATTTTTTTTTTTTTTTTTTTTTTTAGTTTCATTTGGAAGACATAACGATCGTTGTGTGTCTGTTAATTTGAAATTTATTAACTTGCGAATATTTTACAGAGCAATGAAATTCTTGTTACAATCATCTAATAAATCATTCAGAGGCATATTTCGACGTGCCATTTAATTTTTATTAATACAAGAAAACGACGGACCGATGTGTAGTGTATATACGACCAAAATATACGACTTTTCGACTCTTCGCTTTCTCGAGCGCTTGATTTTTCCTGGAGGCGCGTGAATTCCGATCGAATCGAAACGAATATTCGTAAATTCAATTTTTTTAAAAATTTTTTCAAATTCCATTAAATTATTCAAATTTTTAAAGATTTTTTCGAATTTTCTGAAATATTCTCGGATTATTCGAATTTTCTGAAATTTTCTCGGATTATTCGAATTTTCTGAAATTTTCTCGGATTATTCGAATTTTCTGAAATTTTCTCGCATTATTCGAATTTTCTGAAATTTTTTCGGATTATTCGAATTTTTTCAAATTTTTCCGATAAAAAAAATAATTCAATTTTTAAAAAAATTTATTCAAATTTTTTTCGAATAATTCGAAAACTCGAGTCTTCGCGCGCCTCTAATATTTTTCATAAAAAAAAAAAAAAGAAAAAAAATCTCACAAACGATTAACGGGTAAAGACGTTCGAAAATTTAATTATAGAGTTTCGTCTTTAAAAAGATAGCTGCTCCACAGCACGAACACTAAGCACAAATATACCACGGCGAAGTCTAACTGCTGCTCCATATCAATGAGCGAAATTATTCCGCCAGCCGCAGCTTTCACTAATGATGACGAGATGATTTATAAAAAAAAATAAAACGAAAATAAATATGTGACGATATTACGGATTTATTACGTTTTTCGATGCCTAAAATGTTTAATACTTAATTAACAGGTGTTATACAAGACGCAGAAAAAGAGAAGGAGAAGTTAGCGAAGGAAGGGTGGTCGGGGGTTTATCATGATGATGCGCGGGCGAGTAATGAGGCGGAAGGTGCTGTAGGTCATCGTTTAGCTCGCGTAGACGATCTCATTATCGTCGACGAACCGGATTCCGTTCAAAGGCCCTCCGTTCGTAAGTTAATCGACGATATCGAACCGATGTGTGTTAAAGAGCGTAGAATTTCAGGGGGTAAAAAAGACGAACCAAAAGGTGCCATAGTATCGACAAAAACCGTAGTAACTACTCAGGGTGATCCTAAATCGGGAAAATCGGTGATCACTAAAACGACGACAGTTCGTGAATACGATCATCCGGTTACGACGGAATCCGTGATGATGGAAACGGAACCAATGCGACAATCGCATTACTTCGGTGCGGACGATCCGATAATCGGTCAAAGTCATAGCGATCCCATCGACGGTAGACTCGTTATTTCTACTACTGGTCCCCAATCTGATATCGTCGAACGCGTAATAACGAAAACAGTTATCACAACAGGTCCGGTTACCGAGGAAAAGATTGTTACGGTTGTAGATAGTCGATCCGGCGAACCACCCGTACAGAGCATCGAACTTCTTGGTGACAATGTCAAGTTGCACGGGCAAACGGTTTCGTTTGACACAAACGTTACAACCGATCGGTCCACAGATAATGTTGCCAAAAGCATCGCCAAAGTCTATCCAGACTCTGCAACGATGTTGGCTGATACGGGCAAAAGTCACGAAAGTGCGAAAGAAAAATTGTCGAAAGAAGACAAAGAAGTTGCCGATAAAACGACGAAAGACATTGCGACGGCGCGTGACGATGTTAAACAAAAATCCAAGGAGATCAAAGGCATTTTGAAATCCGAGACCAAGAAGAGTCCGGAAAAGGAGAAGCCTTCCGATGACGGAAAACAATCGGCTTACGAAGTTGTCTACAACGCTCAGCAACCCGGAGGCGAAGGGAAAGAGAAGATGGATGCTGAAGCAAAGAAGCAAAAGGACAAAACGGGTGGTATATTCTCGGGAATCTTCAAAGCCCCGAAATTGAAGAAAGGAAAGTCTAAAGACTCGAAGGATACGTCCTTCGACAGTGGTGACGAAGAGACCAAAACTGCTACCATGAAATTTTTGGAAGATACGAGAAAATCGACGGATATGGCGCATCAACCGACGCAGCCTCCGCCTCCGATTATTCAGGTTTCGGAACCCGACGATGTGAGAATCGCGACTGCTGAGTTCCTTGAGGATTCGAAACGCAGCGCCGCGACTCTTCATCACGGAGAACCGGAGAAACCTGTGAAGATAATCAGCGAAACGGGCGATGCGAAGGCGAAGCAATCGGAAGAGAAAAATGCTGATACCGACGATGATGACGACAGCAAATCAAAACCCGGATTCTTCTCGAGTTTCTTCAGAAGTTCGAAGCCGAAACTTGAAGAGAGCATCGATGCTGCTGCAGACGAAGCGAAAAAAGCCGCTGAAGCAGCTGAAGAGAAGATCAAGAAAACTTCGAAGGATGTGAAGAAAGATGTTAAGGACGTTGCGGATTCCGTTAAAACGTCCGAACAGAAAGTCGTCGATGGCGTGAAGAGCGACTTGAAGAAAGTCGAGAAGGATGCGAAGAGCGACTTGAAGAAAGTCGAGAAGGATGCGAAGAGCGACTTGAAGAAAGTCGAGAAGGATGTGAAGAGCGACTTGAAGAAAGTCGAGAAAGATGCGAAGGAAATCGCAGATTCCGCGAAAGCGTCCGAACAAAAAATCGTCGATGGCGTAAAGCGCGACGTGAAGAAAATCGAAAAGGACGTAGTCGTCACGACTAAAACTATCGAGACGACTGTGACAAACGGAACGAAGCAGATCGTCGACGATGGTAAAAAAGTAAAGGATTTAGTCGACAAATCGAAGAAAGACGTTGAAACAACGGTAACAACGAGAACCGTAACTGTAACAAAAATTGTTCAGGACGGTGAGAAAATAATCGAAGACAAGACTCAGCGTATCACCGAAGACATTCGTACAGATGGTGAAAAGGTTAAGCAAGCAGTCGAGATACCAGTAAAGTCTGCGAAAAACGCTGCGGATGAAGTCAAACAGATCGCTGATGACGTAACTAAAGCGATAAAAACGGATCTGAAGAGCATAGAAGGTCTGTCGGGTCGCGATAAAGAAGCGAAAGATAAGCCCGCGATGGTCAAAGACGGATCGAAGGACTCCGGCGACGAGGGCAAAGACAAGAGCGGTGGTTTCTTCGGAATTTTCAAGAGTCCGAAAGGCAAGAAACGCAGTCGTTCGAAGGACAAAGATTCGTCGAAACAAGAATCCTTCGACAGCGGAGACGAAGAGCTCAGAATCGCTACCGCGGCATTCCTCGACGACACGAGAAAAGCTTCAGAAAATATGCACGAACCGGTTATATACGAAGTACGACCGCAGCAAGAATTCGATGTTAAAATCGACAGATTCATAGCAGTCGGTGAACATACTTTCGAAACGCCGAAAGACAAAGTTGACGGCACATCGTATGCCGTTGGTGTTAAAGGAAAACCCGTGGAACAGGGTAAACATGGAGTCGAAACTTTAGTCACGAAGGTGCATTCGACGTCGACTAAGATTCTTGAAAAGTCCGATGGTAAACCTGACAAGGAAAACGGCGTATCAACGAAGAGCGCCGCTCCATTGAAGTCTTCCGAGACTAAGGACGACGCATCCAAAAGTGACCTCGAGGATTCGCAAGCATCCGACGACGGCAAGAAAAGCTTCTTTGGAATGTTCAAAAGTCCGAAGTTGAAGAGCCGAAAGAAGAGTCGTTCGAGGGAGCGAAGCACCTCCAAGGAGCCGTCGTTCGAAAGTGGCGACGAAGAACAACAGCGGGAATTGCGTGACGCTACAACCAAATTTTTGGATGATACGAGACGAACCGCTGATATTTTGCATCATCCAGTCATCGAGGAAAGTTCTCCTGTGAAACACGAGAAAAGAACGATTTCTCAAGGAGATGGAAGAGATCGCGGCGTTAGTCCGATTCCTCGGGGCATCAGTCCTGCACCGGGAATAGAAAAGATTAAATCAAAGGATGCAAGTGCTGTAGAATCGTCTGGAGACAGTCAGACTGATAAGCCGCACGATGCCAGTGATGGTAAAGAAAAAGGCGGCATCTTTGGCATTTTCAAGAGTCCCAAATCCACTCTTAAAAGAAGGAGTAAGTCGCGTGAGAAGAGTGCCTCTCCTGATGTTTCATTCGACAGTGGAGATGAAGAATTGAGAATTGCAACGGGTAAATTCTTAGACGATACGAGAAATGCTGCCGACGCATTAGCGGGACCCTATAAACAGGATGTATCAGTCGGTAAATTGGATACAAAGGTTTCCCAAGTGGGAAAAGACATTGACGACGCAGAGAAAGCTGAACACAAATCAAAGGATAAGGAAGGAGGATTCTTATCTGGAATCTTGAAAGGCGCCAAGCATGCGGTGGAAGAAGTTTCCGAAGATGTTAAAGAATTCTGGGATGACACGAAAAAAGAAGCGGCTGAGGAGGAAGAACGTGCGCGCCGTGAAGCTGAAGAAGCTGCTAGGGCAGCGAAGCATGCTGAGGATAAAGCTTCAACGGGAATACAAAAAGTTATCGTCCACACGAAGACAGCGGAGAAACATGCTGAAGAAAAATTGATCGCTGCGAAAGACGCAGTGGCAGATGCCGCAAAAGAAACGGGAGATAAGGTTACAGATGCAAAGGCCAAAGCAGCGAAAGCAACTGCCGACGCAGCTGAAAAATTGAGCAAAGATACCGCGAAAGCTAAGGATGCTGTAAGCAAAGAAGTCAAAGAAGACACCAAGGCGATCAAAGAAAAAGTCGTTGCAGGTGCTGCAGCTGTAGCTGAAACTGCAGACGCTGCTAAGGAGAAAGTAGCGAAGGATGCTAAGAAAGCAAAAGGAAAAGCCGGAGGCTTTTTGTCTGGAATATTCAAAGGTGGAAAACACGCAGCGGATGAAGTTTCTGAAGACATTAAAGAATTAGCCGAAGACACGAAGCAAGAAGCGGCTAAAGAGGAGGAAAAATTGAAACGCGCAGCCGAAGAAACGGCGAAATCTGCGAAACATACTAAAGACAAAGTTACTTCGGATATACGAGAAGCCACTGAAAAAGTATCGAAGGACACTGCAGCCGGTGTACAAAAAATAGTCGATGGTGCAAAAACGACCGAAAAACACATTGAAGATAAAGTTGCCTTTGCCAAGGATGCGTTGTCCGATGCAGCGAAGAAGACCGATAAAGAAATCGCAGCCGCGAAAGATCAAGAAAAAGCGAAGTATGAAGAATTGAAAATTGCCACCGGTAAATTCTTGGATGATACGAGAAACGTTGCCGAAGGATTCGTAGAACCCTACAGAAAGGATGTCACCGTAGGTGTAGCGGATACGAAAGACGCACTTGCGAAAAAAACTGACGATGCCGTCAAAGTAGTCAAACAGGTTGAGGATAAAGCTTCGACGGGTATACAAAAAGTTATTGTTCATACGAAAACAGCAGAGAAACGTGCGGAAGAGAAACTAATCACTGCGAAAGATGCGGTGTCAGATGCAGCTAAAGCAACTGGAGACAAAATTTCCGACGTTAAGGCGGAAACGACGAAAGCAACGATCGATGCAGCTGAAAAATTGAACAAAGATGCCGCAAAGGCTAAAGATGCTGTAAGCAAAGAAATCAAAGAAGATACCAAAGCAGTAAAGGAAAATATCGCCGCAGGCGCAGAAGCTGTCGCCGAAACTGCGGACGCTGCTAAGGATAAATTAGCAAAGGACGCTAAGAAAGCGAAAGGCAAAGCCGGCGGCTTTTTATCTGGAATATTCAAAGGTGTAAAGCATACAGCGGATGAGGTAACCGAAGATGTCAAAGAATTCGTTGAAGATACTAAAGAAGAGGCTGCGAAAGAGGAAGAAAAAGCGAAGCAGGCCGCCGAGAAAGCTGCGAAAGCGGCGAAGGATTCAAAGGACAAAGTTGCTGCGGATCTTCGAGACGCAAAAGATAAATTGACTACTGGTGTGTCGTCTGGAGTTGGTCACGTTGCTGATAAAACTAAAGCGGCAACGGAAACAATAAAAGAAACTGCAAAATCGGCTAAAGACGCGGTATCGGATGCAGCAAAAGAAACCGGAAACAAAGTCGTGGAAGTCACAGACAAAGCAGCTAAAGCATCAAGTGACGCAGCTGAGAAATTGGCTAAAGACACAGTAAAAGCTAAAGATGCTGTTGCTAAGGAAATCAAAGAAGACACGAAAGCGGCAAAGGATAAAGTGGTCGCAGCGTCAGAATCTGCCGCCGACACTGCAGACGCTGCTAAAACTAAAGTAGTTAAAGACGCTAAAAAAGCTAAAGGAAAAGCCGGTGGTTTCTTATCCGGAATCTTCAAAGGTAGTAAACACTCAATTGATGACGTATCAGACGATGTCTCCACTTTCCTTGAAGAGACGAAAAAAGAGGCAGCTAAAGAGGAAGAAGAGGCACGGCGCGCCATGGAAGAAGCCGCGAAAATCACTCAAGACGCTAAAGACAAAGTTGCTGCAGATATTCAAGCCGCAAAGGACAAATTGGCAAAGGAAACGTCAGCTGGTGTACAAAAAGTAGTTGATGGTTCAAAGGCCGCTGAACAGCAAGTGGAGGGAAAGCTTACTTCCACTAAAGATACGTTGTCTGGCGCTGTAAAAGGCACCGGCGAGAAGATTTCGAAAGCCACTACTAAGACATCTGAAGCAGTAAAGGATGCAACTCAGAAATTAGGCGATGACGCTGCAAAGGCTAAGGACATTGTCGGTGGAAAAATCCAGGCTGGAGTTGATACAGGAAAGGAAAAAGTTGTTACTGGAGTCGACGCTGTCGCCGATACTGCTGAGGCCGCGAAAGACACTGCGGAAAAAGAAGCTAAGAAGGCCAAAGCAAAGGCTGGAGGTTTTTTCTCTGGCATAATCAAAGGTGCAAAGCACGCAGTTGACGACGTTTCTGAAGAAGTTAAAGAATTTTGGGATGAGACTAAGCAAGAGGCTACAGAAGAAGAAGAACGCGCACGTCGGGCAGCTGAGGAAACTGCGAAGTCATTAAAAGAAGCCGAAGACAAAGCAGCGTCAGAATTGCATGCAGCTGAGGAAAAAATTAAAGATAAAACTTCGTCAGGAGTTAAACAAATTGTCGACAGCACCAAAGCAGCTGAAAAACACGCAGAGGAAAAGTTGGTCGCTGCCAAAGATGCAGTATCCGATGCTGCAAAAGCAACAGGAGAAAAGGTTGCAGACGCTACCGCTACAGCAGCAAAAGCTACGACCGATGCGACGAAAAAATTGAGCCAAGATGCCGCGAAGGCCAAGGACGCCGTAAGTAAGGAAATCAAAGAAGACACCAAAGCGGTAAAGGAAAAAATCGGCGCAGGAGCAGAAGCAGTTGCCAAAACTGCAGAAGCTGCGAAGGACAAAGCAGCAAAGGATGCTAAGAAGGCAAAGGGAAAAGCTGGAGGCTTTTTATCTGGAATCTTCAAAGGTGCGAAACATGCAGCAGATGAAGTTTCCGACGACGTCAAAGGATTTGTCGAAGACACCAAGCAAGACGCCGCTAAGGAAGAGGAGAAAGTAAAACGTGCCGCTGAAGAAACAGCGAAGTCTGCTGTGCAAGTTAAAGAGAAAATCACTTCGGATATACAAGGAGCAACGGAAAAAGTTTCAAAGGAAACTACAGCTGGTGTGCAAAAAGTAGTAGATGGTACGAAAGCAGCAGAGAAACAGATCGTAGACAAAGCTGCGTCCGTGAAGGGCGCGGTGTCTGATGCAGTAAAAAAGACTGAGGAAGAAGTCTCAGATGCAGCGTCGAAGGCAGCCAAGGCTACGAAAGACGCGGCCCAGAAAGTGAGCGAAGACCTTCATAAAACCAAGGATGCCACAACTGAGAAGATCAAGGACGGTATCGAAGCAACAAAAGATAAAGCAGCTGCCGGAACGGAAGCTATTATCGATACGGCTGACGCAGCAGAGATAGAAGCAAAGAAGGCTAAAGCGAAGACCGGCGGTTTTTTCTCTGGCATAATCAAAAGTGCTAAACACGCTGTCGACGATGTTTCAGAAGAAGTGAAAGAGTTTTGGGACGAAACCAAGCAAGAGGCTACAGAGGAAGAAGAGCGGGCACGCCGAGCAGCTGAAGAAGCAGCGAAAACAGTTAAAGAAGCTGAAGACAAAGCTAGTTCCACCCTACATGCCGCTAAAGACAAGGCTAGTTCCGACCTACATGCCGCTAAAGACAAGATCAGTTCCGACCTACATGCCGCTAAAGACAAGGCTAGTTCCGACCTACATGCCGCTAAAGACAAGGCAAGTTCTGACCTACATGCCGCTAAAGACAAGGCAAGTTCCGACCTACATGCCGCTAAAGACAAGGCAAGTTCCGACCTACATGCCGCTAAAGACAAGGCAAGTTCCGACCTACATGCCGCTAAAGATCAGGCGGGACAGAAACTTTCCTCTGCTAAAGATTCAATCGCAGCTGCGGCAACTGCAACAGGTGAAAAGGTTTCTGAAGTTACATCAAAAACAGTGAAGGCAACTTCAGATACGGCTGAAAAATTGAGCAGCGACGCTGCAAAAGCGAAAGCAGCTGTAAGCAAAGAAGTTAAAGATGACGTCAAAGCGGTTAAAGGAAAAGTCACATCTGGGGCTGAAGCCGTAGCTGACACTGCAGAAGCTGCTAAAGATAAGGTAGCAAAGGACGCGAAAAAGGCCAAAGCTAAAGCGGGTGGCTTTTTATCAGGAATCTTCAAAGGTGCAAAGCATACAGCTGACGAAACTACGGCAGATGTTAAAGACTTTTTGGAAGAGACTAAACGAGAGGCTTCAATGGAGAAAGAACAAGCAAAGCGAGCTGTCGACGACACTGCTAAAGCAATGAAAGACTCCACGGACAAGTTGACTTCGGACGCTCGTGCAGCAAAAGATAAATTGGCAAAAGAAGCTTCAGATGCCACGCAAAAAATTGCTGATAAAACTAGATCAGCCAAAGATCAAGTAAAAGAGACGGTCATTTCAACGAAAGATGCTGCATCGAACGCCGCTAAAGAAACTGGAGAGAAAATATCAGAAACTACTTCCAAAGCAATGGATGCTACCACGGGAGCGGCACAAAAGTTTGGTGACGATGTCGTAAAAACTAAAGACGCCGTCGTGGACGGTGTAAAAACTGGCATTGATGCTACAAAAGAGAAACTAACTACGGGAGCCGAAGCTGTGGCAGATTCTGTCGACGCGACTAAGGATACGATGGAGAAAGAAGCCAAAAAAGCCAAAGCAAAGAGTGGCGGCTTCTTATCAGGTATAATCAAAGGAGCGAAAAACGCAGCTGATGAAGTCTCGGAGGACGTCAAGGAATTTTGGGACGAGACTAAACAAGAAGCTGCAGAAGAAGAAGAGCGTGCACGTCGGGCCGCTGAAGAAGCAGCGAAATCAGTAAAAGATGCAGAGGACAAAGCTGCTTCGGAAATTCACGCAGCAAAGACTGATCTAAAGGATAAAGCTTCAGCCGGAGTACAGAAAATTGTTGACCAAACGACGGCAGCGAAAGAACAAGTTAAAGTAACCGCCACTTCTGCTAAAGATGCAGTAACGGGTGCAGCGAAGGCAACCGGAGAAAAAATCGTCGAAACTACGGACAAAGTGGCTAAAGCAACGAGCGACACGGCAGATAAATTGAGCAAAGATGCAGCGAAAGCGAAGGATTCTGTCACCAAGGAAATTAAAGAAGACACAAAGGTAGCAAAGGACAAGGTCGCCGCAGGGGTGACAGCTGTTGCCGACACTGCGGATGCTGCTAAAGATAAAGTTGTGAAGGACGCGAAAAAAGCAAAAAGTAAAGCTGGTGGCTTTTTGTCAGGTATTTTCAAAGGTGCGAAGCATGCCGCTGATGAAGCTTCCGATGACGTTAAAGAATTCGTCGACGAATCCAAACAAGCGGCTGTGAAAGAGGAAGAGAAGGTAAAACGTACTGTTGAAGACGCCGCGGAGTCTGCGAAGCAGGCGAAAGACCAAATGGCATCCGATATACGTGCAGCGAAGGAAAAATTGTCAGAAAAAACTGCTGCCGGTGCACAAAAAATTGCAGACGGTGTAAAAGCAACGGAACAACAGATTGAGACTAAAGCTGCTTCTGCCAAAGATGCACTGTCCGATGCCGCTAAAAAGACCGGAAGTGAGATTTCAGATGCTTCATCGAAAGCAGCTAAGACGGCGGGAGATGCGGCTCATAAAATTGGTGACGGCATTCATAAAACAACAGAAGTAGTTACCGACAAAGTTAAAAGTGGCATTGAGGCAACGAAAGAGAAAACAGCCGCTGGTGCTGACGCCATTGTCGATGCAGCTGACTCAGCGGAGAAAGAAGCAAAGAAGGCTGCAGCAAAGGTAAAAGATGCTGCGAGCAAAGAAATAAAAGAAGATACGAAAGCGATAAAAGAGAAACTAACCGCAAGTGCGGACTCTGTCGCGGAAAGTGCGGACGCTGCTAAAGACAAATTAGCAAAGGATGCAAAAAAAGCTAAAGGAAAGGCCGTCGGTTTTTTGTCAGGAATCTTCAAAGGCTCCAAGCATTCAATTGACGAAGCTACAGACGATGTCAAAGACTTCCTCGAAGAAACTAAGAGGGAGGCCTCGAAGGAAAAAGACGATGCTGCAAAGACGTTGAAAGATTCTGCGGACAAAGCGGCTTCGGATGTCCGTGCAGCCAAGGATAAGTTGTCGGAGAGTACATCAGCCGGTGTACAGAAAGTTGTTGATCACGCAAAAACAACTGAACAGCGCGTCGAGCACGGATTAATATCTACCAAAGATGCAGTTTCAGACGCTGCTAAAGCTACTGGAGAAAAAATTCATGACGCCGTAGCCAAAACAAGTAAAGCAACGTCTGATGCTACTGAAAAGCTAAGCAAAGACGCTGTCAAAGCTAAAGACGCCGTGAGCAAGGAAATTAAAGATGACGCTCAACTGGCGAAGGATAAGATCGTCACAGGCGCAGAAGCTGTTGCTGAAACTGCGGAGGCCGCGAAGGACAAAGCAACGAAGGAAGCCAAGAAAGCCAAAGGAAAAGCCGGTGGCTTTTTATCTGGAATCTTCAAAGGTGCGAAACATGCGGCTGACGAAGTTTCTGATGACGTCAAAGAATTCGTTGATGAAACCAAGCAAGAGGCTGCGAAAGCAGAAGACAAGGCGAAAAATGCCACCGAGGAAGCTGCGAAAGCAGTGAAAGATTCAAAGGACAAAGTTGCGGCAGATCTTCGCGACGCCAAAGGCAAATTAGTTGAAAGTGTTTCAACTGCAGAGCAAAAAGTTGCCGACCAAACTAAAGCCTTGAAGGAACAGGCGAAAGGAGCTGAAGCTTCCGCTAGTGATGCCATATCTAATGTTGCAAAAACGACTGGAGAAAAAGTATCCGAAGGTGCAGATAAAGTAGCTAAGGCAACAACTGATGCGGTTCAAAAATTAAGTGATGGCGAACATAAAGTAAAAGACGCGGTACGCAAAGAAATCAAAGAAGACGTCAAAACGGTGAAGGATAAACTTTCAGCAGGAGCAGATGCAGTGGCCGGTACCGTTGATGACGCCAAAGATGCCGCGGAAAAAGCGGCCATGAAGACCAAGGAAAAGAGCAGTGGCTTCTTCTCGGGTATAATGAAAGGTGCAAAACATGCAACTGACGACGCTTCCAATGATGTGAAAGAATTCTTGGATAAAACCAAACAAGAAGCTGCAGAGGAGCAACAACGGGCCCTCCGAGCAGCCGAAGAAGCTGCAAAATCAGCGAAGGCAGCAGAGGACAAAGCTGCTTCTGAAATAAAGGCAGCTGCAGATAAAGTAAAAGACAAAGCCTCGGCAGGAGTCCAAGAAGTTATTGACCACACTAGTGCAGCAAAGAAAAAAACTGACGAAAAGTTAGTTGCAGCAAAAGACGCAGTGTCGGATGCTGCAAAAACAACGATAGACAGCATTTCCGATGCCACATCAAAAGCAGCAACAGCAACAACTGAGGCAGTCGATAAACTAGGAAAGAACGCCACAAAAGCTAAGGACGCTGTCAGCAAGGAAATTCAACAAGACACGAAAGCAGCGAAAGAGAAAATCATTGCTGGTGCAGAATCCGTCGCCGAATCAGCTGACGCTGCTAAAGACAAAGTAGCAAAGGATGCCAAAAAGGCTAAAGGAAAAGCTGGTGGTTTCTTATCTGGAATTTTCAAAGGAGCAAAACACGCAGCGGATGAAGCTGCTGAAGAGGTCAAAGACTTCGTCGAAGACACAAAGCAAGAGGCCGCCAAAGAAGAAGAGAAGTTGAAAAAAGCATCTGAAGAAGCAGCGAAATCCGCGAAGCAGGCTAAAGACAAAGTTGCTTCAGATATACAAATGGCAACTGAAAAAGTATCAACCGAAACTGCAGCCGGTGTGCAAAAAGTAGTCGATGGTTCAAAAGCAGTGGAAAAACAGATTGAAGAGAAAGCTGCGTCTGCCAAAAACGCATTGGCTGATGCAGCGAAGAAGACTGAGAAAGAAGTCTCAGACGCAGCATCCAAAGCGGCTAAGACTACGAAAGATGCTGCCGACAAAATGGGTGAAGATATTCAGAAATCTAAACAAGCAGTGAGTGATAAGGTGAAAGTTGGCATGGAAGCTACGAAAGATAAAATTACTGCTGGAGCCGAATCCGCAGCCGATGCTGCTGATGCGGCGGAGAAAGAGGCAAAGAAAGCCAAAGCAAAGACGGGCGGATTTTTCTCTGGTATAATCAAAGGTGCCAAACACGCAGTCGACGATGTTTCCGAAGAAGTTAAAGAATTTTGGGACGAGACTAAGCAAGAAGCTGCTGAAGAAGAAGAACAGGCACGGCGCGCTGCTGAGGAAGCTGCAAAAACGGCCAAAGATGCCAAAGACAAGACAGTTTCCGAATTACACACAAAAGCGGACGAATTAACGCAAAAAGCTGCATCTGCAACCGCAACTGTGATCGACGATACGAAGGCAGCAAAGAAACACGCCGAGGATAAACTCGCTTTCGGCGCACATGCCGTCGGCCACGCCGTGAAAACAACTGGTGATAAGATCTCAGATACAGCATCAGCCGCAGTTACAGCAACCGAGGATACCGCTAAAAAGTTAATGGATGACACGGCTAAAGCGAAAGATGCTGTGAAAAAAGAAGTCAAAGAAGATATTACAGCAGTCAAAGGCGCCGTAAGCACAGGTGCAACTACAGTCGTAGAATCTGTGGATCACGCCAAGGATGCAGCAGCTAAAGAAGCTAAAAAAGCAAAAGCTAAAGGTGGCGGCTTCCTATCCGGCATCTTCAAGGGTGCAAAGCACGCGGTAGACGAAGCTACTGACGATGTCAAAGATCTGGTTGATGAAACAAAACAAAAGGCAACAAAGGAGGAACAGCGTGTACAGCATGCAATCGATGATGCCGCAAAATCCGGCAAACAAACGAAGGATAAAGTGGCATCAGACGTGCGCGCAACAGAAGAAGAATTGAAACGACAAGCTTCTGAAATGGTAGCGGAAGCAACGGAATACACGAAAAAGGCGGAAGAAGAAGCTAAAAGAAAATTGACGACAGCTAAAGATACAGTAGTCGATGCAGCGAAAGCCACCGAATCGAAAATTTTGGATCCAATGCAAAAAACGGCTGCTGCAACGGCGGCCGGCGCGGATAAACTGCACAAAGATGCCGTTGAAGCTAAAGATACCGTCAAAAAAGAAATTAAAGAAGACATCAAGACAGCCGAGCAGAAAATAACCGCGAGCGCCGATGCAGTTGCTGATAAAGCAAAGGCTGCGAAAGATCAAACTAAAAAAGAAGTCGATACCGCTAAGGCGAAGGCCGGTGGCTTTTTCTCTGGTATCATGAAAGGTGCAAAACATTCGGCGGACGATGTTCACAGTGATGTCAAAGATGTCGGAGACGACGCGAAACAGGAAGCTACCGAAAAGGCAAGACGCGCGGCCGACATAACAAAGAAAGTTCAACATGGCGAAACTACAATCATTCCAGATTTTCACGATGAGAAAGATGGAAAAAAGACGACGATAACGAAAACGGAAGTCAGAGTAACAACACACAAGAATGGAGTACCAGTGACCCAAGTATTTTCCGATTTTGGTAGTTTCCCGACTGACGGTAAAACAGTACAAATTACAGAGGATTTCAAAGTATTGAGTACAGAAATAGATCCGAAAAAAGCGACACAAGTATTCTTGGAAGACACGAGACAAGAAGCGGCGCGTAGACACGACAGATTCAGCGAATCGTCGACTTCGGAATCGAGTTCACCTCGTGATTCCTTGGAACGCGATAGTTCTCCGGATAAATCAAAGTCACACAAGTCGAAAAAATCAAAGGGTGTTATATCCAGCATCGTTAAGGGTGCCAAAGGCGCAACTCACAAGATTGCTAAAGAAATCGATCACGCGACTGGCAATATTAAAGGTTCTACAGCCAAATTTTGGGACGATACGAAACAGGAATCAAAAGAGACTTTTGGTAGTTCCGGTAGCTACGAAGTCTCGTCACCCCTCAGAGACAACGAAGTAGTCAGGGATTTGGATTTAACCGAATCCAAAACCGACGTTAGACTCGAATCATTCGCTCCCCTCGATAGGGTTACTTCTACCGATGTTAAACAAACAGTTAGCGACTCAAAATCAAAAGGAACTTCTCGTATACCTCAGAAAATTAGTCCACCCAGAGAAATAAAAGATACTAAGCGTAGTTTGATCGAAAAATCAGATAAACTTGTAGCTGGAGTTTCCAGAGAGTTAGAGCACCTCGAGCCTCGCGCACATCAAACCGTCACCACAGTCATAACTAAGTCTGTGCGGACGGCATCGACCCCACCACCCAGCCCCGCCGAGTTCAGTGACAGTAGCATTAAAGGTATCTTGAAATGATTGTGTTATAGATATTACATACCAGCTGTGTGTAACAAATAATTTAATTTACTTAATTTAATTTAATTTTAATTTAATTTCCAATTTAATTTTAATTTAATTTATTAATTTTAATGCTTTTATGTAACTTCAGTTTTACAATAACTTTTTACAAAGGTTATTAACTGAAAAATAATCACGCATCAATGTCATATACCATATAATTTGACGTAATCCTCTAACAACGGGCATTAAATAGCATCTATTTGAATTATTACTTCAGCCCGACTTCACGCGCCCATTTATCACATTCGGACTAAAAAGTGAATACATCGCAAGCAACAAGTAGAAAAATTGATTCGTATCGATATTTTTATCTCGAAATCACAATAACCAAAATTATTATTATTATTGTTATTATCAGTAATTTCAGACTTTAGGTGAAGACTGGTAAATTGCACTTATTTCCCAAAACGCATCAACGTAGATTTGGTCACTTTATGGTTTGAATGCGTCTAAATTAACTATTGATAATTTGTCTGAAACAGGGGAAGTATATACATCACAGTACCAGAGTTATGCGTTTTATTATTGCTGTATATAACATCGTTACAGTCTATTTTGCGTTTAATAATTGATTTAACGGTGTTTAATTGAGTTTAATGCATGTGTTTCAGGTTTACTTTCGCAGCTTTAACAATTTTTTGCCACCGCTGTGGTGTCTGTGAAACACGATAATTCGTTATATTTTTTTTTTTCTTTTTTTTTTTTCGTTTTCTTCATTTTATTCCCCTTGTAATTGTATTCTTTTTTATAGCGTATATATAAAGAAAAAAAAAAGATATCTAGACACGTGACGAGTTAATATAAAATGCAGTGAGTAATTATTATATCGTTGAAATTAACAGGAGAACCGAAGGTCTAGCGAAGCATGAACCGATACCATTTCTTGCAGGGAATATCATCATTCATCTTAATCACCGTTTATTCACTGCTTTCAATGTTTAACCTGACAATACTTCGGTACTTATTGCAATACCGTAAATTTCAGATGTGACCGAAGAAGCAGTCAAAAGGGCGCAGAATCTTGCCGATCAGGCGCTCGCGACGGAAAAATCAGGTAAAATATGAAAAAAAAAAAATATTTACTTTCATTACGAAAAAAAAAAAAAAAAAAAAAAAAAAAAAAAAAAAAATCGAACCCATATATATCAAAAGATCGAATATAAATCGAGTTAGAAAATTTCTATTTTTAATGGTACCCTCAGTTATATTTAGCTTTATCTTCCATAGTTAGCACTTGCTGACGCTTTCACACTGACTAATACTCCCATCGCATGCTTTTTATTGAAAGCTAATATTTCATATCTATATATGGGTTTCCCCTTAAGAATTAATCTATCATAGAGTTTCTCCATTAGTTGAAAAATCTACCGATTTTATCGACTTCGAGTCATTTGCGTCATCACGGATTTTCCAATTCACTAGTTTCGAAATCTTTGCTAAGTGTACATACCATGACGATGTTTTAGTGGCTTTCAATGAAATGCACGCAAACCCCCATTTAGACACCAATCCATGAGTGTTCTTTTTTTTTTTTTTAATTCATATAAACGAACTAATGCAATATTGATACGAACTAAAAAAGCGAAAAACCTAACTCTGTAAATCCATTGATACGTACCGTTCGTAAGGTTAAAGATCCTCTAAGATTTTCGGACCCAACGTGCAAATCTGATAAAACGTTGATGAACGACAAAAAAACGAATCATTAGTATGTATCAATGTGCTTTATGCCCTCTTCCTGTTCTTGTCCGTGTCCTTTTGGATGGGTCAGGGCATGAAACGGCTGAGATTGATGGGACTTTAGAGAGGCATGTTACTTCCGCTCCGACAAAGCAACCCGTTCCCGCCCCACGTCACTCAGCCAAGTCGCCGAGTAAAACAGACTTCCATCTGGAGCTCGAAGAGAATTCGCCGTCGAGACTATCAAAGAGTCCGCCAAAAACAAAGATACCCGAGTTAACCTCAAATTCGTCGAGTAAAATAATCGAGAAAACACGTACGACGATCGTCCAAACGATCGGTAACGATGAATCGTCAGATCCGATAAGTCCGAAGAGTAAAATACCAGTCAAAGTCCAAACAACGAAAGGAGCGACGACGACGATAATAAAAGAAACGATTCCAACCGATTTTTCGATCCGAACAAAAACGATAACCAATGTAGTCGAATCGAAAGTTCCTATAATCGAAGATTCGGCGAAATTCGATATGATTTCGTCGGGAAAGTATCAGGAAACGAGTTCATTGCCGCAATCGGATGGCAATGAACGATCGACTATCGTTAAGTATTCGATCGGTAGTGCCGATCCGGAAGTTGATAATGCAGCGATCGATGGTATAACTAAAACTGTAACAACGATTACGTCGAGCAAAGAACTCGATCCTTTGGAACTTGAGAAGCTACTCGGTCAGAGCGGTTTCTCCAGTACGACTCGTACGATTCATACGGTTTCCGGTGAGGAAATCGATCCTGAGGCGTTGAAAGGATTTATCGGTGATGGTGGTTACACTGTTAAACGTACGACGACTATGATTACCGAAGGAATATTGCCTCGCGATCTTGAAGAGCTTTCGCATGGTTCGCAAACTTCAACGAGAACATTCACGATAACCGGTACGATGGAACCGGAGATCGAGAAGGATTTTCAGATAACCGAAGGCTCCGGATCCGGAACTATCGCCAAAGAAACGATTGAGAGAATGAAATCGGGCAAAGGTTCCGGTGATTGGAGCGAAACTATTGTATCGAAACGATCGTCGTACGGTAAACCTTTGCCTTGGGAAAGCATGGCGCGATCGAGAGAAGAACAGGAACAATGGGAAACGCAATTCTCGTTGGATACCTCACCGGGTTCCGGTAACGGTGACGTTTATACAAAGAACGGTGATTCGAGGCACGAAATGAACAGCGACACCGATAGCGAAGGTTCTTCGAGGCCAAGACGAAGATCTCTTAGCAAACGGCGAACTCTCGGCAGTTCTAGCGGCTCAGATGTTGCCCTTCACGAAGGGGCGGAACTCTCTCCGATGGAGGACGACCAAGGTACCTCACTCACAGCTAACATTCTAAGTAAGCGATGTAAATATCCCGCTAATCTCGGTATCTCTTAATTTTAAAAATCCTTTTTTATTCATATCAGTTTCATATCATTTTATGTTTACTTTCGGGGAGATCGGGGCAAAATGGACAAAATGCGGTTTTAGACGGAAAAAAAAAAAAAAAATCGGAGAACAAACATTTTTCGTAACTTTTTGCGAAATTTTTTTTTTTTTTTTCAAGTCAAATTTTACCAAAATTTAAATAATATTTCAAAAATCGTTTATAAAAAAATGCGACGAAATGCATTTTCACGCAAAAAAAAATTATCGGTAAAAGAAAATTTCGTGTTTTTGCGAAATTTTTTTTTTTTGTAACTCAATATTTTATCGAATTTATTTTTAAAAAATTTCAATTTTTCAAAACTTTTGCGGTTTCCATGCGTCTGTTTCGTCCCGAACGCCGATTTTTCTCCGCTCTTCCCTACATGGGCTTCGGTAGTGATGTTCCTTAGTACACCAATATTTCGTTCTTCCCGAATATCAAAAGAATTCTTTCTGTTTTGTCACCGATGTACAGAGCGTAGTGTATTTTTCCTATTTTTCCTTCCTATTTCTTTTTTTTTTTCCGATTAATCATTGAATCCTCAACATGCACGACTCCCGTTAACGCTTTTTAAAAAAAATGGAAATTGCATTGCATGACGTTATAGACGATATAGTAGTCAATTGCGAAGAGGCGAAAGTTTGATCGGCGATATTGTGTTTATCGCAATGTCGACGCGTGTATCGCACGGAAAAACAAAGCTTGTTGAGGAAAGGTATCATTATTGCGCTTGAAAATCTCAAAAAAAAAAAAAAAATGTTATACGTTTTATTGACAAATTTTCGTTACGCGATAACAAAACACGTGAGCGATGTCGGCATTACGGTTCGTTGGATTCATCGGGATTATCGTCGCGGTTTCCAAGACATTCCCATAACGTGGTAACTTTTATTCACATCTACCTTCTTTGTATTTTACGGCTTGGATAGTCATGCGGATTAAAAAGCTTCTGGGAAACACTGTACCATCATCAATCATTTGAGTAATTTGATTTCTTATCGGATACTGCAGAAGTACAATGAAGTAGTAGTAAATAACGTATTTTTCACTTTGACGAAATTTATCGATGTTTTTGTTTTTTTTTTAATTTCATCAAAATTATTTCATTGTACTAACTACAGATTTGAAAGAAAAAAAAAAAAAAAAAAAAAAAAAAAAAAAATTTAACGTAATTGTTTCCAAGCATATAATTTTCTATATACGTGGTAGCAGCGCGCAGTTCGCTACGAAAGGCCCAAACCACCCTACAAAGAAGTCCGATAGGGACCGAGCATAGGACGAAGACTAACGGTAGAGCAAACTGTGTTTGTTGGATGAGCACAGCAGCTGCGGTGTTAGTGGCCCTACTGGCGCTTATTCTTGTCCTGGAGCCACGTACACTCCAACGCGCCATCCACACCCTCTCCAGCAATGCCCCGCGGCAAGCTGGGTACGATGAATTAAATATTTTTGTCTTATATATCATATAAATCTACTAGGGGTGCGCGAATATTCAAAATTTCGAATAATTTTACGCGTATCGAACTTATTTTATCGGAATATTTCGAAAAAAAGGATTTTTAAAAAAGTTATTCGAACGAACGAATACGCGATTCGAAATATCAAATAATTCGACGCGAATCGAATGAATTCGATCGGAATATCAAAATTATTCGAAAGAACGAATACGCGATTCGAAATTTCGAATAATTCAACGCGAATCGAATTTTTTCTATCGGAATATCAAAATTATTCGAAAGAACGAATACGCGATTCGAAATTTCGAAAAATTCGACGCGAATCGAATTTTTTCTATCGGAATATCAAAATTATTCGAAAGAACGAATATTCGATTCGAAATATCGAAAAATTGGACGCGAATCGAATGAATTCGATCGGAATATATGAATTATTCGAACGAACGAATATTCATTTTGAGGTTAGAATCGATTCGCTCACAATTCGCACATCCCGAACAACTACTGTTATTAACTAATTAATTTTTGAAAAAATTTTGCATTCCTCGGCGAAACGGGCGATAATTTAAAAATCTCGTCGATGTCTATCGACGACGGGGACTGATGATAGATCGAGGATAAGAAAGCAAAAACCGCAAAACTGATTCCCAATACATCGACGATGTTATGCTGATCGGTACAAAAAAAAAAAAATACGAGAATTGGTTCCACTATACGCAATTTTACGGAGTTTAACTGACAAGCTTTTTTTTTCCAATACGTATATTGAACTTCTTCGAAACAGTTGGTACACGATGCATGGATTAAAATACTACGAAACCGTAGAATTAATAGCGTAGAAAACGTCGCATGATTTTTTTTTTTTTTTAAATATACAAATATATATATATTTCGCATCTGTTAATAGCTGAATCCTGCAATTTTGTATTTGTCTCTTTGATTGCACCGTAGAGTCGCAACGAAGCTTGCATCACAAAAAATCGCAGCATCGTTGTCGTCGCATTTAATGCACGTCGATAGATATTGTGACGAGAATGATGCATAATTTTTTTTTTTTTTTTTTCTGTTTTTATTTGATTTTGAGTTTACGTTTTTTTTTATATATATATAAATATATAATAATCTACTTTGCTATCGTTTTGTTCGTACACTTCAACCTTTTTAGCTCCTATGACAATAAGCATCTCAAGATAAAGCTAAAGTGTAGAGGGACCAACGATCATGTTGTATAGGTATGAAGATTAGAATTGTTAGACGAATCTCTCCATATACATTTATTTGTAAATATTTTTCGAAAAAAAAAAAAAAAAAAAAAAAAAAAAAAAAAAAAATGCCCCAAAAATTACGTATCTATAGTTCGTATACGATATATAAATTAACGCCTACGAAGTACTACACGTATAAATATCAAGTAAGTAGATTATTAACATGAATTTTTTAAATGACTCGATGATTTCGCGCCTTTGTGATGTGCCTCTGTTGTTTTCGAGTTGATTACCTTCATTCGAATCGATGTCGAAAAAAATGCATTCCAACTACTAATATAGATCGAGTTTCACGATTGCAAAAAATGCTGTATATCAAGCAAATCGAAAACCCATTAAAAAAAAAAAAAAAAAAAAAAAAAAACCCGTAGAACGCCTCCAACAAATAATCGAACAAAAATTGCTAGCAGACGCCTCCGTAATAGTTCCCGAATAAAAAAAAAAACGATAATTCGTCTAACAATACTAATAACTGTAGTTATTACAAACCGCCCCCTCGAACTTCTTAAAAATCGTCAAAGAGCTGACGACTTTCTTAATATCATATAGTCGAAAAAAAAAAAAAAAAAAAAAAAAAATTATGAGACGACTAACTCCCCGGATGCTTTATTCAGCAGCTTCTTCAGCGCTTTACACATATCGCTCCGCGCAGCACAATATATTTATTTTAAACAATATTACGTCTTGAAGATATTATGAATATACTGTGCCCTATGCTATTTCTTCGGAAAAAATGAGAATAAAAAAAGCAATTTTTTTTTATTTTTTTTTTTTCCAAAAAATTTTTTTGTATCGATAATTTTATTTTTTTTTATTTTTTTTTGTCTCATAAAAAAATGCTACGAGCAATTTTATAGCTATTAAAAGTTTATGAAAACATCGCGCGTTTCGCACTTATGCCCGACGCCAATTAACGCAGTAGTATGAGACATGGCTGGTCAGACACGACTGCGTACTCTGTTTCGTATTGCCAGAATTATAGTAATGTTGTTATTTTTTTTATATGTGTCTAGTCTTACATAATAATAACCCCCCCTTTGTTTTCGGCATGAAGTAAACATTTGAAAATTATCAAAATCGTAATTGCGTTTTTTTACGCGATAAAACACGGCATAGATACATTCGCAATTCTAAAAAAAAAAACACGAAATTATCATCGATATCGTTGTTTAACAGTTGCTGATTTGTTTTTTACGCAGAATCTGACTTCATGCAACACAGCGAACCGTCTTACATGGAGACGACCACCACTGAGGTTGATCCCGAAACTCACGAAAGGTATTACCAATAAACATCGAACTCTACCGCTGTAATTGTTAAAAAAAAATTTTTTTTTTTTTTTTTTTTTTTCGCTTCTTTAAAAAGGGTATATCGTTGTATTCAGCGGGAAATGTGAGATTTGGAGAAAATTTCGAAGTTTTTCCGATGAAATAAAAATCTGAAATATTTCGACTATATAGACGATGCTAAGGAATTTAAAAAAAAAATCCGATTTTCGATTTTTTTTTAATTCAAAATTTTCAAATTTTGAATACATTTTTACAAAAAACGGTCGATTTTGATAATTTTTTGAAACTCATTGTAAAAAATTAGAGTTCTTGACGCCTTTTGTATAGTCGATTTCTTTAAGATTTGTATCCCATTGATAAGCATTCAAAATACATCGATACATTCTGAATTAATTTTCAATAATTCCTCACAATAATTTTGTACCGCAAACACTTGGGACTTCGTATTTTTGGTGGGCAAAAAAAAAAGAAAATGAACGCTAAGCAATTATTCAGCGATATAACTAAACAGATCGCTAATGTCGCGTAATTTCAGAATAACGAGAACAACACGAGTAATAACGACGTCGGTCCCTGTGGCCGGTAGCGCTACCGGAGGATCGGATGAACTTAGAGAATCAATGCAGAAGATTGTGGATCAATTCATGACGGAGGAGAGAAGAGGTCAGTGAGACGATCGTCTCCCTTCCACCGACACAACCGATTAGATAAATAAGAATATTTCGAAAAAAAAAAGCAAAACCACTATAATATGCGATAGAATTAAAAACGGCAAATATTTGGCAAAGAAAAAGTACACTTTTTGAACTCGAAGATATATATATATATATATATAAAATAATGTAAAGAAGTAAGAGTTCAGTTCGATAATTTCCTCGCATCGAACGATTCTGTACTTCTAACGAAAGCGATAAAATTATGAGTTTCTACCTGTGATAGCAAACAGGTAATCGTACATTCACATTGGCCTATGCTTCCGTATTAATTTTCCATTGAAATTTTTTTTTTTCTCAATTTTTTTTTAATTTTTTTTTTTTTTTTTTTTTTAATGTATTACTCTACAATTTTTATTCGCTTTGCGTTCGGTGTTTTTTATCCATTTAAAACACTGACATTGCTAGTTCGACTAGCTGCCCGCTAGTCTCCACTACGCCAACCCGTCCACGTTGAACGCTTCTCCTTGTGCCCCGATTGATAAAAAAATATAATAGAGGCACGAGAAATTTTTATTCCGAAACCCTCAATTACGAATCTATGACGAAGCGACCCGACGAGAGATAAAAAAAAAAGATTTAAATCTTTGTATGATGAATTAATCGCGCGAGTTTCGCGTTGCAGCGAGATTCCCATGTATTTCGGAAGTTGACGCATGCGCAACAGCCTGGAAAAACGTTTATTAGTTTAGGAATAAAAAAAAAAACGTCGGCATCGGCGTGCATCGCTTGCTACGAAACGTTAATGTTTTTTCTAACCTCTAAAAACGCGCCGATCTTTGGATTTCGATGGGGAAAAGAAAAAATGAATAATAATAATAAAGAAAAAAGCAACGTGCTTCAACGCTATTAACGACGAGGGTATCTCGGAAGGGAAAAAGTCCATCTTGCCGTATCGCAGAGCACGAATGGATTTTAAAGTACGATAAAACGGAAAAAAAAAAAAAAGAAAACGAATTCATTAAAATAAACGAGGAAAAAAAAAGCGCCGTTTTTGGTCTGTGTCGCGAGAAGGAGTAATCTTTTTACCGATCACGATACAATGTAAATTTGAATTATTCGAAGATATATCTCCCGAAACATTTTTCAATTGTGTATATTATCATTATTTTCTTAGCAAAAAAAAAAAAAAAACATATACAACTGTAACTCTTATACAATACTACTTACACATTTGTGGAAACAGCGGATATTTTATTTATGTGGACGATGAAAGAAAAAAAAAAAAAATGCAAACAAACAATGATAATTACTGGTTTGAATCATATTTTACCGTGTAAGTCTTGTGAAATAAAAAATAATGAATTAGGCGTGGAGTTTAATGACGTTAAACGAAAAAAAAAAAAAAAAAAAAAAAAGATCTTCGGTGACTAAAACTTGTCTTAGGCTACCACAGCATTATAGCTTTCGTTGTCACATGGTTCGGAGGTTTACGATAAATAAAACAAAAATAAAAAAATAGCGTATAATATATATAAATATATATATTTAGGAATCTTATAGGATTACAAATATTCTATTAATATATAATATATTGTATTGAGAAAAAAAAAAAAAAAAAAAAAAAAAAAAACAAACGAAAATATGACTGCACATCCAAAATTTATAAAACTATTATACCTATGTCTATTATATTGCATTCAAATAGACTTGCCTAGGAGAGCCCCTGACCTAAGGACCAAAGGCACAATCACATGCATTCAATTGAATATTGTATTGCTCCTAATTGTATTACCGGTAATCGAAAGAAAAAGAAAAATCAAGAAAACATAACCTAATATTAATATCTGTCTCGATCTATTGCGATACTGGTACTTAAGTGGTTTCTGCAAACAGCGTAAGATCAGTCCAACGGGTTAATCATCATCAGCAAGAAGCGATTAAAACTATTTAACAGAAACTTCCGACGGCATAATTCCTCAACGAGGCTCTCGGGGATTTTACGAAACAACGAAGATCCCGCGAACTGTCATTATTCTCGAACGCGAAACCGAAATTTCATATCAAATCGCGCGGAGCACATTGGTTGGGGTCGTCAATCGGCCGAACGTATGCGATATGCATTTAATTACCAGTATTGCCTCAGCACATTTTACGATCTTCGTAATTTTTGTACGATTTAGTTGAGGTTTTCGTGGGCTATACAGCATAATAAATCTACGCATCAAGCAGCTTTTCTACCCGCCCGTCCCCAGCCCCCCCCCCCCTTTTTCTCCGCTAAAAGGATGTTGTCTGTCGACATTGTTGACGTGCCGCGCTATGTCATAACGTTCAAAAGCAATGGCATACTGTACTATTGTGTGATAGAGCTATCAATGACAGCATAATAAATAAATAAAATGTTACCTCTCGATCGTCGTATCATTCCGCATCGATTTATCTTCTCTCGCAAAGGATCACACGTCGAGTAGACGGATGAAATAATGGGTAATCGTCGGTTTTTTTTCTCGAAAATTAATACTCCGGGAGCGTCCGTGGTTTTTCATTAGAAACTCTTTACAAATAACTCGCTATGCGATTTTATTTCATGATAATTGGTCGACTAGAAACGGCGTAATCGCGACCGGAGACAGGTGACTTTTTTGCAAAGTTTCGTCGCCGTTGTCACGATTGACAGCCGAATGATCGGAAATTCAAATATATTGAAAACTTTGCGTCAGGATTTTTTGATTTTTTTTTGCCAAATACTTCAAGTTTTTACGTAAAATTTTGTTTTTTTTTCGTGAACTTTGCACCTATCTGAGCACTAAAAACAAAATCTCACGTGTAGCAATAGAAAAAGCATTCAACAATATTATCCGTGTTAAAATTTGAACAATCGATCGCGAGCGGTTTTCGAGATTGTTGACAATCGATATCGAAAATCATGTTTCGAGATAATTGCGCTGAAAACTGCTCCAAAGCCTAAAGTTTCGTGGAATATTTTTGTTTTTTTTATAAAAAAAAATGTTTTTTACGCCGTTATCTGGTCGCAAGAAAAATTGTGAGTCAATAAAAATGCAAATAAACTTTCGGTATCCGGTATTGTTTTTATTAATTCTTAAAAATATTTGCGATTATAAACAATCAATGTTTCGTGGCTATCTATTGGAAAACAAAAGGAAAAAAGAAAATGTAAGATTACAGAAAGATTTTACAATGGTGAATCGCTTGTTCTACGGCATATTATCGCTATGAACACAAAACGTTTCATTCGTCGACAATCTGACTGATTATGTTTATGAATTTCTTCTACAATCTCCGCTTTTAACTTTACAATGAAAATTTACATAATTAAAATCGACCTGAATTTTTTTTTCTCGCGAGTTTAACTTATGCGCAATTCTCGTGTTTATGGAATACAATTACGATCAGCTACCTATCTAACAATTTGTTGTTTTCGTTTTTTTTTTTTTTTTTTTTTTTTTTATTGTGTGAACCATCGGGCTATCGATCGCCGCGAGCGATATTCGCGCGACATTGTGACCTGAAGAATTTTCGTAATCAATACTATCGATTTTTTTTTTTTTTTTTTTTTTATCTAATCCCCGATTAACGTTATTACAATTTCGAATGTTTTACCCGATATCGAGTGCGTTAACGCGATTAGAGCCCTTCGGAAGATTTTTTGCGCTATTACAATATATTTTCACGAAATTTTTCGGTTTGTCTAAAAAAAAAAGATCGTTTTACAATCGGACAAGAAGACAAGTAAAAATCGAAACATTTGGTGATTTATTTATAGACACAATGAATTAGTTACTCGTCAGATGTAAACGCTTTTTTTTTTCCTCGTTATTACGACATCTTTTCCCGTTGCATCTCACCCCGTGTTAGTCGATTTTTTGTTTATCGCACTAGTGCCCCCTGTCTGATGACTGTCGCGATGACTGATCAGATCTGCAAGAAAATAAATGAATTTTTGTTAAAAAAAATTATTGATTACGAAATAAATCGATAATTTTTCAATATAATAATAATCAATGTAGATTATTGTTATTATTATTATATATAAAAAAAAATGTTTTTCATCGATAAAAAGACAAAAAAAAATTATTTTTATCGTCAGCTTACATTGTCCACATCATCTTCGTCATCGTCGCTAATTTCATCTCCAAATTCGATATCTTCGTCGAAGCCGTCCTCCACAAATGTGACGGTGTCGTTGATGCGCACTGAAATAAAAAATTTCAAAAATTAATTTTAGAAAAAAAATTTATAAAAAAAAAAAAAAAAAATTGAAAAATGAATAACTCACCAGTTTCCGGGAACTCGCCATACGTCTTCAAATTTCGCGCCTCGTCTGATGTATACTTTAGAATAACGTCGGCTTTCGCGTCTTGATAATCACGAAGACCGATTAGTATAATGTCTCCTTGATTAATCCATACTTTTTTACGCAGTTTGCCGCGAATGTGACACAGTCGTTTGACGCCGTCGAAGCACATTGCTTCAAGCCTTCCGTTTCCCAGCATTTTCGTCACTTGCGCATATTCTGCGATGATAAACATTTTTTTTAGAATTTTCGTTCACCCGTTGTGTCGTTTTGGTCGAAAACGGGGTTTTGGAGTATTTCCAAATTTTTCGGAGAAAAAAAAAAAAAAGATCGATCTTTCGGTATTGTCCTTGAATCAGGCGGGACAAACAAAACGATCACTTACCTTGGCCATCTTCCTTGAAGACCAACTCTCTCTTCTCAGTTTCATTCTCGTTCTTTCCTCTCCTCCTGTTTTTTCCTCCCTTTCCTGTTTCGAAGAGAAATTTACGAAGTTCGTTTAACGATAAGAGGCACACAAAGGATATTTCGTAAATCGAGTGACGTCAAGGCTTTTTTTTTTCGCAACTATCGATCATTAATTCGAGCGAAATTTTGATGGCTGTCAGGTTAGTCCAAGCGGACTAACCACATTGCGTGGAAAAATCTGTGATTCTTGACGAACGAACAATAGTGCGCTATGTGTCGATCGTAATGTTAACCGTATTTCGCGAATATCGATAATCACTCACCCTTATTCTTCGGCATTATTGGGTTATCGGTTCACAATCAGCGTGGCAAAAATTTACGAGTCTTGTTCTGCACGAAAATACAGCACGTACTGCACCACCATACCAAAGCCCCACGAGAGGAAGATGACTGAGTAACGTCAAAATATACTGTTCACATTTATCGAATGCGAATCGCTGAGTCGGGGGTAAAACTTCGAGTATCACTCATAATTAATCAAACAATTTATCGATAGAAGATTATTGTTTTTAGCGTTCAATTATTCGAGTGGAAATTAATGTTTAGACGCGAGGCTGATCACGGTCTCAATTGTCGAAAATATCGACCTTGCCGACGGTTGGGCGGCAAACGTTCAAACGTTTTATCGAGTCATATGGTTCATTTTATTTTTTCGCTCGATCTACGGATCTATGTTTTGTCATTTGATACTTTTATTAGATTAATAAAAACTGACAGGATTCAGAACATTCGTCGATTCAGATTTTCATTTATCTAAAACATGCCTCAGCAACATAATAGCTATAAAGATCATCCGAACCAAGTATTTCCCCGTTATGTTAAAACTATCCGAAGTTGTTGAACTTTTGTACGATTATTATGACCTCATGTACTTTTCATATTATTACTAATAGGAATTGAGGTCGAGTACTCTTTAGCATGGAGACAAAACGACATTCCCCATTTATGACGTTCGGCGTCAAGGCCCTCTCCCATATGCCTTGCACCGTTCCGCAAGCATGCGCATTTACATTTAGGTTGAAATACACCCACGAGAAATGCACCGAGTGTGGCGCTCGTCTCTCCTCTCAACCCTTTTATTTACGTCGTGCTATATATGCGCCCACAAAGTTTGAGGCATCTTTGGCTATAACACAAGCCGTATATCAATCATCGTCTCGCGTTCTAGTTAAACCGCGTCCGAGTTCTTTGCGCACCTTCAAGGACGAGGCACCCAAGTGTCAGTGGGGCAACCAAACGATATAGTTCGCAAGATGTGAATCTTTACGACCAAAATTACAAAAGCATTCAATTTTATACGAAAAACAAAAAAAAAAACAAAAAAAAAACAAAAATAGAAGTAGACGTGAGGGGAATGAGAAAAAAATGGTTTCCAATTATCGCGAAGTGAACGAAAAAGTCTGAATATTGCCGAATGGTAGACGTAAATAAAAATCATATGATCGTCCTTATCTGTCAACGGTGGCACCCGTCGGAATGTCCTTTACTCCCAAATGTCGCGTGTTATACGACAATGAAGATTTAACGAACGATCGATAAACGGTGAGGGAAATTATTTCGGTATTTCATTATCGGCACCGATTCGTTTATTCTCGTCTTTTATATTATCCGCAAACGTGACATAACGTTCCCGTTTCATTTTTCTCAAGTTTTTCGGGTTTATCAACGAATTTTTAATAATTCACAATCATTCGCAGAACTGTGCTCATCGAAGTTTCGTTCGACGATGGAAAATTCGACGGAGGAAATAAAATGCGGAAATTGTGTATTTTACAATCGTTTCGATTCCGCAAATTTGGCACGCGTCGAACAAGTAAAGATCGCCGATGTGCCTGAAAATGGTAAAAACAACATTTTTTTTTCTCCTTTTTGATATTTTTGTCATTGGAATTGTGACGGAGCGTTTTTTTTTTTCATTAGCGGAAAGCCGAGACACAGACGAGAAATTTTCTCAAAATACTAACAACGCAGAGGAGAAACCGGACTGCGAATTCAACGTTTGGACGAAACACGATTGCCATGGAACGGAATATCAGAATAATAACAGGACGTGGTTTTACTTCGGCATCAAACCCGCCGTACCGGGAATATGCGTCAAGTTTAACGTCGTCAATCTCAACAGACAGTCCAAAATGTTCAGTCAAGGAATGTGTCCGGTTTTTAAAACCATTCCGGGTCATCCACACTGGGAGAGGATACGCGACAAACCTACTTATGCTGTAATTATTGAATTTTTAAAAAAATTTCGCAATTAAATATCATCTAAAAGTTTTATTATCATTATACACATTTTTGACAATTTTTAAAAAAAGTCGAAATATCGAAAAAAAAAAACGAAATTTACGTGAATTTTTTTTTTTTCGGTGACAAAAATTTAATAAAAACCGTTGGATCCGATTATAAGATCGCGTGGAAACAATTTAATTTTTTTTTTTAATATCGTTTTAAAATTTTTTTATTTTTTTTCAAATTGTATTCTTTACATTTTTTCTTAATTTTTTTCGCAGATGGACCAAAAAGGCAGTGAATTTACGCTGTCCTTTGTATACCGCACACCGGAGAATCCCAAAGCTATTAGTTATTTAGCATTCACGTACCCCTTCACCTATCAGGATCTTCAGAACAATTTGAATCGCATTGACAACAGAATGGCGAAAAGGATTCTCTTGCATCCCGACGATATATATTATCATCGTGAATGCGCTATAAAATCGTTGGAAGGGCGAAGATTGGACGTATTGACTATAAGCTCATTTCACAATATATCGACAGAGAGAGAAGAAAGATTAAACAACATGTTTCCCGATTCCGATAACGAGAGATCGTTTAAATTTTGTGGGAAAAAAGTTATATTCATGAGCGCTCGCGTACATCCGGGCGAAACACCGTCCAGCTTTGTGTTCAACGGTTTTCTAAATTTTTTGCTCAATCGGGACGATCCGATAGCCGTTCTACTTCGCCGTATTTATGTGTTCAAATTGATACCGATGCTTAATCCCGATGGGGTTGCGCGGGGACATTATCGTGTCGATACGAGGGGAGTTAATCTCAACAGGGTATATTTGGATCCGTCACCAAAAGATCATCCGACGATCTTTGCTGCGCGATCCTTACTTAGGTTTGTCTTATCGCAATCCTTAAAAAAAAAAAAAAAAAAAAAATTAGAAAAAAATTGCTGGTAACTTGAGATTCGGAAATTTTGTCAAAAAACATTTAATTTTGTGATATCGGAAAAAAAAAAAAAAAAAAAAGTTTTTCTATTTTTTTTTTTTTACTTACGAAAAAAGTGAAAATTATTTTTTTACCTGAAATAATCGAAATTTTTTTCTTAACGAAACGGTGTTATAATTTGTTTCAGATATTATCACAACTATTATAAAATTGTCGACGAGCCAATTCCGCAGGAAATCGATGTTTCGGACAATACGAATCGCTCCGTTAGCACCGACGATGTACCGATTATTGTACCTACGGGTTCGGTGACGACAGCTATAAGGGACACAACCAATAGATTGCTTCAACAGGTACTCGTTATCGCGACTGCTTTACTTCCGTTTTTTTAGTAATCGTTTGGTTTTTCTTATTTTCACGTTTGCCTCTTACCGTCCGAAAGGCATTTCCTTTCTCTTTATGCTTCAGGTGACTTTGATGACTTTGGATGAAACAAAGAAATGCGAACAAGAAACGCGACAAGTCAACGCCGTTACGGAACTCAATACGTCGGAGAAGATCTTAGAAATCGATGAAAAAATTGTCGAAACGGTCGGAGAATTTTCGAACAAAAAATCGAAAAATATGACTAACGATCCTGAAGATTCCGGTCTCTTCCTGTATGTCGATCTCCATGGACACGCGTCGAAAAAAGGCGTTTTTATGTACGGCAATTACTTCGACGATCCGGAAGACACTATAATGTGTATGTTGCTTCCGAAATTGATGTCCATCAATAATCCAAATTTTCACTTTACCTCGTGTAACTTTGCCGAGCGTAACATGTATCTCATGTAAGTTTTTTCTCGTTATTCGAGAGTTCCGGGGTTTGCGATTATTCGTTTCGATATTCAATGCAATTTACTCGAAAAAAAATCGTAACAATTCAAAAAACAAAAAATCGTAAAAATTCAAAAAAAAAAAAAAACGTAAAAATTCGAAGAAAAAAAAATCTTAAAAATTCGAAAAAAAAAAAAATCGTAAAAATTCGAAAAAAAAAAAATCTTAAAAATTCGAAAAAAAAAAAAATCGTAAAAATTCGAAAAAAAAAAAGCGAAAGATCGAATATATGTTACGAATATAATTCGCATCCCTGCAGAACTCTACAAACGAATTCTCTACAAACGTTCTCTCGCTATTGTTACACCGTAATTATCATTTTTATAATTAAAATTTATTCTCTGAAACGCACAGTGACAAAAGAGACGGTATGTCCCGTGAAGGATCGGGTCGAGTCGCCGTTTACAAAATGACTGGACTCGTGCGCAGCTACACGTTAGAATGCAATTACAATTCGGGACGTTTGGTGAATACATTACCGGCGAGAGTTCGCGACGGCAACAATAAAACTCCGAGTCATATGTTCGTACCGCCGAAATACACGCCATCGGTTTTCGAAGAGGTAAGAAAAAAAAAATCCTTATAATTCGCGATACTAAAAAAAAAAAAAAAAAAAAAAAAAAAAAAATCGTAATACTTCGCGATATTAAAAAAAAAAAAAAAAAATTCTAATTTGTCGCAATTTCGTTGATAAAATTAAACAAAAAAAAATTGATCACAGGTCGGAGCGGCGTTAGGTCCTTCGATACTCGACTTGACGAATAATAACCCCAACAGTCGTCTGCCAAATAGCCAATATCGTTCGTTGAGAGGCGTAAAGTCATTTTTGAAACTCACGTGCGTCAACAATCATAGCGCATCGATCAACAGGCCACGAAATAAGGTAAACGATAGTACTGAAAATCTTATAAATATCGAGATAAAGCAATGTTCACTGTCGTAAATTCATTCTATTTAACGGAAACAATTATTATTCATTTTTTTTTTTAACATAGAAAATACAGAAAAAAAAAAAACGAAATCGCGTTATTTCGTTCGTTTCGTTGCGTTCGATATATCGAAATTTACAAAATCACTGCTACGTTGCGCACGTCTATTCCTTTTTTTTTTTTGTGTTTTCATTTTAAACGTCAAACTGTTGACCGATGATTCACGCGAATTCATCATCGTGACAATAATACTCTGTTATTTTTCTTGCCTTTCGTCAATGCGACTAATGTTTAACTTTTCCTTAACTCACTTTACGGTCTAAAATCAAATTTTTTTTTGTTTTGTTTTTTGTTTCCTTCTGTTATTAGTGAGATAATAAATTAGGGAAATATGAAATAAATGTAATCATTACATTCGAGTTGAACGATTTCACTGACGCATCAGCAGTATAGCGGAGTCATTGTAGAGATCGTATCGCGGTGAATTCAGTACGAAGCAAAGTTCGTAGATACCGCATATCATTTCGTTGAGACAAAGTGCGCTTAAAGTATTAGTCGATGTTACGATATCAAAAGACAAAAGTTATTTCGTGGTTGTGATTCATAGAGTATATATATCTTGTATAGTCGAAAAAAAAAAAAAAAAAAAAACAGTATGTTTACCAAATAACGCGTATATACTAATTATATCGGTTATTTATTGAAAAAAAAAAAAAATGAAAACAATAAAATAAAAAAACAGTTAAAGGGTATAAATGCGATAAAAAAAATTGAATAAAAAAAAATGTTTTTTTCGTAGTAATTTCGGGAAAAAAAAAAAAAAATCATTCGAGAATATAAATACGACGAAAGAAATTTACAAAACATTTTTTTTTCTTTTTTTTAGTAATTTCGAAATAATTTCTATTATAAAAAAAAAAAAAAAAAAAAAAAAAAACCGCAGACGTAAACACGACGAGAGATTAAATAAATATTTTTTTCTTTTTTTTTGTATAGTAGTTTCGAAAGAAAAAAAAAAAAAAAATCTAATTACCGTTGAAAAATTGATAGATCTTTTAATTGTGTTTATCGTGAATTCGATATTGCAGTGCTGAAAGTATCCGCCGTGTCATCGTATGAGAATCATTGGAATAAAAAACATTCCGTACGTGTCCTGCGCCCAAAAAAAAAAAAAAAAAAAAAAAAAAAAAAATGCATGAAAAACGACCACGTGATTGATTTAGTGAATTAACACGATTGACAAAATTGCATTTATCGATGATTTCTTTTCGCACACTAAACGATCGCAGGGTTTCATCGTTCATATTTTCATCACATTAAAAATACAATTATCGCTATCATATTTCACATTAAAGCGTTCCATGCTATACGATTTAAGTAAAAAAAAAAAAAAAAAAAAAAAGTTTACTTCCGACGCTGAAAAAAAAAAAAAAAAAAAAAAAAAAAAAAATGAACTTCAATCATCAAAGTTGCAATTAACAATTTAATGTACGATGTTGAAGATTGTACGATTTTATATAACATATATATACTTATATATAACATATATATATCTGTGTTAATAAATTCAAAGTCTTTTAGCACGTCGCACTTTTTTACTTTTTGTTATTATTTTTGCTCCCGCTTTGTTCCTTGCCGATTCCTTAATACGAAAGATAAATGTAATTACTGTATAGTTGATATTTATTAGCAACGGAAAGGTGTGGTAAGTTATTTACCGTATCGATCCTGAAAAGGGATAAATATAATCGATCGCTTTGCCTCACGCTAAGTGAAAAAATTTACACGTGTGTATGAGAGATTAAAAATGTTAGTAAATCAATTAAATACAAATGTAGAATGTTTGATTGTGGAAAAAGGCTTTGAAAATATTTTGCTTAAAAAAAAAAAAAAAAAAAAAAAAAAAAAAAGAAAAAAAAAATGATTATCTCGGCAGCGCTTCGTTTGTCGACGAGGCGGAGAAGAGAAATTGACAAATGTATGTACATCACGGCGTTTTCTCCCGCAGGATAATAGCGCAACAATCGCTAAAGAAGCGCCGCGACTGGAAGACATAGTTGCATCGATGAATTACGTGCCGCCAAACGAATTGGATAATCCGACGAAAAGTGATACAAGTATCGCGGTGAAGCCGCGAATCATAAGGCGCACAACGTCTCTCTACACTTCCGTAAAGCGTATGAAGTCCACGAAGAAGTCGCGACAAGTTGGAAATCGTAAGTGTATGAAGAGTCAGCGTTCGTCTAACGCGGAAAATGGATCGATGATTTCTACAATCAGATCAACTCATCACGGAGTAAAGACGACGCTGCTGAAGCCGATTGAGTATCAATTGTCCGTCGAGTCGAATCTTCAGAATATCAGCACCACCGCTCTTCCCTCGTCGATAACGCGATCGAAGCGTCGAGGAAAGAAAACTATTGCCAAAGCGACGATAGAACAGAATTCGACACAAACGAACGAACAAACGACTGTCGTGAAACAAGGAACTAAGAGACTTAAAATCGTCTCCCCGAGAATCGTAAAGACGCGTCCGGAAATCGGTGAATCGTCGAGAATCGATACGAGCGAAGAAAACTTAACAACTCCGTCACAGGGAATCGTGCGATTTCGCAACAAGCAAAACGCCAAAGGAACTTTCGGCAGGTGCCGAAAATCTTGTCACAAAGGGGACAACAAAACGAAAACGAGAAAATCTTCGAAATTGAAGTCTAAGAGCTAAAAAAATGATTAAAGTTTCGGCGCAAATTTCTCAATTTTTTTTTTTTTTTTGCGGAAATCGGTACTTTAAAGTTTTCGAACGAAATTTTTGAAAAAAAAGAAAGAAAAACAGGAAGAGAGGCGCCTGTGATACGTGTTCTGCTATAAACGACGGAAATGCCGAGAAACTTATAAATTTTTTGAAAAAACATGTTATTTCTCGTTATCACGCCTTCGAAATCGATTGGAAATTTATTAGTACTTTTCTTTCGAACGAAACGCGATGCTTTGAAAAAAAAAACAAAAAAAAGGAAAAATTGTCTAAGAATTATATAAATCTGTGTGCAATTTTTAAAAAATCTCGTATAGGAGACAATAATTTCTATAAATAATAATAATTATCCGTAATAACCGTATAGAAGGATTCGGATATGCGACGGAATTGAAAAGTAACATTTTTCACACCTCTATACAATTATATATGTAATATCTTCGCTGTATCGTAATTACTTCTCATACAACGGATATAATAAGCGATAAAGTCGATGCACTTTTTTTTTTGTTTGCGTAATAAAATTGTCTACATTACTAAAAAAATTTTTGTTTTTCATCGATTCCATGGAAAACGATCGATTTTCATCGATATACAATATACGTAATCTGTAAAGTATATAAACTCTATATATAAATTAGGGTATTAAAAAAAAACGCGCAATTTTTTTAATTCAGTTGTTTTACGCGATTATTGCGCTCTTTCGTGAAAAATGAATGTCGCAAAAGCGGGGAATCTGTCGGAAAAGATTTTAACTAACGCTCCGTCGATAACGAAATTTAAAAAAATCCGAAAATTCATTCGTAAAAATAAAAAAAAAAAAAATTCTATTTTCAAAAATTAGAATTCCAAATTTGAAAAAATTCAATCTTCATGAAGCAGTAGTAAGATAAATCACATTGCCCTCCGATTTCACACGATCTTTTTTTTTTCACCATAAACTTCGATAAACAGCCGAATATCTGAATTTCGAAAATCTCGAGAATTTTTTATTTTTTCAAATTTATCGATCGATCGGCACTACAAAAATTTTTCAAAAAAAATCTCTCTGCATCTGCAAAAATTACTTTATCGGAAAAGAGAAAAATAACGGAGAATATCAACCGAATAAAAAAAAGAGTTTCGCAAACTCCCCAATTCTACAAAACTCTTCCGGTTGCGGAGAGTCGACAAAAAATGGTATATATAATTCGGACACAAGTATTACGAACGTAAAAAGGTTCACAAAAGTGCGAAATAGGTAATTTCGCACTCATAGGTACTGCGGTTACGATGTATTGTATGTACACTTCGACTGCAATGAAGAACTATGCGGCGATTACGCTATAGGAAGATCGCGGACCCCACTCTGTCGATACGGTGACGTCAGCGGCTCCGATCGGCCTTCGCTACACCCGACTCTCCGCTACTCGGTTTCCTCGACGTTTAAACGGCAGCGAAACGTTGACGCTGCAGGAACTACCAGAACCACCCGTGTTCTCTACCTGAACAGGTGTTCTCGTGGCGGTGCGACCGCGTGTACCGTTGCGTTCGCGCTAAACGACTGGAATTTCGTGTTATTGGATCGGAGAAAAGTTTCGTCGAAATGGAAGCGAAAAGAATCGGTTTCGCTGTTGCGATATTCGCGATATTCCTATTACCAGGTGAGAGTCACTTTCTCGGGAATACTAAGTATACTTCGTGTCGCTTTGTAACGTTGTGACGCTATCCTCGTTGCGGCCGTCTGGCGTCGCAGTCACGGAGTCACCGTGCATCGGTAGGGCGGGGCGTTCCGCGTTTATTCGATGTTAATTTTTCACAATGAAACTCGTTGTATATTTGTGACTCGTGTTTCGTAGGAATCGAATAATTCGATCGCAAATGGCGAATATGTTTTTCATCGCAAAACCACCGAAAGGAGAATTCGACGATCGCGATCGACGCTCTTGCAGTTAATTAGCGCTGATGGTGACGATCGAGAGACGATTTCAGTGAATTGTTTTCTGTTTTTTTCTGGTTTTTAAAATTTTTTAGATAAAATTTTGGTGGAAACGTTGCGAATTATTGTTTTTTTACAGTGGGAATCGTTTAGCGTACGAATTGTATCGGAATATTTGGGAAAAAATATTGGAGTAAAAATACGATTTAGAACGGTGAAAAAAATTATTAGACGTTAATTATTTCATTTAGAATTTGAAAAAATGTTTTTAACTTTCAACGGTATTTTTCCGAATGTTATTATTATTTAAATGAGTTTTTTTGGTGTTTATATCTCCGAAAATTTTTTTACGACGATTGACAATTTAATAATATTTTTGACACTCTAAAACGATATTTTTATCGTTTGGATGTATTTTTTTTAGAAATTATTTCCATCAGATCGATGTGTTGTTTTTTTTCCCGTTTTTCTCTCGAAATTTTTTTTTTTTATTTTTCTATCGATGTTTGTTGACAATAAACAAAGTTAACAATTTCTTCGAAACTCTAAAACGATATTTGCATTTTTCAGATGTATTTTCCCGAAAGTTATTACTATCAGATCGATGTGTTAATTTTTCTTCTCTTTTTTTCCCGCTGAAAAAAAAAAAAATTTCCAATTTTTCTATCGATATTAGTCGACGATAGGCGAAGTGAGGAATGCAACTGCTCTACAGATTATTGAGACTCATCGGCGAGGATGGATTTATGATTATCTCATATACCCGCGCGACTGCATTTCCCGATTCGCCGGGACGGTGCGCTCTGGAATTCCGTAATTACATTCCTGCTGCGGAAATTAGCTTCGATCGTCAGGTCGTTCTATCGAAAGTAACTAAGTGCTTCGAGGGCTCTGACAACGAAAACGGATCAAAGGCGAAACGGAAACGACGCTTTTAACGTTAAAAAATCATATTTCCAACATTATATCCTTTGAATTCCGTGAAGTAACGCTTTAGCCGCGTCGAGATTACGAAAATTTCGTTCGTAAACATCGTATCGGTGTTCTCGCAGCCGATTAACCAAAGTTACGGTGTCGATATCTGCGTCACTACCGGTTCTGCGTTATCGCATTCGCACTTCGGTAGTTCGACGAATATTTATCGGAGATTCGAATTGTATGAAATTCAACGGCGTGAAAAAGATCGTCCCGATAGCTCCGTCGATTTTATTCGCTCCGTTCGATTTTCGGAGTTATTTCGTTATTTATTTATTTACGATTTTTTTTTTTTTTTTTTTTTTTTTTTTTTTTTTTATATAGCCGAAGGAATAAAATGTTATCAGTGCGTCAGCACCAACAACTCCCATCCCTTTCAATGCAACGAATTTCTGACGAGTGACATCGACATGGTACCGACGTCGTGCGATGGAGTTTTCGGAGCGCAATATTGCATTAAACACGTCGGACGTTTCGAGGGTAAAATTTACAGTAAAAAATCGACGAAGGGATACTGAATCGGGGAAAAAACTATAATTATGCTTATCGAAATGCTTTTACTAACTTTAATATACAGGGAAACCGCTTTTTTTTCGATCGATTAACCATTCAACAGGCGGCTTGGCGACTATCTATGGGATTCTTATGCTCGTTGCGATTAATTCGTTATTAATTCATTAATAATAATTTTGTAGCGTATCACAGCACTAGCAAAGGCGATCCTGAATGCTATTCTATAATATGCGACAATAGATTTTAATGAATTTTTTTTTTTTTTTTTTTTTTTTTTTTTTTTACGTAAAATTGATGGAATTTTTTATTGAATTTAATTTCCTTATAGAAATGCATATTTTTGCACGGAAATTTCATACTAACGATAACAATAAAACGCTTTTACTAATAATGTTATGAAATCTCGTGAAAGTCAAAGTGGAGAGTCTGGAATGCTACCAATGCACATCGGCCGATAACTGGATGTGTGCGAACAGCGAGTTGGTGGTGAACTCTATGGAACCGAAAAGTTGCGATCACGTATTCGAGGCGCAATACTGTGTGAAATCTGTCGGAAAATATGGAGGTCTTTGGAAATAATTGCGTTTTATCGGTGTTGTCGAATGCATGACTCGTCGCGAGATTTCTGCATGCGCTTTGTTTTCTGAAGTCTGTGTTTATTAAGGGGATAAATCCATCCGGTGCTTCGAAAACCGAGTAAATTTTTTTTTTTTTTTTTCGATCTATAAGACTAAATTTTTTTTTTTTACTAAAAAATTACAAATTTTTGCCAATATAATTTTTTTACTAAAAAGTTTATTGTGATTCTTACAGAAAAAAAAATCGAAATAAAAATATTATTTTTATTCCGATGTTTTTAAAAAATAATAAATAATTCTGGTAATTCTATAAATTAAAAAAAAATTAAAATTAATATAATTTTATTATCTTCTGTATTTTTTTTTTTTCGATTTCTAAACTTTTTTTTTTTTTTTAAGAATCACAATACACGTACTTTCTACTCGAAAAACTCATTTTATTCGGTTCTATAGTTTTTAAGAAAAAAAAAAATCTTAAATTTATCTCAGTTTTCGAATCGTCGGATAGATTTATGGATTTTTATTAAATTTCTACAAGCGTCGCGAAAGCAAATGCACGAAAGCTAAAGTGTTGAAAAAATGTGAAAAAAATAATTAATTGTCTTGTAGAACCGATTAAATAATCGTATTTCAACAGGTGGTATCGGAACGAAGCGTTCCTGTTCGGCGGTTCATTTGGGAAATTACTGCGATTACGTGCAAAATACTGGCGATTCTCTGGAGTATCGCACGTGTCTCTACACGTGTACCGGCGATGGCTGTAATCCTGCATCGGCGCTGAAGCCAAATTTTATCGTTACAATCGTATCTACTTTACTATTACTCTGCATATTGCCATCGAGAAGATAAAACAAAAATGCGACGCGCCACACAGTCGCTTTGGCTTCACATTCGACCTTTAGATGTAAAGTAACATTCGAGATTTAGATTTAAAGTATTTCGTTTACGTAGATATTTGCGTATTAAAACAAAACCAAAAAAAAAAAAAAATCGCGAAACGGCTTTTCGCGAAAATGTCAAAAAATAGCAAAAATCCGAGAGATTTGTTCGTCGATTTTATTTTTTATACGATTTCTGTAGATTTAAATATTCCCCGAGAATTATATCGCCAAAAATCGATCCGTCTACAGAAAAAAAAAAAAAAAAAAAAAAAAAAAAAAAAAACGAAATTTCATTTGCATCTGCGAACTCATCGACGCGATTTTATTGCTGGAAATTTAACGACGAAAAATCGAAAATCTCTGCGTAGATAGTTACCTGAAGTTATTCCGTCCCTTTGTAACTAATAGATCTGACGAACGCGAATTTTTTCGTTAATTTTACTTTAGTACCGTTAAGATATATTTTTTTTTTTTTTTGTACGAAAGTTTTTATATCCACGATATTGTAATGTCTCATTAGTGTAATAATTAAAGAACAAATATTATTTCGTTAGCGATATAGTGCGAGAAAAACGTCGAAGTATTCAAGTGTTACGCGGAGAAAATCTCTGCAATAAAAAACAAAACGCCGCAATAAAATAAAATACTCGAAGTATATAAATCGTATAACGATTACCAATATTCACAAACTTCTGTTTGACTCTTAGATATCGTAAAACGTGAAAATTGTACTGTTAATGTTTTAAAAACACAAATTATGTACAATGCATCGGAATGCAGCAGATTTTCCGTCGATACTATTACTTGCGTTGCGTAATGCGATATTTATGTATAAAAGACAATAATTCTTAAGGTGTCCGACGTATTATATATATCAAAGATATCACCGATCACAAGCAATAATAGAATTGTACCAAAAGATCGAAAAATAAACACAATAGCAATTTTTGTTTTTTTTTTAAAGAAAATTAACGAATTTTATTTATTTCCTTGGATTTTGAATTCAAGAGATTGTGTGACTATTGCCGGTGAAAATGTTTTTTTAAAACATTCGATTGATTGCCGATTTACTAAACTGTCGATAAATTTTCGTATGAAAAAAAAAAAATTTGTTTATTAGAGTCGAAACTCGCGGGAGACAATTATTAGATGAAACGAACCTTTTAATTACATTTTACGGGAGAAGTTCATTCCTCGCCGTCGAATTTTTTCGTTACGTTATTATACTCGCCGTCGGGACTGTCGTAATTTTTTATGGAAGGTGTGTACGTCGGTCCGCTGACGATGCAGGGGACGAGCGCGAGATCCAGCTGAAGATTTATTAATGTTATATTAATAAAGTTTTACGTGTATTATCCGTAAATTTGATGAATAATTATTTGATACCTGTATCGCTTCGTTGTAAAGCTCTTCCGACTCGATTTTCAACTCTTCCAAAGCTCTTTCTTGCGATAAACAAATGGAATCTAACATCTGAATGTCGGCTATGCGTTGCCGCAACTTGTATCGCGACCAATCTTTTTCCAAGAGAATTCTCTCGTCGGCTACCGCTTCCGATATTGCAGGCAATTTTCGAAGCCTTTTTCTGAGTTAAAAAAAAAAATTAAAAAATTAGAGTCAATCGGACGTTCGTATGTCTATCGTGAAATTATAACGATAATTTGCAATTTTAAAATTCAATTAATTCAATTCAATTTGCAATTAACAAACAGAAATTTATAAAATTGGTAATAATTAAAAATTAAACAGCTTTACGATATTTATATTTTTTTGTTTTGCTATTCATTTGCAAACTCTGCAATGGCGCTATGTTATTAATTTTTATAGAGAATTAAAATCACAATATAAAATTCATTTTTATAAAAAATTAATATAAATTTATCAAATTTATTTTTATAAAAAATTAATATGCGTACTCTTTTTCGTCTATTAGCTTGAAGGGAATTTCCACTTCGGTTATAGGTTTCAGTTGTCTTGCATTTTTCTCCAAACGGCGAATTTGTTTCTCAAGTTTTTTCTTGCGTCTCTCATCCCTTTGTCTGATAATCGCCGGGTCTATCCTCTTCTTCTTTTTCAAAGGTTCGGCTCTGCAAATTTTCAATAGCGGCGTTTATATCTTGAAGCAAAAATTTGATTTCTCTGACTATTGAAAACTTACAGCAGGACGTTCGTCGCTCTGAAGCACAGGGGATTCACATTCGTCGAAATGGTTCTTGCGGCGGAACGGTAAGAGTGCAATGATAATCTGTGAGAAAAAACTTTTTTTTTCTATCTCACGACACAGTTTTCAGAAATGTGAGACAATTATTATAAATATAAGTTTCTGGGACCGCAAAATAATAGTCGTATTCAGTAATTATTGTATATTTTTAAAAAATCCGATTTATAGGTTAGAAAGATCGCGAAGGTTGGAACATTCGGAAATGTTTTTTATGGATGTTATCACTCGAGATTAACAATATGCATACCTCGAAAATGCCGTTAAAATACCGGCGTAACTCATTGTCGTGCGACTAACGACTGTCTTCTTTGATAAATAAATGAATCTGTCGCTTATTAAAAAGGACAGCAGACAGCTACTCTATCGTCGGTACTTCCTCCCGCAGGTACGCTGCGACGAATGAGAGTCCCTTCGATTATGCAAGTCCCAGTTACTGACCACAAATTCTTTATTTAACGATTGATTCTTTAAAACGAATATTTAAAAATATAGTTCGATAATTGATAAACTCAATTAAAACTGCTGCGAAATATATATGGTGAGATATTAATTGAGGGATTAGTAATTTTGAGAGTTCCCGTCATTATCCGAGTCCCTGTTAATGACCAATAATTTTGTATTTATCCATCGGTGCTTTGCAGCAGATATTTTGTAATATCGCTCGCATATTTATTGAGTATTACGATTAATCGAATTACAATCTCGCATAAGTAATCCATTCTGTCAATTTCTTCGAAAAGAAAAAAAAAAATAGGGCGCCCATAGCAGACGATGTCAACAAGCGACGGAAATTAATACGATCGCTCAAGCCGATTGGTCGACCCTTCGATTGAATCAATCGCAGGCGAACTTCTTTCGAACGTTTAACAAAAACATCGCGCGTGTTTATTCGCGTGTTCTTCGTCGAGAAAAATGGCTCAATCCGGCGGATTGGAATGTTTCTGGAGCAATTTAAGCAAACATCCGACGTGTCCACATGGTATTTACAAATAAAAAATCTATTATCCATATAATTGACGAAACAAAACAATTTCTTAACCTATAAAAAAACCAAAACACGTGCACCCGTCAATTTTTTTGATTCTTCCATCGTTTACGATCGAATTATTGAGTTATAATTTCTTTGTTTTGTCGTTAATTTTCGCAGGTCCGACTTTGCTATTCGGAAAATACGTCGACGGTGAACTCAAACAATTCTATGCTTGTTCCGCATGTAGAGATCGAAAATCGTGTAATTTTTACGCCGAAAAAGACGCAAAAATAACGGAATCTCAGAAAAAGGCTTGGAAAGCGGAGGCAAAAAAATCGATGCCATTTTATAATCATCGGAGGCTTTTTCTACGATTTACTGAAGCGATCGCAGAAATCCCTGAAAGGAGAGCCTATTGTCATCAATGCAATAAGTTGGTTCTCTACGCCGAGAGACCGTCTCACGCTGATCACGATATGCTGATAGGTTTGAGCGACGAGCAAATAAATAATCCAACGACGATACTAAAACCGCTTTCTAACGTCAAAAAAGAGGCGCAATATCTTTTTTCCACAAAAGTTACGGAGGAAATAACTAATATGCTGGTGAAAGCCGGCGCTGAACAAGTTTTGTGTATCGGAGCTCCAAGAATTCACGAATATATTAGTAACAATTTGCAACACAAAATTTCCAGTCTGCTTATGGATTTTGACGGCAGATTTGTGAGTATTGACAATCGTCATAAAAAATACGAATTTCCGACTATTTAAAAAAAAAAAAAATTTTTTATTATTTCCGCGCGTTTTTTTACAATTTTTTCTGAATATCGTTATTAAATTTCCGAAATTGAGGATTTAAACAAAAAAAAATGTTTATCAGATCGAAAAAAATTTCAAAATGATATCGAAAAATTAAAAAATTAATTTTTTTTTTTTTTTTTCTTAAAATTGCCGGAATCACGAATAACATAAAAATAATCCAATTTCAGCACAACTTTTTCGGACCGCTGAATTACTGTTGGTATAATCTCTTCAATCACCACTTCTTCACCGAAGAAGCGTCGCAAACTTACAGAGATTTCGTCACGCAAAACGGTGGAAAAAATACGTTTATAGTATGCGATCCGCCGTTCGGCGGGCGCGTGGAACCGATTTCGAGGACTATAAAGACGATAACTTCTCAACACGATAAATGGAATTCCATAACGAGTAACGATTCCTCGTTAAAGATATTATTTATATTTCCGTATTTCATGGAATCGATAATTCATCAAAAATCGAATCCACCGGATACGACCGGTGGTTTGAAGGACTTAAAGATGTCTGACTACAAAGTCGATTACGATAATCATCCGTTGTTCGTCACGGGATCGAGTGGCCGAAAACACGGCTCACCGGTGCGAATTTTCACAAATATAAGTTTAAATCTTCTCGAATTACCCGCAGCGGATGGTTACAAGTATTGTGCGAAATGCAAAAAATGGATATCCGCGGAGAACAAACATTGCAAGAAATGCAACGATTGTACGTCGAAAGACGGCAGACGTTACAGACATTGCGAATCGTGTCGAAGATGCGTGAAGCCGACGTGGAAACATTGCGATAATTGCGAGAGATGCACACTGGAGAAACACATCTGCGGAGCAAAACCGACAGTCACCGGACGCTGTTTTACTTGCGGCGATCCGAATCACATGGGAAAAAATTGTCCCCAACGAGTCGTAGCGATCGAAACGAATTCCGCGAAATCGGGAAAAAAACGGAAAATCGAAACGAATGGAATCGAAATTTCGGCGAAAAAACGAAAAAATCTTCCGAAAGAAGTAACGAAATTACTGAAAAACGGAAAGAATGATAAAAAAATCGAAAAAATTATTTCGAAGAAATTGGCGAATGCGCCGCCGAAAAATCAGTTGAATTTCACGAGTGCCGAAGTGAAGGCGAACGTTAAGTTAGGAAAGACGAAAAAATCGGCGACTAAGCAGACGACGACGAAAAAAATGAAAATAAAACGAAAATCCGCGTGATATTATCGACTGAATTTTTTCTGTTAATCTATACGTTTCTATTGTTGAAATTTTTTCATGCGGTTTCGCATCGCGTCGTCGGCGGACTTTGTGTACAGAAATATAACAGAAACTTTTCATATTTTAATACGACGAAAAGATATTTATTTGCATAATCCTTAGAGTGCCTTATTGTCGGGGAATTTCAGGAAAACTCGACGGGAATATAGGAAACGGGAGTTACAGCAATATAAATAGAGTTTCGCGCGATTCTTTTTCATCAGTTGACTTCTACCCGGCAAAGTACGATCACAGGTTGTACTCTTCGCTCCGACTTTGCAGTCTTTCGGTGATATCGCAATGTTGAAAACTATCGTTATTGTCGCTGCTATGATATACCTGAGTTTCGGGTGTCTTATTACCAATTGTCCGCGCGGTGGTAAGCGGAGCAATAGTTTGGTATCCGTTGAAAACATCGCACGAGAAGTGAGTCCCGCAATTTACGCGCAATTTTTCATATTTTTTGTACATTGAAAAAAATTACGAGTCGAAAGAACGAAAAAAAAAATCAAAAAATATATCGATGTTTTTTTCGATGTATTATATATTATTATTATTTTTTTTCAAATATTAGTTATATATACGCAATTCTATGTATATATCGTATATTTATTTTTATATATTGAAAAAAATGCCGAGTCGAAAGAGCGAAAAAAAAAAAAAAATCAAAAAATATATCGATGTTTTTTTCGATGTATTGTATATTATTATTATTTTTTTAAACATTAGTTACATATACGCAATTCTATGTATATATCGTATTTTATTTTTATATATTCATATATACTAAAATATTTTTCGTGATTAAACAACTGCGATGTTTTCGTAGTGTCCGGCCTGCGGACCGGGGCGTCAGGGTCAGTGTTTCGGTCCGAATATCTGTTGCGGAACTACCATTGGGTGTTTTATCGGAACTCCCGAAACTTATAGATGCAGGAAGGAGAGTCTGTATTCGCGACCCTGCATCGCGGGATTCGCGATGTGCAAAGGAAGCACCGCAAGGTGTGCCGCAAACGGAATTTGTTGCGCTCAAGGTATCGTTCGCAGAAAAATCGCGAAAGTCACGTGGTTAATGAAAACGTCGTAAAAACTAAATTCGTAATTTATACGATCTGCAGACACCTGCTACGTGGATTCGACGTGTAGAATCGCCGATGAAATTAACAACGATCGAAAAATCGGCGACGACTTCGGGAGATCGTTCATCGATAATTATCAGTAAACAAAAAAACAATTTCTCACCGGTCGCCAACGATTGGCGGCTCGACTCACGGATTCATTAACTAGACGACGCTGATCCTTATTGCAATATTTAATAACGATGTTATTTGAAAAATAAATTCACTAATAAATTGACGAAGTAAACTTTTTCGCTGTATAACTGTTCGATCTCAATGTTCCATCAAACAAAAACGCAAACCGTCTCCCCTTCCCCCCCTTTTATCGTAAATTTCGACCACTCCATCCGCGCGACGTTTTCAAATTCTCGTAACACAAAACTCATTCGAATTCTTTCAAACACTTTTATCTATCGAATCTCACACATCAAAATTACGATTCACCGAAATTTTATTATTTTCTAAACGAAAAAAAATGAAACTGAAGAATCCCTTCGTATTTCAAAAGCGGTGCGAAAATGCCGGCTAACCTTGAAACATCATCACCGTAAATAAAAAAGATGGCGGCCCCGTTGTGTCGTTTGGCGAGAAGTGTTTCCGCGAAAAGGGATTCGCAATATTCGAAATACGTAGTTTTATTGAGTTCGAAGCGATGTTTGGGATCGGGAAACGTGAATACACAACGACAAAAGAAAGTTGAGGCGAAAAGTGACAAACACAGTATTCTAACGTGCGCGATCGTCGTCGCGTCGGGTATAGGTTACGGACTTTACAAGTGCAAAAATGAATTCGCCGGTTCTTTCGATATTCCCTTTTCGATCGCACCGACGATATATGCGGCTACGAAAAGTTTTTACACTGCGGACGTAAGTCAAAATCGGGACAGATACAATTTCATCGCCGACGTCGTCGAGATATCAGCTCCCTCTGTGGTGTACATAGAGATGAAAGACCAGAAGAGGTAAATATAAATTTAATCCGCCAACATTTCGGATTAATTTTTTTTTTTTTTTTTTTTTTTTTTTTTTTACGATACTTCGTTATGTAATTAACGCCAAGAGATGTATTAATGTATAAAACCAAATAGGCTAGACTTCTTTACAGGAAAACCAGCGACTACTAGCAATGGTTCCGGTTTTATAGTCAAAGAGGATGGATTGATACTGACCAATGCACATGTCGTCATTAATAAGCCAAACACCCACGTCAAGGTATACGTAAGTCCCCTAGAAATTCCCGATCCCAATCCTTTCCGTATATTCCTACACATTCCGTAGAGATACCAGTAAAAGGTTTACAAATACTTTTTCATTAGTCAGTATAATTTATAAATTTAATTCAATTTTTTATTAAGTTCGAAATTATTTTAAAAAAAAATGATGAATAAATTTTTTTCAAAATTTTTGTGAAATTGTTAAAAAATTAATTACTCAACGATAATTTCGCGTATAATTACGAAAAAGTTAATTTTTTTTTTTTTTTTTTTCGTAATTAATTTATTAACAAATTGTTATTATTATTATTTTATATTAATAAATAATATAAAATTCGTCGCAAATTTTTTTATTTTTTTTATTTCTCAGGTGCGACTTCAGGATGGCAGTACTTATACGGGAGTCGTCGAGGACGTCGACATGCACAGCGATCTCGCAACAGTCCGAATCAATAAGGTCGATTATCGATATATAATATCGAATATTCGAAGTTTCGTGAGTAAAAAAATCATCGAAACTCAATAAATCGAATTTTTACAGACAAATTTACCGGTTATGAAACTCGGAAGTTCGTCGAGCATAAGACCCGGTGAATTCGTTGTCGCTATAGGTTCTCCATTATCCCTGAGTAACACGATAACAAGCGGTGTCGTCAGTAGCGTTAACAGGGCGAGCGAAGAATTGGGACTTCACAATAAAAATATGGGATACATACAGACGGACGCGGCGATAACGGTATATTTCGATAATCGCGATATATCTCGTCGAAATATCGCATCGATATGATTAATCGGAGTTTAACGGGTTGATTACAGTTTGGAAATTCCGGCGGCCCTTTGGTAAATTTAAGCGGCGAGGCGATCGGAATCAACACTATGAAAGTCACCGCGGGAATTTCCTTCGCGATACCCATAGATTACGCCAAAGAATTTTTAACCAAATCTGAATTACGACGCAAAAACAAAGGTATTTGTTTGTCGCTGTGATTCTTCCTCCCGATTTCATGCATTATCCGCGAACTTTTTTTTTTTTTTTTTTTTTTTTTTTTTTTTTTTCGGAATAAATTTTTTTTCCTTTTTTCCTCGAATAACCTGTTATTTTTACCATTTGAAAAATATATCGATCGGATATATATCGGTAAGTGTCGAATTGCACGATCGGAATGTAACTAAACCGCACGAAAATAGCATATTAAATTATCGTAGCCACAGGCTCCGTTCTTGTAGGTATGGAAAACAGTCCCGAGCCCCCTAGGCGACGCTACATAGGGATAACGATGTGGACCCTGAGACCCGACATACTATTCGAACTTCGACAGAGAGGCGAAAATATTCCGTCGACCGTGAGGCACGGAGTTCTCGTGTGGGACGTTATGTTCGGATCTCCTGCTTACGCGTAAGTAAACACCGATAACGCAGAGCAACGCAAAACGAAATTTTTTTTTTTTTTTTACGAAAAATTTAACAAAAACTATTATAAAATGTGAAATTTTTTTTTTTAAATACAAATTGAATTCGGATATAGGAAATTTAGATTAAGTTTTTTTTTTCGGACGTTATCCCAATATTGGCAAATTTGAAAAAATTTATTTCACTTTTTCAATTTTTTTTTTCAAAATTTTCAACTTTTTTCAAAATTTTCCGTTTTTTTCAAAATTTTCAATTTTTTTGTCAAAATCTTCAACTTTTGTCAAAATCGTCAACTTCTTTCAAAATTTTCATTTTTTTTTTCAAAATGTTTAATATTGACCCATTTTTCTCGTGAATATATAACGTCATCTTCGCCGTATCATTAAGATCTATTGGAAAACTTTATCTGTAGAGTCGGCTTGAAGGTCGGTGACATAGTGACTCACGTGAACAAGGAGCCGGTGATAGCGGCGAGGAGTATCTACGAAGTGCTTGAGAAGCCGGGATTGCTGAATCTCACGGTAATCAGAAACGGTCAAGTTTTGCAAGTTAAGGTCGACCCGGAAGACGTTTAGACGAAGCAGAGACGAAGCGAACATCAAAGATCCCGTTAATCACAGTGGTTAACCTCAAAAATGCAATTACGAGTCCGCGAAAAGAATCGCTTCTCCATATATACATCGACAATTGTATTTCTTATGTTGAATGTTTATTAAAAAAATTACATATATGTGATTATTAAACGTTTTATTAATCCCGAACATGTTATCCTCGAGTTTTCATTGATCCAATAATACATTATGATAAATAGTAACGATCTTTCAACAACAGCGCGCGTTAGTATAGTCACCGATTCTCCTCCCCTCGTTTAACGTTTGTCTCGCAACTTCTTACGGAGGGCGTATCGCCGAAGATAAATTGACCACCCACTCGCCTCGGCGAATGCGCCATCGATTATGCCGTGTGCCGGTGTGCCTTATCGTTCCGCGGATGGAATTATCCTGTTGTTCGACGGTACGACTCGGTAGAAACAAGAGGAACGAGAAGAACGCGAAGTTTCATCGTTCTTTACGAGTTATCTGGGAGTCGAGAATTTTTGTCTCCCGTCTCGTCGAGAGTCTATATTCCCCGCGAGAACGCGAAGGTACTGAGCTTAATGCGGACCTAAGGGTCTACGGTCTCTCGGTAACACGCGGGTGGAATAGTTTGCGAGAGTCGAGAGTACGGGTACGCGAGCCCTCGTCTTGCTCCGCGCGCAAGACGAACCGCTCTCGCAAACGACTCGTAATGCAAGAACAAGTAGGTATACGCGAACTTCGGGTGTGGTCTCTCGAAGCACCGCATTGCATTTGCCCCGTGTATTGCGTTCGTTGTTTACGACATAAGCGACCTCCGCAAATATGTGGCCGGAACGTCCCTTCCCCCCCCCCCCCTCCCTCCTTTTCTCGTGCCCCATCGTTGCGCTCTCCAGTGTGGGTGTGTCTTGCCGGGCACTTCGCGCATTATTTTTTCATCAGTGCTACTCTCGGAGCTTTTACTGCCGCTTGAGAGATGCCCGTCGACGAGAAATCTACCCGAGGACCCCAATATCCTTCGAGAACAGTCCAAACACTTTGACGAGAAAACTCGCCTACACGCGAAAACAAATTTTTCAACGGTCTATCGGACAATAATAAAGATTACGCCGAGACGTTCGCGCCGCGATGTATTTGCATTTATTCGCGAATATTCGTAGAGACGATATTCTAAATTGATTCATGAATAATAAACCCTATTATTATATACACGCGTCGAGTACACCGCGGGCAATAGTATTATAAAGTGAAGAAACAAATGCACATTTATTTTTTTTCGTATTTATTTTTTATTATTTTTTTTGTACAATAAAATCTCGTGCTCTCCGCGCGGCGGGAGTCGTAAGCGGCTCGCTTTATCCATGTCGAGAGTATCGGCCTCCCGATTATTCCTCGCTGGTCAGAAATCTCACGTCTCGCGGGGGTTTTTTTCCTCCCGCGCGGAAAGGAACGACTGGAAACTCGGGACTATTCTCGCGCCTACGGTGTTAAAAAGCTATAGGACACGCGGGGAGCCGCGGGTACACGTATAAATGTAGTCGGGGAAAAACAGCGTCTCTATCGCTTTTTGCTCTTCGTCTCTGTCAGCGCGAAAACGTAGGCCTCTAGTGTGTTCGATGGAAAAAAAAGGAAATAAAATAAAAAGGATTGACACTCGTGAAATCGGCAAGTCGACGTAGGATTCTCGGCGTCCGTAATTTCTGTCTTCCGTTTTTCTTTGCCCGTCTCTTTCTCGCGCGCGGTGGCCGCGCTGACTCTAAGCGATACCCTACCGATTGCGGATCGCCTACACGCCGCCCGTCGTCGTCGCCGTCTTCGTTTCCTTCGTTCCCCTCGCCACCGTTCCGCGATGCGGCTCTCGTGTCTCTATATCTCGCCACGGTTATCTACACGCACCGCTAGCGGTCGGACCCTACAGCCACACGAGGGCGAATGAGAGAGAATTCCATTCTTGGATCTCTCGTACGTGTATCGATACCCGCTGGTCATTCCCCGCTTCCCATTACTTTGTACGGATATCGCGCATTAAAATCAATAACGAACGGTCGCAATTACGTTATGTCTACGAAAATAATACGAGTACCTTATTGTTATTGTCGCGAAGAGGTAGCAGTGTTCTGTCACCGAATGTGCGCATGCGCGCGACAGCTCTGTTTCCCTCCGTTTTGCGAACATCGCGTTAAATTGCAAAAATAATGAAGTTCGCGATCTCCCCGAGGAACATTTATGGTTTACCGAACCGAGTAGGGAGCTCTTCGTGCTATTCGAGACGGATATACGTGGAATGTGTGAAAAAATTAAATTGAAACGAAAACAAAAACAAAATAAAGCCTCGTCTCCGGTTTGTGTAGCGCGATCTCAGGGTCACGAAAGTATACAACTTTTTGTCTCGCGCGTTGAACGTGGAATATATAGCGCATATATAGCGAGGAAAGCAGCAAGCGGATTTCAATGTCCTTCGCGAGATCTCGTTTCCCTTTGCTACGCGAATAAATTTTACTTTCTTCCTGGTTCGGCTCTCGTGCCATCGAACTCACAGGGTCGAACGCCTTGTTATCCCCTGGCAATTGTGCGCTTCACGAACGAACGCGAAGAATCGGGTTCTCGACTATATAAGACGGAAAATGCTCGAATTAAGCGCTTAATGTTCCAACAGTCCTTAGTGCTGTAAGGAGGTTGGCAGTGGCAAAACTACAATGGCTCTCGTAAGTATAAAAATAGGTTATGTTTTTTTTTCTACTTTCCTATACATCGTGAATTCGGCTCGTTATTGAAAAAAAAAAACCGAAAAAAATAATAATTACCGCGATAAATGTATCGATACGAGTCGCATCGATCGATAAAATAAATCGATACACGCGTCTCCCCCTCGCGATGTGAAATAACACGCTCACCGGGTGCCGCGGTAAATAACCCGGTAAAGCGTGCAATCGATTCGATAGTAAACGCGTTTCGGATGGGTGCAAAGAGTTTTCGGTGGCGTCGATTATTACGATATACGAGGAGGAGAAGGTTAGGGATGGGTACAGAGAAAAAGAAGCACCGCGGGACATTTCGAGACTCAGAGTCACCGGGCGTCCGTGCGTGTAGGGAATCAATGCAGATTGAAGTCGGTTGACTCTTCCCTCGAGCTGCGCGTCTTTTTTTCTCCCCTCTTTTTTTTTTTTTTTTACGAAATACCCGGAGCGCGAAAGGGCTGCGAGCACCCGTAGCATCGAAGTGGTGCTTGGGGCTCCGCTGGCCTCACTTCTGCGCATTCTTATTGTCGGATCGTAAAGAGAGCGCGGAGTTGAATCTCATCCGCTGAGACTCATGCAAGTATAAACGGTAAAGCTGGCGAGGGTCGAGAATCCTCGACGATGCGGCTCACGCTACCATCGTAGCGCACCTACTGTATCGGTTATACAGTAATCCTGTATGCGCGGCTTTTTTATTTCTTTTTTTTTTTTTTTTCATTTTATTTTATTTCAACAGTTGTCGTCGAATAAAATTTGGCGAACAATCCGTCCCCCTAAAAGATATATTCTCGAGGGATTCTTTTCTATTTTTTATTTTATTGTTATTATTATTCTTATTATTATTTTTATTAAATAATTGAAAATATAATAATAATTTTTTAAATAAATTGAAAATAAAATTATTATTATTATATTCTTCGATGTATAGTCATTAAATTTTATGCGTTTTTTTTTTACTCCGTGTTGCTCTGCCGATTTTTAGAGGTTTTATTTCAGTTCGCAATAAAATACGATCTTTTTTATTGATCTGTATTTCAGATGATTCTCGTTCCACTTTTGGTCTTAGCGACTGCGGTGGCGTCGTTACCGATTTATCCGCTGCCGCTGGTATACGTGGCGTTGTCACCGATACCAGAGAACATCTATAATCAGGTACAGGACACGAGGAGCGGCGAGTACGCCTTCGGATATTCCGGGGGCCCCGTTGCGAGGGAAGAAGCGAGAACCGCCGACGGTGTAACTCGCGGCGCTTACAGCTACGTTGACGCACACGGTATCGTACAGTACTATCGATACGTGGCGGACGCCGACGGTTTCCGTGTAGTCGGCACGAATATACCTACTGACGAGGCATCGAGTCAACGATCCTTGCAACAAGAACAGCTCGTCGAATTTCAGAGAGACGAGAAAACGGCAGAAAAATCGGCAGAGGAATCGGTAGAAAAATCGGCAGAGGAATCGGCAGAGGAATCGGTAGAAAAATCGGCAGAGGAATCGATAGAAAAATCGGCAGAGGAATCGATAGAAAAATCGGCAGAGGAATCGATAGAAAAATCGGCAGAGGAATCGATAGAAAAATCCGTAGAAAAATCGGCAGCGGAATCGATAGAAAAATCGGCAGAGGAATCGATAGAAAAATCGGCAGAGGAATCGATAGAAAAATCGGCAGAGGAATCGGCAGAAAAATCGGTAGAGGAATCGGCAAAAAAATCGGCAGAGGAATCGGTAGAAAAATCGGCAGAGGAATCAGTAGAAAAATCGGCAGAGGAATCAATAGAAAAATCGGCAGAGGAATCGGCAGATACCTCGAGCCGAAAAAAGCGACACCTCGCCGTAGAAAATGTTTACGCACTTCCGGTCGCACCATTGGCCTTCACAGGTGCCTCAGTACCAACAGCAACTTCAAGCCAAAGTCGCGTACAGATTCACAACAATCTTAAAGCGGAAATCCACACTCCCGTCGAGACGTATCCAATAGAAGCTGTTGCCGTTCCGCTAGCAGCCAAAACCATCGAAACTGTTCCCGCAACGATTCCCCTGGCGATCGCAGCATCGGTACCCACTGCTACGTCGAGTCAGTCGCGTTTTCAGATTCACAAAAGTTTAAAAACCGAAATAAGTCCCGCGATCGCCTTAGAAACCGTCGAAGAGGTCCCCGCGATCGGTGCGATTCCCGTCGAAACCAAATCGATCGAAACTTTACCCGCTGCAGTTTCCATCGAAAGTAAAACGATCGAAACTTTACCGGTTGCAACTCCCCTCGCAGTCGCGGCCTCCGTACCGATCGCTACATCGAGTCAAAGTCGATTCCAAATTCACAACACTTTGAGATCTGAGATTCGCGAACCTATCGATGCGATTCCCGTGCCGATTGCGCCGGTTGAAGCGCCGGCACTTCCTATTGGTATTAAAACGATCGAAAGTCCCGTCATTCCGTTAATCTCAGCCGCTGTCGCAACTGCGACATCGAGTCAGCGACGCTTTCAGGTGCACAACAGCGCTAAACTGGAATTCGAGGCTCCGGCGCAACAACCGGTATACAAAGTCGTCGATCTGAAACCGATAATCCCTCTACATCATGGAAACGCTTTTTCACTGCCATCGATAGCGCGTAATCCGGTCGGCGTTGGTCTCGGCGTCGTTTCCTCGCCTCTCGTGGCTTACGACACCTACGGAACGACTCTCGTCGCGGAAGCGTAATCTCTAAATCGATATTAAATATATCGATTCGACAACGAAACATCGCGACCGTTCGTTCGTCATTTGGAAACGACAGGGATATCCTCGTTATTGTCTGTATAACTTTATGAAACGCAACGATGTTTTTTGGAAATAAACGAATTTTGAAATAAATCGTACGATTTTGTGGATCGATGCGTCGCCAGTTATTTTACATCTGTATCTCTGTATTGACTTTAAAATGTGTTATTAAATAATAAATTGTGAGTTTCGCAATTGTCTTTTACTTTGTCAGTTTTAGCATTGCGTGAGAATATTGCAGATGGAAAAGTTATGGATATCGATATATATGTATACATTACTGTAGCGTAACTATAGTTTACGTACATAACCTGTAAATTAATTACTTATCGTTGGGTATAAGTTACCGCGTCGGGGATATATGATGATATATATAGTATATATGATCGATAAATGAAATTCGGGATATATAACGTATATATATATATTTGCTCTTCGATGATAAATCTAAAATTCTGATCGGCAGAGAGTTTGACAATCGGGAAGACCTTGAGAATAAATTAAATTTAACACTCGAGATATCCGGACCGCAGATATAATCGAAGATCGTTTCGAGGTGAACGAATAAATTACGAAGGAAAAATAAAACGCGAAAGCACACAGCCGTTTGCTGACTCTATCAGTTCGCGGCGCGTACGACCACGCAATTCCGATGGGATAACGTCCGATTCGTGTTCTACGGGACTCCGGTAGATACACTGTAACTATTTTCAACGCTCCCGCTGCGTATTCGCCTTCGGCTATAAGTCACGCGGATATAAAGCCGCGTGGAATATAATTATTACAGGAATACCCCGGGGGTGTACTATAGATTTGCGTATTACAAGCGTGCGGTTGGCGTTAAAGTGTACGAGAAGATCAGTTTAAGGATCAAATCCTACATTGCGCGCGAGTACCTCCCGTTCGGCCGTACAAACGCGCGAAGATCTCTCGCCTTATTCCGTACTCATCTCTTCCGTGTTCTCGCGCGCATGCGCGCGCGCGCGGGTCCCGTGTGTGCGAGTCCTTTCGTTCGAGAACGAGGAAGTCGAAGCGAAATGCATTAAGCTCGAGATGATTTGAATCCGTACGAAATACAGGAGAATCCAAGCGTCTCCGTTATCCTCGAATCTCTGCATCGCGAAACTCCCCACTCGTTTGGATTCTTTTAATTTTTTCTCCATAACCTCACATTCGAGGTTATCAACGGGAATAAGATTACGCGGATATTATATCGCGACTAGTTTGTCAGGATCTCGCGCGGGTTTGAAAAGGGAATATAGTTTTTTCTTTTTTTTTTTTCGTGTGCACCCTACACGTTTCGCGGCTGTGTACAGTTAGACGTGAATAATACGAGATCGGAACGAGGAAGCGGCCAACGTAGGTTGTGCATCGGCAAACGGCGCGATACAGAGTATGCAGAGTATCAGTTTTATTCGGAAAGAGAGGAAATTCCACGGCGGAGAATCTCAACACTCGGGAGATGCAGGAAGAGCAAGAAACCGCGATGAAATCGTGGCAACGAACTCTCGTGCTTTACGGAAGATTAGATCGAGAAAAGATCCTCGCGGAACTATATCCTAATACGTGAAGCTGAACGTACTTAGGGCAGAGCGCAAAACCGGGCATATGAAACGATCGAAACAGATCGAAAAAAATTCAGGATTTTTTTTTTTTTTTTCATTTTAGGTAAAAATGTAACACAATTTGAGAAAAAATAAAAAACAAAAATGATTGGACTTTACTTCGAATTTTTTCACTTATTTCTGTGTCATTTCGCCCCGGGCACCCATTTTGCCCCGTACTTTGCACCCGACGCTGATGCGCACTCTATTTTGTAAACAAGTACAATACCGTATGAAATATATACGTATAGGCGGTATCGAGCACCTATAGAGCACCACACCATTTCGCAAGTAAGTAGGTAGCTATATATACCCACTAGTCTAGTCGCCGACTGGTTGCTATCTATACGCTACATAAATACATAGATACCGACATAAACCACTTCGCGTGCAGGACTCTTGTTCCACGGACTAAAACTTGTTATCCTTTTTACGGTGGTGCGCTCGGCACACGGGGGTTACGTGACTCGAAGTGGACGTGTGGGTGTAACAGATGGCCAGACCCGCGAACGCTCTGTTGAGCTCTTCAAGAGGACATGAGGAATCTAATGCATGCGCGAGACTTCGGATAAAAGGGGAATAAAAAAAATGTTTAAACGGAAAAGAACGAAACGGGAAAACAATCACTGGTTGCAATGTACCGATAATCACGAGAATCGATCGATTTTTTTAAGGTCAAACATCGATGTTCAATTTTTTTTTTCTCACTATCGGAAGCAAACTATTTGTAGGTTACCGGATTTTTCTTTTTTTCTCACGTTTAATTATAAATATTTTTCGAAAAAATTTACTTACCTCTTATTGTTGTTTGTGGAAAAAAACACTTATTCCGAGTTTGACTCGGACGTCGAACCGTCGGTTAGACGTCAGAGGAAATCACGTATCTCTTTGCGGTTATGAATCTCTTCCAAAGTGTCGCTAACGCGATGCATCGAGAACGCGCATAATCATCGTGACATTCTTCTGTGCGGTACGGCACCGTTGTAATTGTAAAAGCATCGAGCGAAGCTTCTCCCCCCCCCCCCCCCCCCCCTTCCTTCTGTACACAAGATCTTTCGTCTTTTCTTTTAACCTCACAATCCTCCCGTGTCGTCTCCGTGTACTTGTACTTCCCACGTATGCGATACACGATTAGTGGTACTTGTGTATAACCGATTCTTTCCATTCACGCTCCGGAACGCTTTACGCTTAATCTTGTCACACCGAGGAATAAAAGAAATGCAGCTTAAACGGGAATCTTCGACATTTTTACGTACGTGACAAGAATGCTGTCCGCGGTACATCGCGTCACGGAACAACTACTAACGAGATTTCGGAACTACGAGAAATAAAAACGAATCACAGCTAACTGTAGGTAGGTCGACAAATATTTTCTGGACGATTCTTTGTGCGCGAAATGTAACGAGATCATCGAAGGTTATTTAGACGACGTTAATGCGAAATAATAAAAAAAAAAATCCGGATCGTCGGGTTAAACGCGAACAAACGTTATATTTCGATGATATAATAAATAAAATTGCAAAATAAAATAATAATATTTGTATTTGAACATTTTTTTCCTTGAAAATAATGAAAATGTTTTAAACGCTGATGCCGTTAGCAAATACATACAAAACATATCACGTGACACGCGTCGTAGCGCGTAGACCCCGGTGATGTGGAACACGGGATCTGTAAGTGCGTTGTACAGGAGCGGTAAAAAATTCGTCGCTATACATCGGTAGGCCTTTTAGTGCCAATGTCAAATCCAACGCGAAACGCCCACGTTTATCTCATTGTTCGGAAAACGATGAATTATTCGCGCCCGGATTCACGACTTGGCACGCGCGCACTCGCGTGCTGAGTAACTCGAATGGAATTATCATGGAGAATGGGGAATGAGCTCAAAGGCCCGTTCAACGCGCGAGTGCATCCCGGCACCGGTTCGTTTATTCTCCATTCCGTGCATAATTCACAAACGATTAAAATCATCCCCAATGGCCACCGACGTTACAATGCAAATTCCTCGAGTATAAAAATTACACCCTATCGCATACTTTCAACAGTAATTATAGTCATTAAGTTCAAAGTTTTATTGTCATTAATAGATTGCCATATATTAATTTACGTTGCTGCGCTACTAATAGGCCACTTCTACATGGAAAACAGCAACGGAAACGATTATAATCGGGCAACGAGAAAAAATATGTTGGAATGTATTTGAATTACGTATTATTATTATTATTTTCCCGTCGGGCGAAATAAACGATAATAAAATAATAATAACAATAAAAAAAATATATAACATCGAAAATGTTTAAATTTTGTACATATTATCAGTTTATTATTATTATCATTATTTGCTCGTCGAACGAAAAAAAAAAAAAAAAAAAATTTTGCTCGACACGGCGCAATAACTTTTGCTTTCGATAAAATAAAAAACTCCGCGAGTCGTCGCGTTTTATGGTGTATCTTGGAAAGAGCCATTATCGCGAGCGTATTTTCCGCAACGCGTTTGGTTGACGTATACATGTCCCTAAAATTTTATAGCGTAGGGCATCGAATGTACTATTATACTGTAACAGTGGTTTACCGTGGCACTATTCCGCCGCGCATGCATAAATACAGCCAACGCGCCTCTACCGGCGAAAAGACAAATAAAGAATTCTCGAAATAAAAAAAAACCATAGAAAACAAAGAAAAAGACGACGGAGTTTCGCGAGTAACGCCCGGAGCTCTGGGACTCGTGCGAGAGTGCCCTCTCGATCGCGAGTTCGCTGAAACCAATAAACTTTGATTTATCGGCGTGGAAATCGAACTCGGGGTGATTTGTGGTCGCGAGGCGCGCGCGAGTGCCGCGCGCGGCGAGGGCCTCTGCATATATAGGGCCCAAGCGTAGGTAAGTACAGAGAGGAAGTCAAGACGAAGAGATGCGGCTGCTGCTGCGGCATCGATGATGGTGCACACGACGATGAAGTAGTGGAGGGGGGAGGAGGCAACACCGCGGGTACTCGGATTCTCGTTCCCGCATCCACCCGGCATCCTATATAAGAGGATGCAACACGCCCCGACCCTAACGCTCTCTCATCTGTCCTTAGTACACGCGTGTTGTTTTCTACATAACCTCCGACGGATTAGTCCATTTTTTTTTTAAACGAAATAAAAATAAATAGCAACGACGCCGCGAGAGATTAAAATGTTTGTCGTGAGTAAAGAGTTCTGTTGCATTAATTCATTTTTTTTTTCATTTCGATCCGATTTTCGTGTTTCGTGGGGTGATTCGTTTTTTTTTTTTTTTTTTTTTTTTTTTTTTTCGTTCGTAATCGTGATTTTAAATATCTGCTCCAGGCGTTATTATTGAGCAGCAGCCTAATCGGCCTTTCATCGGCATCGCCGATAGCAGCGAATTTTTGGCTGAATCCCGTGGCCCCTTTGCCGCTACTCAATCAGTATCACGCGCAGGATGGCTCGGGCTCGTACCGGTACGGATACACGGGACCTCATCACGCGAAAATGGAAACGAGAACGAACGGAGTCACGCAGGGTGGTAAGTTTTCTAATAACACACACGAGTCTCGATTACAAACTAAACGGCCAAAATGTATACTATTCTCGATTTATCTACTCTCGAATTGTACGCGTTTGAAAATTACCGAGTTTACCGAGAACTCTGCGCTTGATAATATCTTTGGTTCCACGAATCGTCATTCGAAAAAAAAAAAAAAAAAAAAACATGCCGTATCCTTGATATTTGACATTTTTACGTTGTTTCCGCGTTAATTCAGTTTACTTACGAAGTTTCCGTAATTATTTCGAAAATCTAAAAGATCGAAAATTTTATAATATTTTATTTGAAAAAAGTTAACAAATTTAATGAATAATAATAATAACATCATTACGGTATATTTTATTAAAATTTAATGGAAATTAACGAATAAAAATCATTAGTTGATCGGCAAAATTATTATTATTTAGTATTTAATATTTTAATGAATAATATTCTTAAAAAAAAATCGTTTTTTTTTTTGCTTTTTTTCTGAATTTAAATATTCTATATTTTCGAATATTCTGATCACGTTGAAGTGATTATTATTATTATTTTTTCTCGAAAACAAAATTTCATCGATGAGGTATTCAAAAAACCATAAAACAGTTATACGAGAAACGGATACGCGTCATCCCACGTGGAATCGCGAGTCAAGTGCCGTCTGCGAGTAAAGATGAGTAAAAGTCTTCGACATTCATTAATGTATATGCATCGGTATCGCCTACGCGTGTACCGCGGGAGTGGCGACGCTACTCCACCATTTCCACGAAAAAAAAAAAAAAAAAAATTTCATACAAATAAATTACATTTTTTTTTTTTTTTTTTTTTTAAATCAAAAATGAATAAATAATTGCCTCACGGGGAACATAATTCCGTTTCTCCTACAGTCCCCAGCGCTGCGTTCCCTTTTCCCTTAAATAGCAAATAGTCGCAATTATTCGAGAAGTTAATATCCTGCCGAACGCTTCACAGAGTTTCCCCGGAATATTTGTACATCGAGACACGCAAACGACATGTATATTTCTCTCGTGAATTTAATATCCTGTAACACAATTGAATTTTCCAGGATATTCCTACATCGACGCGAACGGTGTTCTCCAAACGGTCGCTTACACCGCCGACGCTGAAAACGGTTTTCGCGTCCGCGCGAGTAATTTACCGCAGCAGCCAACATTGCCGAGTAGTCAATCGGCGGTAAGCGAAACGCCGGAAGTCGCTGCCGCGCGAATAAGACATCTCGAGGAATTCAAAAAGATCGAAAATAACATCGACGGCATCACCAGCGACGGTAAAACTTCGTGGCAAATAATTCACGGCGTTCCCTCGTCGGCTAACAGTTTTTCCGTCGACGAGAAACACACGCAGGTGCAGCGAGACGTTAACGAACTCGAAACCCCCGAGAAGCGTATCGACGATTCGCGAAATCCATTTTTACTAAGCGGCGCTGAAGCCGCGAGAATCGAAATTCCGCGACCGGATCCGAGTCTTCTAAAGAGAGAGGAAAACGAGAGAAAGGAGGAGAGCTACAAACGCTATCAGAATCTCGATAACGCGAACGCCATTCCGTTGCCGAATATTCATCGCGTCCCCGTCGTTGCCGCCCCCGCGACGACTTCGTACGTTTTACCGATCGTACCGTACAGATTGCTTCACAGTTCTCTTCATCACGCGCAGGACTCGTTGGGACAATACGACTACAGTTACGTCGGCGACACGAGTTCCAAAACCGAATCGCGTTCTTTGGACGGAACGACGCGCGGCGCCTACAGTTACGTCGATGCGAACGGTTTGCTTCAACAAGTTCACTATATCGCCGATCACAACGGCTTCCGTGTTCTCGCGACAAATTTGCCTGAAGCTTGAAAAAAAAAAAAAAAATCAAAATTTCGATCTTTTTCCACGAAAAAAAAAAAAAAAAAAAAAAAACATCGCATTTCACAAATTGACTAACGAATTTTCTTTCTCATAGGACTCTTATTGAAAACGAAGTATATTGCGGAGTTTTTTGAAGATATATCTATATATATGACGATAAAAAGTTTTATATATCGTATATATGATGGATATATATATATCTGCGATATATAGGTAAATAAAAATGATATATCGTATATATCTTCGGGGAAAAGTTATGTAAAGACTATATATATAGAATTGGGCATTTATTATATATATATACTTTATATTATATATCGTATACATTTTTTTTTTACTTAATACTCTATATATCGAGTAAATGGGCGCTATATACCGATACATAATGTATATATGGTTTATAGTACATAACTATCTATATAAACTATATATACATTATATATACTGTATATTTATCATATATACTCTATATATTCATTATAAACGCCCAATTATATAGTTTTATACATAATTTTTCTTTCGGCGCCGTCGCTGTGTTTCTATTATTTATCTCACGAAAAAAAAAAAAATTTCGAAAAAATCGTTACGAAAAAAAAAAATCGACGTGTACCGCGAGTTTGCAATGAGTTTCGTTCCCCGCGACAACCGATCGCCAGTTAACGTTTTCGTTTTGCAAGTATCCCGCTATGTATACTTTTCGCTTTATTACGGTCGAGCAATGCGCGCCTCATGTGCTTATATACAGTCCTACGATATTTTATAACTCATGAAAAGCGTCCGTCGCGTACGCGCGGCTGTGTTTCTGCTCCTCGTTGACGGTGTCTCCTACGTTCGCTGCTTTATATGGTATAAATAACAATGGTGTCTCGTTATCGGTGCACACGGGATTATTCTCGTAATATCGTAAGAAATTTTCGCAGCGATACTAATTGCTTATCGCGTAAAAATCGATCTATCGAACGTTAAAAAAAGAAAAAAAGAAAATGGCTGCCATTTTGCGGAGAACAGAATTTTCGTTTTTTTTACGATGTCGCGAGGGAAAGAGAGGTTAGGTGGTGGTGGTGGGTTAATTCTTTACGATTTACACTTCGGCACGGAATGCCTCTCGAGTTCGTTCGATAACGCGGGATCGTCGTACACACAACGATATACAAGTGCATACGAACGATCGCGCGACGCGAATTTACTTGACTCGTATTCGCGATAAGATTTATGCGTCTGCACCGTAATCATGTATGATAATAATATTAAAAAGAGTCGTCTCGTCGCTGTCATCGTTTTCTTCGGCGTCTCTTATGCACGGCGAGCCTACGACGGGTCATTATCGCATTTCTCACTTCGACTTCACCTCCGTATTAGCTATACGCTATATACAGTTATAGTACGATACACGAAATTCCATGTTAGTATAAATACGATGATGAATAATAAAGACAATGAGAATTTTTTTTTTTTTTTCGTTCTTTACATACCCCGCATTCTTACGCCTTCCATTACCATATACATCGTCAGTTACCAACGTTTGCAGCGGATTGGATTCCTCGATGTTGCAATACAGCGGAGATGCATCGACACTCGTCGGGGATCAAAGTCTTTGGACCTATCGCCATTTTTATCGAATCGTCGATGATATCGTCGAAAAAAATAATTATATATAATCGTATATAATTATAAAAAAAATAAATATATATCCGAAGAATCGTAATAATAATATAAAATTATTATTATCATTATTATTATGTTGCATAATATTCAATAGTTATTTTTCCCAGAATGGAATTTTATTATCGTCTCGATAAATAATTATTAATTTAATACAAGACTTTCGGGGGGATGAGGGGATATCGACAGTCCGATTGCGCAGAGATCACTATTCACGCATCGATAACACTTGAACTTGAAGTTCATTGGCGTTTTTCGAGGCGCGAGACTTGCGTAATTACGTCAAAGAAACGAGAGCAACGAGAGGCCTCGTTGCAGTCGATTTCCCGCGTACGTAAAACTACAAGTGCGACTTGGCATTTGTGCTGTAAGGGTGTTCGGGTACCGTAGCGTCAATGCGAAGCAATATATATCACGTACTACAATCGAACGATGCCGCAGCGCTTGAACGCAGATCGGGATGACAAAGAGACACAAGTGCCGAATGGAAAAGCACTTCCGCAAGTGGTCGCCTCGATTCTCGGTGAGTCAATTGAAAAAAAAAAGACAAAAAAACTGACAATGGTTTACGAAGAATAATCACAGGTCAGGTTAATTGTAACACTCGTAACCCCCCCACTACGGTCGTCGCACTCTCTTCAACTTCTCGGATATATCGATTGTCTGTTTCGCCGCGGTTAACTACGTCATTCCATTACCCCAAATGTTCGAATCGCATGTCAAGAACGAGTGACTGGTGATTGCTGACCGCGATCGCGAACGATATTTTCTTTCGGCAACTGCCCGTACAAACCCCATTATGAATATTAACATTTGTAACTAATTTTAATAATTCATTCGCCCGAAAAATATATCACGGAGTTCCGAGCCGATTAGAGGAAAAAATAGACATGGATAAGAGGTTAGATTTCGTGAATAACCGCTCGAGCGCATAATGAGATTACTATTGGATTAATTCAGAGAACGAAAAATCCAGAATTGTTTCGTAGACAAACCCTCCAATTGTGTTGGTCAGCAATTTAAATTCCTCGTTTTATTCACCGAACTAATGGATTCGCGAGAATTAACGAAGTATTCGGCATTCTTCGGTATGCATGCAAAACACATATTTTAATAATCTACAAGACATCTCAATCGGCAGTTATCGCGCTGTACTTACGCACGAACGTGTAATTAAATAATGAAAATAAAATACATGTAAAACGATTAATAGTATTTTTATTTCCATCGATATCAAAAATGAATAAATTTACGAAAATGTTCGAAAATGTAATAAATTTACGATATTCGTCATTAAATGGGATAACTTAATAGAATTTAAAACGTACGAATGAAAGCGATTAAAATTGACTCCCGATAGACAAATATAAAAAATATTTTATCGAAAACATTAATAAAAATTAATTAATAAATTATTAACAGCGACCCTCGCGATATTCTCCGCCGGTACTTACCTCTCCTGGTCTTCGCCGGCGCTGCCTCTGTTCAACAAGAACGGAGCGCTCCGCGTGAGCGCCGAACAAGGGTCATGGATCGGATCTCTGGTCCCTCTCGGTGCGCTCGCGGGGGCGATACCAGCGGGTTTCGTCGCCGATAAATTCGGTCGCAAAACGAGTATTTTAATAGCGACTTTACCTCTGCTACTTTGCTGGTTTGTCATCGCTTTCGCTCCGAATGTTATTTGGTAAATATCCATTAATTCGACACTTTTCGTGAAAAACAATAATTTTAATTTCTCTTCTACTACTTCGCGAAGCCTGTGCCTCGGGCGTTTCGTTGCCGGTGCGGCATCGGGCGCTTCGACGGTCGTCGTACCGGTGTACATATCGGAGATCGCGGAAACGAGAATCCGCGGAACTCTCGGTAGTCTCTTTCAACTGCAAATCACGATAGGAATTCTCTTCGCATATATTACTGGTGAAATAATAAAAAAAAAAAAAAAACTTTAATAAAATTAATTTTCGATCGATCGATTTTTTTTTTTTTTTTTTTTTTTTTTTTTAATCGTCGATTTATCGGGATGATTTTTTTTTTATCGGCGTTTTATTTAAATAGGATATACCGGAAGTTTGGTATGGATCGCGTTGACGTGCTCCGTAGTTCCGGCAATTCTACTCGTGACATTTCCGTTTATGCCGGAATCTCCAGTTTGGCTCGTCGCCCGAAATCGCAGAGACGAAGCCAAGTCTGCGATTCGACGTCTCCGCGGCTCGCGTTACGACGCTGAATATGAATTGTCGCTTCTGGAATTGAGCCAAAAGTCGCAAGGCGAGAAAGTCGGTGTCACGGAGCTTCTCCACCACAAAATGGGACTATTGATTGCACTCGGTAAAACTCCTCGAGATTTACGCCTCCGTAAAAAAAAAAAAAAAAAAAAAAAAAAAAAGAAAAAAAAAAAAAATGCTCCCCTCCCGTATATTATGCGGAAAAACTCCGTAACTCACGTGACAAAAAATATCCGCGACGCAATATCCCATATAACGAAAGAATCCCCAACGATATATATCGCTTTCGATTAAAAAAAAAAAATTTCTTCACATCGATACAAATTTCAAATGCAGAATTACGATTTTTTTTTTTTTCATAATAATAAATAATTACATATATAAATAATAATAATAATAATAGATTATCAATATTTATTACTATTAATTTTTTATTAATTATTATTATTGTTATTATTTTTTAATAATTAATCATTTCGTAATTATAGAATAATTTTTTTTTTTAAATCGTTTTGCGCATTAAATTTGCAGGTCTTATGGTTTTTCAACAACTTTCGGGAGTAAATACGGTAATTTTTTACGCGGAAACGATGTTCATCGCCGCGGGTACGAAATTAAGTTCGACAACGTGTCCCGTTATCGTCGGTGTGATACAAGTTTTCGCGACTTACGCATCGACGATGTTAGTCGATAGAACGGGAAGAAAGATTTTGTTGTTGATAAGTTCCACTGTAATGGCATTGTGCCAATTGACTTTAGCCGTTTATTTCCACTTAAAGGTAAAAATTCGACTATAAGAATCAATAATAATCGCGTCGTATCGAAAATAATTTTTCACGACGAAAAAAATGATTTTTCGCAGATATCTCACGACGTGTCGTCCATAAGTTGGTTGCCGCTCGTCGCTGTCGGTGTCTTCATCGTGATATTCAGCGCGGGTTACGGACCGATTCCGTGGATAATCATCGGCGAGATATTCCCGAGTAACGTAAAGGGTGTCGCGAGTTCAGCGACCGCCGCTTGCAACTGGACGCTCGCGTTTCTCGTCACTAAAGTATTTCAAAATCTCGTTAATTTAATAGGTTTGCCGTTGTCTTACGGAGTTTTCGTTGCTATCTGCGCGATCGGTACGCTATTCGTTTTTTTTCTGGTGCCGGAAACCAAAGGGAAAACTATCGACGAAGTACAGGTGGAGTTGTACGGCGATAAATCTGAAAATAATCAGTCGAAAGCCTTAAGAGAGGATTCCGAAAAGTTTGTCGAAGTTGAACTGTAAAAAAAAAAAAAAAAAGTCTTATTATCCAAAAAAAAAAAGAAAATTTGATTTACCATCGTAAGCCGAATAATCCGATATAATAATTATTATATTTAAGGATTTTTTCGATAATAAATAAATATCGAAACCATTGCGATTGTCACCCTCGACTCTGCATATTTATTATCATTATATCTCACTTCTTGTTTGTCTCATTTTACGTATAGTGTTTCCATTTGTTTTTTTTTTTTTTTTTTTTTCTTCATCATTGTTTCACGATAATATGATACATGAATAGGAGTTATTTAATTTTGTAGTCACAGAACAGTTACGGAAAAGGAGAGACGATCGTGTTCCGTGCGTTCGCCGCTCTTTTTCCGAAAAAAAAAAAAAAAAAAAAAAAAAAAAAAAAAAAAGAAACGGACGATACCGCGAAGATTTCCCGCATATATCGATCGTTATTAATCCGTAACAGTGTAATAGGCGCCACTTGGAAAAACACCGGTGGAATATACATTCATATTATGTAAATATAATAATAATATATATAACATCATTATCATTATAACATACATACCTCCTATACAATTTATCGGGTAGACATTCATATTTAACGCTTTTTATGTGTCCTTTGTGCATTTTTTCAATAATCCGACGATTTCTCGAGCGAATTATTATTATTTAAATTTTTTTTTTTTTTCTTTTTTTTTTTTTTTTTTTCGTCTTCTATATCGCGCTTTGCATATCCACCGTCATGTGCACTCAGTCTCTCGTTTTCACTCGCAATCATCGTAACTTATACACAACCGATTCTCACACGATTATCATTTTATGAACGACTAGAATACAATTTTGTCCGATTTTTGTTTTTTTTTTTTTTTTTTTTTTTTAGTTGTTTGCGGAGATTTCCCCGATTAACGCTTTTTTTTCTCCTCCGTATCTCAATCCTCTGGATATGGATTAAGATTTATCAGCGATAATCGCGCGATAGCAGGAGAAACGCCGATATACCAACGACACCCTTTCGTTTCGACGAATTTTCTCGTTTTTTTTTCGTCTTTTTTCGCCGTCGAACGATGTCAACGACAGGAAAAACTGACTTCCGAAGTTCTCGGGTCAAAGGCGACGCGATGAGCGCCCGCCCTGCCGTGCTACAGTCATCTGGAGTCACTCTGCGAATGAGCATTGTGATCGGAACTCGGATCGGGATCCGAATCTTCGATCGAAACCCCGTGATGTGGAACCCGAATGGAGTAACTGGGACTTCTCTCGTTTCTGAAAAATGATCGATATATCGACGAGACGATGAGTGGCGGAAGGTTTTCCTAACGTTTTCGGGAAATTTCTCGGGATTATGACGATCCGATATCGCGGAAACACTCACCTCGTTGCCGCCAATTGGCTTCCGTCGCTTCCACGCCTCAGACCGCTGCTTCTTCTCTTGCAAAAGCAATTACAGATTATCCTCTTGAATGCGAATCTGAAGTCTTTGCTGAACAGAGCGTATATGCAGGGATTTATCGCGGAATTGCAATATCCGAGCCAAAACAGCACGCTGAAGACCGTCGGGTGGATACAATTCGGACAAAACGCCCGAACCAAATACATCGTGAAGAACGGCAGCCAACAGAGAATAAAACCACCAACGATAATGCCCAATGTTTTGGCGGCTTTCGTCTCCATTCGAAACCTCTTCACCTGCAAATATCACATTTTTTTCGTGACAATTTTTTTTTTTTTTTTTTTTTTTAGTCAAAAATTAAATTAAATCGAAAAATTACGTGCAAATATCAGATTGTTTCGTGACAATTTTTTTTTTTTTTTTTTTTTTTAGTCAAAAATTAAATTAAATCGAAAAATTACGTGCAAATATCAGATTGTTTCGTGACAATTTTTTTTTTGTTTCTAAAATTTAATTAAATGGAAAAATTACGTATAAATATCACATTATTTCGTGACAATTTTTTAATTTAATTTCGCTATTAAATTTAAAAAATTAATTAAATTAAAAAATGATCTGCAAATATCATATTGTTTCGTGACAATTTTTTATTCAATTCGATATTAAATTAAAAAAAAATGAAAATAATTATTTTTTAAAAATCGCTCTTTGCGAAAATTTGCCGATTATATGAAAAAAATAATAAAAAAAATTGTGGATGCAGTACAATGTTTTACTACTGAAAAAACACGAAAGGACGATTTTCCGATGCTTTTGGTATTTAATTATTCGAAATATTCGATGTTTTTAAAAAAAAAAAAAAAAAAAAAATGTAAAAGCGAAAAGCAGTGGAATAATATTTACTACCGCTTCATTAACGCTAAACGTTTTTTAAATGCGAGATTCTGATTTTCCTCTTTTTTTTTTGTTCATTCGGATCTCATTGCCGCTCATCAAGCGCTTCCGTTTTTAGTTTTATTTCCAATTTATTTCCCGCGAAACCGAAACCCTACGAGATAACATTTTGTAAAATTTTTTTTTTTTAACATCGAAATAATTTGGATCGACGAACCTGTACTGAAAATTATCTCGCAGAGATCGAGTTTCACGAGAGGTGTTTTAATTATAGTGAAACTAAAACGGAGCGCTTGATGAGGAGGCGGTATATCCGCATTTTTAAAAATTCCTATTTTTTTCGTTTTAAACAAAATTTCACAAACGAACAGACATTACGAAAAAATATTTTTCAAATAAAAATTCTCCTGATTTCCGTTTTCACGAAACTTAATCTTTCGAGAAAAATAATATTTTCTTTACATTTATACCTTTTTTTTTTTTTTTTTTTTTTTTCATTTCATAATCACTGAGATATTTATTATTAACTTTTTTCCCACGTGCCGCAGCTTTCGAGAAAAATAATATTTTCTTTACATTTATACATTTTTTTTTATATTTCATAATCACTGAGACATTTATTATTAATTTCTTCCTCACGTGCCGCAGCTTTCGAGAAAACGGTTATATAGTCAGAAAAAGTGGTATTGTCGATGAGTGATTCTTGAAAAAAAAAAAAAAAAAAAAAAAAAAACCTGTTATCCCGAACGATCCTAATAAAGATTTATGTTTAATAATTGGCAAAGTGTAGCGCCACTAACGATGATTCGTTGAGCCGAGTCGCCGGGGGACAAATCAATTTACTCGTCCGTCGAATCGAAATCAGATTCATTCGCCGCGTTGTGGGACCCGTCGCTATGTTTACTTGATTTCCGTTTATAACAGTTTGCAATTGTTCTCTATATCTCTCGTTCCCTCACCACCTGGAAACCCCTCTATTTGTCGCAACAACCGGTGTACAATTGTAATCGAATAACCGGAGGGAATCAAATAAACGCCTCGCGAAGAGAATTCAGATTCGTCGTATTTCGCCTTCGTATACATCGCAAACCATTCGCGCTGCGCGCGGAATACCAGCGATTGTCTTGCGGAATTCAAATGCGCGATTAATAATTTCGGATTCATTAACATATCGATGATTTTCAGAGAATTTGCGGAAATTCATTGTTTACTTTACGAGAGACGCGAAAAGATACACGAGACGTCGTACCTGAGCTTTTATGTTCCTTTTTCCCATTTTCACCACTCGCGGCTTCTCCTCGTTGCTCTGCGTTAACTCCCGCAGCGAAACTTCGTCACCGGTCATCTGACTCTCGCAACTGCTTCGTCGACTCGGCCTTTTGTTGCTTCCCGCCCTATTGACTCCGCCGACCTGACGAAAAATAATTATTCATTTTATTTTAATTTTTTTTTTTTTTTATCGAAGTTGTTATCGTTTTTTTTTTCGGGGGTTTCGGGATGATATATCAAAGAATTCTCTTGAAAAAAAAAAAATAAATAAATAAAAAGTGAAATGTTGATGAAAATATTTATTGGATTTTTTTTAACTTTTTTTTTAAATATTTGCATTGAGTTAAAAAAATATGTAATTCTGAAACGAGAGACGCGAAAATAATTAATTGTATTTTGATAATTATTTTTTTTATCGGTGTTGTTATCTTCTTAATGGGAGTTTCGGAATGATAAGTCAAAGAAATTTTCATAAAAAAAAAAATTTTGACGAAAATATTTATTGGATTTTTTTAACTTTTTTTTTTTTAATATTTGCATTGAATAACAAAAATATGTGATTCTGAAACGAGAGACGCGAAAATAATTATTTGTATTTTGATAATTTTTTTTTTTATCGGAATTGTTATCTTCTTAATGGGAGTTTCGGAATGATGTCAAAGAAATTTTGATTAAAAAAAAAATATATTAACGAAAATATTTATTGGATTTTTCAAACTTTTTTTTTTAAATATTTGCAGCAAATAAAAAAAATATATGATTCTGAAACGAGAGACGCGAATAAATCATTGGCTTTCAGCTTCAGCGGAAAAGTTATGTATAGACGATAAATAATTATTATGTATAATAGATATATATATATAGAATGTGTACTGTGCGCGCAGATTATCTGTATATATAGATTATTCGTATTTATATTCCATACAAATCATTTCCGGATGACGAATTTCAGCCGCAGATTCATTCTCATCGATGTATATAAAATTTTCCGATCGACGAAAAAAAAAAAAAAAAAAAAAAAAAAAAAAAAAACGAACACAATGCAGCGATATATATATAAAGTCCGCCGCCTACTCAGTTTCGCAAATACATCGAATTAATTTAACTTTTAGTCGATCGAACGTTAAATGAAAGAGAAACGATAGTATGACGAGAGAAGGCTGCGGGCAGAAATTATTGTAGCGCGTGGAGAGTACGCATACGCGCAAATGATTGGTGAAAAAACCGCGAAGCGTTTGCATTGCCCGTTTAATTACGTCCGTGTTAATTGACCGGTTTGTTTCGACGTTATCCACCGTTCGCAAGCGGACATCGCGAGATATTTTCGCGTACAATATGTTTGTGTCATATTCACCACTCGCCGATTTTTCGGTTCGATGTATATAGCGCTCGTGACGATTGAATTTAATTTCACAACCGAACGACTTCGGCTCGTGAAATGGTATATTGGGTCGGGCATTGTATTTGCGATTAATCTATTGTTCGTCGTTGTTCCGTCGTAAAAAAAAAAAAAAAAAAAAAAAAAAAATACGAGAAAAATTTCATTTGCGATTCGCTCGACGAAAAATTGGATACGAAGCAATTTGGGATCAAGTCGGTCGAAGAGGCAGTAGCTACTCGCGAAAGTTTGGAGGTATAGTTCAGTTCGTGTCGCGGAACGGGGCGGTCAAGTAGTCACGTCCGCGAGTGGTCGGACCACAATGCCAGTGATGCGAGTCAACGCGTTCTCTACGTCGCACCGGTCAGAGTAGCGGAGTAATACGGTAGGGGACACCGGCGACGGGGACGAGGGAGAGGACTCGGTGAGCTCCCAGAACTATCGAGTCGTACTACCATCGTGCATCGCGCTCTGCTCCTTCATCCACTTGTATGTTAGCCTCCGGCTTTTCCGTTACTGCAATCCGATATATTGCGCGAAACGGAGTCTCTCACTATCCCTTCGTGGAAAATGCTTTCCTCTCGCCGTATAGCTATATCTACAGGCCGTTGTATATAGGAAATTGTGGGGCTAAATGGACCACTGGAGTAAAATGAAACAGACGTACGTGACGACAATATGGGGGGCAAAATGGAATACTGCGAAATTTGTAAAAATTGCGCGATTAATAATTTCGGAATATTTCGTAATTATTATTCATGATTTTTTTTTTTTTTTTTTAGTGTTAAGTAATAAATTATTAGGAAATTATTAATAAACTTAAAAAAATTGACTATTAGTCATATTTAGGAATAACGAAACGAATGTTTGAATAAATTGAAGAAATACGAATAATTCAAAGAAAATTTGATTTATACAAAAAAAATTCAATATGAGAAGAAAAATTGAATAATTTAAAGAAAAAACCAAAAATTTGATGAAATTCGAAAAATTAAATAATAATGTATTTTCAGTTCATTTTGCCCCGAATGCGATTTTTTTTTTTCAAAACTTCAAAATATTTGTTACGTATTAAATTTTATGGCAAAAAACAGTCGATTCAGCTTCTGGAATCCTAAAAAATTCTTATATTCTTCAGGCGGTCCATTTTGCCCCATTTTTTTTTTCTAACAATCGAGAAGAGATATTTTAAGGGTTTCGCGAAGGTCCGTGTGCACGTCGACTTAGCTTTCTGCGGACCTTGAGTTTTACCGTATCCGCGATATATACGATATATATATATATATATATATCGATACATCGATACTCTCTCTACAGTACGGAGATGACGATAAGAGGCGCATCTATTGTTGTTGCCGATACGCGGACGCGGGAGACGAGGGTTTGTATCGAACCTTAGGGGCCGCATAAGTGTACAAGAGTATGAAAGGGTTTAGAGGAAAGAAAAGGGGTAAAAAGATGAAAAGAAAGAGAAATCGAAGTATAGTAAAAAAAAAAAAAAAAAAAAAAAAAAAGAAAAAAAAAAAGTTAAGGAAAGAGATCCGAATTGTATACCTTCGGGGTGATTGCTTCAAAGTATCAGCGACGGGATCGATACGGAAAGAAAGTTGCGGATTGGATATGCAGTCAGCTATTGTTGCCGAATGGTTGATTTCTCTTTTCGGCGGTTTCGAGATCGCGAAGTATATAGCTGACTAAGCAAAAGCACTGCGCAGTTTCGAAAGTGGAAATAAAATAAGCGAATCGACGAGGAGTGAACGAGAAGCGAATCGAGAAGACGGACTTCGATAAAGCGGATAGAAATCCGATGGATACAATATAATAGATGTGGAGCTTTGCGCTCCGCATCTACGAGATGCCATTTGAATGATATACTGACTTTTAGATGAGTACTCCGCGAATTTGGACAAAGCTGACTCTGCGTTTGCCCGTTGCTGTAGTGAACTGAGATTTGCGAACACTTCGACGGCGTCCGCTCCAAGGTGTTGCATTTCGTGTTCAGCGTCTCGGTACTCGGATAAGAGACCGATATCTTTATCTTCTCACGTCGCACGGAACTCCTTCCCGACTCCGGACTTCTCGGACTTCCGTTGTTGCTACTACCGTTGTGAACGCTCCCCCGTCCCCTGTGTATCCTCAGCGTTAGACGTTGTTCGTCGAATCTGCCGAAAGGACAAAACGTTTGTTTGTTCGAAATTTTTTTTTTTTTTTTTTTTTGGATTGAAAGACTGTAATGCAACGTAATATTGGAATCTTATTAATTAATGTAAAGTTTTGATTTTGCTTTTTTTTTTTATCGAAGTAAAATCGGAAAATCGGATCGGATTTCGGAATTCGCGAAAAAAATCACATTTTCAGGACTTTTATGGAATTTATAGATAAATGAAATTATGATATGAAATGATAAATGAAATAAGAGAACATAAAAAAAAAAAATGAAAATGACGAAATTTAAGGAAAAAAAAAAAAAAAAATTAAATTCAATGTTCAACGAAGAAATTTTGGGAGTTTCGAGGATAAAATTGACTTCGAGAACATTTGCAGGATTTTTGCGGGACACCACTGGACACCATGTGAAACACGATACACAACGCGAAAACTTCGAGTTATTGAAGTCAAATTCGGTTTTTTTTTTTTTTTTCAGCGCTCGTGAAACTTTATTAAGTGAATGCATTTACCTGTTCTTTCGAAAATCGAGTCGAATGTTTGACTTTTTTTCTCAAAGACGATATAAAATAATTAAATAATTTTTTTTTACTGAAAAAAAGAGTATCAAAGTACGTCGCCGTTACGCAAAGATCAATAAAAGAAAAATCTTTGAAAAATTTTAATTGAGTGATTATAAATAAGTTTCGAATGCTATTTCCCCGAAGAAAAAACGACGAAACTGTAGAAATCGTTGTCATTAATTTTCTGCTCTATATAAATCGCTGTTAATGTCTGCGATCCGCGAATTCTGATGCAGAATTCCGCGACAATTATCGCACTCGATTTTCCCGTATCGTCGACGAGCATTCGCGTTAAACGAAGCAAATTTGCGGTATCTTCCTGCGCCACTGATACCATTGCCGACGACAAATTGCATCTTTATTGCCGACTTGTATACGAATGGCTATTAAGACAAGTGCTGTGCCACTTTTCCGGTACTTCGCGTTCTGCAGAACCCGACATTCTCGTAATAATTAATGCGCCCGAGATTTTTGAATTTTTCACGAATTCCCTCGAAGTTTCGTAATTTTTTTATTTTTCCTCATCACGGAATAATCCCCAATAATCGCGAAACTTCGATAGCACGCGATTTCGTGTGCTTATCTCGAAATTTTCGTAATACCGAATTCGGATAATTCAGTTTTGCTTCGATGTTTACCCGATAAATAATAGCTAATCGAAATACATACCGCGCGGAAGAAACCCAAATATAACCGGCGTGCGGATGAATTTATTTATAGAGCAGCGTACACACTGTACAACTCTCTTCCCCGACGTACCGCCGCGAGTTACGAGTTCGCGTTGCTATAATTGAGGAGCTTCGCGCCGTGTGTAATTAAGGATTATTAGTTATATCGTTCGAGAGATATATAGATATAAATATATATATATATATATATATATATCAGATGCTTAGTTAACTACTGAACGACTCCGAAGTTGTGTCGAAGATATGTATGGACTCCGAAACCCGGTAAGGGACGAGCGAAGATGGTGCCGGCGGAGCGCACGGTACGCGATACTGCCGGCGGTGGGACCCCTTATACCTCGCATAAGTTTATGGAAACTTTGATGGCGTACAGCGCGTGACGCTTAGAAATGGAGAAGTAGGAGAGAGGAAGAGAGAACGGGAGTGATAAACAGCCGCGGCACGCGTTGCGAACGTTTAAAACGATGATAAACGTAATGAACGCGCGTTTTGGTTGTAACTGCTATTTCGTAGATGTAATGTTTCTCATGCATTGGTACGATAGCGCGCTTGACAAATAACGCGACAAATTTGATTGTGTTAATTGCGTACCGTAACGATGAACGTATAGTCGAGAAAGGGGCAAAATGGACCGACAGAGATATATAAGCTGTTATCGTGATATTAAAAATGCGAATTGATTTCTTATTGAAAAATTTCTTTAGTAACAAATATTTCGGTATTTTCGGGATAAAAAATACGATTTGGGGCAAAATGGACCGGATAAATAAAAAAGGCCGTTTTTACGATTTCGAAAGCATCAATTGACTATTTGTTGAATAAAATCATCTCGTATCAAATATTTTTTGGTTTTTTGAGAGAAAAAAATAGTTTGGGGGCAAAACGGACCGAATAAGTAAAAAGGCTGTTTTTACGATTTCGAAAGCATCAATTGACTATTTACTGAATAAAATCATTTTGTATCAAATATTTTGGTTTGTTGAGAAAAAAAATGGTTTGGGGGCAAAACGGACCGGAAATTACGTTTTTCTCGCGTTTATTCAGCGCTATCTGAATGCCGATGTCGCGTTTGCGTGTTCCATTTTGCCCCATTCTCCCGTAAGCTTTGTGTATTACATATACAACGAAATCTAAAATAGTTCTCCGATCGCAGGAGTGTTTATACGATCGAAGCTGTCGCGAGCACCGACCACAGCCGCAAAACACACATCTATACTCTCCGTGTTTCGTCGAGTTTATGGAAACTTCTCTTCGGCCCTTTAATTTAATCGGTTAACAAAGTTTCCCGCGAAACTCTCTCTCTCATTACAACCGCTCGGACTTTACAACCGCGAAGTCGATTGACGACAAATAATTTCTCCGATAATCGCGGCAACGTTTCCGTATAATTTGTTTTTTTTTTTTTTTTTTTTTTTTTTTTTTTTTTGTCATCACGAATTCCATAATTACCTCGAGCCGAGCATTTTCGAGCCCTTCCACGTTCGGAAGCCTTGATTGATCGCCTTCGTCGTGGATACCGCGGCGTTGTAAATTCTCCAGTAGAAAAACAGCATGACTAGCATCGGTATGTAGAAGGAACCGAGGGCACTGAAAGAAAATATTGGAAAACGAGTGAGTTGAGCATTAAGCAAAGTTGCGTCGAGTGAATGCGAAAGCGAAAGAACGTGAGGGGGGGAAAAATGGCACAAGAAGGTAAATTAAATTTTTCTCTAGAGAATCGATATTCCGATGAGAAAAGTCGAGAAAAAAAAAAGATATACTTTTATTTCAACAAATATATCGATAAATATAGTCAATAATAATAATAATAATTTTTTAATTTTTTTGGGAAAAAAATAATAAATAATAATTTTTTAATTTTTTGGAAAAAAAAAAAAAAAAAAAAAATTTTTTTTGGGAGCCAAAAATGATAAATAATAATAATAATAATAGTTTTATCGTTGCGCAATAACGCATAATGGCAATAGTACGCAATCCCCGAGCGATAAAACAGCCCCTCCGTTACGGATTCCGTAATTTTTTTTTTCCGCCCCCTATCCGCGTGTCCAGTAGCCACCGGATACTTCAATCTCGAAATCTCTCCGAGACCTCGGGACCACTCGGGCAGCGATATCCCTTATCGTCCCGAGTGGCTCACCAACATCGATTAGAGATCGAATTAATATTCTCAACGCGCCATGAATGCCGGTTTGCCGGTCGCGGTTTTGCGAACGGTCTCAAGGGCCTCTGTTACCTCGCAACACGTTCCCTCCCTCTCTCTCTCTCTCTCTCTCTTGCGCTCTCGTTGTTCCCCGTCGACAAGAGTACGTATATTCACGCATTCGGGGTTTAGCTACCCTCGTCACGCGCCGGAATTAATTATTATATATTTACTCGAACAAACGACGACGGAGTAAAGGCGGCCGCGGTATGGCACCGGCGCGTGCTTCGTTAACCGAACTTGGATGCTCACTCGGCGCGCCTACGTGAATAATTATACTATATCCAATAGATAGCACTCCCTCCCCGTCGCGGCAACGAGGACCGAAGAAGGGAGAACAATTCCGCAAGCGTGCGGTACACGAACGATTAACAATTTGCTTGTTCAACGTGCAGTTATCCGATTCTCCGGGGGAAAGACAATAGGACAGTAACGGAGAATCGTCTATACCTTCGACGCCATTCCGCAAATAGCGAACCGCGCGATTTCCGCACTCAAAGAATTTATTTTCTATAGAATAGCACAACTTTTTTTTTATATTATATATATATATATATTAATATATCTTTGATAAAAAATATAAAAAATGTTTAAAAATAATGTCAATAAAAATTTAATAAATATATATTATAAATGAATATATCATATTCATGTGATATTATTATTATTTTTTAATAATAATATAATATTTATTTATAAATAATAAATAATTGTATATATTATTTATTATTTGAATTAAAAAAAATTATTTAAATAAATTAATTTTTTCTTTTTTTTTTTTTTTCTGTATGTTTTATTTATTATTATTATTATTACGATTATAAAGCCGAAATTTTAATAAGCGAACGCGAAAAAAAATCGATCGGTATACGAAATTAGATCGAAGGAATCGAAAGTAAGAAAAAGATTTTTTTTACCTGTAAACGACGTAACCAGCGTCGTTGGTGAGTTCGCATATCCACGGACACGGTTTGACCGGCAAGAGTATCGTCGTCGTGTTGAACGGACCGGTGTGTCCGGACGTCACGTTGTGCGGAGGGTGAGACTGCATTCGAGAATCGAAGGGCGACATCAGCGAGAGCGTCGGGAGGGTTGGGGATTACGAGGGAGGCACAGAGGGCGCGCGACACGGACAGAGAGAAAGATTATAAAAAAACGAGGAACATCCGGCGGGAGATATCCGTTTTGAAACCATAGTTAATTAATCTTCCTTACGCTCTCACCGTCTCTCCGCGCCCCGAGAGATTTCTCGGTCATCGCGATTATACATTAAGAGGAAACGAAGCGAGATATAGAGAGGGAGTGGATTAATTAACCACGGATGCTCGGTTATGACGAGTATAACCCCCAACGTACCCTTTGATCTTTCCATCCGACTAGGGGTGGAAAACATATAACAAAGCTGAGGACCCACACAGCGGCGACTAGCAGTCTCGCCCTCTTCGGCGACATTATCTGCAGGGAAATAAATAAATTTCATTTTTTTTTTTTTTTTTTTTTTTTTTTTTTTTCAATTTCGTACCAATTTAGTTTGTATAGGAGTCGTATAGCGCGAGGAAAACGAGGGGAAAAAAAATATGGCGTGTAATTCGTAAATGTGCTTTACGATCGCGAGAACGTTTACGAGGGGCGAACGGGGCGAATCGAAAGAGACGCGGTATATAAAAAAAAAAAAAACCAAAGATTTAATTCAAACGAGTGTAGCGCTCTGTGGAATTAGAGTACACATTATGGTACTTAATTCCTAAGAGTACCGTACGCAATGCCTGAAATCTTTGATGTTTATAACCTCTGTTTCAACTCGCCCCGGTCACCGTTATTACGAGTTAAATACATCGCGCGTTTCCGTGAATTTCTTTGAGGGAATAAAAAATAGGGAAGTTCTGCGTGGGTGAGCGATGGTAACAGGAAAACGAAGTAAATATCCCATTGATCATCCCACGTGAGGATTATACGATGCAATTTAGATAGAAATAGGATTGACAGATCTCTCTGTATACAGCTCTCGTGCGTTAGCTTATGGATAGACACATATCGGGGAACGTTACGTCGTTGCAAGATGTCGGGACGGGGAATGGAGGCTTTGTGGAACCGACGGTCGTAATACGAAACAACAGAACATAATATCGTCCCCCAGTTAATACGGTTTACCTGAGGATAACTGACGGGTCTCGTCACTGCTAGATATCGGTCGAGACTTATGGCGCAAAGATTGAGAATCGATGCGGTGCACATCCACACGTCGACGGCGAGCCAAACTGAACACCATATATCACCGAATATCCAAACCTTTGAAAACATTTATAAATCATTTATCTCACGAGACTAACGTTATTTTAACGTTTTTATTATTACGTTGTCGATATTATTGAGCGGCACGTTAGCGGCAACGGAAAGAAGTGGAAAAAAAGATCGAAAGGGTAAAACGGAGCGAAATAAAACAGTTGCGTGATTTTGAAATTATATTAATTTTCCGAAGACATTTCAGCTATTTTAAGATACATAATGAATTAATTGAACTTATTTAGCGCATCCGGACGTAATTTGAAAAAAATTGGGGCAAAATGAATCGGCTACGGAGAGTGTTTCGGGAATTTCGGACGAAAAAGAGTATTTATTTTTTTTTATCGATGGAAAAAAATTGGAAGACGAATTCTTCGTGATTATTTGTTGGTTATGGTGTTTTGATCATAAAAAAACATCGTCGGGCGTAAATATTAAAAATTGTAGGAAATGTATCTTTTTTTTTAAAATAACGATTTTTTTTTTTTTTTCGGGATATTTTAAAAAATTGAACTTATTTCGCGGGGTGTTCTGGTCGGCGATATTTTTTGCGTAATCAGGACATCGATAGAATAAACGACTGGACAATCGCAGTCAAGACTCAAAATTAATGTTTTAAACATTAAATTACGAAAGAAATCCATTCTGATGATATTTTCATCGTAAGTTTCGAAACGTTTCATTTCGCCCCGGTCTTCGCTATAGCATCGTAAGTTTCTGAATTTTTCAAGACAAACTGTCGTCATGGTACTGCGACCAATGCGACGATTCGCAAAGCTGCATGCATTTTTCATGTATCCTTAAATGAACACTGCGCCAGCAACAAGAAGAAGAAGAAGAAGAACATGTAACAGCAGCTGTGCACCGGTGGCGGAAGATACGAAAGAAAAGAAACAAAAAATAAAAGCGAAGAAACAAAAGTAACAGAAACTATCAGTTCGCTGTGACATCGCGGATACGGTATCCAGTGCAGTACAGTACTCTGTGGTATTTCGGTAATAACGTGTATCAATAATATTCTCGGAAAGTCAACGAGCGATACACATGTTCGCGTAACGTTGGTTCGTACTGTTGTGTCGCGAACGGAGGTAAATCGGGAAGCAGGCGACACATATCGTACCGTCGTTCGTGTTACCGTATATAATTGGAGTAGCGCGCGAGGTCGCAGGGCATTCGAAGTCGAAGCGACGCGAGAAGTTGGCGAAAAGTTTCGCGAACCCGAACTCGTAACGTTGGACCCCCGATAGATACCGTTACGGGGGCGTGGAACGAAAGTTTTACAGCTGTGCGGTTTTGCGCGGTGGTCTCGTTTCGACCACAACAGGGTTTCGTCGGTTCCCGGCGAACGACTACAGATATACGTACGCTGTATTAACGGCATCGTACATACAATCCCGCACCGTGGCCAAGGGGATAGATATAGCAATGAAAATCTCGAACGTCTCACGTTCGCGAATTTTCTTCAGTGTCGGTACCGACTTTTTCGCTATCAAGAATATGTTATACACACCGACGCGATCTTTTATTCGTATCGATTCCGGTCTATTGACGCCCCGGTCTTTCACCGGAATTAAGTAATTATTTTAGCGGAAGCGCAGTGGGGCAAAATGAACGTCGCGCGAAATATAGAGGAGACCGGGGCTATTTGAAACACGAAGAAAAATGAATTCGTAGCGTAAAATTGAACGTTTCAAAAACGGCAAAACGGCGGCAAACGGCGGTGGGGCAAAATGAACATCGCGCGAAATATAGAGGACACCGGGGTTAGTTGAAACACGAGAAAAGTCGGTAATCCACTGTAAAAAAAATTGGAATCGAACGCTCAGATTGTAAAGATCGATATTTTTCGTTACGCATTCGTAAATCGTCATATGTTTGTCTGAAAATCACTTGACGCTCAATTTCGATTATAAATAATAAAAATCCGTTTATACAAGTTTCGGTAAATACAGCGCCGGCAGCCATTGATTCGGACCGCACCAGGTGGGTCTTTAAATAATCATTACTAAAATTCAACAGTCAAAAAGAAAGGCTGTCTCGGTACGTAACAAAAGAGATTCAACACAATATCACCGATTTAATTTGATTACATCGAAAGTAATTTTCATTTCGTCGAAAATTATTCTCGATTTTTTAATTGAATTTGTATTATAATGAGAAATTAGTTAAAATACACCGTATCGTTCGTGAATTGTATGCAAAATGAAAATTTATCAATTTTCACTCCATTCGAAGTGGAGACCATTTTGCCCCATAATTTCTATATTTCATCCGAATGTGTCAAATGAGCGTAACTAATGAATTCGCGTCTCACAAACAGTTAAAATATCTCCCAGAAGTTGATATTACTTGAAATCACTTAACCGGTCCATTTTGCCCCACTGTAGCCAATACACTTTTAATTACGAAAGCTTTCACATCGGCTGTTGCACAGTTCCGAACGCTAAAGGGTAGCGAGCAAAAAAAAAAAAAAAGAACGAACGCAAGCGAGAAAATTGAAGCGGTCACGAGAAAGAACCGTATGTCCGTAAGAGTGGCTTTGAAGGTGGTACCGGCGTATCAAAGATATCGATACTACGTGGTTATAGCGCGAAACCCGGTCGTGGTACATCGAGAATTCATCGACCTAATGGACTCGAGCGGTTTTTTTTCATTGTTGAAGACCCGTACGATGCGGGAACGTCGAAGCTAACAGAGACTACAACCACATGGATAGCCAATGAGGCTGCAGACCACACGGGTTAGGCCCGTATATATATAGGGGAAGTTGGGGTAAAATGGACCGCTTTAGCAATTCAAGGAGTCTTCTCGATGTGCACAACACTTTTCCACTACTTTTGAACCAAAAAATAGATTCTTCACACCGCCTTAGACTATAAAAACGAAAAAAAAAAGAGTGGGGCAAAATGGACTATCATAAAAAAAAATGAAAATATGAATTCCCCCGTATTAAAAATAATGAAAAACTTTATAAAAAGACTATTATCTGCAATTATCTATTTTTCGTATCGATCCATTTCCCGATTTTTTTTTTTTTTTTTCAGGAAAACAGTGATCCATATAAATAATGGTTATGAAACTTGAAAAACGAACTTTTTTTTTTATTTTTAGATTTAAGGGGTTCGTACATTTTGATCGAAAGATCGAATAAACGCGACTGTTCCATTTTACCCCATTGGCCCATTTTGCCCCACCTTTTCGCTATATATCTTCAGTGCGTGTAGGGATCGTCGGCGGATATTATACGAGGGCATAGATTGCCATTATATTTATGATATCTCACCTTGAAAACTTCCCATGTTGCGCTGAAAGGCAGAACGGCCACTCCTACGAGAAGGTCGGCGACCGCCAGACTAACTATAAACATGTTAGTGACGTTTCGCAGCTTTGTTGTATGGTAAACCGCGAGAATGACGAGAACGTTGCCGAGTATAACCATTACGTCGACTATCGCAAGTACGACGAGGGTCGCGACGATACCCGCTCCTGACCACTCGACCTCCTCGTACAAAGCGGAACAGGCGGTAACGTTGAGGTCCCGCATCGCCGATTTAGCGACTCCAACGATGATTCTCGGCCCTCATACCGTCGAGCCGGAAATTTTTTTTTTTTTTTTTTTTTTTTTTTTCACCAACGATTTTTTTTTTTCGGGGATTTTTTATTTAATTTATTATTATTTTTATATATCAATGCGCAATGAGACTAGAAATTTGCAACGATCGATCGTCGATCACTTTCGATTTTTCGGTCGATCGTTCGCTGCGTCGATACCCTGTTTTTTTATGCTCCGAGAAATTTTTTGTCAATTCTGAGCGTTTCTCACGCAATCATCACCGTCTGGTCAATTTTTTTTTTTTTTTTTTTTTTTTTTTTTTTTTTTTTTTTTTTTTAGATCGACCGGAGCTCTCGACGGTTTTGATTCGTATCGGAACAGTTATTCGAAAGATTAACGCGATCCACCGAAGTTTCACACTTCACAGGGATTCCGTTGATCGATCGTTCGTTAAGAGTTTCGCAAATTTATTTTGCGCCCCCGAAACATCTCGAGAAACTTTGTTAACGTTTGTCACTTTTTTTTTTTATTTTTTTTTTTTTTTTTTTTTAAGTCTTTCGTTCGTTTAGCTTTCGCGAGTCACTCGTTTTCGTTGTCTCTCGGTCGCTGATGCGCGCGAAATTTTTTGTTCTTTGGTATCACCTTTGCGATCGTAATATTTCACTCGTTGCAGTGTCACATTCGCGTATTCGATATTTTACAACCAGAAGAGAGATAGCGAGAGAGAGAGAGCGATTGAAAAAAAAAAAAAAATAATAATAATGAAAAAGCCAATCGCTTTAACTCGACTATGTTAAATTAATTCGATTATAATAGAGATATTTTAATACAGTTAATCAGCCTTCGAACGTGTTATTTATACTTTTTTTTCTCACTTCTTCATTTAATATATAATTTTTTTTTTTTTTTTTTTTTTTTTTTTAATTTGAAGATTATTATTATTATTTTTTTTTTCTAATCTCACGGCACTGAATTAAATCGCGCCGACGGTTGACAAGTTTGTTTTACACGGTAATATATATATATATATATACGCACGTTATATCTATAATTAAAATCACAGCCATTAAAACAATAGTATCATTGGGAACGACGTTCAATTTACATTTTTTGGGTTTACGTTTTTCTTTCGTTTTATGTTGATTTTTTTTTTTTTTTTTTTTTTATTATTATTATTTTTTTTTAACTCCCAATATCTTTTCACGAATTTCTTCTTCGATTTTTATATCGTCGATTACGCGATGTTTTTTGTTTTTTTTTTTTTTTTTTTTTTTATACGCTAATCAGCGTCGATAGTTGCGGGCCGATTAAACGATCTTTCGATACTTCCAATACTGCAGGTACCGTAGCGGTCCCAAAGTCCAATCGTTCCTTAGGCGTTTCGCTGCTCGTCGCATCTTATTGAATCCGATACACCGCACGCCGTCGCCGTCTTCGCTTTCTCTCCGCTCTCTCCCTCTCTCTCTCCCTCTCTCTCTGTTTCTCCCTTAATAATCCGTCGCCGTTTTCCAACGCGTCTAAGATATCCTCTCGAAGTGTGCGTGTCGCATCTCTCGACGTTGCGCACAACACTCCCTGATGAGCTCCACGGCGTTCCTCATCAGCTAATTATTCCGTCTCGTTCTCCATTACCGCGATACCCTCGTCTCTGTAAAGAGAAAGAAAAAAACATTTTCGTTGGCCTTGGAGAATATTTTAATACACGAGAGAAACGTTCTTGTACAATAAACCGCGAATATGATACACTTGAGAGACGGGGTTCGGCATGAATTACGCAAAAGTGGGGCAAAATGGAGACGAACGGCAAAGCGGTAAAATATGCTGACGACCAATTTTCATATTTTTACGAAAAATTCACCACAAAAAAAAAAATATAATAATAATAAATAAAAAAATTAACAACCAATAAATTTTATAACAATAATAATAATAATAATAATAAAAAATTAAAAAATTTTATTTTTATTTAAATTTTTTTTTTATAAATTTTATGGTGATTTTTTAAGTTATTTTAGCGTCTGTCCATTTTGCACCACTCTCTCCTACATGCGACGAGACGAAGAGATGGAGTTCGAAAAAGAGTTACTGTTAGCCTCGCCGCTCGGCGACAGAACGAACGGAGGAACGAGAGAACCCGATTTCCATTTCACGCTCGACACGACTCCGACGGTCTTTCAAATTCACAAAGTCGCATAAGACAGCAGAGAGAGAGAGAGAGAGAGAGGGTAGAGAGAGGATAGAGAAAGAGAGACGGATAGAGAGACTCTGCGAAGCAAGGAGAACTTTCAGCATGAATATTCGTGTAATAAGTAGAAAGGAGAAAAAGAGAGGAGTAAAGGAGAGAGCGGGAGAGGTTGTCGGAGACAAGAAGCTATCGAACCTTCGAACTTACAGCTAATGCGAAACTTTAATACGTTTCGCGGACTCTCGCAATTCTCGCGGCGCTCGAACCCCGACTCGTCGAACGTTATTGTTGTCGATTTATTCGTTCGATCGTTGACTTTTACGGGAGGGCTGAAGCTAATCGTCGGAAACTTTGGGTACGTCGGGGATGAAAAGAAAATATATATTTCAGACGATTCGCCGATATTCCCGAAGCAAATTTTGCCCCAAAACTAATATAGGATTCGCGTTCAGCGCGAAAAATCAAACACAAGTTTTCATCGGGTTTTCGAAAAGTTTTTATCGATTTTTTCGCGATCCTATCGAAAGTTCCACTATCACTGTTAAGATGTATCGAAAATTATTAATTTTCATGAATTTCAATCGCAAAAAAAATTATTATTTCTCGCTTCGTGAACACATTGAATTTATTGCGTTTCTGTCGATCGCGAAGAGCTGCCAATTCTTTAACTTTTTTTTTTTTTCTATTGAGTACGTAATTTTATTTTTATGAATTTCTACTTTCCGATAAATAAAAAAAAAAAAAATTCGAAAAAATAAATTACATAATAAACGTTAAATAAATTAATTATTAAATAAGAATAATAATAACATTTTTTTTTAACGAAAAAAATTCTTCCTTTCGATGTTTCCTTCATTTTTTTTTTTTTTTTCATCATTGCGGTACTTCTCGATAGATTATTACACTTCGATGCAAAAAACCGTAAATAATTCAACTCTACACCCGACGTGCGCTCGTTGCTGACAAAAATGCACTCCGCCACTTTTTCATAAAGTAAACCCTTTTGAATAAAAAATTCTACAACGTCCCGCGTAGAATTTTCGTCGAGATCTCTACATTTTTTTTCTTCGCTTATACTTGCTGTTCCATTTTTGCAATTTTATTTCTTTTCTCTCTCAGTTTCTCTGCCCGAAGCCCTTTTATGCTCACGAATCCACTCTTTACTCCATTTTTTTTTTTTTTTTTTTTTTTTTTTTTCATTTCCCGGACTCATCGCTCGCCACTGTCCATTCCTACAGTTCTGTTCGTAGTCAGTCGCGCGCGACTTTTCCTCTCCGGAGTGCACGTGAGCTAAATGTATACACGTGCCATGTGCGGCATAGCAGGCCGCAGACTATAGATATAGAAAACGTATGTTCCATCTTCAATTATACACGAGAATATGTACGATATGGAGGTTGACGGCGCGACGAACGAATAGAGAAAAGGAAGAAAAAAATACGAAAAAAAAAAAAAAAAAAAAGGAAAGAGTTGTATAAAGCCTCTCGCCGTCCGATAGTCGGGTCGTGAGACACACACGAGAAATTGCAGTGTCACCAAACTTGTAGTGGACGCGAATGGTATTATATTCCAACACAAGTTTGCAGACTCCTGCAAATCCCTTCGTGCGGTCAAAGACTCGGTGTCCCAATGAATAATCGACGATTCTCTATGTACGACGGAGTCTGCTCCGTATACACGTATATATATGTCGTTCATACGTTTGTTCTGACGACACTTTAGAGATCGATATACGAAATATATTTAAAAAGTGATGGCAAGAAGCATTGTCGGTACGTGGCGCGTTTATTCAACGAAATATCGATGTTCTTATTTTTCTCTGACTCTCGTGTTCACGACTGTTCTTGACGCGTTATCGATTCATTTGTCGGACTCGAGTTTTCCGCACGTCGCTCTATCATTATTACCCATTCGTTCGTTTTTCGCTGTCGATAGAATGAAAAGAGAGTTCTCTTTTACCAATTGCCTTTTTTCCTATCAACAAGTGTTCGAAGTACGTGACAGCGGAAAATGTAGAAAAAAGCGCATCTCCCGGCAAATTAACTGCATTTGTAGGTTATGAATGCATTTTTTTTCAGAGTCAAATTAAAATTTGATAAAATTTCACGAATTACTTTTCACCGACACAAATAATAATAATAATCATATTTTATTATTATTATTGACATTTATTCATTAATTTAATATCATTTAAATTATTATTATTATTTTTATACGATAAATAATACATCGATAAATTTTTTTTTTTACCCGAGGAATTTTCGCAGTCGAGTTAAATTTTGGGTATTTATTGACGATTTTTAAATAAAAAAATGTTTCCACGCGTCGGGAATCCGACATTCGGAGATTTGCGAAGGTATGAAGTTCGATGCTACAAGTTATTCGATTAGTTTTCGGAAATTCACGTCGATGCGCATTCGCGTACCATTGTCGAGATTTCGTCGAAAAATCTCGCGAAAATCAGCGTACGTAAAGGCGACGGATTTTCTTATTTGACATTTTCCGCCGCGGCGGTGTACATCGACACCGGCATTATGCATAAACCCATTCGCCAGAGAGGTTTATATGCTTGGCACGGGGGTGGCACCGAGTCTGTCGTGTTCTCACGGGAAATGTGCACAGCATACGCGTGACAATTTTCATCCGGTGTTACCAAGTTTTGCGGGTTTATGGTATATGCATATACGGTTGAGTACAGAGCATTCGCTGTAAGGCTGTGAGGACGACGACGACGACGAGAACGGTGAGGTATGACAATAAGGCTCCCGGACGCATTATGTATAACTACTTCGGGACTTTTACCGCGTCATAATTTTTTTTTTTTTTTTTTTTTTTTTTTTTCTTTACACTTACTTTATCCCCTCGTTTCGAGGAAATCCAGCCACATCCCCAAGACGTGTCCCTACTTCATTTTTTATTATTATTGTTGTTGTCATTATTATTTACATTTTTTTTCTTAAAAAAAAAAAAAAAAAAAAAATTCTGTGATATTTAAGAAAAATCGTCAATAGAATTTGCAAATATATTTCGTCGGAAATTTTTATTTTTATTTTTGAATTATTATTATTAACAGTATATTTAAATAAAATTTCGATTAATAAATCAATAATAAAAATTGACATAATAATTTTTAAAAAATGAAAAATTTTTCGTAATAATTTTCAATTTTTTTTTTCACGTGTTTTATCAACGATTATTCGGAGCAATGGATTCCGAATTCGGTATTTCTAGTCGTGCAGTTCGCGAAGCAATGTTCACTGATTTTTTATCTCCATTTTCAACTTCTCTTCCAACACCCAAATGACAATGATGTAAGACGTTTGCGTTTTGACACGAGACGGCAAAGTAATCCCCGGTGCGGTAGGGAGAGAAGAAAAATCGTTGGGTGGAGATGCCGCGGAGATAAATAGCATCTCGTTGCGGCGTTGCATGGAAAAGGGGTGACTCGCGAGAGATAGATAGCGGTACCGAGAAAACTTTTTAAAATCCGTGCGGTGAACAACGCCGATTTTTTTTTTTTTTTTTTTTTTTTTTTTTTTTCGTATATATTAAATCTATGTATCGGGTTTTCGATAGAATCGTATGTGTTCAGATTAGAGATGTTTCACGTGTCCCGTGAGACGAATTAACGTCAAACTCCAGTCGTCCATATAGAAATCGATTGTGCTGCTATCACGTGTATATATAGAAGTATATAGCGGAGAGCTGATATATCAGAGAGACGTGCGGGTATTGGTTTATATACATATATATATAGATATATATATATGTATGTAATAGCTAATAGGAGTTATGCAGGTCGTGTCCAGTGGCTATTACGGCGCTCCCCCGAGTTATCGTATAGCGGGCATCTCTATATATCGACGACGAGGGTTTTCTCTCTCTCCGTTATACTCGCGAAAGCTTCGATCTCTCACGTACAGAAATGAGCGAAATAATTAAGAGTGCGGTATCGGGGACGGCGCCTGTATGGCAACAATAATGTTTCCAGCATCGGACGAATTATTCTCCGGTGACCCGCTCCCGAGCTTTACCCCGAGTCCGGAATATCAATTGCCCGTTCGGTTCGGAGATCCAATTTCGATTTGGTACTGATTCGTCATAATATATCGATGGCGTTATTGTATTCCTAGCTAAACTCTCTCCCGTTCCGTCTGTCGTCGTTTCAATTTTTTCGCTATTCTTCATTTTTTTTTTTTTTTTTTCGAAATTTCGTTCGATTTATTTATTTATTTATTTATTTATTTATTTATTTATTTATTTATTTATTTATTTATTTATTTATTTATTTATTTATTTATTTATTTATTTATTTATTTATTTATTTATTTATTTATTTATTTATTTATTTATTTATTTATTTATTTATTTATTTATTTATTTATTTATTTATTTATTTATTTATTTATTTATTTATTTATTTATTTATTTATTTATTTATTTATTTATTTATTTATTTATTTATTTATTTAATTTTTTCATTTTTTCATTTATTTAAACTCGTCGGTAATTTCTATCGCGTGGATTCGCCGCGTCTCGGGTATTCGAGAAAATTTTCAGAATAATTCGTGTTTCGCATGAGAGTAAAGAGCTTCAAGTACGCCGCGAGATGTATCGTGCGAGATACCGAAACCGGACACGTGTGAGCGCCAAGGAGCTCGTGCCAACTATCTTTCCTGTGTGGGCTCTGCACGATTTTACCAAGGAAAATGGACTATAACACGATGAGTAATAGGGTTGCTTCGCAGTCGCGTCTCGTCTACCGTCTCCTATACCGTCTCTTGCTAATTTAATTTACAGTCAAACTTGATCGTTTCTATGGATACATGTATGCATCCCGTATCTACAGCTATGAACGATCCGGCGTGACACACGCGGCAAATTTATACGCCATTTTTATTTTCCGCGCTAAAGTCGTCCGTTCGTCAAGCTTTTGTGATAAACCAATTAAAATATTGAAAAAGTCGACTATATTTTATAAAAAAAGTAAAAAAATCATTTTTTTTTTAACTTTTTTATAAATCGGGAATAGAGTCTCTGGTTACGATTAACTTTGCCACCTTTCGTCAGTTTTTTCCGCGATCTTTTTTCGCGCGAAAAGTCGACTATATTTTATAAAAAAAGTAAAAAAAATCATTTTTTTTTTACTTTTTTATAAATCGGGAATAGAGTCTCTGGTTACGATTAACTTTGCCACCTTTCGTCAGTTTTTTTCGCGATCTTTTTTCGCTGACGATGAGCAACAAACGCAAGCGCTTCAGTTTGCTCGACACTGATATCGAGGAGAAGCAGCAGCAGCCAAACAATCGGGTGCAAACGAGATTCCGGATTGGCAAGAGAGAAAGTGGGTAGAGTGAGGTACGGGAGACTGTTGGCCTACCGTCGTCGTACTCCCCTTCATCCCCCTTCATCCCCCTTCCCTTCCGCACCCCATAGCGCCTCGCGATAACCAACTTGCAGCTTTCGCAATGGGCTGCAGCTGAAAGCTCCCAGTGCACCTCGAACTTGGAGCAATAATTACGCCCGTACGGTACACTTGTCAATTTGCAGCTCGTCGAATTAAGCTGAGTTCTGCCTCCGTTGACTCTTCCATCCCCGGTGCACTTCTCTTAATATGTTCACTCACTCCGTCGGTCTGATTCTGTCACTCCGATTTTAAACTGCCGTCTTAAACGGCTTTCTGACTCTACAATATTTCTCTTGCGCTTTTACAACTTTTGTTCTGTACGCACGAAGGTTAATCAAAGACGAAGCTTCGCAACGAAAGCGCAAATTTTCCGAGAAAATCCCGTTAGAGACAGAAGTTCGCTTCGACGATTTAACAGCTTCGAGATTTTTCAAATTTTCCGTATTTCCGGGGATAATTAATGTTTATAAAGGATTTAAAATTGTATCCTTTATTGTTGCGATGTATTGCGAAGTATTCGAAGTATTGCTATATTTCCAGTGTTTTAAGGGGGTAAATTTAACTGGCGGTTCGGAAAGCGAAAAATGTTAAATTTTTTTTTTTTTTTTTTTTTTCAAAAATTTTCGGAGTTAAAAAAAAATGTATAAAACGTAAATATACTGAGTTTTCGAAATTTTTTTTTTTTTTGTATGGAAAAAATATCGAAGTATTACTTCGATACGATTTTTTGTTATCGTAATAATGTTTTGACAATGTGAGTAAAATTCCTCCGTAAATACGAAATTCCACGATTATTACCCAAAATACCATTCTTCCGAAAGTTATTATTATAAAATGAATAGAATGCACTATGACAGTAATTTCGGCAATGTACTCTATACATTTCACTGTACATTACGATCCTTTGATTGAATTATCATCCCGAAGTACAACTAAACCATCAAACAGTATGCGCAACGCAACCCCTGACTGACTATGAGATGGATATTGAGTTTACAGATCGGAGTTAACAAACATCCGGCAACCGTTGCCACCGTTGCGCGGTTCAGTGAATTTCACCCCCTCCCCCCTCCCCCTTTCTCTACCCCTGAAGTCCAAAGGTCAGAGGGTGAATGAAGGAGAAGAAACGTATCGAGCGGAGAGAGTATTACAACGGCCCAAAGATTCGGTCGAACGATTTCGAGTATCCGCGATAGGAACGTCCACGACACGTGCAGGCAGTGTACCCTTATATATAGATACATACAAGACGAGAGGGTCGTCTCATCCTAATCTATATAGTGCAGCATCGCCAAGGAAGCGAGAAGCTTCTTAGGAGCCGTTGCCTCGGCTACTACCGTCTCCAGTTCTTTTCTTCTTCTTCTCTACTTTTTCTCTCTTTTTTTTTTTTTTTTTATTTCGTTTCTACGCGAGAGTAAAGTTTCCGCGCGAAAGTTGCGGACCACGTACAGCGGCGCGAGCTGCTCGAACGTGCGATTCTGCTTCCGCGTTCGATGTATAGCGAGAGAGGGGAGAGAGGTCCGCGTTAGCGAAATAGGAGAATCGAAGAGTGTTGGAATGATAGGCGGATGGTCTTTGGTCGGTATAGAGTCGCGCGAAGTTACTAACGGCGAAGACATCGACGAATGGAGAGTGTGAAGTGCGAAAAAAAAATTACTTCCGATCGCGAGGAAAAAAAAAAAAAAATACGAAGTATCAACTTGTCGAAATAATGGGAATCGTGCGAATGGGAGTAACATATTATTTTTTATATATTAAAAATATATAAAATAAAATGTATTATATTATATTATTATTATTTAAATAATTGTATATTTAATAAAAAAAATATTTTATTTGATAGTCAATAATATTAATATTATAAAAAATATATAAAATATTTAATGATTTTCAATAAATTTTAAAATTTCAATGTTTTTAAATATTTTCGATGTTATTACAGTGTACGAAAAAAAAAAAAAAAAAATTCGTTTCGGTAGCCAGCGAACCTACATTTCCGCGAAAAAACTCATTTCCGTATAGTTTTTTTTGTTTTTTTTTTTTTTTTTCGTTTTTTTTTTCCCACAAAGTTAATTGTCATGAATGCAATAGCTTCGGGCAATCGACATCGATGTGGCGTATCCACGACCCGGAGAATATACACAAAGCCTCGTTGTCCGAAATCGTGCTGAACGAGAATTCTCGTAAAAGGATTGTCAATGCGACATATATCGTACGAAACAAAAAAAAGAAGAAAAACACAAACAAAAACCGAACAAACCGCAAAAATACGAAAAAAAAAAAAAAAATAATAATAATAAAAATAAAAATAGAAACACAAGCGAAAAATCGGAGCGCAGTGGAAAACCGACAACTTGCGTTGCGAAAAACGGACGTTTTGTTTGCACGCCGGGAAGCGTATGTAGGTAGCAACTGGAGGCCGATTAAACCGTTTCATATACCCGTGTAGCGCGTCGCGGATTGGTGGGTTCGAGATTTTTACCGAAGTTAATACCATTGCTGGAACGACTGTTATTTTCATTCGAATACTTAATTGGGGCGCATCGATCTCTATCCATTGAGGGTCTCTCTGTCCGGAACAAACAGAACAAACAAAGGCCCGCGACGTTTCAGACGGGAGATTGAGATTCTCGTTATACGAGAGATCGGAGCAAAACGGCCGACTGAGGAATACAGGCCTTTGCGATAATTCCAAAGCCAGAAATTTACTGTTTATTGCCAAAAAATTCAATTCGTAAAAAGCTTAACGAGTTTTGGAGAAAAAAAAAAAGCGTTTTGGGGCAAAATGGACCACCGCTTAAAATTTAAAAAATTCATTGATGGAGTTTTTTGATCTATTAAATTTAAACTTCGTAAAAAATGTTGAAAAGTTGTATTACATTTTGCGAAACTTTTTGTTTTTTTATTAGATTTTTTTATTTTTAGCTTTTTACACATTTCGAACGAGAAACGAAAAATTTTCGATTTTGTTTAAAAAAAAAAAAATAAATCATCAGTTACATTTCAACACATTTTTTGTTACGTCATAATAATAGTCATTTATCGTTTACAAATAAAACAGATTTTGTATCCGAAAAAAAAAAAAAAAACAGAGCTGCAACATCAACTAACTTTTTTCCGAACGGCAATTATCGCAAAAAAAATAGTTTTCCAAATTTCAAAATAAAACATAATCGATATCACATAAAAATCGAGGTGTTCCATTTTGCCCCTTTTTTCCCTAAATTGCGTAAAAAAATAAATCTCTCAACTCCCCGTATTTTCCATTGTTTCGCCGAATTAAACCGACCATCGGAGAAAATTTCTCTCTTTCTCTCTTTTCCTCGTTTCCGTATTCTCTCCATTTCTCTCGTGTTCGGGTTATTCCCCAGGAGTAGCAGATAACAAGAGGCCGCAAACGCGGGTGTTACAGAGTCAGAAAGTTGTATTATTAACTCGAGCGGTAGAGTAGTTCGTTGACAACTGTAACACCTCCGCTAATGCCCGATGCACCATCGGCTTTACCGGCACATCTCTCTCTTCTCTATCTCTCGTCGTGTCTCACGGAATAGTGTGGGTTTGCATATACCTATAGGTATTATGTGTGGAACAGTCGTTGCAGCATACAGTGACTATAGTTTATCGCGATGCTGTATGAACGCCTGCAGCAGTCGCTCCGTTCCCTATTCACGCTGTTCATCCGCGCTGCCCGTCAACCACCCGGTGCCCACGTACACAACTCCCTCCCCTTTCCCTCCCTCCCACCCTCCCTCCTTCCCACCCCCGCGTTAACGAGACCGCTCGCAAATATTAGCCAAGTATGTAGAGCCCGTAGCCGGGCTGTAGGGAGGACACGTTGAAAATGAAACACGCTATGCGCCTTTGTTTCAGGACGAGGAGCAGCATGCCGCGGCACAGCGGTACCACCAGCAAAACGTCTAGTCAGGCCATCAGGCTTTCCCCGAGCTTTAGTTCTCCATTTCCTCATTCTCCGTTGGTACTCTTCAGCTCCCGCGAATACATATCTCTTTTCCCGACTCTCTCTCGTTCTCTCGTCTGCAAAATCTTCTTCCCTCTATTTTACTTTTATTTCGTCCTCCTTTTTTCCCGCACTTTGTCATCGTCTCGCGCTGCTACCACTCGACTCGCGCCAAATTTATCTTTTTTTTGTCATATTTTTTTTTTTTTTTTTTTTTTTTTTTTTTTTTTTTTCTTCCCTACCTACGTACTTTCCACCCACCGTCAGTCCAACACGACGCGGAAGAATTCTTCCGCACGGTTTTCTCCCTACACCCGGGGGCCGGGAGGCCCTTTTATACACTCGCGATCTTTTTTTTTTTTTTTTTTTTTTTTTACTTCAAGTACTCGTAATTATCCGTGGGCATCCACGTTCTCTTGGTACACTTTATACGCTGTGTAAAGAGTGCACGAAGCTTTCAAGTGTATAAAAGAACGGACCGCGAATGGGTGAAAAAAAAGTGTTGGCGCTTCTTTGTAATAGCTGAGTTTTCTCGACTACTGAAGATTTTTCTATCTTACTTTGCTATTTTTTTTTTTTTTTTTTTTTTTTTTTTTTTAATTTAGTCGATGTTACGCGTATGCCAATCGATGGATTACGGAGGACAAAAGCGGTTACGTGTGTATATGTTCCCCGTACTTTACACGGTAAGATCGGTTCGCAGATTTACTGCTGACATAATCGTAAAACGTGCCGCTTCCTCGTTAACCGGCCGGCCGAAGGCGAGAAATAAAAAAATGTCGTGTCTCGTATTATTCTCGTTCCGTAAGTGACGAGCGTTTGAGACTACCGCGTTATCGCGCTCATTCATGAGTCTCAGAACGTCGCATAAACTATACTATCCGCACGTGGAGTCAACGATGAGCAAATTTTTTTTTTTTTTTTTTTTTTTTTTTTATGTCGAAAATATAGCACACGATTTTTCAGCTCATTTCGAATTTTTATTCTCCGAACCGATATTACGTTACAATAAATAATCAAAGACAAAAATTATTATTTAATATTTTCGATCAATCATTTAGTGGTTTCGAAATTTTTTAAAATTAATTTTCGAAAAAAAAAAAAAAAAAAATCGATTATTCCGCGATTTACCGAGATCCGTCCGCGACGAAAACACGGAGTCTCCTTCCCGCGATTTCCTTCCCCAACCGTTTAGCCCCATCGACACCACAGCTGAGAGGATTCCCGCGGCTGGACACCGGTCAAGTTAGATGAGTCACCGTGGAATGCGACCAGAAGGCGAATTATCCTCGACAGTGATCTCCCCCCCCCTCCCCCTCTCCTCCACATACTTTCAATCCTTTTTCCCTTTAATTCTCGCGTTTCCCTCCGAATTTTCAACGACTTCAACATTCAATTTTGTAATTTTTTTATTTACTTACAGAGCCATCGAGCCGATCGTCATTTTTGTTTTTTCGTTTACAATAAACAACGCAATAACATTGTCATTATAATGAAAAGCCACAGGGATTGGATGGGTGAATGGTGGGGAAATCGTCGTGAGTGGCGAACGTGATAAAAAATCCGGGAGAAAAGCTCGGAGAAAAAAAAAGAAAGAAAAATCGTCGATAGACCCGACGGTACTTGGCGCGGTAACGCGGAACATAGGCGTCCTGGCGCGTCCGCGATCCTGAACGCACTGACAAGATCCGGGGGTTCGGAACTCGAGGCGGCCCGCCGCATGCGCGACCCGGTGCCCCGCGTACCCGCCGCGTATCTACTACTACACCGCGAAGAGTATATGTACCATCCAGTTTCACCGTCTCCTCATCTCTCCCGCTGTTCTTTCTCTCTCTATTCGCCTCGTTTTCTCCCTGTAGTCGTTCAACTATTTTTTTCTTTCATCGGGTCCTCTCAATCTCGTTTTATCGCGAATGAATCGCTGCCTTCCCTACTGCCATAGACCCCCTTCGTTTGTAGCCCCCTTCACCCCTCTTTTTCCTCCCCCCCCGTGATGCGCGTGTCCTTCAACGGACCATCGACAGGTTCGCATAGTCAAGCAGGAAGTTGAGAAAAAAAAAAAAAAAAAAAAAAAAAGATAGCAGTCAAAGCGATAGCGCGAAATCGCGCCGAGTGAGTATCGGGAGTATCATTCCCTGCTGCGAGCCGGAGGACGATGCCTCCCTGCATCGTTGCACCGCTCTATACAGTAGGAATGCTACAGAGGATGACTATGTGTGTTGATCACGTCACCCAGCAGCATAGCAGATGCCGCTGCCGGCTGTGAGTCGAGAGGGAACGAGCGCGTGGGCAGTCAAACGAGGTGAGAAGCGTGTAGATCCGCAGTCAGAGACAAAGCTCTACGAAGGTGAAACGGATGCGAGCCGATACGCGACTGTCGGAAAAATGGAGCAAAAGAAAACGGACGCGAAATGAAAGCGGGAGAGAAGGATACGGGGAAGGAGAGGTATAAGATTTTACGATGCGATCAAAGAAGATACGGATATTGGAGTATAAGGAAAAATCGGAATCGACTGCGAGGAAAATGACGAAGAAAGTCAATAGAGTGCAACTTCGATTGGACGGGATAATTGAAGATTGTGAACGATAAGAAATCGATTATGACATTTTTTTTTTGTTCTATGAAAAAAAAAAAAAAAAAAAAAAAAAAAAAAAAAAAAATTGGTCGTTTAATGAAGTTTCGACGCTGTTGAGGGCGTATCTCAGAGGAGACCCTCCACTTTTGATTACTTTTTTTTTAAGTGACTTTAAACGAAGAATTTTTCATGAAATGAAATTTTCAATGATATTGAGATGATTTTCTAAAAGATTTCGTTACTTTTTGACGATTTGCCAATTTGATTTTCGAATTATTGCTATCGTCTCATTTTCATAACTTATAGATCGATTTGTATCAATTCTGTATGTTTTTCGATTGAGATTTTGACGAACTTGAAATTTTTATGGATTTATTCACTGTACGCGTTGAAATCGACGGTTAACCGATGTTTTACTGTACCGCTGCACACTATTGAATGCAATATAGCGAGCAGTGCACTTACGAGATTTCAATGACTCCGCGAAATGTAAAAATGTCTCATCCGACTGCGCGATCTTCGGATTGCGCGCAACGAGGATAAGTTCAAGGAGAAGGAGAATATCAGATGTAAGGAGTTGAAAAAACGAAAAAAAAAAAAAAAAACGAAAAATGGAATGAGACGCAATGGGGGATATAGAGAGTCGAGAGAGAGAAAGAGCAGGTAGTAGAAAAGAAAAATGAGATCCATCGTTGGAACAGCTCGACGCTCGTTTATTCTGACGACCGAGGGGATGGGAATTTCGGAGGCAATGGCGGGGGATGGCCGGTGGAAAGAAGGGGAAGGGGGCGGGGGGGCGGGAGAAGAGGGCGATTTTGCGACATGTCTTCCCTCGTGTTTTCCAGTTGCCCCTTCCGCTCCGACAAAGTTGACGATCAATCCGACGTCGATTCAGCAGTGGAGACCGATAGAGAGACGTAAGCACCATAGGCACCAAGATGAAACGAATGAGCTAAGAAGTTCTGGCGCCACAAGAATCGCCTGTGTATCACACATTCCTTATCCCACCCCTCGTCCAAAATATCTATTACCTAATCTACCGCCGAAGTTCTTCCATGTTGTCTGTGTATATGGGATACGAAATGAGATACGAAATTTATCCAATGGAACGAAACAGAGGGGCGTATCTGACGGCGTTTAATGCGGAAGGACACGAAACTTTCTGTTTCGTAACTATAAAAAAAAAAAAAAAAAAAAAATTTGAGATAAAATTTGAACGAAAAAACCGAAAAAAAAAAAAAATACAAATTGATATTGCATTTTTTTTTTTTTTTTTTTTTTTTTTCAGATTTTATCTAAATTGTGAAATTTCGTCGAATTTTCGTTTTAGCAGCTTTTCCGTTGGTTTTCTCGTGCGCATTTTGCTCCGTTCCCTATACATCCCCTATACATATATATACATCACGGTCAACGTCTCACTTCTAGACTGTCAGATACGCGAATCATAAACTTGGATTGCTTCGTCACTAAGATACGCGGAACGACTTTCGCTGTGGGTGGACCAATAGGAAAAAAACAAAAAAACAAACTATTGCGGAAGTAGACTGTGCGTCGAAGCAAGACGATTGTGGCGTTGACGGGAAGGGAGGAAGGAAAGCAATACGAGAAGAGTAAGATTGATGCCGATCGTTGGCGACGATCAACAAAGTGTGGCGACGATAGCGAAAGAGCGCAAACGATAAAAACATCGAGAATAGGGAAAGATCGCAAGTGAGATTGTAACGTCAGGGGTGTCGGAGGGGAGATAAATAAGTTCGATTAACGGAAAGAAAAAGGGGGGAATTCAAAAGTGCAGTTAAAAAAGACGTCATACGGAAATCGACTCATTTATAAAACGAAAACGTTTCGACCAATTCAGATGGAAAAAAAGTCATCACAGAATATATCTATAATTACACGATATATTAAAAAAAAAAAAAAAAAAAAACGTTGCAAGCAAACACATTTTTTTTTATTATCAAATATAAAAAAAATTTTAAAAAATAATAATAATTATTATTAAAATCCGTTAATAATAATAATAATAATTATTATTTTTTATTTTTATATAAAAATAAATTATATATGAAATAAATTTTTTTGCTTTTTTTCATATGGCTTCGCACCAATTATATTGTTGGATGCTAAATAAGGGCTTTTCCCTTATTATACATCGGGCAAAATCCCGGATTTAGTCCTTAACAACGGTATATAGCGAAGCTTTAGGTACATAAAACCGCTGAGCTAAGCTATAGCTATCGATCTACTAGATTCAGGGGATTGCTAAATATCAACACGGTAAAGATACTGAGAGGGATGGAGTAGAGAGAGAGATGATGATGATGATTCGTCGGGCAGCAACTGCTGATGTGTTCGCCAAATTGCATGGGTAAATAGCACCGGGGGTTGATTTTGTACGACGGGTTACCGCAGAGTAAAAGGTTATGCAGAGTTCGGTGAGCACAGAGGCGTGGGTCGAAATGCATACGATGATCAACTGCCTCAGGGGCTGTGCGAAGGAAGTGGAAATACTATACGCGGCAAAACTCCTCTTCACTATGGATACTCCACCACAGAGTAGAAGCAGAAGCAGAAGCAGTAGCAGTAGCAGTAGCAGCAGTAGCAGCAGCAGCAGCAAGCGGGTGAGAGTTCAAAGGTTGCGAGAGAAACGCGGCGACAGATGCGCAGAATTCACATTGGAGAGTAAAGAGAATGGAGGACGGGGTATAGATCGGTGTTTATAAGATGTTAGTGTTATTGCTGCGGGTGCAGAGTGATTGTCACGGCGAAAGCACCCGAGTGAATTGTCGTCGACTTGGGACACGTGACCTTAAGAGGGTTGATATCTATCTGGTGGTCCGAAAATCGGGTCGAATTTTGAATTTTTTTTTCTCTCGAAAACTATAAGGGATATTAGAAATAATAAAAAAAAAATATATATATCATATTTTTTTTTATATTATATTAATACGATTTTTTTATTTACGATACAATTTAATTATTTTCTACAATTTTTAAACTATAAATTGAAAATAATGAATAAAAATCGAAAATAAAAAAAAATCGAATATGTTATGTTAATTTTTTTTTTTTTTTTCTAATATATGAACGAAAAATCCGGAATAAGTTATGTTTTTTTTTTGGTCAATTTGAAATCAGTGTTCCGTAGTGTGTCTATCGCTCGCGCTACGAACGTTTTTTTTTTTTTACCGATTTTCGAAGATTGTAGATACGAAATGCATTGGCTGTAGCCGCCGAGACATTGAGGTCTAATGCGCGGTCGTTTCGGAGGTTCATGAGAGCTGCTCATCGAAATATCGACGATCAGCAGTGAGAGAAACGCGACTGGCTTTTCACATTCGACGGTTCTTTATATAGAAAAATCTCAGGACGACTGCGCGCACATTTATTCCCTCTCTTTCCGTTGACCGTCGGACATATCGAGGCGATCGTTGATTACGCGGCGTTCGACGTTACGCTGGCGTCGCGGATCTATGTCCCTATATGTATCGCGAGCTATCGAACAGTTGCACTTTGGTGAAATTTAATAATATCTCATCTTTAATCGTCGATTGTTCCGCATTAATTAATTAAAAAATTTCCCCATTAAAAATTACGCCAATAGAACTTTATTTGTTATCCGGAGAGGTTTCAAGGATTGGAGAACTCTACTCACCGGCAGGTCACTCGGGGACGAGGCAAACCCACACGGATGCGTAATTCTTTCTGACTACGCGACGGGTATTCCGATGATGGCGAACAGGATCGAGACTCTCGCCAATGAGGATTCTAAATAAGGCGCGAGTCTCGGGCACCGAACGAGACAACGACGACGAGCAGACGGAACGGTTGACTGAACGCTCTCAAAGGATATGTTGACCCATCACCTGACTACGTATGGAACACCTTAATATGTACGAAAATTTGATCATTTATCGTTTATGATTTATGATTTATGATTTATGATTTATGATTTATCATTTATCATTTATCATTTATCATTTATCATTTATCATTTATCATTTATCATTTATCATTTACCATTTACCATTTACCATTTATCATTTACCATTTATCATTTATCGTTTACCATTTACCATTTATCATTTATCATTTATCATTTATCATTTATCATTTATCATTTATCATTTATCATTTATCATTAATTTTTTTCCAAAATCTCGATTTTTCTTTGACGCTATTCACTAACTCGTTACAATGCAAGCATAATGCGAGGTAAGATTATAGCGGAACGGGATTTTCCGTGGCTTTGTCCTGTTATTTCAGGGATAAGAATATACATCTCCCCCGAGGGGGTTCTGCTATCGTTCGTCGATTTGCGGAGAACGGTAGTCGCTATGGGTTGCCGTACGCATCCATGCAGCTTTCCCTCTAGGAAATCGCTATCCCGCAGCCCTCTGGATACACACCACGGCAAGTGAGAAAGGATGCAACTGTATACACAACTAGACGCCTCCCGTTTGGTATGGTATACGCTTTGGTCTATAGAAATGTCAATTGAATGCAATTGGATCTAAAAATGACTGTATAACGAGCTTATAGAATATAGCTATACGCTCGTGTCGGTGCCGTGCGTGCGTCACAGATAGACAAACGATTTTAATTGAGTATTCCTGTTCCTTGAAAAGCATCTGTGCCGTACAGGTAATCGAGAGTCAGAAGCCACTGCATTTCCTCTACGATAAATGGGTTTTCAACTAAACGTGGGTGTAAGGGAGATCGGGGCAAAACGGCATATGCCTCGACCCCAAGAAAATGGGACAATATATCATTATTTTTCTTTGTTTCTTGCAAAAGAATTAGAAAAAAAATTAAATTCGTTTTCGTAATGTAAACATTAAAAGAACCATTTTTTATTTTTTTTTTCAAATTAAATTAAATATTATTCATTTATTAATTGAATTATTAAATTAAACAAAAAAAAAAAATTTATCGAAATTTTTAATTTTTTTATAAGAATTTAATGATATTTTGAAAATTTACTCAACATTTCGTCTAATATTCTTTTTTTATGTGTCCATTTTGCCCCGTTCTTCCCTAACGGAACTCATACAACGCTAGGAAAACAAAGTGCTGCAAAGTACATTTTCATAAATTTCACACACACCGAACACGTGACGAAAACTCTCTCGCGATTGCGGCAGAAGAATATAGAAAAGAATGTTTAACGACAGCGACGGAATATTGATAGAAATATACATCGTTAGAGTCCTTTTCCCTTTGGGGTTGTGATGGTAACGATAAGCGGCAAGGCGTCGATAAGTCGCCTTCCTATATATACCCGAAGGCCAAAAGTCCGGGGGACTTGACTTTCCCTATTAGGAGAAGAGTTTCTCTCGCTTTTTCTCTCTCCCCGTTTCCTTTCTTCCTTCGAATGCCTCTCTCTCTCTCTCTCTCTCTCTTTCTCTCTTTCTCTTTCTCCCGACTCGCGGAGATGAGAAAGAAACTTTTACAGCGTCAAGATCGTTAATCGGATTTTCGTTGCTGTGCCACAGAGAGAGGCCTATAGGAAAGCTTCTGGCAACGATTCCCTTTCGTCAGCAACAGGAGAAAGAAGCCAACGGCAGTGATGCCTCGACGGTCAGTACACAGAAGAAAAGATCTCGGGGAAAGTTTGGTGAAAAACACGTGGGTCACGATAGATGATGCACGAGGCGTGCGGGGGGTTGCCGCGGGACGGTAGCGCCTCGCGAAGGCCGCGAAAAAGAAAGATAGAACGCCTCGGGGGTTCCTTGAATGGGAGATGTATATGTATCGAGGGAAAGGAGTGAAAGAGCTCAGGCGCGAGTCTCGTTGTTGCCACACAGTTGGCTGCTTGCGTGTGTACATGAGTCTGTCGAGCGGGAGAGAGCAACGAGGGATGAAAAGCCTTCGGAGTGCGGTGAGGGATAGCGAGTGGAAGTGGAATTCACGAGAGTGAGAAAAGAAAAGTGGAGCACCCCTTATATTCTTCCTTTAGCAACAGCCGTCGGCTAAAAGTTGAAACTATTTCTTTTTTTTTTTTTTTTCGTGCTCTTTACTCTCACCGCGCCTTCGTCTTCTTTTCTCACTCATAGGGAAGAATGGGGCAAAATGGGCACAACGAACAAAACGGTGATAACGCTGAGACATTTTCTTTTACTTGACACGAAATTCCAGAAAACTTAAGTAAAAATTCGAAAAAAAAAAAAAATTCTAACATTTTTCAATTTTTGAAAAAAAATTTCAAATTTCGGGAAATTTTTTTTTTTTTTTTTTTTTTTTTTCGAATTTTATAAATTTTTTTTTTATGCGTCGTTTTTGTTCCGCGTGGTCCATCTTACCCCGCAACTCCTCTATACTTTGCTTTCTTGTATTGTCGACGCGTACCACTGGTACTTCATTGCGGTCACAGAGTCTGAAATATTCCGAGACGAGGCAAGACGAGGTCTGTGAGCGCAAGAATTTGAAGGGCGTAATTCATAATGACTCGCGAAACGATAGAAAAGTGGTAATGCTGAAGCGCGCGGGGGTTTCTATGGCTACTTGAATGGATGAAGGTTTTTTGTAGCGCGAGAGAAAGGGGGAGCAGCATACATGCCGGAAGGTGGAAGGCTACTGTGTGTAACAGTACAATTACTAACAATCCGATGATTATGTTCATTATTGACGTAAATCGTTAAAGCTTCGTTTGGAGAGTAATGAAAGAGAGAAAATACAGAAATGAATGTTACGAATCGAAGCCGAAGGTAGTAAAACCAGAAGAATCAATAGGGCTAATTGAAGGGCAAACTATCCGACGTTAAGTCGATCTACACTCCCGTTCGCTCTCTCGGGAACTTTTATTGCAAATCTTGAGGGAAATATATCGACATTCGTATCAACTTCGCGAGGCACGGAGAATCTTGTATATCTAATGAAATTTATGTTAATAAAAATCTGGAAATATCGAAGGGTTCTGATTTGTTGATTTTATTGGTATTACCGATTGACTGCCTTTTGGGTTTGAAGATCGAAGAAATTCATGAATATTTGTTACGACAATTTTTTTTTACTTATTCAACGTTTCGAATATTTATTATTTATTGACGAAGAATTTTAAAGTTATGGCCGCTGGAAGAGTACCTTTTTTTTTTTTTTTTTTTTTTTTCATACATTCGGCGGTAAACGCTCTTCACGTACCTTCGGATACCGGCGAAAAATGTCCACACTGACCGCAAAAAAAAAAAATGAATGTAACCCCAGAGAGTTACGAACGTAACTCGATATACTCGGTTACGTAATATGTATCAAAAAAATGGAGTTACTTATATCCACTCCTTGAATACCCCAGTTATCGGAGGTTCTCGCGTCACGGTAGAAATATTTGAAATGCGCGCCATTGGGACAGCGTATGTTACAGTGTCACAATGAAATCGAAAGAGATAGAGAGAATTTCTCGTATCGCAGAGAGAGAATATATGATATAATCGAACATCTGTGTATGGAACGAGAAACGATTTGCTCAACTTTGCGGAGCTTCACGTGTGGCATACACGAGACCGGGAGCTCTCGTAATACTGTTCGCCAGTAGTACAGCCCGGTGATAGTCAGACCGTTGGACGGCTACAGTTACGACGGGGGCAGCAGAGAATAAGAGAAGAGAAGAGAAGGAAATAGTCGACCATTTGAAAACTGCTGCAACACCGAGGCGATCGGGCGATAGAAAAGCTCGAGCTATGCACGTACCGCGTCGTAGAGACACGAACCCCGTGTGGAGCGCAGGATATGGGGAGTGAGGGGTGCGGAGAGGAAAGGAAGGGGTCCGTTTCGAGGCGTATGTACAGACCAGCAGCAGTAGCAGGACATTTATGTATACGTGCGTATACATCGAGGGATTTAACGGTATATATAGTTACATTGGAAGGGAGCGTGTAGTACGAGCGGCAGTTGCACACAGCTCGCTATGACTATTCCTGAACGGCAGGGGAGCTGCTCCCCAGTCTCGAGAAAGAGAATAACTGTGCCAATGGAATGAGAGAGGGAGATAGTGAGCTTTCTACCTTTATAACTAGCCTCATTGAGATTCAGAAAGCGTTCCCGTTCCTCTCTCGTCCACCCACTCGGAGTTCTGCTTTTCTTCCCTCCACTATCTCTATCTCTATCTGTTCGCTTCCCCTCCATCCATTTATCGATCTATGCGATTCTCTTCTATTCAACCCCTGTTGTACCATCTACATAGGGTATTAACTATGTAATGGATTTCAATATATATATACAAATGTGTATATATTTATTTTAAGTATATACACGTAATGTAATGATCAAAATATTTATGTAGGGTAACACGGGGCAAAATGGGCACATTAGCCAAAAAGCGCCCATAGACATTCATGATTTTCGGGAGGATTGGAATAGTCGTGAAATTTCTCACATTCAATTACTAACAAATCTCTCGACTTGGATATTCGAATAAGTAATTGATATAAGACGTGATAAAGACGTCGGTTTTGAATATAAAGAGTAAAGACGTCGATTTTGAATATATATATGTTCTTTCTTTTTCTATATACAAAAATATATAATATATAATATAATACATGATATATATACATAATAGTAATATTTACCGTATTTTAATATATTTTTATAATTTATGTATAGATATATATATTTATTTATATTTATTTACTATTTCCTCGATCTATTCGCGATGTATTTATTCCTTCCCTATCTGCCCACTAATATCTCTATCCTCGTCTCCACCTCCTCTCCCTCTCAACTGTTTCCTCGTTTCGAAGAACTCATCACACCTACGCGATTCGGACCCTATAAACCCGACGATGTTTTACCCCTTCACACTTTTCACGTTATATATCCCGGTCGCTTGACGACAAATACTCCTCTGGACAAATTACTGACCGACTCCGCACAAAGGGACACCGGCGGGTTAATTAACCATTGTCATTGCACACCCAGACAATCAAGAGGAGGAGGCAACACGTTATACTACTGTAGTATTATCGGTTTCGAACTGTCGCGTGTGTCTATATATATCCCCCCCTCCCCCCTCCCTCTCCCCCTCCCCCCTCCCACCCTTTCCTCGATGTGTTCGACGAGTAACCGCTGAATACAATCACGAAATTCGCCAATTCCCTCGTCATCGTCGGGGGCTGTGAATCCACATCGACGAAGACCATTACTCGACTTGCTAATCGGAATAATCAATCAACGAGCGATTTTCATCCGTTTGTCGGCTCGACGCTGTGCGAAATTAAAAAAAATTCTTCGACCATCGATCCCCCGAGTAAAAAGATTTTTTGGGGAGAGCCGCGGCAATGATACGACCCATTCATACACTCCACTCACCGAGTAATCTGCTTTTATCGTCGTTTTTGTCCAAAATTTTGAAACTGTTCGCGTAAAATTTGTGTGCCATGAAAATTATTTAAAAAAAAAAAAAAAATCCAATCAAATAATAATAATAAAAATTTTGTGATACACTTGTTTTAGGTAAATAGACTCAGAATTTAATGAATTCTAATTTTTTTTTTTTTTTTAGGAAAAAATTAATTCTTTTATTTATAATTATTTTTAGTCGTAATAATTATTATTATATTATTATTATCTAATATATAATTATAGTAAATTTATATAATTTTATTTAAAAAAATGAATAAATTTGAAAAAATTTAAAAAATTCCGACAGAAAAAATCGCGGAAGGTAGTGTGACGCACAACTCTCGGCTTTTACTCCCCGGAGCAGTCGGTCGTTTGAAAATATATTATTCATAAAGCGAATTGAAAAATACATGCATGTCGCTGGGAAAACAACTAAAGTGCGAACTTTTATGAACCTATCGAGGGGAACGTGTGGTCGGATTTTTTGCTGTGAACAACCGGTGTCTCGGGAGCTAACGGAGTCGAGTAAGAGTTTTGCGGTAGAACGCCTCTATTCGTAAAACAGCCGGCGTTGCCGAGAGGTACAGTAGGGTAGGTCACCCGGCAGGACTGGCAAACACTCCCGCAAAACGGGGAGAGAAAATTCCAGAAGCAAATCCGACAGGTGGCTTTTTTAACTGCTTACCTCGCGGCGCTCGCATTGCTTGGACTCGAAAACTTTTTTTTTTTTTTTTTTTTTTTTTTTTTTTATATCGTGTACAACGAATTTAAACTGCGCGACCTAATTAAAATTGTATGACAAAACAAGTCGAGGATACCTCCGGGGAAAAGTTTTTTTTTTTTTTTTTTTTTTTTTTTTTTTTTTTAACAACCGCCAGTTCTCATTTTTTCTCACAAGAACACGTCGAGCCGAAAAAAACGCGTATGCGAAGCACTCTCGTTAATTTTTCACGCCTCGCGATAGACATTACTCAACAATGTCCGAAGGAAAGAGAACGAATGAAATTTTGATTTTTTGCTCGTTACTGTAAGATTCAAAAAAACGTCTTTGAGACATCGAAGGGTTCTTCGTTAATAAATTCGTCGTCTTAATGCTATGCATATTGAAGTATAAGAACGACCGCGAGAATTGCCCGAACAACCCGCAGTGAATTTATCCATCTCGTCCATCAGTGATGATAGATTCTCGAAGTTATCCGGGTAACGAGAATAATTTACCATTTCTAGATGGCGTTCGCGAAGTCACAACTTTGTCTTTAATAATTTCGAGACGATACTCCATTTTTTTTGTATCTCATAGAAATCGCAAAAATTTCAATCCGAATTGAATACAAATAATTTTCAAAAAAATACGATAAATTTACGTACTAAAAAAAAAAAATTCGAAAAATCCATGCAATTCGAAGAAAATTCATTAAATTCGAATAATTCGAGGAAAAATCGAAAAAATATGAGTAAATCGAAAAAATTCTGATATTTTCACTGTTATGAAACCATTGACACGAAAGTCTCGATGTTTTTTTTACGAAAACAGAGTTTTCACTACAAGGAAGCAAAGAAATTAATAAACATTCAACGTAATAATTTACGAAGAAATAATGAAAATTGACTGTTTCGAGTTCGTTATCAGTTGATTACCTTTGTGTAAACACAACTCGCGTACAATATGAACGATAATTGTAAACGGGTTTTTGAAAGTTGGATGGTAGAAGCCGAATGCCGGGCGAAGTATACGAAACGTTTTAATGACCTCCTAAGGTTCGCCGAGCTATCGCCGCTGTCGATTGTGCGTTTTCCATTCGACGAAAGCTCCCCCCTCCCCCCCCCCCCCTTCCCGGGTCTTTGCATTGTATATATATAATGTATCCGGACAATATTAGTGAGTGAAACGTGCGCGTATACGGGGGCAGTATGGACTTTGACTTACCGAAGTGTGCCGGAGTTCGGAAATACGATTTGTTATACTCGCTTGCGGCTAACTTTGTCCAGTGTCCTGAGGGACATAATTACGTAGTTTGAGTCTCTACGGAGTCCGGGAACCCCCTCGACTTGCTGGTTAACTCTGCTTCTCAATGCACCAGTCTCAGTACAAGCAAAAGCAGCCGTTCAATCGAGATACTTGGAGGCATTCGGGATATTCGCGGAGCGATAGCGGACAGTGGGGCGCAGTGTGCGATGTATTTTTTTTTTTTATTTTTTTTTTTTTTTTCGGGAAAGACGAAGTCTCGGAAAAATAAAACAAAAAAAAAATGCTGTTGAAAACGATTTTTATAGATATTCAGATGAATAACGGGATTTTTTTTCGAGACAACCAAATATTTTGAATATAAGGATTTTTTCGAATTATCTAAACTCAAAAAATTTCGAAAATTTGAATTTTTTGAGTTATCAACATTTTTTGAATATTCGAATCGATTTGTTTCGATTTATCAAAAAATTTCGAATCGATTTATTCGTATTCCATTTGACCCCTAAAAATCACGTCCCACAGGGATGGGATAAAAATGCTACCTGTTCATGAAATTTATTAGTTATTAATATATATTAATTTTTTTTGATCAGCTGTCGTCAAAATTCAATTAAGGGTGAAAAAAAATTCGATTTGTGTCAATGTCCGGTGCAAAAATGTTCATTGTTTACGCACAGGCGAACTTCCGAGAAATCTAATGTGGACTCATAGCGTCCCTATGGCACACTGTCCCTCACTCTCCCGTAAGCCAATCTACGATCCGTTGAAAAATCGTATCCTTGCGACGGGATTTTTCCACCTTCGAGAAAATTCTACTGCCTTAGAACATAGTTACTCTATACGTATATAGAAGACGCCTTTGAAAGCACGTGACGAAAATAGTAATAGTATATAAACCGTTCTGACTGTACATTCAATATACACGTTGTGTATAAACGTAAAAACGTGTAGGTATTATGTACATCGAAGGTCGTCATCGTGTGGGAAGCTGAGAATTTTCAACAGCTACGGGACTCGGTGAATCCCGCAATCGGATTGACCCACTGCCGCGACTGGTCGCACGCCTCACCCTTAAACATAGCGGGACTATTCGTTTTCTCGTCGGTACATAGAGAACCCGAGAACTACGAGTCTCGTCGGAAATCCATTCCAAAGCTCCGGATAATGGGTGTCAGGAATTCCTATCGTTGGTCAGTCATTTATCTCCAAACTTATTGCCATACGATTCCTCTCTTCAAACAACAATCTCTATCACGCAATTTTCTATACGAGTATTGTTTCCATTTTTATTCGATTCCCGATAAATTTTAAAAAGGTTTCCAAAGCCGATGGCATCCGATACGGAACTTTGTTCTCTGTAGCGTACGATGCGCTTTACACAATAACGTGTTCGTAACTCCGAAAAATGAGATATTGGAAAGTCAAAAGGGTTCATTATATTTGCGTATCGTTTCGGAAGATGAAAATATATTTTTCTGCTATGAATCGAATCGCTACATTCAGCGAACTTGGAAGCTTCAACAGGGGGGGAGTTTTCAACCGGAAATATACGAGTTGAAAGCAGCTGTGTAGTCTAAAAGTGCCAATAACTAAATTTTTACCCGTGAACTGTTTTTTACGAAAACAGAGCTTCCACGATGAAGCAAAAACTTGGTTTTGGAACTTCTAACCTTCACAGCGGCATTCAACTCGTATATTTCCGGTTGAAAACTGTCGCTACCGACCTTTCTAGACGATAAAAAAATATTCGATCCTTTGGATGCTGGAAGTGTAAAAAAATCCACTTTCAGCTATCCGAGTAGCTTTTACGAAGCGAATTCACAGCTGCGTGTTCATCCGCGTTCCCGAAAGACATCATAAAATTGTTGTAAATTGTAATGTCGTATTTTTACGAGGATGAAAACAGTTGTTCGGTAGTTATGCTTCTATAAAGTGTATCCTACATGCCGCGTGCTTCGGGTGTTTTATAAGAGGGGTTGTTATGGCTAAGGATTTGGTTGGTCGTATCACGGATGGGAGTTGGTAAGAAAATTGAACCCTCTTCGAGCTCAATATGGATCGCTTCCAACCATACGATACCCAGGGATACGATAAAATTTTCCAGATGAAAGATATTTCGCATATATCTTTACCCTACAGAACGATCGGAATATCGGCGATTGTTACCATACTACGAAACCAGTCGGAACATAACGATTGAGTTTGGTCTGAATCAGGCCGCGATTGGATTATCCTTGCATCTCTATCTGCGATACGCTTGTGTTATATACGGAGCCTCTTAACTTTAGCGTATAGCGCAACGAAATACGGCCAACAGGTATAGTAACTGAAGGCTTCAACTAGCCGTAGCCACGGTATATCGATTTCTCATCCTCAACTTGCCCTTATTTTCAGGGAACAATTTTACAGCTGCATTATCGATCAAACTATCTTCCTCGATGTATATGCGCTTGTTGGTGGTACTTGTTCTCTCGGTTTTGTTCACTTGGCAGCGTTCTAACTCATCCGCGTTGTTGAAGCAAAAGTGTCGAGAGCTTTCGGTCAATTTCTGCACACCTGCGTTTCAGAACGCTCGGTAGATCTAAAAGCGTCATACCTTCTCATTTCATCTACAGAACTGATTGATCAAAAATTGAACAACCAGATCATGAAGCCATCTATTCACTATTGTTCTCATGAAACCAATGGGCTTTTTATGTCTAAACGAAGTCAAATACGACCGGGTAATGGGTGCCATAATTTGCCTAAAACCTCATTTGCTTTTCTCTTAGGATCGGTAGCGTCATATCTTCTCATTTCATCTACAGGAATGATTGATCAAAAATTGAACAACCGGATCATGAAGCCATCTATTCACTATTGTTCTCATGAAACCAATGGGCTTTTCGTGTCTAAACGAAGTCAAATACGACCGGGTAATCGGTGCCATATTTTGCCTAAAACCTCATTTGCTTTTCTCTTAGGATCGGTAGCGTCATATCTTCTCATTTCATCTACAGGACTAATTGATCAAAAATTGAACAACCGGATCATGAAGCCATCTATTCACTATTGTTCTCATGAAACCAATGGGCTTTTCATGTCTAAACGAAGTCAAATACGACCGGGAAATGGGTGCCATATTCTGCCTAAAACCTCATTTGCTTTTCTCTTACGATCGGTAATAATGAACGTATCAGAGATCCGTTTCCTCATATCTCAAGATTGGCACTTTTAATCACAACTCGAAATATTAGATACGAATCTTTCCATATTTACGAATGATGAAACTTTCTGGATGCTGGATAGCGGGCATATGGGAAATAGAGAAATTCTCGAGATTTCCCATGCAAAAGGTATACAGATTGGTATAGCGAGGAGATCGTAACGTCACGAGCACAGATATGGCTGATGCTACCACCTACTCCATCTAATAGACTTTCCAGAAATTGGAGGGTGGAAGCGAACGAGTCGTTATTGCCTCGGGGCATTCGACATCAGGTATAACGTCGAATGGTCTATGTGTGGGTGTATATGCGTGTAAATCTATTTATATATATATATATAGATTTCTATAAGTGTATATATACGTATATCCAACATTGACGATGAGGCAGACGACAGGTACAGAAAAGCCAGTAGTACGAACGCACCTGTGCCGAGTCCGAAGTATATAAATGCAAGCAGTTGCTCCGGGCAACGCTCAGACGTGGCAGCATCAAAACCAGAGGAGAATTTCTCTACACATCTCCGAGAATCACGACTGCGCTCGACAAGCGAGCGTTGCCGATACTCGGAAGCTTATAATTCTCATACTGCTTTCGATGATTGTTGCGTCAACGTCTTACGGCACTACGAAAAGATTCGCCATACTACGTGCGAAACGTTACGAAATCAAATGGTTGCATCATCGCGCCAGAAGGCAACAATTTTTTCCAGAAAAACGACGATAGACACTTGTTTCCGTCTCGATGAACGATTGATATTCGAAATATAACGGGAATATTGCGCAACGGGGCGTTGCCCATCGTCGGAATGTGCAAAGTGTTATCGGGGCATAAATCCGAGGCATTCGAAAAGGTCGTTTCGACGCTGAACTTGCGGAGCGCATCCTACCATCCCATAGATGGATAAATAAATCGCCGGCATGCATAGTTACGGTTGTAGGCGTTGCACGCATATGAATTGCGGAAATATATACCTCCTACGCGCCTACATTGTGATCGAAGAACCGATTTTCAATCTGTTCCTCTGCCTCATCGTCGTATTTTTCAACAAATGGGACATTCGAATGGGGCATTCCGATGGACGGTTGTTGTATTTTAAAAAATGAAGACATCGGGAAAATCTTTCCGATATCTGACGAGACGTTTCCGCAGATGATGGCGGATCGGAGGAGAAGAAAAATTTTAGTCACCGAGCACAGCGGAGCGAGGAAATGTTCTTACAGGGAAAAATAGTACGATTTACGTCGATGCATAGATCCATCTATATATCTGCGCGCGGAGATAAATACGAACATCGCTATCGAACCTTGGAATGCCACTGGGAGCGCCGTGTGGCGCGTCCTATCCGCAGGAAGAGATGGAGGAGAAGCCATGCACGCGATCCGTACGGACCTGAGGCTATAAGCGGATTTCCGTATTTTTCATACCGTTTCCCTTACCCTCGCCTCGGTCGCTCAGACGCGCTTCAATTCCAGCTTCCAAGATTTTTTTTTTTTTTTTTTTTCTTCTTTTTTTTTACTTTCTTTATATTCTCCTCCCCCTAAACCACACCCAACCCACATCCAACCACTTTCTCTAAAGCTTCCTTTGACGATAGAACCCCCGCGCGCAGAACTGTTGAAGAAAATATACTCACCGATACGCATCCAAGAAGCAATCGCATCATGCATAACAGTCCGACAACTTTACAAAAAATATTACGTTGCGTCGGGAGAAGATGCCTTCGAGCTTTTGCCGTTTTAATACGTCTTGAATGCGCCAAAAGAAGAAGAAAAAAAAATAGCAAACAAAATTGCAATGAGCTTATTTCGCATTGGGATTCGACTCGACTGCGGAAAAAACATGATGTACGGAAAATTTTTAGATCGCTGCGCCATTTTTTTTTTTTTAAGTCGTTTGCAAAGATCTATGCGAAAGTTACCCAATTATTTTTGGTTTCCTAAAAAAATCGTTTAAAATCGTAGCGACTGTGCGAATTTCAACAGAATTCGCAGACATTGCAATTTGTCAAATTTGACTCGCGCTATCAGAAATTTTCCATAAACGTGATATTCCGTTTTGAAAGATTTCAAACGCTACAGAGCAGTGAAACTTTTGATACAGATATCCGAACTCGTAGCTCATTCCTCAGCGTATTATTTTGATGGATGTGTGGTTTAGTCAGACAGGTTTGCTGCGTTTGCACGATCGTTTCGAAAGGTCCATCGGTCATTGGTTGATTCACCAACAACTCTTGGGGATTGCGATTCGGTTTGCTGAATCAACAGAGAGTCCATGTATTTCTGGTGCTCTCGTTATTTATCAAAACTATCACCGTGAAATAATTTACGCTGCCGATGCAAATTTCGTATTATTATCGCGGAATACAATGGGAATTCATTAATGTAACATTAATCACGATATTCGAGATACGAAGAGAATTTGCGGAATTTGCAACGAGAATAAGTAGCCATTGGAACATCGGCAACAAATGGAAACGATGGAATATGATTGGGAATACGACTGCGTTTCAGTCGACGGCGGATGGTGGTTCTCTTAAAAGATCGCGCGCGGGATATCTCAGACGGTACCAATGGCCAAGTGAACAGCAGAGGCAGATATCGAAGTGGAAAATTAATTACTTATGAAATGGCCTTCTCTCTCGGTGCCGTCTCGGCCTTGCGAACTCGCGTGCTAAGCACCCTCGATTTCTAACTCCTTGGGATGATGACGTAGCAGATTCGACCGACCTACCCCACTTATCTCTCGAGGGTGAACGACGAGGCGTTGGATAGGGTATTACTTCCACAGATATAGCAACTATAGACATTTCATACTATTATAACCTTTTCAAACTATAGCGATATGGCGGGGAAACCTCCTTGGAAGTGTTCTCTCCCCCTCGTCGCAAGGACTCTCAGAGTTATGTACCAATCCCACTCTTCTTTCCATCTTCGTACCGTCGTCCGTGACTTTACGAAACCGCGCGCTCTTTCATCTCGAGACGCTATACGCTACAATGGCATATCGGAATATTGCGAAATATTAAATTCCGAAGGCGATGATTTTTTAAATTGATATTCAAGTGGAAAGAGTATCATTATTCTTTAAGGTTATGTCACTTATGGCACTTATGGTAAATAATTAATCTACTTAGACGGTTCGTCTGGTGAGAGTTTTCGTAAGAGTCTTACGAAAAATTAATTGTCAACAAATTTTGAAAAAAAAAAAAAAAAAAAAAAAAAAATGGCCGCCGGTAGAATAACTTGTTTTTTAAGCAGCGGAGACCCTTCAGTCGGCCCGAGAATCGCGTACGAGAAATTTTATTTGATATTCGAGTTGAGCATTCAAATTGGATAATAATAATAATAATGATAATATTGAAATTTGAAAAAAAATTCTAATAAATCAAAGACATTCTGAATAATACGAAACCCTTCGAATCGGACACTATCCGCGCATCGTAGATATATTGGAATTTTTTTTAACGAAACAGCGTTGGCTATTTCAACGAGAAGTATATAAAGATCAAACATCCCGGTGTGCAAAATTGTCACGATTCCAGCTTTGGAAATGCTGTTTTTTCCTTTTTTTTACAATTTAGGATGGATAGAAAAAAAAACGTCGCGCAGAGAGCAGTGTACACAGATCATTATTGGACGTAGTAAGAGGTACGAGAGGGCAGCGAGCCGTATTTTGCTGGTGTAGAGCTGCCGGTCTCGGATTGCCACGAGGAAACTTTTCCTCGCAAATATGAAACGCAATTGCAGGACGAATGGGGAGCAGGTATAGGGAAGTATTACCTAACCAACCCACAAGCGCGCAGCGTAGGTGTGTACCGCAGTAGATAATGTCTGCAAAGGTCCGCACGTATTTCTCTCCGGCGGACTGACCGAAGCATCGATTTAAGCTCTGTAAAGCGCACCGCCAGTGCCCCGTTTCTCCTTTTTTCTTTCCGTTCGCTCTGCTCCGTCGCTCTTTCAAGCTTGTAGGAGAGTTTGGGGCAATATGGACTACCGGGGCAAAATGGAACAGCCAAAATAACGTCGATAAGGGGCAAAATGGAACACCACAAAATTAAAGGTAACCTTTTCAATAATTCGAAGATTTGAGGTCATAAGTCTAAAGCCTCAATAATGAAATTTGCCTATTTGAAGAAGTGGTCCATTTTGCCCCCGAACTGAATTTTTTTTCCTCAAAAGTTCATAATTTCTGTTATGAATTTAATTTAATAACAAACAGTAAATTGATTCCTCTGAAATCGTGATAATGGTCTGTAATCTTTAGTTGGTCCGTTTTGCCCCGATTTCCCCCCCCACAACGGAAATCAACCCTTTGAAACCCCTGCTGGTTGAGTTTCGCCCGGAAATGAAGGGTTCTCTCGCCAATTGAAAAGCGGATCCACACCGACTGACCCGTGTCTTAGTATTGTTTTCATTAGGAGGTTTAAGATGTATTTAGAAGTGCAACCTATACACAGATTCGACTAATGAAATTACGACGATGAGTTCTGAAAACTCTTTCTCTACCTTTCTCTTGATAATTTTCTGGGCCGGCAATTGGCGCTCTATCGATTTATCGTTAAAGACGTCGCTCAGGACGAATTGCCGGAAAGTCTTATTGGAAACGGTTATTACTTCTCTTTGCTCTCTAATGGCCCATTCTCAGCCTTATCTTCGCTGTTCGCTTCGTCGTCTCGCGGTTCTTCTCGGAGTTCATCCCGACGGAGTGTCCGGAACCCTCTTCATCCTCGTATACCAGTGTATTATATGTCCCGTCCGTTGAAATTGTTCGTTTGTGCGAAAAGTATGTCGGACGATAAGACGCGCACAGCAGGTATACGTGAAACAGGAGAGACACGTGTCAGGACTGCCCGCCAATGGCAAAGCAGCGCCCGAAGCTCAGCTCCTTCGCTCTCCTTCACAGATACTCGGCGACCTCCGCGTCTCGACAAATTAGTCGCCCAACGAACGAACGGTTAATTGAATCGGCGCAAGCAAGTCGACTCCGTAATATCTCGGAGTAATTGCCGCCCTTGCGGGATGCATCCGTCGTTTCTGGACTCTCGTCATCCCTATCCGCAGTACCCAACATCGTGTACTGCGCTTGAGATTTTCTGCTGTTGCTCACTGCAACGCTTTCTCGACTCTCTATATATACCCCCATCTCGTTTCTTCAAAAGGTCTTTAATTTTTTTCTTTTTTTTTTTTTTCCTTTAGTTTTCTTTTTTTTTTTTTTTTTTTCTTTGCAACACCGCGAATAACGAGAACGCTCGTTATTCCAGCGGCGCGCATATCATTAAATGGCAAACAAGTCCCATCGGTAGTAAAATAACGAGGTTTCCACTTTTATTTCTTTGTCACCATTCGAACAATTTTTTCAATTTACGATTGGAAATTTACGCAATTATTGCGTAAGAAAGATTCAGAAACAAAGTTTGTTTTTGCCCGTTGGCGTAATTGGATTTACATTATTCGGATTAAAAGGGTCCGTCGTGTAGACGACGGATAAACAGCAATCGAACTTTGTATACTATTATTTCGCGGATCACAAAAAAAAATCGGCATTCATAAAACTCAAATATGAAAAAACGGCGTTTTCTCAAAGAATTCTTCATTTTTGGTAATTTTTTTGATTAAATTTTCAAAAAATGATAAAAACAAAAAAAAAATCAAAATTAATCGAAAATCAGGATGTGTACCAAATTTTTAAAAATACGTAATTGGGTAATGAAGATTTCAATGCTATAGACAGCGTTTCTCAAAAGAGACCTCTAATTTTTTTTTTTTTTTTTTTTTTTTTTTTAGATTTTGAGATTATTGCTATTCCTCCATTTTCCTGTCTACTATACGACGAGAAAAGCTTCTTCCGCGATGTTTTACATAGAAAAAGGGAAAGAGAATTCAGTAAATTCAAATCGGTTCTCCATCTGTTTGAATTATCGGTATGCCGGACGTGAATTCTCATCAGTTATCTTGGTGTACGCGTCGTTAGTAGCGACTAAATTTAGGTTCAGTTAAATCTCCGCGCGTTTATCGAGATTTCAGTGTAATAATCGCGACAGCGACGATTAACGAAGCAATCTGAAGTGAGGGAGACAAACGTTTGTTTCTCCAACGAGACTCCAGTTTAGGGAATGTAACAGGCAGTCGAAATTGGTGAAAACAGATTCGCGGTCGGTGAATGACGCGAATCGGATTAAGGGAAAGTGGCGTGCGACTGTTGTATCATCAGGTGCCGCAGCACCGCTGTCGGCAACCGGTATTAAGCGCCCGCGGAAAGGGAAATTGAATTTTATGAATCAAATTGTTGTTGGAGCAGAAGGGCGGTTTCCTGTTGTCGGTGAACACAGAACGCAAACGCGAAAGATTTGGTGTAAACCTACTGAACGTCGTCTTCTCATCGCTGATTAGGTACCAATTACGGCAATTAGCTGATTCGTAGGGATCCACTGTTTCAAGAAATTGTCGACTGTTTCGTATCTACAAAAACCGCGCCTAACGCATCGAAATAATTGTCTTTCATCCCCCAAGCGTCGATTAGCCTCCCGTCCCTTAACCCTCTTCAATAATCGTCGCAAAGATTGCTGCGAGGATAAGAAAGTTGTTAGTCACCGTTGACTATCGTTCCCCCGAGAGAAGCTTTTACCCCGAACGCGTTGAGCAGTTTTCATCAGCTAACTTCGGCTCCATTAAAGGGACCGAAGACCAGAAGGAAGAAACGAGCGAAGGAAAGAAGTTAGCGAAAGTACAGCTTTTACCGATGTTGTCCAATGCAGTAGACGTTAAGGGAAGAGGTACCGGGACGCTGTTTGCCGATAATCTATTGAATTTCTCACTGAACACGTGTTTCTCGCAACTAGCGATGTGTATTCGATTAATCGAATATCAATCATTCAATACGAACATAAAATAAAAAATAAAAAATTTCACCGAAAATGTTATTAAAAAAAAAAAAATCGTCATTTTTTTTCGTCATTTTACATCGAAAAAAAAAATTTCAAAAATTCTTTTTTGCATCACTACTCGCGATCAATATCGCGTTACGTATCGCAGAGACTTCAATATCAAAGATGACTCTGCAGCATCTCGTTATTGCTGTATGCCTTCGCCTATCCGACGGATAGAACTCGAAAGTCAAAGGATTCGGAGACGTAGGTTCGCAAAGTATACATAATCTCCGTGGCCCCTTTGCTCGCAGATACAATAGAGTCAAAGTAACCCTGTGACCCTTCTTGAGAGTTGACTATGCAGGATTTACGTGTACAATCTCCGCGGGTCCTCCCCCGCCGAGTCAACTCTCACTGTAAGGAAAGAGAGCGAATGCAAAGGAGCTGCGGGAAGAAACGGAGCGGAAACACGAGAAAAAAAAGAAAGAAAACGGTGCTACCGGCTTCTTTCTCCGTTTTTTTTCGCCACGGAACGAATAAACTCGACCCGTTTATCTCGTTATACTATGAGAAAATAGTGGTCCGTTCGTAAGGTAACGTAGATGTAGCTGAACGCGGCTATAGCTCGGAGTAATCCGCGATCAATGAAAACCCCGTTAAAAGAGGAATCTCGACGTTCTTACCGGGGACTGTGGGTGGATATGTGTGTATCTCCTCTCTATCTATGTCTGTGTGCATTTCGATCCCTCGTCCGCAAACTTACGACTCTACTGAGATTCAACCCGTGAGTGCTAACACGTCGGAGATACGAGATTATACTTTGCGCACACCGTTTCCACGATATTATATGCCGATGCCTCGGATTCTTTGCCGAGCTGAATGCAATTTCGTCGAGTTCTCTATCTCCATCCCGATCCCCACTCCGCGCGCTCGCGCATCCCTTATGCTTCACCCACGCTACTCGTTCGTCGTACGACGAGTGGGATGTAAATGACGGGTTGCCTGAGGGGGTATGAGCGCTATATACACTTTAGTAGTACTATACAGAGACGCGATATTACCCACTGTGTTGGGATACTAAATAAACTATAACTCGACGGTATGGGGGGATGTAGCGACGCTGATACGACCGAACGAACGAACGAACGAACGAACGAACGAACGAACGATATAAAAAAATATCTCGGTGCGAATGGTTTTTAATGGATACGCGGACGAGAAAAACGCGGAGTATAGTAGGTGTGTTGTTGAAAGAAAAGAAAGGTATAAACACGAAAGAGCCCCTCGCTGCAGCTTCTCATTAATTTGTTATCATCCTATATATCGGGTTTTTAATATTTTTTTTTTTTTTTAGTTGCGCGTAAATATTGGACAAACATTTTCTTTGGCAACGCGAAATAATCTCAGTTTTAGTAATTTAAATGTAATTAAGGGGGTAACATCGATCAAGCGCTTCGGAAAAGGAGTCAAATGATTGATTTTTTTTTTTTTTTTTTCAAAATTTTCAAAATTTTAATTTTTCGAATTTTATTTTCAAAATTTTATTTTCAAAATTTCAATTTTCAAAATTTTATTTTCAAAATTTCAATTTTCAAAATTTTATTTTCAAAATTTCAATTTTTCAAATTTTATTTTCAAAATTTCAATTTTTCGAATTTTATTTTCAAAATTTCAATTTTTCAAATTTTATTTTCAAAATCTCAATTTGTCAAATTTTATTTTCAAAATTTCAATTTTTCTAAAGTTATTTTCAACATTTCAATTTTTCAAATTTTATTTTCAAAATTTAAATTTTTTAAATTTTATCTTCAAAATGTTAATTTTTCAAATTTTAATTTTTAAATATATTTCATCGATAAAATGAATAGTTTTACTTATATTCGTGTTTCGTTTCAACGTGAGGTAAATGGTTTTTTCCTGATATTCCTCAGATATTAAGCAGGTAAACTGTTGCGATCCGTACCGCCCCGGCAGTCAACTTAGGTATCATCGTAACTCTGTCGAGGGATCGCGGGTTCTCGTATCCTTTACCCCGGTATATCCATATCCACGACTAAGAAGCAGATGGTCGGTGTTCCCTGCTGTTTAACATGCATAACGGCGTGTTTATGCGTCCTTCTGTTTCTCATATCGCGAAAATATAGTTGTATGTTATATACATATATACGGTGGAATATCGTCGCGCCCGCTGTCGAGAGATTAACATTGTACGCAAAATAGCAGTATGTATATCGTTGGGGAACAGGAGAAGCGGGCGACCGAAACCTCTCGGGAGATCTCTATGTTAGCCGAGGAAACTCAAGATGTCGAGGGTAATCCCCGGCAAGAGCGGCGGTAGTGTTTCGAAAATCCGAGGAGAGGCCCCCCGGACCTTGAAAGACGAAGGGGAGGGATGTAGGGAAGGAGTGGTAAGGAAAAGGAAGGGGAGGAAAGGGATGGAGGGCTTCGAAACACGAAACAACGAGAGAAAGCCGCAGTGGAAAGGCGCCGAGGGAGGAATACAAGTGAGAATACCTTGTGGGATCGCCGAGTCTGGGATAGAAGGGCCGGTCGAAGTCGATTAGACGGCTCGAAAGTTTTGATCCACTCAAAGAGAGGGCGAGATGAAGGGAGAGCGCGATGAACGGGGAGGGAGAAGGGTGAACGAGAATGGAAGAGAGAAGAACGGGAAGATCCTTAGCCGCGATTAATCGACTCTGGAATTCCGCTGAAAAACTACCGATCCACCACACGAGATTATCGAGGGATCGCGCGCGCCCCCTGAAAATCATGCGTTATTCATACGAGAGCGATATAGTCATCGGGTACACGAAAATAAGAAAAAAAAAAAAAAAAAATGTCCGTAGCTATCGTATTATATTTAAAAAAAAAAAAAAAAAAACACTATAGTGTTTTTATAGTGATTTTTTTTTTATTTTATGTTTAATTTTATTTCAAATTTTTTTTTTCGATATCAAGCTAAAAAAAAAAATTCAAAATTTTTACGAAATTTATTCATCGAGAAATTTTGCAACAAACGTTAAATTTTTTTTTAAATTTTTTAGAATTTTTTTACATTCGATTTATTAGTGAAAAATCGGTGGATTTTCATTCATTCCACCCCTCCGTCCTTTCAGTCGCGACAGGGGATTAAATTACCCTTCGCTAATAACGATGCGAAACTCGCGTATGTGAATTCTGTCTATAAGACGATTACATCGACGATTTTCTTCGTGAATTTAATTGCCCGTGATGAAAATATCGGGGCTTTGCACAAAATCAACATTTTCCGCGTTGCGTTCATTACGCCGCAAGAATAAAAGATCGCGGGGATGACGTACCCTATTTGCTTTGCTAAATATTTCCGTAAAATACGAAACAAAACGATGTCGACATGTACTCGTGCGGTATCGACGCGACACCGATGTCAACGATAGTCGTCGTATCCGATAAAACTTACAGTGTTCGTGCCAATGGTCGAGTGCGTTGCAACCTGCCGCGGGGGAGGGAAGGGTAAGGGGAACAGTTCGCATTCATATCTCGCCGATGAATAGAACCTATACGCTTGATACACGGTAGATAGAGCTTTGTCCCTTGGATGATGGTGAGAGGTGGAGTGAGGATCGGTAGCTTGCAAACGATGGCGAACCAGAGAGAGGTGTAGCATCGAGAGAGCGAACGCGGGACGGAGAAACAGAAAATGAAAGGCCCGGGCGGCTCTCTCGGGTGGCAGAGAGGTCGCAAGAGTTACGCCGTGCTTATCGAGCCTCCATCGCTTTGTGCACGTTATCTCGAGAGAGAGAGAGAGAGAGAGAGAGAGAGAGAGAACGAGAGAAAGAGAGAGATGAGAGAGAGAGAGGGAGAGAAAGAGAAAAAGAGAGAGAGGGATGAGAGATATCGATACTACGGTCTCTGTTCCTCTTTAGTTTCGCCTTTCATCGCGGTAATAGTAATATCTGTGCATCATCCATCCACCCCCATCCCCCAAAGAGGAGTAACACGTGCAAAGAGTATATAGCTTCGTCAGTTTTGAAATGAATTTCCATTCTCGCGATCTCGCGCTCCACCCCTCTCTATACATTGCTAAATACTACTATGTGCCCTCATTCGATATTCCTTATTTATACTTCGAACTCAAAGTCGCGAAATTCTTCAGCAATATGGCGACGATCTCGGCAATCAACGATTCAACGAATTATTAAGATTAAGGAAAAAAAAAAAAAATTTCATTGAATTCTCAAGTTAAAAAAAAAATACATTTTTGGGAATCTAAAATCGGGAATTTTTTTTTTTTTTTTTTAGAAATCTTGAAAATTGGTTTTTTTTTTTGTTTTTTTGAGAAATTATTGACGATGAATGTGAAATTGTCCAATTTTCACGCTTTTTTTTTATAATTGAATTGTGAAAATTTTTAAAATCGATTTTTTGCGAAAAATTGAAGAAAATCGGTACAATAACCACTTTTAATTAAGGAGAATGTTCATTACGATTTTTTCGTTTCAGAAAACCGATTATTCAGCAATTGCACATTTAGCATTCGACAAATCGAGCGATAATTCCCGTTCGAGAATATCCGTTAACGTTATATCGATTTGCTCAGTCGAATGTCCACTGTGTGTACGCATTATAATTCGAATCATCGTCGATCCAATCGAACCGAGTGCCGAACGAAAGTTTTGATGCGAAACCGAAGCTATTAAACTGTTCTCCACCGGTCGCATTCGAAACTCCATCGTTTGAGACCATTTTGAACGGACAACTCGCCCGTTCCGTAAGCCATTCGCAGCCGCTATGCCCGTTGTACATTTGGCAAATTATAATTGTCGGATGTTTCGAGTTTCGGGCTTTTCGAGAAGCGAAAACGCTCGTCAACGAGAGAGTCGGTGATCTCACCATGTCGTTTATTTCGTCGATGTTAAAACGAAGCGTCGGCGGCCATCTCTCGTGTAACGAAGTATTGTAACAACAAAAATGTCATCATAGCAATACAAAAAAGTTCGATACTTCGCAAAAAAAAATACTCTATCGGATGTGTAAATTTAAAAAAATGCAATTTTCGATGTTTTTAAAATGCAGATATCCAGCTACTCATCGAGATGCGTGTTGTGCTTCCAGTAAAAAAAAAACGATCGTGTAAAATCGGAGGCCAATATTATTTGTAAAGTACCGCCTCATCGACAGTGAATTTTTTTTCCAAATAATACATTAAAAAAAAAAAAAAAAACATCGAAAAAAATCGCTGTTCATCGAGAGTTCTTTTTTATAGAAATCGTTCATAGAAATCAAAAATGAAGAAAACTTTATTTTCAATAAAAAATTATTTTCGAAAAAAAAAAAAAAAAAAAAAAAAAAAAATCACGAAAACTTTTCAATATCGAAAATATTGATTATATAAAATCCTCTTGGAAAATTTCATTTTTCAACCGTACTATCCGCGGAACCATTGATTTATCGTGAATGAACTTTCGTCGCGAAAAGATCGCGAACATTGGACGAGCAATTAATTTAATCGCTTTTTTTACCGTTTTTTCGTGTTGTTTGTGACGACTATTGAAAATCGAACGATACTTGTCGCGAATCGAAGAAACTTGTCGCGAAGGAAGCCGAGAAACTCGGAGCGGAGATCGATCGGAAAAAGTCTCGTATCCGTTGCGAGGCAATTAAATTCCGGTGAAATCTCGTATACACCCCGAACCGGGGAATACACAACCGGGCAAAGCAGGAGAGTAATCTCGATAAGCCTCGCGCGTTCGTTCGCTTGATTTGCTCGCGAGGAGAGAGGGAGAGACGATAGATCGAGGCACGACGCTCTCGGCGAATAAGAGTGAAGCGAGCGACCTGAACAAAACAGCTACGATAGCTGTCCAACGGAGATGCCGGAGGCCCGATATCGGTCGGTTGTGCACGCGAGAGCTTTTTGCGTACGTAATCAAGCGACCTGTGATATAACGTTGATACTACTGTGGATGTAAGTGTAGATAATAATGAATGATGATACCAGCCATTGCCTGTGGCCACTATCGGCGCTTTATACCGCTGAAAACTGGACGGTTAAAGCACCTCACCGTTCGTTAATGTACCGATGATCCGACCCTTGAATATACTTTGATCTCAAGTTTACATCATCGTCCACGCCGCTCAATTAATACTCGATATCGATCGTTCCTATCGCTATGGCAATGTAATGTTAACTCGAAATTCCCGATTTTTTTTTTTTTTTTTTTTTTTTTTTTTATCTAACATTCGCATATAATGAAAAAATAAAAAAAGCAAAAAATTTGATTTCCTTTCGAATTAATACGAAAAAAAAAAATTTGAAAATTATAAATTTTCACGATTTTTTGCATTGCTTTCTCATTCAATGTTCTTTACTCCAAAAACTCCCTCTATGAGAAAGTTAAACGAATTACGAAATTTATTTTTTCATTACGAAAGATTTCGGAGTAAAAGAAATTAATGACGAAGCAAAGTGAAGATTTTTAATTATCGGGATTTTGTTGTATATTAACAAACATCGAAAATAAATCGATCGACGATCGTAATTGGTTCGATCGCGTTTTCCGCTTGTCGCGGCGGAAAATTCATATCTAAAGGGAATCGAATGTAAGATTTAAGTATCGCGATCTATATATATATATATACCACTGTGAGAGGATCGTTGATAAGCTGAACCGCGCGCGAGAAAGCGCGGGCGTTGGGCACGTGATCGGACTTTAATTACGTAAGGAATACGTGGACATTGTTTCAAACGAAAATTCACGAGGATGGAAAATAACTGTATGTGCTGATAGCGCACGAAGGTGGAAGAAGTCAGAAAGACAGAAGAGAGCAATCGACTACGCGAAGAAGAATTTACACCCCCGTCTACCCCTCCTGTCCGCCATCCATCCCCCACACAGCGATTGGATACGGAACGCGCCAACGTTAGGGAAGACTGGTGATAAATCTACTGGAGATTGCAGCACCTCGACGAGAGAAATTGGGGATCGTGATAACGGCCAATCCACTATAACTAAGTACACGTAACTCCTAACTACTACCTGCACTAACGGTCTTTCCACGACTCTGGCTATTGCGGCACTTGAAAAAAAATTCTTTTTCTCTCCACAATTCATCGCGTATATTATCCCTCAAGTTGACTTTTACTCTTTCGCACGCATTTTTTTTTCTCCTATCTATAGAAATACGCGAACTTTTATATTTTTTTGGCAAAATGGCAAAAAAAGTGAAAATGGAAGAATCTCTCGTATTTCGACTCCAATACGAAGGTGAAAAGGAAAAAAATAAAAAAAAACATATCTGTAACTTCGCATCGATGGATCATCAATCGTCACTTTGTCTATTTCACGGTAAGACGATTTGTCGGGGAAAAATTGGAAATTAATGGGGGTTTACGTCGATTTTCTCGACTTTTTGTAATTTTTTTTTTTTTTTTTTTTTTTTTTTTTTTTTTTTTTTTCTGCGGCGAACTCATTTGTCTCGATTCCTATAGACACTATGCAATATCGGGGCAAACTGCGGTACGATGGGTAGACGTCAAAGTGCTCATTAGCGAAATTGACTCAATACCCGGATGCAGTTCGTCGAATGAAAAGCCTATCGGGAGTGCAATGGACATCGATGCTGAACAGAGATACGAAGGAGATATATGTATAGACGATGATTTCCCCCCCCCATTGTGGATGATAAATCGCGTTCGGGTGGCGTACATCTACACAATGTAAAGTCAACTCCACCGACCATCCATCTCGACCGCTGATCCTATTACATCTCAGTCAGTACGCTTAGCAGCACCCAATGTGTAGGATAAAAAAATTTGAATATGAAGAGAACTCGTATCCCATACAATGTGAATGTCCAGTCATCGTCAGCGTATCAGTAATTATTAATCGTTATTTGTGCTTTGAATATAAATTTTTATTTGTTTATTTACTGAATAATTTTTTTTTTTTCCATACGATTTATGAAATTTTTTTTTTTTTTTCTTTTTTTATTATTCATTGTTGATTATTGATATAATTAATCAGAAATAATGATAAAAATGATAAAAATCCTATAAATTTATTATTGTTTACTATAATTATATGAAAAATTAATTAAATACTTTTGTTTAATTTTTTTAATTTTTTTATTGACTAATCGTCACCTAATTTTAACAATAATAAAATAATAAAACAATATAATTGAAGTAAATAAAAATATATTTTTTTAAATGATAGAGAAATTCTATTTCCTTCTTTAAGAAAAAAAAAAAAAAAAAGATGGACACCGCCTTTGAAATATCGGATTGTAATTAATAATTCTATTGGGTAAAAGCGATAAGTGAAATTCACGAATCAATAAACGAATCAATGAAAACCTATTTATACATCCGTACGCGTACGCGGAGTAATACAAAATTCATGCGGGTTGACTGAGGGGCGTGTTGATTTCTCGGTGAGTTTGCGCTTTAATAATTCGTACATTTCGTTTTCCCCTTTCCACGAGTTGTCGGGTAGATCCCTCACGCGCCACCCCACGTCATGTTCGTTTTCATCCGCACCTCTATCGGCCAACGCTACCGTACTGTTTACGCCGCGCTTAATTAACGATATTTTCGTATTTCCTCGCAAATTGGTTCCGCGAACACACCGCCTTTTGTACACAAAAACCGTCGGTTGCTAACTCGTTGAATATCGCGATGTTCATCGACATGCGTGGATGTAATAACATCAAAAGCTTTTAATTTATTATTTATTATTTATTATTTATTATTTATTATTTATTATTTATTATTTATTATTTATTATTTATTATTTATTATTTATTATTTATTATTTATTATTTATTATTTATTATTTATTATTTATTATTTATTATTTATTATTTATTATTTATTATTTATTATTTATTATTTATTATTTATTATTTATTATTTATTATTTATTATTTATTATTTATTATTTATTATTTATTATTTATTATTTATTATTTATTATTTATTATTTATTATTTATTATTTATTATTTATTATTTATTATTTATTATTTATTATTTATTATTTATTATTAAGTGACCTTTTACATCAGTTCGTGATTTTTTTTTTTTTTTTTTTACGAAAATGGATATAATATTTTTTATAAATTTTTTAAAAGATTTTTTGTTAGCTTTTCTACAGTACAATAATGTTGTAATCGAGCAGCTCGCGATACTAGGAAAATGCAAATGGAATCTGATAGTCTATGAAGTTGATTCTCGGAACTGTTGTCGATAAATGTCGGAACATAGTCTCCAGAGGCGGTAGTTTGCGAGTAGTCGGTATACCCAAGTGGCAAAATACGAGTCCTTGGAATATTCATTAACGGCAGTCTCTACGAAAGTTTTTCATGTGTGTGTTTTTGGAAGACCGAGCAGTGAAGCTAAGTGAGGGTTGTAGGGCTCGAGAGAGCGGAAAAAAGTCAGAAGAGGCCACAGGAAGAAAGTAAGTGCCGGGAGCGTTCGGAGCCGACGTTGACGAGTTCCTCGAAAAGTAATTCCGTTTCTTTGCTTCTCAACTGATACAGGGGATACATATCGCTGTTATTAACTCCAGAAAAGTTATTTTCATCGCGTCAAAAACTGCTGCTAACAGCAATTTCTTGTTGCCGTTTACAGCGATATGGCGGTTGAGTTATCCGCACGTTAATTAAGAAACCGTCTTATTTCAAAAAAATTATAAAAAATTTCAAAAAAACATCGAATTTTTTTTTTTTTTTTTTTTTTTTTCCATTTTGAGATTTTTCGTACCCGAAATATTAATTTTCAAAGTCCTACAAATTCTGTTCTAAGAAATACAGAATCATCGTTTACAAAGTCGATTTGCGAAAAAATTCAGTTAACGAATTTTCGGAATTTTTTTACGAAGAAAGAAAGAAAGAGTTAAGGCTTTGGATATATCGTTGAGTATTATTTCGTGAACTCAAATTTTACGCTCCGTTTGCGATTAAAAGTGAATTTCCATTATGTATCGGGAAGCGTACAGGGAATATATATCTCCGCGACGGAGACGCAGAAGGGTTAGTGGGCGTATATCGTCGGTTGCATTGTTCGCCGATTAGTTCCGCTTGAAATCGCGCCATTGTCGCTTTTTTTTTTTTTTTTCGGGATGCGCTAACACACGAGGATAGTCCGCGGAGGTCGCCTTCGCTGCTGATGCGCGAGAGGAGAATACCGGAAAATAACAAACGTCCGCGGTTTCCGCCGCCGGGCGACTTCTTTATAAAAGATAAACGACGCGGATGATTCTCCTCGAATTAAACGTTTCGCTGAGTGCATTACGCCTCTCGAGTGTTATATTATTTTTATGGATTGGCTGATAAGTCCATTACGAGTATTATGCGCGAGTGATTGATAGCACCGTTTTCTCATTCGTATTTTTCACTCCATTCGTAGCTATAAAAATGCATTTTGCGAAAAAAAAAAACGCGTCGTGCGATGGCATTTCCGATGCGATGCAATAAAGTCGAGAAATGTCGCGAAAACAATACACTTAGTAAAAATGTGTAAAAAAAAAAAAAATTTCGATCATAAAAACGATGAAAACTGCTCTCACGATTTCGATATATCGATGTATTGTCGTTAAAAAAAAAATCGCAAAAACACATATTTTTCGTAAAAAAAAAAAAAAAAAAAAAAAAAAAATCATCAACACGATGTTTAGCCGATGCAAAAGAGTTACATTCGTAATCCCCTCGCAGCGTCATCCGCGTCGTCGGGGGTCTCGCAGTTCTTTCGTTTAACATCAGAAGTCCCTTAATAAATAAAGATGAACCCGAGAAACGGAAGAAAGAAGAGAGGCTACTAAATTTTATGCGCATTGGAACGCGACGCTTCCGTTAATATTGCGACGGTAAGTTGTAACGAAACGAGAAATGAAAACGCGAGACTCTGCCGTTCGTCGTGCGCTTACCTCTCAGTTACTCCGTTTCGTTCGACTCGAGTACTTCGAGTTTTCTCTCGAATTGCGGTATACATTTTCGTACTTCAGCGGTAAGAACTTTATCGCGAGGGGATTATTCCGACTGTGAACGGTCGTTGCCGCCTCAGCGGAGTTAACTGACCGGTTTCGTCGTTATACAGAGACGAGAAGAACACATATACATCGACGGAACATCGCCGCCGCCGTTGTCGTCGTCGTCGTCGTCGGTGGTACAGAAAACGGAGCGAAGCGGGGAACACGGAACGCGGAAATTCCGTAAATGTAAGGAAGAATTTCTGAGAGATTTCTAAGCGTAACTCGAGCGACTGAGCGGTTAGCCAACGGAGAAATTACTGCCGAGAATTGCATCGGCTGTATACATCGTCATGTGATCGCAGTACGCGTGCATTTAACACCTGCAGATGTATACGCGAAGTTGTGATGCTTTGGGATACGTACGACAAACAAGTAATGCATGCAAGCCACGGAGATACATACATATATGTATAGACCAACGGTATACATCGTGTATACGGTGTCCGTAGTGTATATATGCATATATGGGACAAAACGGGAGGATTGTCGAGAGGCAGCCGCCCACGTCGAGACGAAACAACCACACGTTCCACCCGGCATACCGATTGCCTCGCATGTAATACTCCAGCTTCCCCACAGCGTTTACATGCAACGTCTGCGGTGGTACACACCAACCTATTGTCGCACATTGCGAGTTTATCCGTTATCGTCGTCGCAACCCGGTTACCGTTAACCCTAAAACACCACACGCGTCTACTGGACGCGAAGTGTGTCGAGAAAAAATCAAATTTTTTTTTTTTCCCCCGTTTTACGTTATTTTTAATAAAATAATAATAATAATATAATTTTTTTAAATTTTTTAATTTGATATTAAAATTTTTCGGTTAATTGTCGATATATCGAAATTTATTGGATTTCGTATATTTTCTAATAATAATTCAGTTAATTATAATTATCGGATTTATCCGCAATTATACGAAAAAATATCGATTTTTTTTATTAAGATTCGCAAAGACGAAATTATCGAGTCTTCCGACGCATGTTATGGCGGTGAGAAAGTGCAAAAAAATGGGTTCCGGAATTAATAAAGTTACAATTCGACAAGACATATCTACGGTCGGGCATTGCGTTCGGGCGATAAGCTAAGCATTTTCACTGGACGTCGTGACCTCGCGTGATAAAAAGTTTTTCACGAGTGAGGAACTCTCGTACTAAATCGTACTTACGAGATGTTAATCGTCTACCCTTCGGCAGAAACTAATATTAGCTACGAGAGAGTTCTCTCCGTTGGCGTTTTTTTTTTTTTTTTTTTTTTTTTTTCTTTTTAATTATTAATAAATTGGCCAAAGATCGCGCGCCAAAGTCCCGTTTACGGGAAAGCGGGAGAGGAAATATGTGGTTTGCGTATATATATATATATATATATATGCCATAGGTTCCGAAAGCTTAGCGTGAATGGGGGGTTAGAGAGATTCGCCGACGAAACTATATAATCCAACGTAATTTTCTTAACGCAATACAAAAACCGATAAAATCGCGATTGCGTGGCACGAAGGAGTCTCGCTGAGGCTGCCGCTCTCTCGACGCGGATCTTACGAAGCAACACTTCTAAAACTCGCCCGGGGACAGCCCTCGAAGGTTTTTTTTTTTTTTTTTTTTTTTTTTTTTTCCTCTAAGTCGCGCTAACTAAGCGAAAAAAAGTGGTGGATTCTTCGTCGATGAAGCGAAAAGCTATAAGCTACGAGAAACGCGTGACTAACGCGCGACATTTATACTCACAGCGGGTTTTTCTCGTCCAAAATTAAACACGCCGACCTTGTGTAGTTAAAGTTTTTTTTTTTTTTTTTTTTTTTTTTTATAAGCGATGGGAATAAATAACGAAAAGCCACGTAACAATTACAGCGTATCAGATTGATCAAATCTTCGCGTGTTTCATTGTATTACGCGCCGCATCGTACCGTACGCGATGTGTAGTCGAAATTATTTGAGAAACAGATGAGAACCTATTGGGATCTTTGCTCCGATCCATTTATGTATAATACGAAAAAAAAAAAAAAAAAAGGATTAAAAAAAAAAAAATTGATTGCTTCCTTATTACATTTTTTTTAATAACAAATTTTTTACGATGAAAAAACATCGTCAGTTATTTTTTTTATTTTTTTCAAAAAAAAATTTATTTATTGATATTAAAAATTTCATAATAATATTTCGGCGAACTGATCGACGTTTCTTAAAAAAATTTACGAATTCGAAATTTTCCTGACTTTCCGTTTTCCGCTTTTCCAAGTTTTCAGAATTGAGTGGCAACCGTGTAATTATAATTTTTTCGAAATTCCGAATTTCGTAACGTTTCGGACGCATTTACATGAAATTCTCGAAAAACATATTTTTCACGGAAAACAAAGGGTTTCACATAGGCAACAAAAAAAAAAATAAAAAAAATAAGTTGCGCAACGATATTGTCATCGCGCAACGACTTCGATCGTCAGCAGCGAAGGGGCGGGAAGGATAGAAACTCGCGAGGCGCGCGATGTTTAAGTGGGTATAGCGACATACTATTTATATATTTCTCGCGGATAGACGCGCCTCGTTGACGAGATGACTGACTGCTTTAGCTGAAAACAAATACACGCGTAGGTTTTCGTCAACGTCCCATATTTCCGAAGCTTTTTAGTTCGCCACACACACAGCAGCGCACCTTGCGTCGTCGGTGTCGCGTTATGTTCCGAAACGCGGCTTTCAAAAGCGATACCGCCGGGAAAAGGCCTGTGGCACATCCGCAATGACGAACGAGTCAAATTGCGGCTCGATAAATCCTTCGGTTATAACTGCGGTTGCCATCGTTCGCGCGGCTGTTCATCGCTGTCACACTTAAAGCGTCCAATACGGCATAATGTTCCACATTCACGAACGATTTTAGCGTAAAGAAAAAAAAAAAAAAAAAAAAAAAAATTCGCGAAAAGCTTTTATTTTTTTTTTTCTCCGCAAAGACCTCAAAGGGTATCGATCGATTTTCGCCGAGTCGCGAAAAAAAAAAAAAAAAAAAAAAAAAAAAAAAAAAAAAAATGAGAAACACTTCCGTGTAACATTTTCCCGCCTCGTATTTTCCTATCTCTCCAGCAACAAGCAAAACACACCCCGACAAAACGAAGGGAGCGTCTCGTATATATATTTTTCATCGTAGCGAAAAGTCGAATGCGGATTTACACATTTCTCTCTCGTCGTGCAACACCCGCAACAATGTGGGAATGGGGAGGGGATATCTTTTGCATCGGAGAAGAGCCGAAGGGCTCAAAGCCGAAGGGGATGGTAAAAAAAAAAGCGATCCCGGATTTTTCTGAGAAGCAAAGCTCGACGTAAAAGGGAGGAGGGTGCGCGCTTACGAACTCTCAGACCCTCTTTACTGTGTCATAACATTAGATATAGTATCCATCCCACCAAAATACTCCGGCGAACCATTCCTTTTCAACGTCGCTATGATTTTTCGCCCGTATATATGTGTATATATATATTTATATGTATACATATAAATATATATATACTTATATATTCTCTGACGAAAAGTCGTCAATCTCTCTTTATTCGTTGCATGATCGCACGAACGCGATAGGGGTGCGGCACTTTCCAGCAGAGAGAGAGAGAGAGAGAGGGGGATATGGGACCGACGAATAGAGACGGAAGAACCGGCTGTTTATCTCGTGCTAAGGGGCTCCGCACCCTTCAATAGCACATACAGATAATAGCATTAATAAAAAAAATACGTGATTAATAAGTTTATCAAAGAAACGAGAAACGAATGAACCTCCGAATAAATAAATATAAAAAATTAAATCGAACAAAATTATTACGATTTTTCCTTCGTAAAGATCGCGATATTTAGTTAAAAAAAAAAAAAAAAAAAAAAAAAAATTTGCTGAGGTTACAGTGATACATTAAATATTTTACGGATAATAATGATGAAAAATTAATGTACGATGTATTAAAAATTGCAGTTGGTGTTTTAGTTTCACTATTAAAGTACATTATTTTTTTATTAATATTGTACATTAAATGTAATAATAATAATAATAATCACTATAAAAATTATATGAAATACCGGTATTAAAATTTTAAACAACTTTATGCATTATAACGAAAAAAAAATTGGTAATCTGTAATTGTCAATTTTTTATTTCACGAGTACATCGAATGTCCCGTTATATTTTCCAGCGATATTTTACGAATTTAATAATTTCCTTCATTTTTACTGCAAAATTTCTTTAAATCCAATAAGTTACTTTGATTTCACTGAAAAGTACATTAATTTTTCCTCACTATTTATTTTTATTAAAAGTACCGTTTTTTTTTTTTTTTTTTTTTTTTTTTTCTCGAATAGTTAATCGAACGAAAATCTCGCAATAGATTAACAAAATTGTATTTAATGAAAAATTTCGCTGTGGATATTTAATTTTACAGAAAAAATTAATTAATAACTCGTAGCAATGGTTTTTAATTTATTTTTCTTATATATATTTAATCAATTTTAATGTTCAGAAGTTCCATTAAATGTTCGATTTTTTACGAGTAAAATTCCCGTTTCTGAAGTATTTTTTATTTTTTCAATTTTTTTTTTTTTAATTTTTATAAAAAAAAAAAAATTCCTATCGTCTTTGGAGCAATTGCTCCGAGTCATTGCGCTATCTATGGCATATATATTCGCAGTCATATGCACGTGTACCTCAACAGATCTATAGCGTGTAGACCCGGAGGTGGAAGGCGGAGGCAACGCGTATCTATGCAGCTACCAGTGAAGCACTATGGGCTCTCTGATAAAATTGGCTTTTACACTCACACCGAGTGCAATAACGAATGAGAGTGCTATTCAGCGGGACGTCGGAACATACGAGTTTTGCGCGAACCATCGAAACTCCTCGAGCAAATGAATGCGAGAGTCACGCGACGACTCTTTATACGGATATCGTCTTTTTTTGTTGTCTTATCTAATCGGTTCCTATATTTCGTCGGCTTCTTTCTACGGCTCCGAAAATTGTACAACGTGTGCGGTAAACGGATTAATGAATACAATTAAAAGGAGAAAATAATGACTACGATAAGTTGCATTATCGCTGCGGTTAGAATACCGAGCAGACGAGGCAATCATTCCATTCGATTTTTCGCGCAATTGTTCGATCGCGCGGCTCTCTTCAGACGGTGAAACATTAAACGGGGAAAAGCCCTTTCCTTTGGCAACTCGCATCACAACGACAGGAGGGTTAACAGTAGGCGACGGTCCGTTCATTCGAGACGTACACCAAGAAAAGGGACGCAAAAGAACGCCGAGAGAAAATGCCCACTCCGGTGGAAAGCCCGACGAACCTCGCAATATGCTGTAATCGACTCAAGTCCATCGGTTTGCCGGGGGATAAGGGTCACGCGAGGATTCCACAAAGAGCTGCTTTCCCAAGCCAATTTTTTTTCATTTTCTCGACGTATACACCGTTAACGTGTATTCACGTACACGAGAACTATGTACACGAAACTTCGCGTTCTCTTGACTTCCGAGAATAAAGCTATTTATAGGCGTTCTGAAAGTTCCTCATTGTCGTAGTCTCACGAAATGAATCGGTCATTGTGGGAGAAGTATATAAAGATTATAAAGATCGCGGATACGAACGCTATCGCTCGTTGGCCGATGAAATACAAACGAATCGGGATTTTCGGAGTGCGTTAACCGCTCCGAATGCGTGCCGCTACTGTAGAACGTTTGGCACGTACGCGAGAGTGTTGAAAAACGGGCGTAAGAAAGAAAAGTGATTGGAAAAAATTGAAAAAAAAAAAAAAATCGATTTTTTTTTTTTTTTTTTTTTTTACGAAAATACGTTTTTGCTATGCGGAAACGAATTGAATTGAAATTTGAAAAAAATTAAATCAAAATACGAAAAAAAAAATTTCTTACGAGTTTTTTCCCGACGTTCGAATAAACAGGTGATAAACTTTCGAAATTTCGTGAAAACATCGCGTTTCGTAAAAATTTTGAAATACAAAAAAAAACTAAACGATCGTTGAGATAATATTTTTTAAATTTTATTACTCGAATGTCGTGTTCGATCGGACAGGATTATGTTACACTACGACCGGTACAATGTTATTAATGTATTGAATAAAGCTATTAAGATCGCCGGCGTTCTTAAGCGATGATTTGTTGCAACGCGGTTACGAAGGCGGCAGAGAGATACAACGTATCGACAATAACACGTCGAAAAGCTCAACGGTGTTTTTTCGGAGTCGTGCCAATTGGCAACGAATATAACGTGCCACAGGGCTTACAATCATTTCTTGTATCTTTATTTTCTCTCGCATCTGATATTATATCGAAACTTTAATGGAGAAATCGCGAACGATATATGTCAATTTTTTTTTTTTTTTTTTTTTTTTTTTTTTTAATACGCGCGGCGTCGAGAGGCATTTTCGAAAAAAAAAAAAAAAAAAAAAAAAAAAAAACTATTAATGACTTCAGCTCTCAATCGGCAGCCGTTCAAAGTAAACGACGACCGCCAGAACGGGCGAAAGCATGCAGTGTCGTAAGACCGGAAAACACATACCATCACCGGGTGGCATGCAATAAGCGCGCTTCATCGCTCTCGAGCACTCTATTGCCCGGTGTGTGACGTGACACGGTTATCTTTGTCACTCTAATGGCACAGATTCGCCGTTTGAATACCGCGTATTAGCGTTGCAGAGAAATGAAATGCACCAACGCGCGACGCTCGAGAGCAGCGATAGAGACCGCTGCCAACCCGGACGCATAAGTCACTGCCCCCCGGGACTCCTGCGACTCATATATTTCACCTTCTTTCGCGCAAAATTTCGACCACATCATGTATACCGTATATATATTCATATTTATCCCATTTATGATTTACGTACCCCTTTCGCAATATCGCGAAGCAATGCAATACGAAATACGAGAAAATTTCGAGGCTATCGGCTCTTTCGGGATTTTTGGAGGACTTTCGTTTTTTTTTTTTTTTTAAGCGAAAATATAGATGAGACAATAAAAAAAAAATTTAATGTGAAAAAAATTCAATTAAAATTCAACTAAAAATGGGATGAAATTTGAAAAAAAAAAAAAAAATTGCAAAGAAAAGTATACATTATGAATGCAATTTTTTTTTTTTTTTTTTTAATAAAAAACAGAGTTAAACCTCCAAAAAAATACTGCAATCTCCGAACTTTTCGTTTTTTTCTTGTTTTATTCGTATCGTTTTTTTTTTTTTTTTCGTAATTATTTATTTCGTAATTTTATTCGGATAGCCGAGAGTTTCGTGAATATGAAATATCATCGCGGTGTATAGTAGTTGTTAAAAATTATATAACGAAATAATTTATTGTTAATCTCGGTTTTCGAGTGAATTAATTATACTAATGCCGCGTACCTCGGCAATGCGGCTTTGAAAGCTGCGAAGAACATTCTTATTCAACGAATCCCCACATATTCATTTCGCTCACCTGGGGATGAGCACTCAAGCGCGAGGCAAATATACCCCTCTGGTTTACCTATATCTTTCATCCTCGATGAATTCTGCCGGCAATTCGAAAACCTCAAAATTCCGGAAGCTTTTCGCGCGCGATAAACCAAAGAAACGACCGGAGACGAGAAGCTTTGCCAATTTTTATACATATTTTCGATTAATTTTTTTCGTTATTACGATACAAAAAATGAATTTTTAAAAACATTTTTTTAAATAAATAATTATTAGTTTCAATTTTTTTTTTTTTTTTTTTTTTTTTACGAAACGATATATAATTTATACTATAAAAATAATAATATTTTATTAATTTTTTTCACTAAATAAAATAATAAAATATATATATTTTTTTCAAAAATAGTTATTTCAATTAATAATTTTTTTTTTTTATTTCTCATCCTTTACATACTATAGCAGTTAAAGTTAAGTGTCTGAGGTATTAAATCTGTTTAATCGAATTGCCGTAAAAGCGATTTCGCGAGTATCGTGTAAACGTTGCGTCCGAATTTACAGAAGGGAATGAAAGGTTATTTCGGCGCAAATAAATCAATGGGTCAATCGTCAACGACCGACAGCGTCCCGTTGACAAAAGCTAACATCGCGGTATAAATTTCTTCGACAGGCGGCGTCGCAACAAGCGCACCGATCTATAAATGGCGCGGCAACTACCGCGGTCTCAACCTCGGGGGCCTCGCGGTCTCAATCTATTGTCGTATACTCTTCTCTCGCATACTATCGCGTATTTCCAACGAGACGCGAACAGAATCGATTTTGTCATTCGTCAATCGGTACCGCGCAGTATCCGGAATATCCACGAGGAGAGCGTTGAACGTTCAATTTCCATTGCCTGACCCCCGTATGTATTTATATCCACGAAACCCGCGACCCCCCCCCCCCCCCTTTCTGCTCCAAAATCGATAGAAAATTTAGGAAAAAAAAATAAACGTCTCGAAGTATCGCGACGACCGGCATACGGTGAATTTACGACTAATATACGCATCTGACAATAATAATAACAACAAATTTCATTTTTTTTTTTTTTTTTTTTTTTTTTTTTTTTTTCCCGCCTTTTCATAACTTTGAATAGATACTCTCCATATTTTTCCATTGTACAAGTTTTTCACGGTCTCGCGCCGTCGAAACCGGCATACAGAGCGCGAAATATGCAACACCGGGGAACGTCTCCGTCGACTCGTTTTCAAAAGCGTCTTTGTAGGGGTTAATATACATATATCTTTGAATGTATGAAGAATCAGCCGAGAAACCAGTCATTGTAGTCAGCGGAACGCGTAACTTTTTTTTTTTTTTTTCGGAATTTTTTTTATAGGATTCATATAGACTTATCGTAACGAATTTTGAACTTTGTATCGACGATGAACGCACGCCAGAATATCAGTAAGCAATATATGTAATAGCGAAATAAAAAAAAAAAAAAAAAAAAAAAAAAAAAAAATACAGTGCTGTAACGGATCGCATTAGCCGAGATATACGCAAAGTTATCTCGTTATCCCGTTCGCGAGTGGGTGTACGCAGAAATGAATGTGGATAATCCGCATTAGAGGGTTCTTAACGAGGGAAGTTTAGAAGTGCCTCGATGCGAGGTATGTGTCGTAGAAACCCGTAGAAAATTATGGGTAAAGTACACGAGGGGTGGTGCGCGGCGCCATCGTGAAATGAAGAATTTCTTTTTTTTTTTTTTTTTTTTTTCATCGTATTTCGCGCTTTCGCATCGTTCGTTTGCAGTCCTCTTGTCCGCCATGAACCCTCCTATTATCTCTTTTTTTTTTCTTCACCATCCCTTCGCTCATTTCCACTGAGTGAAATGCGTACAATGTGTGTTCGACAAATAGACGAGACTAAGGGATTCTTTGGTTTAACCAATTCGACAAATTTGCGCGATCGTTACTTTTACTATCCGTTGTGTCCTCTCCGCCGAGGGAATTCGCTGTTAAATCCTACGCGGCGAATAAACACGAGTGTTACGCGCGATCACGTAAAACGTGACTAGAGACGATTTTTCGTATAGATAAAAAAAAAAACTATGATTAAAAATTAATATGATAATTCGTTGAATATTTTTCGAGATAAAAATAAAATGGACCAAAGTGGACGGACATTTCGTTTAAATTCACATTTCGAAAAAAATAAATAAAATTAGCGATCGTCAACGCCTCGTCGTTGCGATGAACTCGAACGACCCGTTTTTCATTTTTTTTTTTATTCATCGGTATTACTGGAGAATGTCAATCACCGAAAAATTCGAAAAAAAAAGAAACAAGTCAATCTTCCGACAGAATTGTTTTTTTATTTTTCCATTAATTTTTACAATTTTTTTTCGTAAGTCTCTCAATACTTTTAGTAACGAACATTTTTATTTTATTATCTCCGATAGCTTTTTTCGAAAAAAAAAAAAAAAAAAAAACAAGTTAATCTTCCGAAAGGATTTTTTTTTAATTTTTCCATTCATTTTTACAATTTTTTTTCGTAAGTCTCTCAATACATATACTTTTAGTAACGAACATTTTTATTTTATTATCTCCGATAGCTTTTTTCGAAAAAAAAAAAAAAAAAAAAAAAAAATGGAATATTAAACTCGATTTTCGCGAAGCGCCAGGTACCTCATGAATTTTTCGCGAGATCGATTTTTCCACGAGATGAAAAAAAAAAAAAAAAAACTATAATCCCATATTCAGGCCGTTTAATTCGTTAAATATACTTCGAAACAGAAATAAAATGGACCAATCTTGCGAAATCCGCGTACCTTGAGAAGGTCGTGTAAGTAGGGTGAGAAAAAAAAAAAAAAAGAGACATAAAGGAACGGCGAAGCTTGTAAAACTACCGAACCATGAGTTCGACCCTCGTTCGCGGCATCAGCCAAGTGCGAGAAGCCGTTCGAGTCGATGTCGGAGGATGAGCCCCGAGCCTCGGAACAGCGGTGTCGAGAGGTAACGGAGATTTCGGTAAGAGGGAGAATATGCGGTGTGTGTGTATATATATAAAGCACAGGTATAGCGACTAGGTATCCATTTGTTAAAGCTGATATGATAAGACTCCCTCGGGAGGTGCGTTATACTCCGAGAGCTCTCTCAGCGCTCACGGCTTCCCGCGGTGTTCCCTAACGTTCGGAAACGCCGGGATGTGTATTTACACCTCCCATTTTTTTTTTTTTTTCGCTTTTTTCTTCGATGTCTTCCTTCATCTCGCTCCCGCACGCCGTAAAACATTTTTTTTTTTTTTTTTTTTTTTTTTCGGAGCGATTTCTACGTTACGATTTTTTTTTTTTTTTTTTTTTTTTTTTTTTTTTCGGAGCGATTTCTACTATTTTTTTTTTAACGTGTTGACGAGCGTAAAAAAAAAGAAATTGAATGTGAAACATCGTTAAATGAGGACACCTATAGCCGTTGCGCGGAACGAAAGATAATATGTCGTTTCCACGTTTATGGCAAAAAAAAAAAAAGAAAAAATTATCAAGAGTGACGTAAAAAGTTTGCTATTTTCACCAATTACCATATGAATACGTGCCGGCGAAGGCGCGAGGCACGCGCCCGCATTATCTTTGACGTTCGTAAGAATCGCACAACGCGGATAAATCGCTGCGAGAAGATACCGCGACTTTCTGGTACCGCGATACATTGTACGTACGGATGCTTACGAACCAAAATCGTTACACCGTTTAAGCGGAACGTACGTGCGTACATTGACCATACGTGACCGTCATAAGCGCGGAGGTTGTATGTACCATTAAAAAAAAAAAAAAAATTTTAAACACGAGAAATGCGTTGGTTCTCGTAAAATCGCTGGAAACTCGAGTGCAGTCATCGCGATCGAGTGACTCTCTCGATCAATTGTATTTTCTTTTTTTTTTTTTTTTTTTTTTACTCGAACTCCCGATGAAACGAAACACGTCATAGGATCTCGTATTTCAAGCCGCGAAGAGACATACAGACGTAAATCGGTATATCCATTAATTCGTTACGTACCAACAGCGGCAGACAGCTGCTCGACGTGCGATAAAAAGTAATCGGGCAACCCGAGCCTTGGCTTGCATGAGTGGAATATATTGCGAAAGAAAAAAAAAAAAAAAAAAAAAATGAAATAAAAATAAAGAATTTGAGATTCGGCTGCGCGGTGGTGACTTTTGGTGTTTCGGAAAGTGACGAAAAGTAGAATTTGCCGATAAAAGGAATACACTATATTTATTTATTTATTTATTTTTTTATTTATTTGTTGTTTTATTTTTTTTTTATTTATTAAATCGAAAAAATTTCGCGAGATTTTTTCCTCATGTCTGTCGTTTCTCTATCGATTTTCTAATGATAACGCGAGAGCCACCGGCTGGCGCATTGCTCGCTTGACCGTCCCAGACGAGTCGATTAAATAAATCATCGGGAACGAGAGAAAATCCCTCGTCGCTCGATAATCTCCATTATTTTACCGTCTTCCGGGCTTTCCGATGGCGAACGGTGCAAAGCGAAAAGGGAAGGGGAAGGGGGCAAACAGAAAACTAACTATGCTTCGCGAAGTCCCGGGACGGCGAGCTCCGCGAGAGAACCGGGCTGCGATCGAAACGATTATAGGTATAAAGGCGGACGAGAGAAAAGTAAATTAAGAGGTATATCCACCCAATGCCTCGAAATTAGAGACGAATATAGATTTTTTTTTTTTTTCCCCCCAAAAATTATTACAGGTAATAATTTTTTTTTTTTTTTTCGCGAATGTGGCGATCAAATTTTTTTTTTTTTTTTTTTTTTTTTTTTTTTTTCGAAAATTTTAAAAGATAATAAAATGAAATTTTTTTTTCTGAAAGGTAGAGATTTTCAGAATTGAAAAAGATCGCGTTAAGTGAATACAAAAGATAAACTTCGAATGTAAATAGAGGTGAAACCCTGTGACCCCGATTACCACTATATTTCGATTTAATACCGAAACTCGAGCTCGTTGATCATATTTTGATCGAAGTTGAACCCCCAATGACAAAGCACCTTTGGGTGGAGAGAGAAAAAAAAAAAAAAAAAAAAAAAAAAAAAAACGAGAAAATAACTAAAAATACGAAATCGTTGAAAGGCCGATGAATAGTTCTTCATTTCGTATTTATTTCTTATCGTGAAACCCGAATCTATTGCCTATCCATCAGGAGAAAAACTGTACTGTAGTGAAAAGAGTCCGTCCGGCAGTACAGGAGACATTGAGGGAATGACGCGCGCGCGCGCGGACAGTGGCAATAGGAAACGGCAGCGGGTATACTACTCGTCGACAAAGCTCTCTCAGCCCTTCCCTTCTTTTTCCACTTCCTATTCTATTTCCGTACTTTTATCAACTATTTTTGTGTGAACCTTGCGCTCTATAGAAACTTGTCTACCATTCATTCCGCTTCGCGGCGCCTCTGTATGTGTCTGTCGTAGTAAACGCGATGGACAATGCATGTATCAAGAAAAAGAAAAAAAAAAAAAAGAGAGAGCGACACGCGTTCAGACACCGCGGCGAGAATCTATTTCTGCTGGAAACGTTGTACCGGAATCGTATATTCTTTACACATTTTCCTACATTAGCCGTTACATTAGAAATGGAAGCTAAAGACGATCCCGTCGATAAAAAAAAAAAAAAAAAAAAAAAAAAAAAAAAAAAATACATCGATCGTCTATAGAACGAAATGCTTCCGCGACGAACGAAGTTATTTTTTTTTTTTGCTATAGAAAGCTCTTCGCGACATTCTATTCCAATAATTGTGTACATTGAACGTTATGCCTTTGAAACTTTGTCTATCATAACTATTTTTGTATTCTATTGTTATAGTTTACTTTCCCACGACTATTTATCGAGAGCTGAAGACACGCTACACGTTTGGAACACATAGTCTCTAACAACGGAGTAACTAATATTACATCACATTTCAAGCTTTTTTCGTCACGAAATAGAAGTATATCTTCAGAATTTTATTTATGACTCGTGAATAAATGAATTTATAGCGGTTTTTTAATCCTTAAAAAACAATTACACTGTAATTACGAACTTTTACGCCCGAAGAATACTTAACTACTTTTCGATGTTTCGAAAATTCTGAAAATCTCGAAAAAATTCTATTGAATTCTGAATTGCATAATTATAATTATAAAAAAATGAAAAAAAAAAAAAAAAAAATTATCATTGTCAAAAAAATTTCATTAATTTATCATAATTATTAAATAATAATAAGAATATTAATTTTTTTTTTTTTTTTTTTTTTTTTTTTTTCATATTATTATTATTTAATATTTTCATTCAATAAAAAAAAAAAGATATCCGAACTTTCATTCCGTGAATTTTCTCGATATTTCGTGACTTTTCGGATTGTTGAATACTCCAGGAGCGCTGATTGCAGAAAGATATATTGGGGGAATCTTCGGGAGCGGCGATAAAAAAAAACGCGGAAAAAAGTCGATTTTAGCTCGTTGACCTCTGTTCCATATAGTATATTTCGATATAACCCGCAATCCCCCTTTCGCCACTTCGGTCGCTCCATTTATGGACAATACAAGTCTAATCGTTCGTTCGGACGATAGCGAACGGACGAGAGTCGGGCGGCGAAAGAATGGCGAGCGTGTCAACGCGACTATACTGGTTACTCTCGCCATCGACGTATCATTAACTAATACCAAGTTATCGGCGAACTATACCCGCCGCTATAGTTCCATAGGTACTCACGATAAATATGTGACTACACCTGCGGCTATGATGGACGGCATCGGCGTTATCCGCCGTACAGTTGGCTAATTGGACGGACCTCGTCGCAGCCAGTTGTTGACTTTCGTCGTTTCCGTAACAAACTATTGATTCGCCGCGATGTTTTGATTGTTATCCCGAATCTTCCGAATCGAAACATCGAAGGAATTGACGGGGAAACAGCCTTTCCGCGCGTTTAAGACACTGCGAACGCGTATAGAGATATTGCGTACTTTCGCGAAGTTTAACATCGTTGATTGTCGTCCCCGCGGTCCCTCGCGTTTCTCTAGTCGCGGGATGAGCGCTTTGATTGTTATGCCGAATCTACCGAATTGAAAAATCGATTGGATTGACGGGGAAACTGCTTTTCCGCGCGTTTAAGACACTGCGAACGCGTATAGAGATATTGCGTACTTTCGCGAAGTTTAACATCGTTAATTGTCGTCCCCGCGGTCCCTCGCGTTTCTCTAGTCGCGCGATGAGCGCTTTGATTGTTATGCCGAATCTACCGAATCGAAATATCGATTGGATTGACGGGGAAACAGTTTTTTCGCGCGTTTAAGACACTGCGAACGCGTATAGAGATATTGCGTACTTTCGCGAAGTTTATCATCGTTGATTGTCGTCCCCGCGGTCCCTCGCGTTTCTCTAGTCGCGCGATGAGCGCTTTGATTGTTATGCCGAATCTACCGAATCGAAAAATCGATTGGATTGACGGGGAAACTGCTTTTTCGCGCGTTTAAGACACTGCGAACGCGTATAGAGATATTGCGTACTTTCGCGAAGTTTAACATTATCGTTGACTCACTCACGCGGCCCCTCGCGTTTCTCTAGAGTCGCGCGATGAACTCGAAAGGTGACGAGACGATGAGAGTTTATAGGACAACCCACCGATCCGGTAATAAACGCGTCTGACATACCGCTACGACGAGGAACATTACTACTGTAGGAAACGAGATTACGGCGTACAATTTATGGATCGACGGGGAGAGTCTATCAAAGAAGCGATAAGGGCGGTGAAAGCTGAATGCCGCAATTGGAGGAATCCATTTGGATAATATCGGCGAATGAGTTCATTCAACTCTATGAGTAAATGTCGGAAGGTGCAACGCGCTTTTTATCGGAGAATTTCGGTGGGAATATTACGCGGAGAATTCGATTTAAAAAATTCAATTGAAATTATGCACTTTACTTTGATAAATTTTTTCTTTTACGTTAATTTCGTCGGATTTAATAATACGATGAAACGAACATTTGGTTATTTGATTATGAAAATAAATTATTAAAACAGATTACTAAAAAAAAATGAAAAAAATAATTTTTTTTTTTTTTTCGAGTTGAAATTAAATTATTAAAATCTGTGTAACGCAATTTCCGGTTTGAAAAAAATATGTAATTCATCGAATACACCGTTTTAAGGTCGAAAGATATATTTTTTTTTTTTTACAAATTTTCTGAAAAATTGCGATTTTTCGAGATTTTCAATTATTTACGAACCCCGATAACCGGTGTTGGGAATGAATTTACGAGAAAATCCCGATGTCTATCGTTTTTCAGGGGAAAAAAGCGACGAGATAAGATCGTATGTAGAGTTATAGAATCGTTTTTTTTTTTTTTCGATACGTTTTTAGGGCAATGAAAATCGTGACGAAAAAAAAAACACGTCGAATCGCATTTTTTTTTTTTTTCGCATCCGATCGAAGACTACCGATTTTTTTTTTTTTTTTTTTCTTCGGCATCGACGCGACTGAAATTTCTCATAATCAGCATAGAGTATCGGCATCGTGTAATAATCATTTTTAATCAAATTGCAGTGCGGATTCACCAATATCGTTATCGGCTATATAGACGCGCGGCGCTCCGAGCGAAAGAGAGAAAAAAACGGTATGAGCTGTGGGACGCGTTCGCGACAGTGCAGCGGAGAAAAAAACGAAAAAAAAAAAAAAAAAAAAAAGGAAAAACGTCGTTGGCATCTCCTCGGTATACGCGGGAGGTTGCGAGAGGAAAAACAAACAGAGCGAAAGGAAAACCTCATGGGGGACCGGAGGTAATTCCAATATCCAGGATATTGGCGCAGGCGGTAGCGCAGCTTATAGGAAATTGCTGCGAGTTCCGCGTCATAGTATTCCCAATGGGTACACGCTGAATAAACTTTATCAGTTTCGATTTGTATCATTCGCGGTTACAGCCTCAGCGCTAAATGATTTAAAGTCATTACGAGACCCAAGAAAATTCTCGCGCTCTCCATAGTAACCCCCTAAAGGTAAATGTCCCCATTCTCGTCTGATAGCTACCGCTACCGACGAATTAAAAAAAAAAATCACTAAAGTTTATTTACCCGTCTGCTGATTGAACCTCACGATTAATATTGGAGTAAAAAAATTCGGAATCCCATGTCGAATGAAATTTCAGAAATTATCGCGAATTATTAAATTTATTGTTTCGGAAAAAAAAAATCGAAAATTCCAAGAAAATCGAAAATTTTGAAGAAAAATTCAAATAATTCGGAAGAAAATCGAAAATTTTGAAAAAAAAAAAATCAAATAATTCGGAAAAAAAATCGAAAATTTTGAAAAAAAAAAAAAAGTCAAAAATTTCGGAAAAAAAATCTAATACTTCGAAATAATCAATTTCCGACGATTTTTTTACTTATATCAGTTTATTCGGGATTTCGGGGGCTATCAACGATAAAGTAAAGTGAATCACGCTATACACTCCGTCCGAACAACGGCCGCCGTATATTTCTTATATTTCAGAGCCCATATTTCATTTTCAAATACGGGTGGTAGCAGAACTATTACTTTCGCAAGAAAAAAAAAAAAAAAAAAGAAAAAAAAAAAAAACGGGTAGTTGATGAATAAACTCCGTACACTCGGAGAAGCGTAACACCGTAGCGGCAGCGACCGCCTTGCGTTCGCCTCCTCACCTCGTACAGAGAATTATTCTTTTTATTATTACTCGTGAAACAACAGTGTGTTAGCAAACGTATCCCCGTTAGTGCGGATACTTCCGCGACTACGGGAACTGCGGAATAACATTGCAAGAAAGTCTTCGCTGTTTCCTTTCGCTCCTTCTTTCATTCCCGTTGCTAAACTTTGCACGATATGCCGGTACCCCGGCAAGTCGTTTGTTGTTACTTTCCTACTTTCGTCGTATGTATATATGTATATATATATATATTTAAAAAAACAGTTACTTTTTCGTCGTTTTCTCGAGTAGTCGAAAGTTTATCGCGATGTTGCGAATTTCTTACGTCTACCGTACGATATATATATTCATAGAGAGGAAAAGAAAAAAAAAATCGAATATCTCGAAAAATAATCGATTTCGAAAAAAAATTCGAAAAAAATCGCATAAACATACGAAATATCTCTAAATATCCAAAATTTCGAAAAAAGTTCGGAAAAAATCCTATAATTCGAAACTTTAAAAAATTTCGAAAAATTTGTAAAAAAAAAATCGAAAAAACCAAAAACACTCGAATGTTCACTCCCCGCCGTTAAATTTTCAGTGTAGTCGACGAAACAATGAAAAATAATTTTTTTTTACTTTCCGCTATTTATTCTCACGAGTAGCAATTTTGCGCCGACAAATATAGTTTTTCCGATGATATATTCGGAAGTGAATTATTATCGCAGTGATACATCGGCGAATATGCAATTTTAGTATATATTTTCGCCGTATCAAATATAATAATATCCTTTCCAACGATTGTTCACAATGGGATACGCGGTGTGTTATAAACCGAATGCGCTATAGCAGCCTAAAACGCTTGCGAAGAACGCGACAATCTACCGAACCCTCGCGCGTTCCATAACCAAGGGATGCGCTAAGAGTCCCCCGCGCAGCCGCGATTATCCATTGTTTCACACGACAATGCTATCTGCACGGATGGCTAAACAAAGTTTCCGGTACGCTTATTTCGATCTTCAAATTGGAGCGACGGGCGGAGGTATTGTGTTCGCCAGAGAATCCGTGATATACAATGAATTGCGATAGAATGTTGCGCGCTGTGCTACGAGAGCTTTCGTAGCGTTCGTGAAAATGTCGGGTGTTACAACGGCCCGTCTATCCATCTGAGCAAATATTTTGCTTCAATAATAACGTTAACTTTGCAAACATCGGAGAATTTCGCTTAAATTTCACAAATTTCTAACTTTTTTTTCCGATTCTCCGAACGCTTCGTCGGGAAAGTGTTACGAAATTTCGAAGTGTCGAGAACTGCGCGAAGAGCCGAAACTCGTAGATTATCGAAGTTTTAAGAATGTATCGTTGAATTTTCAACAAAAAGTGAGATTTTGTGAAAATTTTCGAAACTTCCGGAACGGAAGTCCGAAATTTTTTTTTTTTCATACGGAAAGCGCTAAAAACATTAATTTTGCGGAATATTAATGCCAAAAGGTAATTCACGATTATGAATAATAATAAATTTGATAATTGATTATTTATTTTTGTTATTATTAGTGATTTTGTTAATAACTTTTTGAAATTATTATTGAAAAAAAAAAAAAAAATTTGCGTCTTTTATACGTTTGATTTTTTTCTTTAGATTTTTATTTTATCGGGAAATATTAAAAGTTTTATCCGAATCTCATTATTGGTTGAGAATCTAACGATAACAGTATCCGTAAGCGCACCTTCGGGGAATCGCGATATACGCGAAATTTTCTTCGAAACTTTCCATCGACTCGTCAAGTTTTATCTAATAATATCCGCGCGCGCGATCAACAAATCCGCTTTTGTGTACAAAAGGTGGATTACACAGTTAAAAAAACAAAACTCACCAGTGCGCTCTCACGCCGTCGATGTTTCCGTATTTTCCGCAACGAGATTCGGATCCCCTGTCACCGTGACTCGCGTCAGAACTCACCGAAGTAGCCTCGTCTCGGAACTTCGCCTTACGGTTTTTCCGGCCTCTCGTACTCTGCGAATAAATGTTTTTTTAACCTACGAGAAAATTTGTAGGTACATAAAAGTTTATGGTAATAGAGCGTTTAATTTTAAATGAGTTCCGAAAGCCCTCGGCGCCGCGAAGGGTAAGTGGAGAGTTCGGACGATATCTCAAAGCGGTGCGGGCAATACGAGCTTTTTTCACGAATACGATTTTTTTTTTTTTTTTTACCGCGATTATATTTATCTCATTAATTTATTCAAGATCCTCTGCAGTGACGGTAAAGCGTAGAAGAGAAGCGGCAAAAGTATCCGTAGTGCATGGTACCCTCGTTTATATTACCGCGTTTTAAAGGTAACACGGTAAAAGAAATGGGCGGCCTCGTCTAACGAGAGAAGGTTCCCCCACCCCTCCCCGCCGCCATTTCGCTATTCAGCATTTCTTTCATTTCAAAACACGTGTTTTAGCGCTTTTCTCATCAACGGTTGCGAAAAAAGATAAAAAAGAATCGTCTGTACAATTTTCCTCGTGTACCTACTTACAGATCTTTCCGTCTGGTCTTCGCTCGCCCGTCTCTACGTTCCGAGTTAAAACGATTGGATAAACGATGAGCGTATACCCCGCGCGCGGTACTCTTATTTACTTCTGTTTTCTAACAGTCTCCGCGCACTCGTAATCTCGCCGCTTCCCCGAGACTCGTACATCCGCACTTCCTTTTCATTCGCCCGCCTCGTTTACTTCGTCATTAATTCCTTTTTGTGTGTTCCGCGAGATTGAGTAATCGTGCCCTCGGATCGATCGACAAAGCGTAAAGTTTTTCGTCCGGAAATATATCCCGAGTAAAAGTAAAATCTCATTTTGCCCTTTACCACCGACATATCCAATTAATTTCCAATCAACGTTTCATTTTCAATCGCCTCTACCTCCGCGTCTACGCTGTCTCGTTCGTCGATGTATATATATATATGTCATGCACATACGAGTACCAACACGCCATGTAACTATGTCGAGAATTGATTTCATCGCGCGTATTTCTCCCGATCAATCGCCCACCCGAATTATAAACGAGATAATCGTAAAAAAAAAAGCAATAATAATAATCATAATCATATTTCGTGAGTTTTGTTCGTAACCGCGAATCGTTGGGGATTCATGACAGAAAAGAAAACTAAAAGATAATTATTTCGTCTACAGCTCACCGGCTTGTCAGCGTCTTCTCGCTGTTACAGAATCCATTCGAAAGTTGTGATGCGCGATCGAGGTCCGGACCCGACTCGAGAGCAATGACACTGTCGTTATATGTCTGTCTGTTTCTCCCGCGAAACACGATTGATCTTGTCTAAGAGCTCCGGAACTCATTAATTCGAATAGACACGAAAGAAAAAAAAAACACTATCGTTAATTTATCATCGCGATTCTTCCGACAGTCGTTACAAAACAAAATAAAAGTGTTAATAATGATCGAGATGAGAAGTCATTAACGTTACGTGCACAGAGAGTACATGAGCGAATGAGGGTGATACCCGAGCGTAGGTGCATCCACTCGCGACGACTGCCAGCGGCCAACTGTCCCGCGGCGAGACGCTTTGATACAGAAGCATCGATGGCCCTCGTGCAAGTTCACCGCGCGAAACCAAATATCTTTTGTTCGCGGCGCAATTTTTTTTGTTCTTTCTTTTCCTTTTTATCATTCGCACTTTGCTAGGTTATCGATGTTTTTATTTAACTGCACAATAAACTGTTGTGTACACAGATCGATGCATTTTCACTGTAAATCTACGCGATCGAATTGGTTAACCGGCAATTAGGATAATAGCGGTACGTCCTTGACCCCCGATCGACACTAAGCTTCTCGCGCGCGGTTTAGCCTTACTACACTGTGTTTCCGACTCCTCCGGTGTCCTCGCGTCACGTTAATTATTCTCCCGCGAACGGCCCTCGACTGCACCCGACACCCGTGCGCGATCGTATAACGGTCGCAGGTCGTGCATAGTCAACATGTACCTATGGTACACGACCGAACCCTCCCCTCTCGGCACAGTAACACGATATCGCAAGCTCGGCCCGGTGCCTATTGTTGTTAAAACTACAGCTTACTCCGCACATCGGTTACACCATCGCTTCGATATAGTTACGTGCGCTCACGAGGCGTTCATCGCGTGACGAGAAAGTCGCGCGAGGCCCCTAAATTAAGCGACGCCCGTCGACCGCGAACCGCCGACTCGAGACCGAAAATCGTGACGGAGAACGATTCGTGGGATTCCGAATTGGTCACTGATTCGTTCGGGGATTGGAGGGGAGTGAAGGACTCGTGGAAAAAATAGGATGGAAAGAGGTAAAAGAAGCTAAAAGTTTCAATGACCGAGCTTTCGCGACAATTACACTCGTAGTCGAGTCACGAACGTTTCGAATACGTTTGGCACCTCTCGTACGGGCAATGTGAGAAAATCTTTTTATTTTATTTTTTTATTTCGTTTTTTTTTTTTTCTTTTTTATTCTTTCACTACTTACTTTCGTAAAAAATGATTACAGTGCGCAAGTGCTCTTATACAGTTTTTTTTTTTCTTACTTTTAATCGTAAAATGGTGGATAATTGTAATAATAACGATGATCGGAATCAAATGTTGATTCTATGCGGAGATAAAAAGTGATAAAGGGCCGACACTCGTTATCGCGATTCTTGGAGATCATTGACCCGTTTTTTTTTTTTTTTTTTTTTTTTTTTTTTTTCGAGAATTTAATTTTAGAACACCACACGCATTTTTGCAACACATTAACGCCACGGAATTTATTAAGGGTGTGTGGATCGTCGAAATTTTGAATTATTCTATCCGAATTAAAATCGAAGAAAAAAATCGAAAAACTCAAATTCGAAAAAAAAAAAAATCGTTTTCGAGAAAATCGAAAAAAACAGCTGCGGTGTTCGAAAATTAAATTAACGAGTCGATTACACTGGTAAATATTTGTGAAAAAACATAATTTCAAATCGTCTAATCGGAACGCGATATACGCGAAAATTAATTACAATAAAGTCGACGAGACTTAAGATAAAACAATTACGAACGATGATGAATACAAATTGCGACGATATATCGAAAATACGAACGACGATAGCGAATCTTCGACGAGCTTCGATCGTCCGCAACATAATGGCACTTAATAATCGATACGATATTAGTCCTTTTTCTTCGGTTTCTTCGGATTACGCGAACGCGATTTCGCCTTACAGAGAGGACAGATCGGTGCGTTTCGGTGAATCTGCTGATGACACGAGAGACAGGACTTCATGGGAGGTGGTTGTTGCCTGTGAAACAAAAAAAAAAAAAAAAAAAAAAAAAAAAAAAAAAAATAGTTTAGCGGACATTCACCAGTCGCGGCGCGGGGCGTCATTATACCAAGCGGACTCGACGGCAAAAATGCGAAAATTCTTCCGATTCTCGTAAAAATCGCCGGGATTTTTTTTTTTTTTTTTTTTTTTTTTTTTACGAAATTTTTTAGCGATTTTTTTTTTTTTAGCGTTTTTTTTTAGCGAAACGTATAATGCTGCCCTCGAGCCGTAAAGAATACTTGCCAATGATAATGATATAAAAAATCGAGATATACCAGTGGTACCTGAATGTTGGAGCCGGCGGACCAGTTGCCGGGGGCAGAGGCCTCGGCTCCGGTTTGCTTGGACCCTGAAGTGGCTGTGGAGCCAAAAAGGGTGTCGATCCACCGGGATGTCCGGGATGTCCGTGCAAACCGAGTGGTTGCATTAAATCCTCGCCGCGTACCTCGACCCTCCACTCGGCCTTCTGCATCGGCCGATCGAAGTAACTGCGAGCAAACCGTCTACGCGATAATCGAATTTTCTCATTGAATAATTGCGACCAAAAAATGCTTATTAAATATAAATACGTCGAAACGAGAAATGCTAAAATTTCGCTTACTCGGGGGATATGAGATCCGTTTCCGTTTCGTATAACTCCGGCAATCTTTCTAATCCGAGATACTCTCTGCGCATTCTATCGATGTCGTGTTTTAACGGCTGATACTCGTTATTGTGGATCAACTTTGCGTGTTCACGCGCCCTGTTGCGCGCCTCTTCTGCTTGTTTTATCACAGATTCCATCTGCAATAAAAAATATTGTTATTATGTTGTGTTACTTTTATAGACATATATATTTATGCAGAATTGTATTTAACGGTATATAGATATATATATATATATGAGTATAGAGAAAATTGGGGTAACATGGACCACCGGAAAAAAATGGGACAGTCGCGCGACTTAACTTTTGGGGGAAAAATGGACCGATACTAAAATTCTTGAAATAAAAAAAAAATCGATTTTCAAATTTTTTTCAAAATTTGACGGAATTTTCTGACGATAGTTTATATTTTAAGTAAATTGTCGAAAATTCAAATTTTTTATTTATTTTTATCCAAATTTTATGGTTCATTTTGCGACACGATGCAAATCGATTTTTTGGTTGAAAAGCATTGGAAAAGTATTTTGTTTGCCGAGAAAATTCACTGAATTGATAAAGCGGTCCATTTTGCCCCATGTGTACCAATATTTGTCGATACGCATATATTTGGTGTAACGCTCTGTTGTTACGTTGCGTATTCCATGCCGAGTCTCCGTTTTTTGTGTTTTTCATTTTATCGGTACTCACGGCATTTATATCGGCGTGTATTTGCCTCAATTCTTCCACATGCGCCATTTTTTCTTGCATCAGTAACTCCATTTCTTGCTTGTACTCCGTCAGGCATTTATCTTCCTGTTCCGTCTGTTCGACTTCTTGAATAATTCGCTGTTTCATTTTTTCCAACTGTAGAGTCTTTGATCTATAAAAAAAAAAAAGTATTTGTGTTATGGAATCAGTAGGGAAGTAAAGAGGGTGAATGAATGAAAATCCTTTGAATAGTATACATATATACATATAAGTCGGATCATTCATTCTCACGCGACAACTAAATCCCGAAAATCCCCCTCCCCTCTCCCGCCCCCGACGTGCGTGGGTACTATTTCGGGTGCATACAGATACGACTATTTTTGGTGGGGTGCATGCAGAATTGTCCATCTATTTACATTGTCGGACTTTCGGTAAATTCGTGAAAATGTTTATTCATCTTTGGTTTGAAAAGATCGCTACCGCAGCGCCGTTGCTAAACAACGAATAACAATAGTGACAATCGTAGCGTTTACGAATATCAATGGGAATAATTCTCGAGTGGAAATACACTGAATATTTTCACAACGATTGAAACAACACGGGGACAATAGCGGGTAAACAGTTAGGAACGATGCCGGGAACTGAGAAGCATAAATAAACATCGAACAAACCTGATATCCTTCAGTGCCTCGAGTTTCGCAAAAATGACAGTAGCATCCGCGGTCGACATTGTGTATCGCGTTTTTATTATTATATCGCGTTTGTTTGAATGTGTTTTTGTCGTTAGCGATGCACAATTCGCGATTTAAGTTCGCGGATATAATTAACCGTTGCGCGGTTCATCAGTCGATCGAGTGATTTAACATCGCGGTTATCGTCGATACATTCGTTATCTCGCGAATCACAATCGCGTACAATACGAGACTTCCCTCTTGGCTCATGTCAACGCTACGGCGTCCACGATGGGAGACAGTCGATGAAAAAAAAACTCTCGTAACCGATAAATCAGCCGTTCATCTCGACCCACGCGCGCCCGATTCACCGAAACATCGCCGGCCGAATGTTTTTTTTTTTCAACGTCACGTTAGATCGCCCGCGGCGCGTTGTTTGCAAATCTTGCGATTTTTTTTTCACGATTCTCGCTTCGTGCAGCATCAGTGCGATGGACCAGACGCGGCCATCATCGAATCTCGCCACCACTATTTTTTTTTTTCGTCGTTAAATCAGGGAGGTGGCAACTGGCAGGAACGCGAAACCCCGAGTCGCCACTGGGGCGACATCTGGCGTTTGGAATAAAAAATATTTGCGTATTTCGATATATCGTTACGGGAGAAGTACGATGTTACACGCTGTTGGTATAAAATATTTTTATCACCACAAGTGAAGGAAAAATGTATTTTTTTTAAAGCACGTTAGTGAATGAGATTTACATATATATGTATATGTATAATAGTCAATCCAAGAGTAAAATTAGTCGTAAGCCTTTCACATTGATATTCATATCGATATTTTTTTTTTTTTTTCGCTTTTCATTAGTCATATCCGAGAGACGCACTAGCGTCTCGACGCTGTTAAAAACTTTTTATTATAATACGAGATAAGTGCGTAGTGACGATCCCGACGTCGCATGCCCCCGAGCCACAGGCCCAGTAGGATCTCTTTGCAGCAGCCGTGCATTGTGTGCAGTGCGCAATTCCCCACTCTCCAACGCCGTTTTTGTATTAGCTGCATTGAGTGAAGTAACCTGAAAAGACGACCTCTCGTTAATTTCGTCGCTGCTGTACCGTCGAGATAAACGAGTACCCCGATTCCAAAAATTACTTGTACACGTTTTTTTACGAGAAACGAGAAAGACGCGCCATTTTACGCGGAAAAAAAATGTTCAACAATAAATTCACGAAAAAATTACTAAAATTACGATAATAATTTTTCATGTTTTATATTATTAACTGCATAAACTACGCACTCCTTAATACAGGTCCACCTTAGTTTACGCAAGTTTTTCGTTTATCGCGTATGCAATCGATGTTTGAAACATTAGTAACCGATAAACTCGATCGCGCCGAAAGGATAACCTCAATGAGTCATTACGTTAGGCGATTTTTTTTTATCACGAGGTCACGAATCCATGTATTCGTTTTTTTCTCGATGTTTTAATTAATTACGTTAGAACTGATGCGTCTTCGAAAGATATCTTGTCACCTCATTGCAATCCCTCTTTGTTTATACTACACGCCTTATTATTTGTTTGCATCGTAAACAACAAACAGTGGAATCATTAAACGATAATGTAAAAGAGATAAACAAAATTCATACGTTTGGTGCCTCGCTCGATGCTTTAAAAGAGAGTCAACATTGATAACAGTGTCTCGGGAGGGAGAAAGGGTGGGGGGCGCGGAAGGGACCTACAGAGACGCGATACAATAATAGATAAGCGATTGCACATAGAATTAGCCGCGTGTTCGGTTGACCACAGTCAACGCCACGTGAGGAAAGAACCGATGTTTCCAGGGCCCGTGGAAAAATTCTCACCCTCACCCCAAAAATCGCCGATAAGAACCTCATTATTTCGTCTATGAGAGGTATATAGCCTCCTTACATTGTTCGACACCCATCAGTATCGTTCGCGACACACCGTTGACATCCTCAACGTTACCTCCATTGATCACGTATGGGTGATTTTCATCGGCCATCGAGATCGTCAACAGAGGATCATCAAACTGGAGAAACTACTGACAAATCGAGAATCCATTGCCACAATCAATTATCTCAATTGCAACGTCGATTCAGACGAATTCTACCGTTAATTCCAGTGAGTTTACGTAATCGTAAAATCATTTTTTTTTATGAAATTTTTTTTTTTTTTTTTTTTTTTTTTTTAACAAAATTTTTCGATGTTTATCCATTTTTTTTTTTTTTTTTTTTTTTTTTAACAAAATTTTTCGATGTTTATCCAATTTTTTTTTTTTTTTTTTTTTTTTTTCGTCGATCGAATTGCAGATACCCTCAGTCAGTTGAACGCGCAATAAGATCCGAAGATCAGTGACTAAACTGTTCCGGAATTCCTGTTCCCGGAGTTTCATTGCCTAACATCGATTGTGACTGTCTTTCGATAATAAAGCTGTAAAAATGACTGTTGGACTCAGAACTATGGGGTTAATGAAGATAACCCGAAGTCTTCGCCGTCGACTCAACGAGCGAATGGGTAAGAAGATCAACGATTCACATTCGTTTTTTTTTTTCACCCCTTTTATTATGCATATCAGACGTACTGCTGTTTCTTACGTACGATTCATGCAGTTTCTCGCGTACTATCCGTCGAATTACACGAACGCGCGCTTTCTATTGCATCATTATTAATCGAACGACCGGACGCGTTCGTCGGACGGTAGAGAAGGTTTTCCCGACTTTTCGTTCGAATGATTAGATATTTTGCATATTTCACACCGAGAAAATGATATTCGCATCGCAATTCGCGAGATCAACGAGAAAATAACGTAAATTCATCAACGCCACTCGCGACTGTCTTCGTAAGAACGTTATCACGATTCGCGAAAAAATTAAAGAAACAAACAAAACCCCTTAAGTTTCTGCGTTCCGATCGCACGAATTTCTTCGGCAGATACGCAAATTTCAATTAACAGACGAATAAGAGAATTCACTCGATTGACTCGAACGATTATTCGATACGACGAAAATTCTTTTCGAATACTATACTTCGATTACGCGAAATAATTTTTTTACACGATTATCGACTATCGATGTTTCAATGTTTTTTTTTTTTTTCTTTTTTATTGAATAACAGTGAGCGACGATTTACTCGCTGACGGTGAGGATAAAATCCGAAGGATACCTCTCGACATCGACACGAATATGTTGAAAATCGGATTTCTCGGTGGCGGTAAAATGGCTCAGGCGCTCGCCAAGGGTTTCATCAATGCCGGTAAATACATCGAAATTAAATTTTCTTTTTTATCAATTTTTAATTTTCCATTATTATTTATATTTTTAAAGATTTTTTTTCAATATTTTTTTTTTTTATAATATATTTAAAAATAATAATAATTACGATCTTTCAATATTTAATTTGAAAAAAAAATGTAATAATTTATGAAAAATCATTTTTTTTTTTTTCATTTGTTTTTTTAATATTCATATTTTATTTATATTGTTTTTATGAAAATAAATAAAAATTCGATCGTTACGAACGAAAAAAAAATGTAATCGTAAAATAACCGATTGACAATTTATTTTTAAGGACTCAGCAAAGGAGAGATGATCGTTGCGAGTTGTCTGCCGAGCGACACGGGTAGCATCGATGCATTCGCGGTAAGTGGAAAAAAACTAATATAAATCGCACGTGCGTATCGATTATAGTGTTTCTCGTGCCCTTCGCACTCGCGTGCGCGCGACAGATTACGATCGAAGTCGTACCTCACGATTTCGTACCGATAAAAAAACGTGTATAGCACGAGACAACAGCTTAATACTGATTGCAGAATTCAGATTAGATTTCTACCTTCTCGAACGTTCACCTTAATATAATAAATTTTTTAATCGTCTCATCAAATTATTTCGAATTTTTCACAATTTTATTCTCTCGATCGCTTCACGATGTTTTTTCCTAATTTTTTTCTTAAAAAAAAAAAAAAAAAAAAAAAAATTCGAATAAACATCGAAAAATTCCATGAAAAAAAAAAAAAAATCGCATAAACATCGAAAAATTTCATTAAAAAAAAAAAAAAATCGATTAAACATCGAAAAATTTCGTTTAAAAAAAATGATTTTACGATTGGGTTTCGGGATTTTAAAAGCCGAATATACGAAAAGTGTATACGTGACGAATCTCGTGCACCGAAAAATCTTTTCGATGGAACGACCTTCTCGCGATAAAGCGATTATTCACATTATCCCGCATATCGGGCGTTTCATCGGATTCGCTGAATCTTAACGCGGTGTCGACGACCGTAATACGAAAATAATTATCGGAATTATTGTTTAACATTCCATATGTGAAATTCATCGAAATTGGAAGTTTACGGAACAACAAATTCACGCGGCAAGCGCTCGAGACGCAAACAATTCGTAACATCGCGCGTGAGATACGATATTATCGCTTACGCACCGTACCGCCGCTGGAAATGTTTTTTTTTTTTCTCTTTTTTTTTTTTTTCTTAATCTCCCGTTTGTTAATCGATGAACAAACAGCGATAAAAATTCGTATACCGTTCGTCGCCTAAAATGAAAATTTGTTGTCCGATAAGACCGATAAACTGGCGTCTGATTGTTATCCGAAACAACAAAAACCTGTTTACGGCAGTGAGATTGTCTATCCGCGATCTTTGTATCTTAATCAAGATATCGCGTCTCTCAATACCTTGGAAGACACCTTTGATCGGTTCTCGCGAATAAATTCGTTTTTATCGATCAATAACATTAATTATGATTATTATTAATAAAAATGATTTTTTCAAATTTTTTTTTTTTTTGCAAATTATTTTCAAAAAATAAAAAAAAAATTATTATTGACAGTAACAATAATTTTATTAATTAATAAAAAATAAGTAATATCATTTTTTTTTAATTTATTTAAAATTTTTATTTTTTGATTTTTAAAAAATTGTTATTTTTTAAAATTAATTTAGTATTTAATATTATAGTCTATTGTTGTTTATTAATTATTATTTTATTTCATAATTTTATTTTTTTTTTCCAGGAGATGGGATCGAAAACAGTGTTTTCGAATGAACCGGTCGCCGAACACGGAGACGTATTGATTCTCTCAGTGAAACCGCAGGTAGTGCCAAAAGTATTGCCGGATCTGAAGGATCCCAAGAAACTTGTGCTCTCCATCGCTATGGGAATTTCCTTGGAAACTCTCGAAAAGGTATTGATAAACGCGATTTATAGATCGACGATAAGTTTTTACGCATTTCATTGCTTTTTTCGATGTTTTACGTTTTTTTTTTTTTTTTTTTTTTTTTAAGGGTTTACCGGACGGTACTCCGGTTATCAGGGTGATGCCGAATACTCCGGCGTTAGTCGGTTGCGGCGCAACGGTATTCGCACGCGGAAAAAACGCCAACGAAGACAAAGCGCAAATCGCCGAGAAACTCTTCTCCGCCGTTGGGATTTGCGAAGAGGTCGACGAATCTTTGATTGATCCCGTTACGGCTCTCGCCGGTTCGGGACCCGCATACGTGAGTCGTTAACTTCGCGTATTTATGCGATTTCAGTAACAAAACGCATTTTTTTTTTGCTTTGGGAAACTAAATGCTTCGTTTTCGTAGGTCTATATGATGATAGAAGCCTTAGGCGACGGAGGCGTAAAGATGGGACTTCCGCGTCCACTTGCATACAAACTCGCGGCACAGACGGTACTCGGCGCCGGGGCAATGGTACGCGAGACCGGTACTCATCCGGCGCAACTTAAGGACGACGTAGCGTCGCCCGCCGGTTCGACGATAGCGGCTATTCATCATCTGGAGAAACACGGAATGAGATCCGCGGTTATCGGTGCCGTCGAAGCCGCTACGTTACGCTGCCGAGAATTCAGCTCTACGAGAGATAAAAAAAATTGAAGAACCGACAACTCAAAGCCAAAACTTCGAGACACACATCGCGATCCTTTTGCGATCGAAAAACTGAAGAGAAACCATAAGATATGATCTACAAGACTGCGGTTCACGCTATTCTTTTAGATTTTTCTTCGAGGAATACGCGAACCCGTAACGATGGATCTTAATGCGGGATGTTTCCGGAGGAAGCATTTTGGCTCCGTTACCATTTTTTTTTTTACTTTTGATAGATTATAGTTGACGAAAAAAAAAAAAAAAAAAAAAAAAAAAAAAATTATGGATATTGAGGAGAAAATTGTATCGATCTTTTAAATTGCATTAAGTGTAATAAGAGTCATTTGCTCGATATGTACATATATTTACCAATGATAAATGTGAAAAAGTCTCAAACATTCGTCTAATAGTACTGTGTAAAGAAAAAAAATAAATGAAAAGCTCGTGTCATGAGATGATAAAACAATGCGAGTCGTATATCGATTTTTACCGATTTTTATTAATTTTCCGCGCCGCGGCTTCGAAACGATTTTTTTTCCGCTTTTACATTTCAATCTCCACGAAACTTTCCTTCAGAATTTTATTTTCTTTATAACAATTTCCCCCAAAAAAAAAAAAAAGCAGATATTTACATAGAAAACCAAAGAAAGTCGCAGTGATAAAAAAACAAATTCAATCGAATCCAACATCGCAAATTCATTCGCGCAGATGCATTAATAATCGAAACAAAACAAAAAACAAATATCCGAAAAACTGACGATAAAAAAACTCAGAAAAATTTAAAAAAATCAAAATCATGTCGAATAATTATAAAAGATCAATATATCGAAAAATTAATAACAAACAAATTGTAAAATTATTATACGGAGTATAAAGTTCTGAAGAGGATTTCCATCGAAACAAAAAAGCAAAAAAAAATCGTTCCAATGCCGCGACACGAAAAAAAAAAAAAAAAAAAAAAAAAAGAAAAAAAAAAGTTGAAACATCGATCGCTGCATCGTAACGTATGTCGTTACCGAAGATTTTTCAAACGTGAACTCACCTCTCACATTTTGTCGCTCGCATTGTTATAAGTCGACGCGTGGGGCGTCTTAGCTTTGTCCTCCACGGACTTGAATCCCAAATTGAATTCGTTTTTAAACATATCCCTGTAGTAACTCTCTTTGACGATATCGCAAGCGGGAACTCCCGTTTCCTCGCATTTCTTCACGTATAGTTTATGCATCGCTGCGATACTTAAACTCGCATCCAGGTACTTTCTTCCGCTGTGATCCATGGGATTGGCGACACCCTCAGCGGGAAAGGATTTAATGTGCTCGCGGACGAGATCCTTGACGGCTTCGGCTTTTTTCGTTTTCGGTGTGTGCCGTCCGCGCTGATCGGGTCCGATAATACCACCGGGTGAACTTCTCTTCTTGTCCATCGCGAGGCGAACGAGTTTCTCGGATACCGAAAAAGTGCTGAGGAACATCGGTTTGCAAACCGTTATGAAATCGGCTTTAATCAGCAAGGAATATGTAAAGGTGACTTGTCTTCGATGTTCCGATTTAACATCGCTGCGACAACGCGAACGTTGCTTCGCCGATTCTTTCACCAATAATGCGATATACTGTCTCCGCTGCTCCCAGTTGCACGTCTTCCAGAATACGTTGTGCAACTCTTCGCGAGATACTTCGTCTATCTTCTCGCTGCAACGCATACGACAATCGCACGGCGGTCCCATTACCTTCGCCGGTACTATTTTACCTGTGCGAAAAATATTTTATTCTTTTGGGGGTTCCCTTCGAAATGAATACGAATTCTTTTTATTCGTATTTGATATTTGACGCGATTTTTTGAATAATTTGAAAAAAATTTGATAACTCGAAATAATACGAAAAAAATCGATAAACACGAAAAAAATCGAAAAAAAATCGTATAAATCGAAAAAATTGGGGAAAAAATCGATAATATCGGTAATACTGGTTATACCTCCGACTCCCACGTATTCTTCGCCACGCAATCGCGCGTTTTTCTTAACGTTGACTTTCCATGTTTCCGGATGTTTGGTACGTTTCATGGAGTCTTTTTGCTGTCTGGAAGTTTTAGTTTTTTTTGCGGGTCCCGCTTTGGACGGTTTTTTTGGTGCCTCCTGCGGGATTTCGGGAATTTTTGGCGGTTCCGTCGGACATCCTGGAAAATTTGATACTCCATTGCGATAATCGAAACGATGTAAAATTCGCGCCTCAAAGGTAAACTTTTGAGGGAACGAGAGATCTAAGAGTGAAAACTGGGGTACCCACTAGTGGCGCAACTCTCTTTCTGTGCTCCCGGCTGAGCATTCAAAAAAACCAATCCCTCTTTCCACCAGTGGGCTGCTACAGGCATCTCGGCGGCTGTGTCATTTTCGACTACAAAGAACTACGATGTAAAAACCAATGCCGATTTTCGTACGTAAATCGTAAATTTTTATGAATTTTTTTACTCACCGATATCATTCTGAGATTTATAATAGGGCGGCGCGGAGGGTTGCATGTGTTGGGGTGGAGGGTGGATGCGCCTGTTGTCGTACCACTGTTCCATATCTCTTCCGCCGTTCGAATTTCCCGGAACGGCGGGACATACGCCCGTTATGTCGTGTTGCATTCTTCCATCCATTCTCGTTTGTTCATAACATCGGGGTAACTCCTTACCGAATACGAAAAGTTATTAATTTCGAGGTTATAAACAGCCGATCTATTGACTAGCGAAACTGTCAACGATGCGCGTCGACACTAAAGACGATTTTCTTATCGCTTGGTTACGTAAATGTGAAAAATATGACGAACAATCGCGAAAGTGTTAAATTCATTATCGTACCCCGCAACGTTTCGTATTGATCTCGTTATCAATTGCACTTGTCAAAAATCCATCTTTCACTGACTTTATTTTGCGAAGTGCTTCACAGCCGATCTCGAGACAATTTCAGACAATTTATTCTTTTTCCGTGGGTTTTATAGAGATCTGGGATATTTTGGCTTTGAAAAACACGCTATTGGTAAGACTGCCTCTCGATATCGTGCAATTTTAGTCTCCATACTGCGAGTTGTTTACTTGTTCAAGCCGGATTTTCTTTTTAATTATTTAATTTAATATCTATTCTTCGTGTTTTACTCTGTAATTAATGGTGTTATTGCGGTTTGTACAATTGTATAGTTATTTTACTCGTACTTTGTTATGAAGAAGCAAACGGACAGTTTTTAAACTTTTTCACTCTACGCCATCTCTCAGCGACTCCCCAAAAGTCGCCAAAAGCGGTCGAATTTGGAAACCTTAGAGGGCGCCACCCCCATAAGCTACTACGGCTATTTGTTTTGTAGTTTATTCATCTCGTTTCCCAGTCACATCGTTCTCGCCCGATTCGTTTCTGATACCGTGTTCGTGTGCTTCGCTGCTTCGCTTTGGAGGTAGCTTGGTTTTTTTAATATCGAAACGAGAAGAAAAAGAGATAAAAAGGGGTATATCGTCGAGTCGAGCGAAGCGCAACGTCTAATCGCTCCGGTCGTGTAAAGATCAGTATTTTTCGTGCCTCGATATCGTCACGGAGCCTCGCTCCGGCTGTACGAGGACTCGGGTTTTTTTTTCTTGCGTGGACGACGACGAGATTGCCAGACTGTATTTTGCCCTGGGTGACGCCGGTCGCCTTGGGCCTTGGAGCCTCGACTATATATCTCGTAAGGCCCTCGAGCGCTCGAACGGAGGCAAGGTAAGGACCCGAAACGTCGCACTTACACTCCTAATTGTTCTAATTTTATCATTGAATGAAAGAGAAAACAAAAAAAAACATCAAATAAATAAAAATAATATAGACTCGCTCCCGAAAAGTGTCAGTATTACGGGAGAGACATGCCGTAGTTAACAGTGTTGGTTGCAACGATCCCAGTAGAGCAGTGGTCATAATACAAGTGGCACTCCTTAGTTTCTCGCATCTCCGGGATAAATATACCATAATTCCATAGCTTTTTATCTACAATCTGTCTTTGATATACAAGTAGCGACGAATCCAAATCCATTCGCATCCGAAAAATCTCCGCAAGTCTGAACAAAAATAAAAAAAAAAAAGTTTCGAAACCCGATGCAACAATGTTGTCTCGCGCGATGCAGAACATTTTTTCACCCGAAAAATTATCGAAAACACGAGCACTCGAAATTGCATCAGAATTTCATAAATGTATACATTATTTCGCGATTCCTTTTGGGGGGATGGATTAAGTTATTAATTTGACTCCTATGAGGTTATTTTCGATTTATTTATTTTTCGTATTATTTTTTCGTAACACTGCATTTCGTCGAGATTCGTTGAAGCATCAATTACACATCCCAAACAAATTTCGACATTTCTATTGCCCATGTTTCCCCCCCAAAGTGGATCCTTTTAATTTATGCGACGTTATCTATCCGCATGTCCACAAAACCATTCTTTCAGGTCGAAAGTTCACTCGCTCTAGTACCCAGTGCAGTACGAGTAAAAAAAAGTTGACGGTTCCGCCGGTTTGCCTTGCTTTGTGTTGTGTTAAAAGTCGAAAGAAAAAAACCGTTTAATCGAACTCCGAAAATAAAAACGAAGCTCCCTTGAGCTAAGAGAGTACGCAAAAAAAAAAAAAAATAATAAAAAATGTATACATTTTACCTGTGACAAAAAGTTCGTATAAAGTATATATATATATATGCATATATATGAAAAAAAAAGTCGAGAAAAAAAAAAAAAGAAAAAAAAAAACGTAAATGTGGCGTAAAGTATCTGACGTGGTTTGGATAGTGCGCGTTGCACCGTCGAGAGCGAGTACTGCACGGGCTCTTTTTGATACAGGTAAGCCCTATGTCGCTGCTGATGTAGCTCTTCGCGCTACATTCAGTAGGTATGTTTACAGTTACATATAATTCTTTTTTTTTAATTTTTTTTTATTATTATTTTTCTGGGGTGTGCGAATTGTGTTCAAGTCGCATATTCGTTCGAATTGTTTCGAATAATGCGAATATCTTCGTATTGTTTCGTATTACGCGAATTTTTTCGAAGTATTCGCTTTTTTCGTGTTATTTCGCGTTTTTCCGCGTTCTCGTGTTTTTTCACATTTTTTTCGTTTTATTTCGCATTTTTCCGATCTTTCTCGCATTATTTCGCGTTTTTCCGAACTTTCTCGCATTATTTCGCGTTTTTCCGAACTTTCTCGCATTATTTCGCGTTTTTTCGAAATCTCTCGCATTATTTCGCGTTTTTCCGAAATTTCTCGCATTATTTCGCGTTTTTCCGAAATTTCTCGCATTATTTCGCGTTTCTCCGAACTTTCTCATGTTTTTTCGCGTTTTTCCGAACTTTCTCGTGTTACTTCGCGTTTTTTCGAAATTTCTCGTGTTATTTCGCATTTTTCCGAAATCTCTCGCATTCTTTCGAATTATGCCGTATTTTCGATCCGAATTACAGCGAAATTTCGACTATTCTCGCATCCCGAATTATGTATTATTTTTTTTTTCTTTCATTTTCAAAATAAGAAGAACTTATGTCCCATAATATCGACAAAGCTTATTGCCGTGGTCTTCGCAGAGGCTCGTATCACCACCTACCGACCGTCGTTTTTGAAGGCTTTAATGAGATCGATTGTTCGCAGGCTGAAATAGATCGCCATGTCGGATTCGGGATCGGAGAGTTCCTCTTCGGAGGGTTACAACGGTCATCGAGGTCGAGCGACAACGCCGGACGAATCCCCATCGAGATTCGCATCTCGTTCGGATCGCAAATCGCCGGGTAGTTTCGTATCGTCGCGTGGTAAATCCCCGCAATCGCCGCCAGCCTCGCCTCCCGGTTCGCCAAATTCGTCGAGACCAGCGTCGCCGAAGTCTCCGAGTGAACCGGCGTCTCCGAGATCGCGGGACAGTTCCCCAAAATCTCGAAGTCCCTCGCCAAAGTCTTACAGATCGGCAGCGAATTCGTTGGAATCGCCGCGTTCCGATCGCAGCTCACCGCAATCGCCGGTACGCGGCGCCGGTTCTTATCATTCGGGTCCGAGTTCTCCGAAGTCCACGAAAGGCGGCAGAGCGTCTCCCAAGTCGTACACTTCGGGTCCAATGTCCCCGACGTCGCGCGATCACACGCCGAAGTCTTACAGAAACAGCGAATCGCGACACAGTTCACCGAAGTCGCCGGGATCGGGACGCAGCTCTCCGAAATCCATTGTTTCCGGAAGAAGTTCACCAAAATCGTACAAATCCGGAGGCGATTCGCCGATTGACGAGAAATCCAACAAACGCACGCCGCCCCATTCCCCGCCGGCGAGAAGCAATTCTTTCAACGAATTGGACGGCGAACAGATTTCCGATGGCGATATTGACGACGAACTCGAACAATCGGCTAAATCGAAACCCACACCTATGACTCACGGAGAAGATTTGTCGGACGTATCGGATCTCGATAGCCTCGACGGGGTCGACGAAACCGAACCGACACGGGAAACATCGTCCCCCGACAGAGAACGTACAAAAAATTCACACGCATCACCCGAAGCGACGAAAATTGAAAAAGACGAAAAAATCGTTCCCGTTGGACTGACGGAGGAAACCGAACAACTCGATTTCGAAGCCGAGGGACAGTGGAAAGACGAACGCGAAGAGGGTAATTCGTTATTTTCGATTATTTATTTCGTTTAATCGATTAAAATCGTTTTTAGATACAATTTATCGATCTGTTGGTGAAAATTCTTAGTAAAACGTAGAAAACTCGCAATTTATGTGAAAACTGAAAAAAAAAAAAAATCGTAAATTCCGAAATTAATTTTTTTTTTTTTTCGTAAAAAATTGTTTATAATTTGAAAAAAAAAAAAAAAAAAAAAAAAAATACAATAATTCGGAGGTTACGATTTTTTTTTTGTTATTGCGAAGAAATTGCAGTAATTATTGCGATTATACATCGCGGCGTTGAAATTTCGAATTTTTAATTTTTGTTGTATTGTATTGCAGGAGAAACCGAAGTACCAGCGCCACGGGAACCGAAAGAAATAAAAGACAACGACACGAACGACAATGACAAAGATCGAGAAAAAGTTAAGACGACCGAATCGGGAGAGATAAACGACGACAAAGAAGAGGGCGAAGAAGACGGCGAAAAAGTCGAATCGGAGTTGGAAGAGGGAGAGCTTAGCGATGGTGAAGATGTGCGTCCGGAGGAAACGGAGCCGAGGCCCGTGTGTCGTTTTTATAATCGCGGGCAATGCACGTGGGGCGTTAGCTGCAGATTTTTGCATCCCGGAGTAACCGACAAGGGAAACTATACGATGTTCGATATGGTGCGACCGATGGCTTATCCACCGCACGCGAGTGGACCCCACGAATTCAGACCGCACATAGAGAGACCCGCGTTGGTACGACCGCTTTCCGGATATCCGGCGCATCCCCATCCGCCGAAAGTTGAAGAATTACCCGCAGAATCTGCTTGGGAAAGAGGCTTACGACACGCCAAAGAAGTTAGTATTCGGAGCGCTCAACGATTCGAAGAGTCATAAAAATTCTCAAATTTTTTTTTTTCAAATTATTAAATTTTTCGATTTTTTTTTTTTTTTTTTTTTTTTTTTTTTTTTCCGTGTAATTATTTTTTTTCGTGTCTGAAAACACGAAACTTTAGTCTCCTCGTTATTCTGCGCACTCTGCGATCGATCGATTATCGGTACTGTAATAATAACACGCAATTTTGTTTGAACGCAGATGATGCGAAAAGCCAATAAGCGTAAAGAGTCGGATATGGACTTTGAAGAAAAAAAGATGAACCTCAGCCTCGGTCAGGACGAGTTGGAGCGCGAGGCAGGATATTACGTGAGAGCAGCGAGTCCTGAACCTCCCGTAGAGAGATGGCCGCCGAGGGAAGTTTCCCGCAGACCGCCACCTCCCAGAGTTACACCCGAACGCTATGTCGAAGATCCCGAAGCGTATTATCCACCTGCCGCACCTCCCGAATACTATAGGTACAGATCACCTTAAAAAAAAAAATTTTAGTGCCTTAAATCTTTAAAAAAAATTTTTTTTTAAGTGCCTTAAAACCTTAAAATTTTTTTTTTAAGCACTTTGAAATCTGTAAAAATAACTTTTTTCAAGTGCCTTAAAATCTTTAAAAATTCTTTTTTTAAGTACCTTAAAATTTCCAAAAATACTTTTTTAAGTGCCTTAAAATCTTAAAATTCTTTTTTTAAGCACTTTGAAATCTTTAAATTAACTTTTATCAAGTGCCTTAAAATCTTTAAAAATTCTTTTTTCAAATACCTTAAAACTTTTTAAAAACTCTTTTTTTGAGTACTTTAACTTCCGCCTCTTTTGATACAATTTAAAAATCGAATTAAATTCTCAATGGTTCGCGAATTTGCGTGCAAAAATAAAAACTTTACACATTTATGTTGCAAGTGCTCGAGAAAGAAGAGTTCAGTACAAACCGGAGCCTCGTCCGGGACCCGAGTATCGTGAGCGTCTCGACTACCACGCAGTTCCTCGTGGTGGTGCACCGCACTCTGTTTCACCGCCGCCACATCCCCGCGAACGCGAACGCGACAGAGAGCGCGAACGGGAACGCGACTACTACGAGAAGTACGAAAAAAAGCACAAGAGGCCTTCGAGAGAAGTAATAGTCGAACGCATTCCTCCGACAAAACCGTGGCGAGAGGAAGAACCGCCGCCCGTTGAACGCGGACGCGGTGACGAATGGGCCGATCCATGGATGCGTCGCAAATCGCCAACAGCCGTTCGACGAAATCCCACCTCGTCGAGGCGATCGCGAAGACAATCGTATTCGTCGGGATCGTCTTATTCGAGCACAAGGTACATTTTTTTTTTTTTTTTTTTTTTTTTTTTTCGAGATATGTAAATATTTGGTTCGCTATTCGAAAAATCGGAAATAATTTTTTTTTTTCAATCAAAATAATCCGAAATTATTTTTCCCGCAAAAAAAAATCGTATAATCGAAAAAAAAAAAAAAATCGCATTCGAATTATTCGACTCAAATACATTTCGAAAATCTGGAAATTTTTTTTTTCGAGATATGCAAATATTTGGTTTGCTATTCGAAAAATGATAAATAATTTTTTTTTTCAATCAAAATAATCCGAAATCATTTCTCCCGCAAAAAAAAATCGTATAATCGAAAAAAAAAAAAAAAATCGCATTCGAATTATTCGACTCAAATACATTTCGAAAATCTGGAGATTTTTTTTTTCGAGATATGCAAATATTTGGTTTGCTATTCGAAAAATGACAAATAATTTTTTTTTTCATCAAAATAATCTGAAGTGATTTTTTTTTGCAAAAAAAGTCGAATAATCGAAAAAAAAAAAAAAATTGTCGAGATTTTAAATTTTTTTATCGACGATTTAAATATCGTATATTTAACTTTGCGATTATGTTTCTCAGCTCTAGCCGCAGCTCGAGCCGTTCTAGTTACACCTCTTATGACTCCTTATCCAGGTCCCGATCCCCATCTCCCTCTTCCCGTCCGCGCGCGAGTACCAAAGGAAAGCCGCCTTCGTCGCCGCCTCCTCCGACTCCGACAGTAATAGCTCCACCGCCACAGCGCGGTGCGATGTTAATGAATCCTCCGGCGCCTTCTCCTCGTCATCCCAAAGGTTCGATTTCTCCGACAACCGGAACGCTTCATCGTCGCGCCGGTCTGAACCCTCCAGCGCCGAGTCCGCTGATAGCGCAGCGGCATCACGAAAAAACTCGCGACAAAGCGGCCCTCGCGGCTGCTGCCGTCGCAAAGGTCATCAAGAGTCGTTCGCGTTCGAGGTAAAGATAAATCCATAAATATCTATCGATATTAAATCGAAATTACGAGATCGCACGGTATTACAGATCTTCTCACAGCAGTTCAGGATCCGAGAGCAGCGGAAGTAGCAGCGACTCCAGCGAATCGAGTTATTCATCGTCGTCAGTCGAGATGCGCCGTCGGAAGGGATCCTCGCCGCCGACATCGCGCAAAGAAACTAAAGGTATCGACGCGCTGAAACTGAGCGGTACGAAGCAACAGATAAAATTGACGCTGAAATCGTCGTCGAATAATCCGCCACCGGTGAAAAAAGTCGATCGTAGCGGTACGATAGCCGGTAAAAAGAGACCTTTGGAATCACCGCCACCGGAGAGTAAGGCGAGCGTTGCTGCCGCCGCGGCAAAAGCGGCGAAGAAAGCGAGTTCTCGGCGTGAAGAACTTCTTAAACAGTTGAAAGCCGTCGAAGACGCGATCGCGCGTAAACGATCGAAGGTGTAGAAAAAAAATGCCGACGCCGCGAGAAGACGCGAAAAAAAAAAAAAAAAAGGAAAAACACAAAAAAATGAAAAGAAACAAAACAATGAATATTCATAACTTGAAAACGCCGTTGCATAACGAATCGCTTGATATATAAGACCAACGTGACATCGTAATAGGCTATAATTACAAATTAAATAAAAAGAACATTTTGTTTTTAAAATTGAATTATCCACTCGATAGTCGAATATTTCCCTCGATTATTAATTTATTAATTTCAATAAATTAAATTAATAAAAAAAAAATAAAAAAATGTTAAATAATAGTAATATTGATTAATATTATTATTACTATTATTAACAATATACTGATTAATTTTCTATTAATTAATTAATTTTTTTTATTTAATTCAATGACGAAACAGCCGAATAGTCGAATATTAATTTATTAATTACAATAAATTAAATTAATTTTTAGAAAATGATAAATAATAATAATAATATTGATTAATATTATTATTACTATTATTAACATTACTAACAATATTGTCATTAATTTTCGATTAATTAATTCATTTTTTTTTTTTGTTAATTTAATTTTTTTTTATTTAATTCAATGACGAAACTCAGTTTCATTCGGTACAAAAAAAAAATTAAGTCCGTTGCGTTAAAATTTCTATTCTAAATTTATACAAATTAACGTATCTAATTCGAGATATAATTTCAAATGCATAAATAACTGAGAGCCGTGAATACTTCGTGTTCTCAAAGAGAAAAAAAAGAGAGACGTAGTTAACAATTAAAAAAAAAAAAAAAAATCGCAATGAAAAATTAGTCTTCTGAATACTGCAGTGTTATTGTGAATCATATTTTTTTTTTTTTTTTTTTTTTTTTTTTTTTTTTTTCACCGATGATTATCACGTTTTATATGGAAATGGCTGTCGCCCTCACAGCCGCGCTGAGCAGTGGATTCGGATCGGGTTCCTCGGTTAGCATCGTTACTTTAGTCCATTCCCTCCGTTTGTTGCTTTGCCGGAGGGCGTCGATCACCGCTTGAATATAAAGTCCGTCTTCGAAGGTCGCGGCGAGAGATACGGGTTCCTTAATCCATCCGCGTTTATCCTCAACCGGTTGAAAAGCTTCTCTCAGCGCTCCGATCATTTTTTTGAGACCCTTAACGTAGGGTCGCGGTATAGAGTCCGGAAAAGACGGATAAGAATCCGACGAATTCTCGAGATCGCGATAAATAACTTCTTCATCGCCGTTACGACAACCGTGCAGATCGCCCCCGCGGACGAGAAGGTGTCCCGCGGGTCCGCAGACGAGTACTTCTTGAGTCAACTGACCGTAAAGATGATTACTCAGTGTAGCGGTCACGAGAGCGCCGCCGGTTAATTCCATTTGGAAACAACAAAAATCGGGCGAAGTCACGTGACGAATACCGTTTATGTGATCAGTCGTTCGGGTAAACGTTCTCACAACCGCGTGTACTCTTGAGGCTTTTTGACCGATTAAATGAAATATTAGATCGATAACGTGACTACCGACGAGCGCCAATATTCCGCCGCCCATTATATCGTCGCATAGCCAATCGTATCCTGAAAAAAATCGATATATCGTTGTTATTATATCGAACTTTGAGATATTCGCGTTGAAACGAAAAAAAAATCGATTGCAGCGAAAAAGATCGCGAAATTGACGAAATTTTTTTTTTTTTTTTTATAGAAATGTAATAATAATGATATATTATTATTATTATGGAGTTTTTCAAAAATTCAACGGAAAAATGAAAAAAAAAAAAAGAAAAAATACGATTATCCTGCGTTTTCCTACCTTTGTGCAATAAACTTCCCATCTGTACCCTTATGTCGACAACCGTAACTGGACCACCGAGATATCCTTCGTCCAGTGAATTTTTCATTTGTACAAAAGCCGGTAGAAACCTCAAGCTGTGATTGACTATACTTATCAAAGAGGGATAGTATTGCGCGGCACGAACCATTTTCAGAGCTTCGCTCTGACTAAGTCCCGCGGGCTTATCGCACACAACGTGTTTACCTATACCGAGCGCTTTTACCGCTATCTGGGCGTGTAAACTCGGCGAACACATTATGAATATCAGATCGACGTCTTTCCGCAACAAAACGTCGTCGATTCGACTCGTGTGGAATGGAATATCGAGATCGCCCGCGATCTCTGCGGCTTCGCTGAGTGTCCGACCCCACACTGCTTCGATCTTAAAACCTTTCTGTCGCAGAAACGGTACGATTACGCGAACTACGCTACTCGTACCGAACACTCCGATACCCGGCAACATTGTTGAAGATTTTTTGACTCCTGTGCTTCACTACCGTTACGATGTTATTTTTATTTTATTACGAAGCTTTTTGGAACGCCGAGGTTATTGTTACAGTGGGAAATAACTGGGGGAACGGTAGACGGACCGAGGACTTTACACCGTACATGTTACGACGTTGTCTGCGACAATTACTGCCTGTGACAATTTCTCGATGTATTTTCAATAAAAAAAAACAATCGATTGCAAAATTTGTGTACCGTACTCGAGAGTTTGTGTTGCTGTTCTGTCAATACGTGTTTATAAATCCATGAAACATGAAATACTACTATGTATGACGTGTGACTCACCGTCGTTGAACAACACGCAGAATCTCGCGGACAAAACGACAAATTTTTTTATTAGTACCAATTCCCACCGCACAGACGCGCATGGATCGACATTCAAAAAAATGTCACTACACTCGGCCACTATAGTGATGCGCTTTCCTTGCCTAAACATCTCTTTCCGATAATAGCGCCAACGCGAAGCGTTTTATCAAGGTGCGTTTTGTACAAATATCAGCTTTAATCTCGCGCATCCTCGATTATTAAGGCAAAGTATGTCGTGTAAAATGAATCTACGAAATTCACCGTTTCTCGTGGACACAAATTTTTGCTGCTCGGATATTTGTAGCGCAGTTACGGCGTGACATATTATTGACGTATCTTCGTGAGGGGATCGTATATCTTTCGTTACATCCTTTGCGATTCTCGTAATATCCGCGGTATTGTTGCTCCGTGTATCGCAAATACTGTGCCTAATCACCGTTAAAAATTTGCGAAAATCCTGTATTTTTTTTGTAACACAAAAATCACGACGAAAAACATTAAAGAATCCCGTAACATAACCTCGCGCGACAGTGAAATTGTTTAGTGATACAGATCGGTGTGGAAAACATCGAAAACCACCGAACTCTATCGATTTCATTCGATTTCGCGAAGTATATTGTTGAAAAAATTCATTTCAATTTTAATCTATTTTACAGATGTTGATGCCCAAGAAGAATCGTGTCACCATCTATGAATACCTCTTCAAGGAGGGAGTGATGGTGGCGAAGAAAGATTATCACGCACCCAGGCATCCCGCAACTGAACTCGAGAATATTCCCAATCTTGAGGTCATCAAAGCAATGCAGGTATGTTAACAGAGCATAGATTGCAATATTCATGCTAAACTGTCGCTACACGACTGAATCTAAAAAAAAAATTCCATTTTTAAAAAAAAATTTTGCGCCTTAAAATTTTATTTTTTTTCTTAATTTTTACCAATTTTTCGTAATTTTTTTTTTTTTCTCAATTTTTGCTAATTTTTCGCAAATTTTTATTTTAAAAAAATTTTTGCCAATATTTCGTAAGATTTTTCATGTTTCCTTCTTTTTTCCCATTATTTTCTGTTACTTCTCATTTGGTTCCATTTTCTCTAATATTTTCCCATTTTTTTCAATGACGATTTATGTTGATAACTAATCGAATATTATTCGCGTTACAGTCTCTGAAATCCCGTGGATGCGTTAAGGAACAATTCGCATGGAGGCACTTCTACTGGTATTTGACGAACGAAGGTATCGAATACTTGAGAGGGTATCTTCATCTTCCGCCCGAAATTGTGCCGTCGACGCTCAAGAGACAGCCGAGACCCGAAACCGCGAGGCCGAGGCCCGCTGCCGGCTCCAAGAGCGAAGGCTCCAGACCCGCGGAAGACCGCGCTGGATACAGACGCGGACCGGGTGGACCTCCCGCCCCCGGCGACAAGAAGGCAGACATTGGACCGGGTACCGGTGATCTTGAATTCCGTGGCGGCTTCGGACGTGGCAAAGCTCCTCAATAACTGATTTATATGATTTAAAAAAACCGATAAAAAATAAAACGGCACCGAAAGGTGTTACAAAAAAAAAAATTATGTATCGTCATTTAAATCCTTATTTTGCATGCAATACGATTGATCCTGCAAAGTAATCAATGAAAAACTTTGAAAATCCCGAATTTTCGCATTTGACTGAACGGGAAGTAGAGTTATATACGAAATTCGCAAAACGCCGGAATTCTGTAGATATTTTATTCATTTATCGTAAGTATAACGTTTACGAAGATTTTTATCTGTGGATAACAAATTATCGAGGTTTCGAGGTACCGGCGAAAAAAAAATCGAAAAAATATTAAACGGTAACGAGTGTTGAAAAAAAATGATGTTTCGATCGTTTAATTTTTATTTTGATTCGTTATTTTAGTCAACAACTTCGTAAATAAATATATCTTCGGAGTTTCAATGCTTTGCAAATTCGCTACACAAGTCTACTTCCGGTTTAAGGCCTTTAAAAAACTGTCGCGCATGAGCGCCGCGAACGCCGGTAGAGTTTTTTATATGTCCTTCAAGATTGACAGCGTGAATCACTAGGCGCGTAGAGGTCGTCGCGTTCGTAAAATTTGAATTCGAATGATAATGTTGTTTATTGTGTTATAATGACGGAAAATATCGAAGAGATTCACATCGATGGAGTTTAATTGCATCAATCTACTCGAAAATGTTATTCAATTGTAAGAAAAAAATCTTATTTCGCCAAAATTCGATCGTTTCTGAAGGTCGACAACGATTACGCGACACTTATAGGTTATGCTGTTCTTTTTTTTTCTTTTTTTTTTCAGCAACCGTTCGCTCCGATTGAATAATTTTGCAAGAAAAAACGCAGAGCAGTTATGCAGTCTTTGGGAGACAGTACTTTGGCGGCGTTCATGAAAAGTGATGTATCCAAACAACTCGAAAATCAGTCATCAAAAAATCCAAATGCCGCAGCGAAGCCAAACGGAGCGACGAGAAGCAACATCAGTGATATCGACAAATATTTCAGCGATAGCGTTCTTTTCGCCAGTAAACAGTCAAAAAAAGCAAATGACGATATTTCGCCGAATAATCACTCAAATAATAGTTTAGCGTCAAAAAATCCAGAAAATGACAAAAATTTCTCAGTTCCACGCATTTCCCCCGTAACGATAAATCTCACCAACGGGGATTCCGAATCCAAAAATTTCGCTCAAACGACGACAAATTCCAGCGTAGAAATTCCCTCGAGAATTTCTACGCAGGAACATTGCAAATTATCGTCATGGGGTTTGCCGCCGTCGATTCTCAGAAAATACGAGTCGCGAGGAGTCGCAACGATGTTTCCTTGGCAAGTGGAGTGCTTATCAAATCGCGAATTACTCGAAAAAAATCGTAATCTCGTTTACTCCGCTCCAACATCAGCCGGAAAAACTCTCGTTGCCGAAATTCTCGTTATAAAAACGATTCTGGAGCGTCGAAAAAAAGTAATTTTCATTCTTCCCTTCGTCTCCGTTGTGCGAGAAAAGATGTATTATTTTCAAGATTTGTTAACGGACAGTGGATTTCGTGTCGAAGGTTTTATGGGTGGTTGCGCGCCGGCGGGTGGTTTCGCCGCGACGGACGTAGCGATCGCGACAATCGAAAAAGCGAATTCCTTGTTAAATCAATTAATGGAAGAAAAAAGTATCGTAAATCTCGGAGCCGTAGTTATCGACGAATTGCATCTAATCGGCGATCCGTATCGCGGTTATTTGCTCGAATTATTATTAACAAAATTGAAATACATGAGTTTAAAAAACGATCTCGTGCGCGTGCAGTTAATAGGTATGTCGGCGACGTTACCGAATCTCGGGATTCTCGCCGATTGGCTCGATGCGGAATTATACAAAACGGACTTTCGTCCGGTTCCGTTGAACGAACTCTGCAAAATCGGAACTCAAATTTACGACAATAAAATGATAAATATTCGTACATTAAAAAGTCTTCCGAATCTAAATGATTCCGACGATATACTTCAACTTTGTCTCGAAACGATAACCGACGGACACAGCGTATTAATATTTTGCCCGACGAAAAATTGGTGCGAAAAACTCGCGCAGCAAGTGGCAATGGCTTTTCGAAGTCTCGGAAGCGAAAACACCGAAATTGGTGGAATTTTACGAGAGCAATTAAGTATGGAAGCGATAATAGAGACTTTGGAACAATTGAAACGGAGTCCTTCGGGTTTAGACACCGTATTAAGGCGCACAGTATCCTTTGGCGTTGCGTTTCATCACGCGGGATTAACGATGGATGAACGCGACGTTATCGAAGGTTCTTTCCGTTCCGGAGCATTGAGAGTACTAACAGCAACGTCGACTCTCAGTAGCGGAGTTAATCTTCCGGCGCGTAGAGTCATAATACGTTCATTAATGTTCCACGGAAGGCCTCTGGACTCGTTGACTTACAAGCAAATGATCGGACGAGCGGGAAGAATGGGTAAAGACACAGCAGGCGAAAGTATTATAATTTGCAAACAAAACGAAACTAAAGCAGCGACTACTTTACTTTCTTCTGATTTGCAGCCGATCTCTTCGTGTTTAGAGGGTTCGGAGCCGCTAATTCGCGCGCTACTCGAGGCGGTCGCCAGCGAAGTTGCGTACACAGCACGCGACATCGATCTCTATACGAAATGTACTCTTATCAGCTTCAGTAACGCCGATTCGATCGAAGAATCAACGAAAGAAGCGATAAAATATCTCGTCGACAACGAACTTCTGATGATGCAAACAACGAAAAACGGAGAGGAAAGATGGATCGCTACACCTTTGGGAAAAGCGTGTTTAGCCGCATCAATGCCGCCTACCGATGGACTGTTTCTTTTCGACGAATTGCAAAAAGCTCGTCGATGCTTCGTTCTCGACACCGAGTTGCATGTTATTTATTTGGTAACTCCTCTGAATTCCACCAATCAAATCGGACAAATCGATTGGATTGTTTTTCTTGATATTTGGAAAAGCATTTCGGAAAGCGAACGACGAGTCGGACAATTGATCGGAGTTCAGGAATCGTTTCTTATGACGGCGATTCGCGGAGCTGCGAAACCCGGAAAAATTCTTAATGTTCACAAACGATTTTACACCGCTTTGGCACTTCATGAATTGGTTCGCGAAGTTTCTTTGGCTGATGTTTGCCGTAAATACGGCTGTTGTCGCGGCGTTATTCAGGGTCTTCAGCAATCGGCTTCAACTTTTGCCGGTATGATAACGCAATTTTGCAAAAAATTGGGATGGAGTTGTATGGAATTACTGATCGGACAATTCCAGACGCGACTACAATTCGGCGTTTGTAGAGATCTGTTGGATTTGCTGAGACTACCGATGCTTAATGGACTTCGCGCGAGAAGTTTGCATAAAGAAGGTATCACTTCGGTTGCCGAATTGGCGGTGGCGAATGAATTGGACGTCGAAAGAGCGCTTCACAAGGCGTTGCCTTTCGAAAGCGGCAAAGAATACGACGGAGAACACGAAATGGACGCTGCGAAACGCAATAAAATGAGAAGCGTCTTCGTCACCGGTAGAGACGGTATGACGCCTCACGAAGCGGCGATTATTCTCGTCCGCGAAGCGAGAACTTTGGTACAAAACGAACTCGGAGTCGATGATCTTCAGTGGAAACAGCGACAACAATCGATTACTGAAGATCGATCGCGGAGCTCCAGAGATCTTAACAATGGAAGTGTTAGTAATCAAAGTTCGTCGATCGGACCGCCGGGAAATGTTACGAATCAAAGTTCGTCGATCGGTCCGCCGGGAAATGTTAGTAATCAAAGTTCGTCGATCGGACCGCCGGGAAATGTTACGAATCAAAGTTCGTCGATCGGTTCGCCGGGAAATGTTACGAATCAAAGTTCGGCGATCGGTCCGCCGGGAAATGTTACGAATCAAAGTTCGGCGATCGGTCCGCCGGGAAATGTTAGGAATCAAAACGAAACTCGAGAAAAAAGCGATTTTTCTCGAGAAAATGGAGAAAAATCGGATGGAATCGAAAATCGAGTTAATGAAGAAAATTCTCGTAGAGAAGAAATGCCAATAGTTACCGATCCAATATCTTCGCAAAATAGCGGAAACGCTTCGAAAATCTGTGAAACAAGTTATAATAACGATATTTTTGAATTCTCAGGTTCCGTTGTTACTATGGAACCGGAAGTACAAATCGGATCCACGAAACTACAGGAAATCGGGCGAAAAATTAGGGAGGAGAAAAAAAGTTCACGAAAAATCGAAGAAAAACTTAATGGAGTCGAAAATCGAGTTAATGGAAAAAAAATTCGTAGAGAAGAAGTACCAATAATTACCGATCCAATATCTCTGCAAAACAGCGGAAACGCTTCGAAAATCTGTGAAACGAGTTATAACAACGATATTTTTGAATTCTCAGGTACCGTTGTGAATATCGAAGCGGAAAGACCAATGGAATCGAAGATTCAACGCGAAATCGGAGAAGAAATACCAATGGGAAGAAATAATTCACAAAAAATCGAAGAAAAATCGAATGGCGGCGAAAATCCAATCAACGAAGAAAATTCTCATAGAGAAGAGATACCGATAGTTACAGAATATCAAATATCGCAGCAGAATAGCAAAAATGCATCGAAAATCTGTGAGACGAGTTATAGCGATGATATTTTCGAATTCACGCCATCGATGAATACCGAACCGCAACCGGCAGTTGTATCCCAAAGCGAAGAGATCGGTATGAAATCGAAGAAATCACAAAAAATTCCCGAATCGGAAGAAAAAAAAATCGGTTCTTCCGCCAAAGCATTAGCTATGAGTCCAATAGTTCTGCTAAGAAGATCCGAAGCTTTAGAATCGAATTCCCGGAGTCCAAGTTTATTCGGCGACAGTTTGAATATCGATAGTCAAGAATGCAATATGTTGGAACAGAACGTTATCGATTCTCTAAACATTTCGGTGTTCGGCGACACGATAATATCGGAATTCGCAACATCGCGAAAGCAAAACACATCGGAGAACAGAATTTCGAACGGAAGTAAACCAACGCGTCGCAGCAGTACGGGAAGTCAGCGGAGATTATCACTGATGAATATCGGTTCGCGCCGATCGCCGAGAGTATCGGAAACGAGAGATCGAAGCAAATCTCTCATTTGGGACGATTCTTGGGACAATACGAATGGCGTTATCGAGAGAGTCGATCAGAAAGAGGCGACTATCGCCTCGAATTCGCGAACGAAAGATCCGCCGAATCTGAAAAAATCTGATGTCCCGAAATCGGCTAAAGATACCGATATCTTTACCGATAAAACTACGATAGCTGATAAACTTCGCTCCGCATCAACGCTGAAAAACGACTACAAGACTTTACCGATTTCGAAAGATCGTATAGCGGAATTGAGAAAAATCGCGCAAAAGCGTAAATTATCCGAAACATCGATTGTCGATAAATCCCCAATCGCCAGTGTATTAACTTACGCTGATACGCGCCGACCATCGATCGATTCGAATAAATCGGATTCCGATGATATCGTATTTCCTTCGCAGAGTATAGATCACTGCGGGAGTTCAACGAAAAATCGTACGAAAATAAAATTGGAATCATTGCGGAGATCGCGAACTCAACGAGACGCGATAACTAGAACTCTGAAAATGGATGAACCGGAAGAGCCGAAAGATGCATCTCGCGAAAGTTGCGCTATAGAAAGCGTTAAATCGGATTCCGACGATAGCGAAGTTCCCGTTAAACGTACGAATACCTTATCGAGAAAGCAAACGGTACGGAAAGTTTCGAAAGCTCCGGAATCGCGAAAGAAACCGATCGCTTCGGTAAAATCATCTGCCGATCGAACGAAAAATAAGAGAACATTGATAAACGAACCGCAAGTTGTTAACGTAACGATCAGTCGGGAGAAATTCAATGGATTCAAAGAAGAAATCGGCGGACAAAAAGACATATCGTTGGCCCTTTCGTGCGAAATATTTCTGAAGGATACCATCAGTATCGGTACTAAAATAATCGGTATAACGGGCGCTGATGGCAAAAAGAAAACTAAGAAAATCGAAAACTGCGTCTACGGAAATAAAAAATTGTGCGGAATTGCGATTTCTTGGAACGGAACTGTTGTACACTATATTTCCTTTGATAATTCGCAAGGTAAGTGCGCTAAACAGTCATATAATTTTCTCAATCGTCTATAACGAGATAATCTTTTGCAGAATCGAAAGTACCGGTAAAGGAGCGATTGGAGTTTCTGATGGAATTACTTACCAACGAGAATCTCACAGTGCGCTGTTTCTCTTTCAAGGAAACGTACAAAATATTGTATAACTGCTGCAGAATTGCTTCGTCCTGCAAATTTCTCGATCCAAAAACCGCCGATTGGTTGATGGATCCGGAGCATTCGGAGAGAAGTTTCAATGCACTCGTAAGACGTGAAAACCCCGCGGAGGATACTATTTTCTCGATTCCCGACCTGCGCTACTAAATTCTTCTATTAAAAAAAAAAAAAAAAAAAAATAGAAATGAAATCGTCAGAGTGTCGGAAATACGATGAAACCGATCTTTCGAAGATATTTACTCTACGAAAGTAAATGCAAAAAAATTGATAAAATCAGCGAAAATAACTATTTCGCGTTTTTTAAGAAAATTGTATCGTTACATTTCCAGCGAAACGTGAATTTCGGAAATTATTTCGAATTCATACCAATGGGATAAAAATCGGGAAAAATCGATGGTATAGAAGGCGCTGATATTTTTGAGATTTTTTTCTCATTGGGAAGTATTCATTCCCAATGAGAAAAAAATCATCATTTTTCATCATTAAAAAAAAAAAAAAAAAAATCATCATTTTTCATTCGTTTTTTTTTTTTTTATGGGAAATTCTTTTTATATCTCTTTTTTGACTGAAAGTGTAAGAATACATCTTTCGCGGAGTTTTTTTAGTTAAATTTATATACAATTTTTTTTTTTTTATCTTTTCTTACAAACGGTTAATATATCGCTACCGCTATAATATCCCTTTTTCCGCGATTTCCTATCAATAATAACGTCTCTTTCATCAGATTACTGAATACCTAAACGAAGCGCAATTAATATTGCAACGCACCGGCGCGCATCTCGGCGGCGCGGGTCCCGGACTCAACGTAAAAAGTGCAGTGGACAGCGAGATCCGCGCGACAACAGAATCCGCACTCACGTGGCATCTCACGACTGCGTTGATGCAGCGATTGAAAGAACGCAATCCAAAGTTACTGCAAACTTTCAAAGGTATCGCCGCTTTCGCTAAAACGATATAACGATATTACGATCCATATAAATCGATGTATATAACGAAAATTCTTATAAAATGAAAAATTGTTATCGAAGAAATCGAAATGGGAACTTTGACGCTATTGGCGCGAATGGAATTAACCGGATTCGGCGTGAATCTGAAATCTCTTCAAGAATTGTCCGATGTGATACAACGAGAAATGTCGCAATTGGAAAAAAGCGCCTATTCGTTGGCGGGAAAACAATTTAATTTCTCGTCATCCAAAAGCGTCGCGCAGGTAACTTTTTTTTCGCGATGTAGTCGAATACTTCCGACACGCAGTGAAGATATTTACAGCTGATAATGTTTCGTTTTTACTATCAGATTCTCGGATTATACAAAGGAAAGAAAGTCAGTACCAACAAAGCTGCACTGGAAAACTGCGAAAATCCAATATCCGATTTGGTAGTTTCGTGGCGAAAATTAAGCACAACGCAGATAAAGGTGAGTAATGGATTACGGAGTAAATTCTCCGTAAAAAGTTGTTAACTTTCATGAAATTAGAGTAATTAAATTTTTTTTGCAAAAATCCGAATATTTCGATAAAATTTCAGAAATTAAAAAAAATTGCAAAAAAAAAATTGAATGAATTCGATAAAATTTCAGAAATTAAAAAAAATTGAATGAATTCGATACAATTTCAGAAATTAAAAAAAAATGAATGAATTCGATAAAATTTCAGAAATGAAAAAAAATTGAATGAATTCGATAAAATTTCAGAAATTAAAAAAAATTGCAAAAAAAACTGAATAATTTGATAAAATTTCAGTAAACCGCCATTTTTTTTTTTTTTTTTCTAAAGATGGTTTTTCCTTTGCTACGTTTGGCGCAATGCAACTCGAGAGTTTACGGCAATTGTCTCACGAACACCGCAACCGGAAGGGTATCGATGCACGAGCCGAACTTGCAGAACGTTCCACGAGATTTCAAATCTCACGACGATAGTTTTTTAATAAGCGTAAGAACGGCATTCGTACCTTTAACGGGAAATGTTATAGTATCGGCGGATTATTGCCAATTGGAGTTGCGAATTCTCGCGCATTTCTCGAAAGAATTGAGACTTTGCAAAATATTGCGGAAGGAAGGCGACGTCTTCAGAAACATCGCCGCCCGTTGGTACAACGTGACGGAGGATAAGGTATATATAGCGATCGATATAACTTTTTAGGGATTTCGTTCTCGAAATTCAAAATTATTATTGAGTGGCGAAGAGTTTTGATTTTTTTTTTTTTTTTTTTTTTCAGATCGACGATGGAATGCGTCAGAGAACCAAACAACTGTGTTACGGTATGATATACGGTATGGGAGTGAAAACTCTCGCGGAGACTTTATCGGTTTCGGAAGACGAAGCGAAAGAGTTTCTGGAAACTTTTATGGGCACTTATCCCGGTATTCGCCAATGGCTCAACCGCGTCGTCGACGAAACTCGAAAGGATGGATACGTTACCACGTTAATGGAACGCCGCAGATTTTTTCCAGCGCTTCATAGTCCGGTGCCGAGCGAAAGATGTGAGAAATCGTTCGATTAACTTATTTTTATTGTATATTTTGCGTAAAAGTTGCGTAATTAAAAAAAAATAGATTTTGGCGGTAAAGTCGAGAAATTTTTTAAAAAATTGCAAAAATTCGAAAAACTCCGTAAAATTTGGGAAATTAAAAAAAATCGAATAAAATCGATAAAATTTCGGTAATTAAAAAAAATTGCAAAAAAAGTGAATAAATTCGATAAAATTTGAGAAATTAAAAAAAACCCGAATAATTCGAAAAAATTCGAATTGAAAAATATAGGAAATTTATAATGTATTTAATAACAATTTTCAGCGCAAGCTGAACGACAAGCGATCAACACGAAGGTTCAGGGATCGGCAGCGGATATCGCGAAAAAAGCTATGGTAACGATAGACGAAAGGATGCGCCGCGAGTTTCCGGGTGAACCTCTCATACTAACCGATGTTCCGTTTAAACGTAAATTGCGAAGTCGCAGTCGGGAACCACTGCCACGGGGCGGTTATTTGATTTTACAGATTCACGACGAGTTACTTTACGAGGTAATTAACGATTTTCATTCGTCGCGAAGGAAATTGCAGTTAAATAAATTAAATTAATAAAGAAATTGCATTCACTCGATTTTTTTTTCTGCTTCAGGTGAATTCAGCGGATTTGCAACGCGTCGGAAGGATAATACAGGAATCGATGGAGGGATCGTGTCAACTGCGAGTTCCTCTTCCCGTTAAATTGAAAGTCGGTCCGTCGTGGGGACACCTCACGGAATTCAATCTGTAAATTCCAATCGAATGAAATTCCAAATCAATTATTTTTACACGTAAACTAAAAAATTAGAAAAATTGTAAATATTATTCAATCGAATCATTTAATTTAAAAAAAAAAAATGTTTATTATTATTTTTTTTAATGTAATTTAAATCACGAGAAAAGCGATATTTTTACATACATTACATATATTTACACGAAATCGCGTCAATCAATTTTTCAAAATATTTTTATATTGTTATCTATTGGAAAAAATTATTTTTTTATCATTATACAATGTAAAAAAAAAAAAAAAAAATGAGGCGATCGTTGCCAAGTGTATTAATACTGAAAATAATGATCTTTTTTTTTCCCGCAATTCTTCGATTTGTAGTAAATAATTTTTCTTCGTGTTTAAGTAAAAATTTTCCTTTCGCTTCGCTTTTTCTAATGATAAAACAAAAAAATAGTCTTTATATCGTGTCGCAGGGAGGTGCGAGCGATTGATGCAATTTAGTGACCGCCGTTTGTACTATTTGTTGAAAAGTTTCATCCTCAGCGCTCGTTACTTCCAAATTGAGAAGATCGATATGCGCCTTTTTTCCATCAACAGTAACATACAATTTTTCTCCTTTGAATATCTTCGGTACGGAGTCCTCGCCAAACATTTCTTGTAGCATTTCGATGAGACATTCCTTGAAATGCATGCGATCCATTTTCGTTGGCGCCGGAAGTGTTTTGGGCGGTTGTTCCATCATTTCCGCTTGTAGTAAAGCAGTTAAAACGGAATCGGCGTACATATCGTTAACCGGTGTGGCGACCCATTCCATCGTAACGATTTTTCCCTCAATGGTAACATCGACATTGCGAAAAACTCGCATTTTCTTGTCGTCAATAGTATCCAAAGTACCGGCAATTTGGGTCAACAAATGTTTCAAAACGGGTAAAGAAGCCGAAAAATAAATGCTTTGCCTCTGAATAACTTGACTCATCGACATATCGGTGTATTTCGACAAATCGGATGGCGCCAACATGTGGTAATTAAAATTTCTCTTAACGAGAACTCCCGACAATTTTTCACCGGGTTTCGGAGTTTCCATAGCTAATGTACCCATTACTTTCGCCGTTTTTTCGCCCCGAAAATAAAGTTCAACAGCAACGGTATTACGAGGATTGTGAATTTCCATCGTCGTGTTGGGATCGTCTTCGTACTCTCGTTGCAAAGCCGCTTTTAGTCTTCCCATTTCGTTCTGTTCGCCGTGAACGAGAACAACGTGCGGTGGTTTCAGTATTCTTATGAATTCCGAAGTTTGCTGATAATCCGTATGCGCTGAGAACGATATGTAATCAACGGACATTTTTAGCGGTAATTTTTGTCCGCTCATCGTAGTTATATCTTCGGGTTCCGATAAAATTGTCTTCGCTAACGTACCCTCGACGCAATAACCAGCGATAATAATACCATTTTTCGAATCTGTGCACCACGACTCGAATAATTCGCGCGAAAGACCGCTCTGCATCATTCCCGGTGTCGCCATCACGACGCACGGGCCGATATCTTCGAAATGATCGATTCCCTTGAGATTCGATATGTGTTTAAATACAAACGGATTATTTATCGCTATTTGACGACGAATTTTATCGTTCATTGCGTTTACGTAAGTTTGATAGACCGCCATACATTTTTTCGCTAAAGAAGACGCGTAATATATCGGTATTTCGTGGAGTTCGGGATGTTGACTCCAATATTCGTCGAGTATAAGAAGCAATTCCTGCGCTCTTCCCAACGCGAATACGGGAATCAAACATCGACCCCCGCGATTTATTATCTCGTGAACGAGATTCGTGAATCTTCCCTCTCTGTCTTCCCGTTTTTCGTGAATGTGAGTTCCGTACGTTGATTCTGTTATTAATACGTCCGGATGGATGTTAGGGATCTCCGCGGCCATTAAATGCCGATCTTCCTGTCTACTAAAATCTCCCGTGTATAATATTTTCACGCCGGCGATTTCTATCATAAACATCGCGGCCCCCAATACGTGTCCCGCATTATAAGCCCAAAATTTTATTCCGAAAACATCTTTTTCCTCGTGAAAATTAATCGTTTCGATTTTATCCATACTGCTCTCCAAATCGGATTCCGTATAAAGCATTTGCTCCGTTGCTATGTTACTGACTTTTATGTAATCGGATAGCAACCATCGGTAGATTGCTTTTGTCGCGTGAGTCATGAAACAGCGACCCTTGAAACTCGTTTTTTGCAAAAACCACGGTAAGGCGCCGCAGTGATCGAGATGGAAATGCGATATTAATAATAAATCGATTTCGTCCGCTTCAACCAAATCTACGAACGGAAGAGCATCCATTCCTGATAATCCGGGATGTATGCCGCAATCCAACATTATTTTTTTTCCTTTGAACTCCAACATTATACATGACCTTCCGACTTCCTGACCGGCGCCGAGGGGTCTTATCGATAACAGATCACTCTCCTCCGCTGGTACTTGGGTATCAGGTTTTCTTTTTGTCGCCATTGCGATGGTTTTCTGTGAAACAAAATTGTTTTAAAGAGAAAAAAAAAACAAAACAAAAAAAATTTCGTATTATTGAAATATCGAAAAATCGTAAGAAAACGACGAAACGGTGTTTCGAGGTTATGACGAGAATGAAACAGACTATTTGAAATAAACGGAAGTTTAAAAGAAAGAATAAAAGATTGAGTTTTGCGATAGAATGCGCAAGGATTGCGAGGTTATAACGAGTATAAAAATAGGTTAAGTGTGTTTACGTGATGTTGCTGTCGCTCCGATTTTATGTTTCGCGTTCTCAGTTACACATCGATTTGGGTTTTTCGTTGACGAATTGAGGATCCATGTGTACGAAGAATTGTAGAAACGTTAATTTTCTTTTTTCTTGGGTCGTTCGTCGAGCGGAAAAACAGTACCGGCAACTCAACACATATATATACGATTACACACCTGCGCCGAGTCACTGACTGTGACAAACTGACGTGCACACTGTGGCGCACGGGGGAAGAAGAATCCGTAGGGGAAAGGGAACTTCAGCTTGTGTACTAAGCTTCCGAACGCAAAAAATGATTTTCCAACACCAGCGATATCATATCCTCTGAAAACACCGACCGATCGAGAGATCGTAGTTTCAAGAACACCATTATTACGATTTAATTGATATTAATCAAAGTCGGAATAAAGTCGCGTTATAACCCGCCCCCGCCTCGCCGCGCCCGCAAACGTTGATGAGAATACACGATGGAAAACCGTGCAATTCAGAAAAAAAAATCTCCGATAATAAATGTAACGCGAATGAAAGCGTAAGATGAAAAAAAATCGCCTTTTAAAAAGTACCTCAATACATAACGTTTATTAAGGTATACACATGCTGATTTATTGTTTTTTTTTTTTTTTTTTTTCTTTATCATAATAATTATCCTATCTTTATTCTTCACATAGTATGAATTGATATTCATACGGTATTCAATTGCCAAGTGAATTCGCTGGCCCTATTATAAAATAGAGTTGATGTACATATTTACACTATATACAAACTTTCATTCGCTACGAATGCATATATGCTGATTAACTAGACAAATTGCACGTTCGGACATCGATGCTGGTTTTAGGTGGGATCGATCTGCCTTGAAAAATTTGTAGGCGATATACACACACACATACGCACACACACACGCGCACACGTCGGCGCGTGTAGATTTCTCGAAGGCTATTTTACTAAACTCAATTGTTTGTTTTTATCCTTCCGGCACAGGTAGCCACTCGCATACAATCGTTACGCGTGATTTGTTTTTTTTTTATCCTGTAAGAATCCTTTATATGTCGACGCAAATGAAAAAAAAAAAAAAAAAATGAATAGAACCAGTTAATCATCGCAACCTATTCGTTCAGGACGCCCGGCGTTTAATTCTGGCAGTTTAATGTTAACTTCACCTCACACTGCTCTCCAGTACAGTACAGTTACGACTCCGCTCCTCTCTCTCTTCTCGTGACTTGTTCGCGGCGCATCATTAAAGTCGAAGTAATTAATTCTCTAATTAGCTATCTAAAAACATAAGTGTTACTAAATCCCTCTCAAAGCGTTTGGGGGGTAATCGTCACAATATATAAAAAAAAAAAAAAAACAACATATTAACTAGCGTTACAAACGCGATTATACGTAATAATAAACAAATACGTTTTTTTTTTTTTTTTTTTTTTTTTTCCGTTAACTACGATTAGACTTCGGCTAATATAAATTACATACATAATTATATCGTGTATCTGAGAGCAGTATGAAGAACCAACATCGATCAGTCTTAATATTGGTATTTTACCAATAAAAATCACCTTATACATTGCAAAATATATAAATATAGAAGAATAACAAGTAAGTTTTTTTTTTTTCGTGACTATTGTACGATAGTCGCTATTAATGATAGTAATCGATAAGCCCGTTGCGAAGTTATTAACGACGCATTACGAATGCGGACCGTTTACGGTTGGTACACTGGACACTGATCGACAAACTTGCAATATCCACTCTCCATGTAAAACAGTCAGTGTAAAAAAAAAAAAAAAAGAAAAAAAATGAAAAAAAAAAAATTAATGTTCCACTTACAACGATTGACACGTAAAAGACTTTAGTATTTTGTGTAATATTAATTGGTTAATTATTTTTCGTTATGCAATAGCTATAAGTTGCTATTAGTTGGCAAACGTGTTTTTTTTTTTTTTTGTTTGTTTTTATTGTGTAGCCATCCCCTCCCCATTTATTCGGCCTATTCGCGAGTCTTTGAGACACAAATTATTTACTTTCCATTAGCAACTTTGCTTGTTATTATTGTTATTAGTGAAGAGTCTTGAGTCACTGGATCATGTAAATCACCCCTCTCCCCCCCCCCCCCCTCCCCTTAGTAGACCATAACGAAATAATCGCAAACCTTAGTACTCTATACAAATTTATCCGCTCAAACTTCCCGAATTATCAAAAACATCGATAAATCGCTATACACATGAAAAAAAAAAAAAAAAAAAATCCCAACACCGATGCGACGAACAAGTTAGGCAAACCTTCGAAAAAAACTGAAATAATATCTCTGGTCGCTATCGTTCGATCGAATATTACAAAATTTTTTTTTCCTTTTTTTTTTTTTTTTTCTCGCAAAATTCACGATTTTTTTTTTTTTTGCAGATGCGTGGAACTTTAGAAACATAATAACCCGTGCCGATGTCCGTTATTGAAAACTATATAAACGGCAACAACCCTTGCGTAAGGAAGTTCAGTGTCTGTATTACGAATAATCCCCTCGAGGTTTGTCTATCATAGGTACGCGTCTTTCACAACGGCATTGTCTACACATCGACGATAATCCCGAAACTTTTTTTTTTCGTTTTTTTTTTTTTTTTTTTTTTTTTTTTTTTTCAGTTCATTCTGGTCATAGATCCCGTAAAGATCCAGGACTCCGAATCATTATCAACGTCGATTATTTACTGAAAAAACATTGTATTGCTATAGGTCCATTTAATTCTCCGTATTTACAGGTTCTCTCGCGTGATGAATCCTAACGTGTTTATTATGATTCGACTTGGTACTACTGGATTTGCCACAGATGTGGCAAGTGTAAGGTCTCGCGCCCGAATGCACTCGTAAATGTTCCTTGAGATAGTAAGATCGATGAAAAGTTTTGTTGCATACATCGCAAGTATACGCCTTGTTTTCCTCGTGTTCTTTAACGTGTCTTAGACAATTGTATTTTCTTATAAATTGGGCGCCGCAATAATTACAGGTATACGGACGCACATTACGATGTGAATTCATGTGAGCCGTGTAATCGCTGTGTCGATAAAAAGCGGCGCTACACTGATTGCACTTAAAGGGTTTTGTGCTTCGCGCCGCGTGGGTCCATTTGTGCAGTTGTAAGTTCCATTTGGTACTAAAGGCCTTTGAACAAACTTGGCATTCGTAAGGTCTCTCGCCGTTATGTACGCGCATATGGACCGACAAAGAAGATCGCAAGTAAATGCATTTGCATATCGGACACTCGACATTTTCGCTTTCGCGTTGAGCGTCCGGTACGAATCTTCTATTATGCGCGCGTCTCATATGCCGCGTAAGACTCGCCATATGTATGAATCTTTCGTTACAGTAGGTACACGCTTTTGGCTTTTCGTCGTGTGTTTCCTTGTGCCACGCGAGTTTTTTCTTCGTATGAAATACTTCACCGCAGTGGCATATGTAGTCCTTTAATTTTCTCTTAATATTAAGATGATGTCTATTCTTGTGTTGTGTTAAATTTGAATATCTACGGAAAGTCTCGTTGCATAAATTACACTTAACCGGTGCATTACCGGTGTGACCGTTCGTGTGCTCATCGAGTTTTTGTTTAGTAAGGAATGCCTTGTCGCATACGGTGCACGGAAACGGTTTTATACCGAGATGACGTTTCATATGAAGTTTGAAATTTGGTTTGCGATAAAAATATTTGCCGCATTGCGAGCACTCGAGTGGATGAATTTTTAGATGAGCGTTGAACAGCATTACCGATGGAAATTCTTCGTTGCATATTTGACACTTTGATATTTCCTGAAGGCGTCGCGCTACTTCGGTACCGTGAACCCGACGATTGTGAACTTGAAGCGCTCTTTCGCTGCTGAAACGCTGACTACACATTGCGCATGAAATTTCCAAATTTTGCGGTATCGCGAGATTATCTATCTTCTGATCGTCGGCTTTCGCGTCGTCCGGCTGTTGCGGTGGTTGCAACTGATGCAATAACGGCTGCTGATGATGATACGCCTGCTGTCCGTGAACTCCCGACACGAAAATATCGTCGAAAACGTTCATACGACCGTCGAGAAGCTTTATGTCTTTTGCTTCCGATTGATCCGTTGGATCGTTACTGCTACTGGGACCCGCTTCCTTGTGCACTGTTGTACTGTGTACTCGACGCTCCTTTGGACAATCGAATACCTCTGTACAATGGGAACACTTGAAGGTACGCTTCGTTGGGGTTTTTCTATCCCTATCCAGAAAAAGACTCGAAGTAAAGTGCGTTGCGAGGGATCTGCTATCCAAAAGCGGCACTCCTGCTTCGTTGTCCGAACCTTCCGATTCTTCCCAACTTTCTCGCGCCATTAGATCGTATGATGTCGACATGCGGGATGATTCTTGTCCCATGTATAGCTGTAAAGTAAAATATCACAGTTTTTAAGACAATTATTTTTTTTTTTCGATAATTTTTTTTTTTCTTTTTTTTTTTTTTTTTAATGAAACTCCAATATCCACTTACCTGCCAAGCTGAATGTTCGGTACATCCGTTGCTTTCCTGTTCCGATAATTCGCCGCGCGGTGGCATCGTTTCGTCCGCTCGCATGTTAACACTTTTGACCTCTTCGTCGATACCGGCGCCACCCTCACTACTCGCCATCGATTGTTGACTCGTCGCGCTTATGGCTTTTTGGGAAGATTCACTTATGAATGTACTAGGAACTAAAATTTGAAGTCCGTCGAATTCGAAAACGTTCATAGGTCCCGCGTGGGCGTCTTCGTTGATGTTGAGAAGTTCCGTCGACGGTATATGATGAATAGTTTTAGCCGCTTGAAAGCTTTTGGATTCGGCGCTCGTTGTCGGATCGACGAGTTCCGAGAGATTCAAAAGATTGTTATGCGCCGTCGATTTGTTACTCGACATCGAGTAATTCTCGTGTATTATTAACGGTTGTTGCGAATTTATCGTTGGAAAGGAACTCACGTGTTCCGTTATTACTGATTGATGATATATCTGATTGGATTCCGTTTTTCTATCGATGCTATCCGCGATGCTTGCCTCCTGAGGATTCGATTTTGCTTCTTCGTCGGCTTCCGAACGATCCATCGGATGTTTATCGATCGACAATATCGCGGAATCGTTGCTCTCCTCCTCTCCATCGATTTCTTCATCTTCGTCATCTTCGTCGTCGTCGATATCGTCATCTTCCTCGTCGTCTTCGTCTTCCTCGCCATCAACGGGACCATCGCAACTCGTACTGTCGGTATCCATAGCGCAAAACAAATTAACGGATACCGGTGATGTTGGCGGCTTTCCACGATCGTTACGCACCCGCAATACCGATATTCCACTTATAGCTGATAATGGCGTTTGCGATCTGTTGGTGCGATCTATGGTTTCGTTATTTTTTGTAAAAGGCGTATGGGGACTCGCTATTTCCTCGATTTCCATGTCCTCCTCGTCGAGATTGTCGTTCATGTTTTTCGCGTCTTCGTCTTCGGGTTCCTGCATTGCTATCGCCTCGAAACCAATTGGATAAAAATTGAGATTTTCGGTTGATCCGTAATCCGATCTCACGGAATAGGTACGATGATGCTTTTTCGAAACAACGGGAGACGATGGAGCGGATAAACTACATCTATAACGATATGCATTATTGAAATTGCTTTCCGAATCCTCGATACCCTCGATGATTCCTTCGTTTGTATTTTTACACGTTACATCGTCTTGTAACTTCGCCGTGTAAATTTTCTCGGCATTTTCGTTCCTCTTGTCTTCCATCGTTTCGATGCTTTCCGTATCCCCGCGCGCGTTCGGCGATCTCTCGTCCTCTCGATCCCTTTGCTTCGCCGGAGATTCGTCGTTCTTTTGCTGCTCCGCGTCGAATTCCGACTCCATTATCGTTATAAGCAATCGCTCGAGTTGCTCGACCTCCGGTTGGCCGCTTTCCTTATTTTCATCCCCAATAGCTTTCCCCGAATCCGTCGATTCGTTCGAACATTCTTTGTTCTCAATCGGTCGATCATTTTGAAGCTTAGGCTCGTCTCTCTCCCCATCGATTTCGCGATCATTAATTAATCCATTTTTTTCAACATCGCTACCGTAAATTTGACCGAATTGACGACTTTCCGATTCTTCAAATTCCATTGTTTTGCATTGTATCTCCGTATCGCTCGTTCGTATTTGCCGCTCGTCGTCGTGCGGCAATACGATATCAACTTTTTCATCGTCATTAGCGCTATTGTCGCACGTCTCGCCTATCGAGTCGTGAGAATTCTGATAATCCTGACGATCGTTACTCATCCGATTAATCGAATTTGTCTGTTGACCTCTGTGCTCTACTCTCAGTCTCGCCGCCTCCTCGCTATCGTGACGAGACGCCAATGCTTCGTCATCCAACGAAGTTGACGACGCGGGTATTTCAATGTCCGGCAAAATTCTTTCCGTCTCCGATTCCGTCAATAACTCGGTTGATATTTGTTTGGCGTCAGACGCGCCGTTTGGTATATTGACGTTTCTGGAATTAACGTCATTGGCAACGGTGACGACTGGTCTTATTCTTGTTGCGGGAATCGTCGTTATTGGCGATATCATTTGGACGGTGGGTATCTGTTGCTGTTGATACATGCTATACGGGTTGTAAAGCATTTGCATCATTTGATTGGCTTGCGGCGCCATTGCGTACTGAGGTATCATCATAGTGCCGTTATTGACGAATTGTTGATAACTGAACGAGGCGAATTGCGGTGGCATCATTGTGTTTATCGGCGGACATTCAAAGACGGGACCCATTGGATAGGGCGATTGAGCGGGTAACTGAGCCCCCGAATTGTTAACTTGATGATGCGACTGTGCGTTTGGTACCGGTGGCGCATTTGGCGCTATTGGCGGCGTTGGGCTTTCGGAAGGTGCGGCACTCGCTTTTATCAATGCCTCTATAACCTGTTCCTTGGGATGCGTATCCAAATGCCTCTGCAAACTTATTCCCTCTCGCAGATACAGTGTACAAACGGGACAGGCGACTGCCCCGCTGCCGGCACTCGAAATATTTCCGATATCCATTGTTCTCGTGTTTTTGTTTATTCGTTATTTAATCGTGCGCCGCCGTTTGTCGTGTCGTCTTTGTGTTGAAAACGACGTACGACGGGGGTATACGAACGCACAATGAAAATCGTGGTCAAGGTACGCGGATACCCCGTGTCCCGAACCTCACCGACTATCCCTCTTTAACTACGTGCCTAATTAATTAAAAACCCAACCGTTATTAACCGTATTTACCCCCCTCGGTCACATTTCGGGCCCTATCAGGCCTTTACGGACGGCCGGACAAGGCTCGACCCACTCGGTGCAGGCTGTGCCCCAAAAATATCGACGTCCATGGCTGCCTGGATGTGGTGTGTGCGACAGTCGAACCCGAGCCAGCACAGCACACTCGCGGACAAATCGATATCCTGTTAAATCGCTAGACTTCCCCTGCGCTTATTAAATTACACCTGTGCTTTATTCAAACGCAGCGGACCCAACGTCGACGGGGCCACCGACGTTCACCGAACACCGAGATCGCGGCCACTTTTGTACGGAGATACGATTTATCAAAAGGACATGTTTTTCGCCCAGTTCCAGCCCCAAAAACACAACAGATAACAGCGACTAGACAATATTCCAGCTGGGAATAAGAGCAACAAGAATTGTTGCCGCGGATGTGGCGACCTCTGCATCGCTACGTCCAATGCCACCTGGATTCACGCTTGTTCTCGACCGAACACCTGTTTCTTTTACTCGAAGTATATCTCTCGTTTTCTCTCGCGGAAAGAGACTTTGACGCAGTACCGTCACCACGCGTCCCGTTACCTCGTTCTTTGGATTGTATTACAGATAAGAATTAATGAAGATCGCGATCGTAATGTTTGGAGAACATTGAGATTTGTCAGGATTTCTTTGTAAATAATACGTCTCGAGTACTTGTTACAAATATAATGCAACTTGAATAAAATTAGTCTATCGGAATGTTGCAAATGTTTTTTTTATTTTCCGTAACCAGTGGAGACAATGGTGGCTGCACGGAGTCTACGGGGAAAAAAAAAACAAAAAACAAAAGGAGATAGATCGGCTCTCGATGCAGCGTCGACAAAAAGACGAATAAACTTCCCGTTTAGATATTCGTAGATTCTTTCGGCATTAATTAATCGCGATTAATTTAATGTAAAAAATCGTCTAAAAACCCGAATCCAAGAGCGGATTAATGTATTTGAATCTTCAAATTCTCGTAGCCACTGCCTTCTTGACCCGAACGATCGGGGTCGAGGTCTTTTTGCTTGATTGCGCTTATTTGACAATGCTGATAGTTTCTCACGTAGCCGCATAATACTTATAACCTACGTATTGGTGTCGTGTCAACTTTTGTGTTGAATCATTTCATTGATTTGTCGTTTTTTCATTTTTTAAACGTAGAAAACAATAAAAACAGTTGTTATGGCTTGGAATCTCGCCGAAATAACGTGGTCCGGTAAGTAATTCATTGATATCTATAATAATTATCTTACTTTTCGACAATTATCCGATTAAAACGATACCCCAAAATTTCCATGTAAATGACACCCTAATTAAATATTTATCTCGTATTTTTCGTATTTTCTCACGATAATTACCTTACTTTTGATTAATTGTCTATTCAAAGAGATACTCCAAAATTTCCTCGTAAATGACACCCCAATTAAATATATTTCTCGTATTTTTCGTATTTTACAATCATCAAAAAACTTTTCATAAATTGCCTATTTACAAATTTTTTTCGAAATTTCGATCGAAATAACAGGTTAATTAACTAATTTTGCCGTTTTTTATGTTTATCGATGCAGAGGCACGCGATTTGTTGCGCACCTGGAGAGAGGATTCGGAGCGCAGAAGCAAAGATGTCGTTGACCTGTGGGATTCTGTTTTGATGCCAAAAATTGATCAATTGGGCAATGAAAGTGAGTAGAGAAATTATAAAATCCCTATTTTCACAGTTACGATGAATTAGTTATCAACAATTTCTTTAATTCGCAGAATATTTGGTATTGGAACAAGTATGCGTCGCGGCTCTGGATTGCTATCGAATGTCTCTCGCCGAGTACTGCATAAAACTTTTGATCAGAGACTTTCCTGGCAGCCTAAGAGTACACAAGTATCACGCTATGCATCTGGAGGCTTTGGAAATGTAATACATTTTTTTTTTTTCTGTTGGGATTATCCTATGTTTTCTGTGGATTAGGGCTTTCAAAGTATTCAAATTTTCAAATTTTTTTTCGAATTTGAATTTTTTTCAAATTATTTGCATTTTTTCCGAAGTATTTTTATTTTTTTTTCAATTACATTTTTTTTTAAATTCGATTTTTTTTTTTTTTTTACGGAATATCTCAATGGAGTATTGAGTAGAATTCTTCGTATTCTCATCTAATAAAAAAATTCTTCCAGGTATGACGAGGCACTCGATGTCTTGGATTCCATAATAAAAAGAGACGAAACAAACGCCGCGCCGAGAAAACGAAAAGTGGCGATTTTGAAAGCCAAAGGAAAAACTATGGATGCTATCAAAGAATTGACGGAGTATCTGAAAAAGTAAAGTTTATTGTTACGATTAAATTTCGCCGTTAAATTAGACGTATTTAATCGGTGGTGAGAGTGAAACGATGGTTCTTGGGTCACTTCTCATGGCGTAGCAGCATGTAATTTCGCAAAAAAAAAAAAAAAAAAAAAAAAAAACAAACAAAAACGTCTGGAAATGTATACAATGCCCAGGCGATTGCCTCACAAAAAAAAATCCCATCGTCTCAAAAATTCGTCTCAATAATTCAATTTTTCGTCTTCTCAGATTCATGAGCGATCAGGAGGCTTGGCATGAATTATGCGATCTGTATTTGCAAGAACAGGACTACGCGAAAGCAGCCTTTTGTATGGAGGAATTGATTCTTCACAATCCTCACAGTCATCTGATTTACCAGAGATACGGGGAAATCAAATATTCGCAAGTGAGTTATTTCTTCTTGTCCTCCGTATTCTCTTTACCCGTATGATGTATATTTATTGACATCTTTTTTTTTTTTTTATATTTTTTTTTTTTTCAATTTAAAAAAAAAAATTATTTTTATATATTTTTTTTTTTCAATTTTTTTTTTTTTTTTATTTATCGATGTATATATATTTTTAGGGAGGTTTCGAGAACATGGAACAGGCGAAAGTTTACTTTGCGCAGGCAGTCAAGTTGAATCCGCAAAATATACGCGCACTTTACGGATTATTATTGGTGAGTTAGCGATTCATTTTACGAAGCGAATTTCGCGATTTATCGGAGGAAATTCAACGGCAATGAGATTTCGTTAATTTCGAAACTTCGTTATCCTTACAGACGGTCAATAATATCGCCTCGTCGCCGAAATGCGTCTCGTCGAAGAAGAAAGAAGCAGTGAAACTCAGCGAATGGGTTTCCGGACAAATCGTAATACAGTATAAGACGAAAGTGCCGGAGGAGAATATCAATAACGTGGAGGAATTATTAGGACAATTGCAACTCGATGCTTGAAGCTGAAATTAGCTTAGTGAATGTTACGGACAATGTAGTTAGTAATTTGTATATTTGTTCAGATTCTGTAATATATGTAAAATGCGTACGTAAAATTGTCCGCGTTGATCAATTCGACGACACGGACAATCATATCGCATTTAAAACAAATTTCGTACCACAAAAAAGTCACGAAAACGATTCGTAAAACTCATCGATCGCACTATCGCATCTCGAAAATCTGATAAACCAACGATTTCGAAGTTTAAATTCGTTATTTGTTGTTATTACTGCATCTGGTCGCACGGAATGAAAAACAAAAAGATATATGTAGAATCGTATTAAGAAGGGATATCATTAAATTCCCAACAAAAAATGAGATTCCGAGAAAATTTCGAATATTTCCGAATTAAATGAAAATCTGAATAAAATTAACTTTACGGAAAAATTTATTAATTCATTTAAAAAAAAAAAAAATTGTTTAACGAAGTATCGGGAAACCTAATTTTTTTATTAACAGCCAATTGATCCGTTAATTTTTCTGAATACATATAAATTTTTTTTTTTTTTCGATAAATGGGATTTTCGAAAATTAGAAAAAATTTATATGTTTTGAGAAAAATTTGCGAAAAAAAAGTTCGGTGACCGGATGATTTATTGAACAATTATTTATTTTTTTTTACAAATTTTTAGGAATTATTATTATGCAAAATTAATGTTCTCAGAATATTCTGTATTATTAATTTTTTTCAGATTTTTATTTCATCGTAAAGTATTAGAAATTCTTTTCGAATCTCTCACTTCGCTGAGAAAGTAAACAACACACTTTTCTTAACATCACAATAGTCAAAAGAAAGAAAAATGTTTCGTACTTTTTGCGCCGTATCCGCGCGATATCTTGTATCCCACGTTATCACAGATATAACGAAAACTTTATACTACAATTTTAAACTTCTTATTATTTATAATAATCACCGCATTTATCGTATCGCGTAGTAACGCTAATGATATGTCGAACGAATGTTATTTCGGAAGGAATCTTACAAAAGACACGATGCGTACTGTTAAACAATTGTAATTCGCCAATTCGTCACGTCAACAGATAAAAAAAAAAAAACAAAAAATTAAGTAAACGATTGTTATGTACAAAAAACCGGCGGTTATCTCTCCGTACTTTCGCGACGATTTCTCAACCAATCCTCTTTATTCTTCGCTCTCTCCTCCGCTCGTTTCAGTCGTTTCTCCTTTCGCGTTTCGTCCCGAAGAGCGAAATACTTTTCTCGAAAATCTACGATATTCACGGTACTCATTACATCGCTCTCTTCGGGTTCCCGTAGCTTCGCGTAAGTTAATAATCTGCGACTCGTGTAATTGCTGAGCACTTGTTCCGAATTTGCGATCAACACGAGACAGGGATGCGCCGGTAATTGTTCGTCCGAATATTGATCTCTGAAAAAAAAAAAAAAAAAAAAAAAAAATGACGATAAACTTATTTTCGTAGGCGACGAACCGCGAGACTCACCTATAAAGCGGAAACCAACAGACTAATTTGCCATCGATGGTTAGATGTTTAGCCGCAAAATTCAAGAGATCTTTATATATTTGCGGCAAATTGTACTCTATTTTCGAAGGTATGTGCGACGACGCCTGATGTTCCTCGATCGTTGGATTCGACTTGGAGGTCCCAACGCGTTCGGTCGCTTCTCTTATACCGTACGGAGCTGAAAGCGGAACAGATGGAGTTTTTTATTTTCTTTTTTTTATTATTATTTTTTTTATACTTTTTCTATACTTTTTTTTAATTTTAATTTTTCTTTTTTTTTTATACTTTTTCTATACTTTTTTTTTATTTTTCATTTTTTAATACTTTTTTTTATTTTTCTTTTTTTTATACGTTTTCTAAACTTTTTTTATTTTTCTTTTACTTACGATCCGTAACGATGGCATCGACTCTCATATCCGATTTCCACAGAGGTCTCGAAAAATCCGATACCACGACGTCCAGATAATACGATTCCCTACCGTACTGTTTCATGTTCGCCGCGACACTCTCATCCTTAGTTCTCGTCTATTTTTCAATAAATAAATGTTTGGTAACTTCGAAAATTAATATTAAACGTGAGGATAGAGTCCCGTAGTGGTTTTTTATACATTAAGTTTATGGAGACGTTATGAATTTAAGGAAAATACTATCGTTTTGTAAATTTAAAAAAAAATCATAAAAATACGATTTTCATACGAAACTGGTGATGGAAATCTCCGAATTGAAAAAATTAATTACAGTATTAAAAAAAAAAAAGTTTAAAAAACGTAAAATACCGATTTTTAACTATTTTCCCGACTTTTTTTGCATAAACTTTCGCTGAATTGCTGCCAAATTGGAATATCGACGACCGATCGATTCGATCGTATTTCGGATATTTGACGATTCCATTTTACTCATTTAAATAAAAAAAAAATAATTATACACATATTTTATGACTAAAAAAATGTATTTTATATTTTTTTTTAATGTAAAGGGTTACCTTTTGCGTTATACGACTCGGTCTCGTACGCGCGTGAAGCATTAAAAAATCTATATCGGTGCCGAGAATATAGCCGCCAAATTGGGACGCAGCAACGAGTAACGATCCCGATCCGACGAACGGATCTAAAACAATGTCTCCGTCTTTGATTTGCGCCTGATTCGCCATTATTAACGACAATTGAGGATCCATAGAAGTATTTCCAATGAATTTTCGCGTTTTTAGCGATAATTTTTGGATGAGATCCCTCTGACCGTCTGCAATCTGTTATTTCGTAGTGTTATTAATGCGGAACAGTCGTAATTTTTTCAACAAATTATATATTATATATTTTTTAAAATTTTTTAAAATGAATAATAAATAAATAAATAAATTTTGTTTGTTTTTTTTTTTAAATAAAAATTAAATTATTAATTTTTTTTTTTTTTTAATATAATGATAATATATATTAACTTAAAAAAAAAAACGAAAAAAATAAATAAAAGATTTTTTTTTAATTATAGATACACTATGATAACGTTACCCATCTGCCGAAGAATAATTCTTCCGGAGTGTCTGGTATGTTATTAGAATCCAATCCATAGTGTTCTATGTAAAATAGAGTAGTATCCGGATCTCTCAAGTTAATGGATCCTTCGAAGGGCAGATAACTGAAAGCCTTTCATTATCTATTACACAATCTACAATTTCGTATCTTGCGATATTTAACGCATTTTCACAGCGATTAACTCACCTCTATTTTTTCAACTTTTTCCTTTTGTGTGAAATGTTTGCAAAAAGTTTCCACAATGATTTTGAATGATTTTTCTTTACTTATGAACGGTCTGAGACATTCTTTCGGATGACTTTTCAACTGATCGTGCAAATCGCTCAATTCTCTTCCGTGACCCCAGAGTTGGAGACAAAAACGCAGCGACACTGATCTGCTGGCGATTTTGCGGACGGATTCCTCGCTTGGCGACTCCACTATCCAGTAAGGCTGAGAAAAATAATAAATACCGATTCCGTTGAATCCAAAAGATTTTCAAAAAATTTTGAAAAAAAAATAAAAATTTTGTATTTTTTTTAATGAGTGAAATTAATAATTTTTACACTATTTTTTTACACTTTCAATAGCAGAAAACATGTATATTACATTGTGTAAAGGGAATTAGACGAATATATGATCGCAAAAAAAAAAAAATATCGTCGATTTCAGGGATTTTTTGAAAACGCGTAACTTCGATGATTTTCATTTTATCGATATTGCGTTTGAACCGAAATCTTCTTTACACTGTGGCGTTTTGATTTTACGTCAATTTAACTTTGAAATATTGATTTTTGTTATTTTTTTTTCAATGATGAAAGATCGCGGGACTGAAGCCATGTGACAGTAAATAGGAGTAAAAATTCGTGTGGTGTCGCGGGGGCAAAGAATGGCGCGTATTTTATGGGTTATAAATATTTACGTGGTCATCGGGCCTTTTGATCGTTTTCAATTGGATATTAAACATCGCTACGATCGATTCCAATTCCTTAAACGACAAAATAAATTATTAACAATAAATCACTGTGCACTCGATGACATCGTTCGCTTTTTTTTTTTTTTTGTCAACCTACAGCGATACGAAAATCTACGTGTTCGTACGCGAACCAGAACAAGTATCTTCGCCACTTGTCACTCATTGTCGTTATTCAAGTTTTTACGAGGTTTAAAATTGATTATATGCACAGAGAAACAGTTGAAAACGCCGAGGGAATTATTTTTCAACGTCCAAATTATATTTTGTTGTTATTACTCGAACATCGTGCACACGTGTGCAGAGCGCCGCGTCGTCGAACTCCGTTTTTCTCTCACGCACACTAAGGCTTTTCATTGGCTACAGGAGAGGCCTATCAGCTGATCCGTGAGATCTATTCTCCGGAGAACAGAGGCAACAGCAACAAAGATAATGTTCCGTTCTCTAAAGTTTCGTCAGAGGATAAAAAGCTATCGGTCAAGTTCCCGGATACTGCGATTACGATGAAAAATGTTATCAATCAGCATCCGGCGGTGCATAAACGGCGCTGAAGATAGAAATAACAATGCTCGTCATTTTCACGCCGCGAAAGTTTTCGAACCTCAGTCGTCTTCTTTATCATACGATACGCGATGTGCGCGGCAAGGCGTTCTTCGATCGAATGGACGTTTTTCGTTGTTGCTTCGCTCGGTGGATTTTTAACGATACTTCAGGTATCGCAGGTTACTCTCGCAGTTTTATCGATATCACAAAAATTCTCCGATATACGTTTTATCGACGATCGATTATCATTTTTTATTCGTTGTTATAGATGTTGTTGGTACCGAAAATCGAAGATTCACCGAAGATTAGAGGTAAGAAATGAATATATATGCGATAAAACCATAAATACTGTTTATTATTTATTGTAGAAAAAAACGCGTAAATTTTTGTTCTCAGAAAAATCCGAGATAAACGCTCCTGTAATATTGTGGTGGACATCGTCGTTCAGTGAAGACGAACGGTACAAATATTGTGGAGACAAACGTTGTTACTTCACGAAGAAACGTTCAAATTTGGCGCATCCACGTCTCGGCGTAATTATCTTTCCGATAATTATATATATATATATTGTATTCATTATTGATATCTTTTGAATTTTTTGATTGGTTGATGTTTTTTTAAACTTCGAGAGCCGCAAAAAGTGGCGTTTTAGAGGTAAAAAAAATTTTCTTTTGCAGGCGATTATTTTTTACGGAAGTAACGTTCAGTTGAACGATTTACCGATACCGAGAGCCAAAAACGTACGATGGGCATTGCTACACGAAGAATCGCCGAGAAACAAACCAATGTTCGTTTATAAAGAGGCATTGGAAATGTTCAATTATTCGGCAACTTTTAGCCGCTACAGCGATGTACCCCTCACGCTTCTCTCTTTACCAGGAGAAAAGGAATTACTCGGTGAGTACATCGAAAAAAAAAAAAAAAAAAAAAAAAAAAAAAAAAAAAAAAATTGGATCGACTAAATCGACGTTAATTTTCGTCGCGAACGAAGTTTTTGATGGTAAAACAGAACATTTTATTTCCTCAAATATATTTTTATATTTATCAACTTCTTTTTTTTTTATTAATTTTTACTATCGAAAAATTAATTAAAACGAAAAAAACTCCAATTCAGCAAAACGATTTTTTTGTTCTCATTTTATCGAACTGTTATTTGTTAATTCGATCAAAAATAAGCGAACGATAAAAATGCGTTTTATCGTCAGATAAAAGATTCTATATGCCGGTGGAGAAGAAAAATGAATTACTCGTCACGAAAAAATTGTCTCCGGTACTCTATATACAGTCGGATTGCGATACCGCCAACGATAGGGACTCTTACGTCGCTGAATTGATGAAATACATTCCGGTAGATTCTTACGGCGCTTGTCTCAACAATCGGCAGCTCCCCAGAAGGTAACAATCTTTTCAAAATCGCTGTTTGCAAAGATTTTTCGAAGAAAAAAAAAAAAAAAAAAATATACGCAATTATCCGTATTTCTTCGTAATTTTCAGTCTCAGCGAAGATTACTTTCGTCAATTGGACAGCGAGGAATTTTTTACGTTCGTTTCTCAGTACAAATTTACTCTTTCCTTCGAAAACGCCGTATGCGACGATTATATAACGGAAAAATTATGGAGACCTCTGCTCGTCGGCTCCGTTCCGGTGTATTATGGTTCACCGACTTTCACGGTAAGCGATTTGATATTTGAAAGAATTTCGAATACTTACGAATGGCATAAAAGACGCCGACAACAATGTTGTTCCGGAATAATAATTCTAAAAAGTGATTAAGAAATTAAATTAAAAAATATTGTTTCACAAATCCTCCGAAAAATGAATTTTTTTTTTAGAAGAAATTAATCCGTTAATTTTTCCGAATAGATATAAATTTTTTTTAGAATTTCTAATTTTCCAAAATCCCGACTTTTCGTATCCATATTTCGATCTCTTTATAAATAAAAAATATAAAATTTTTCCAAAATTACAAAAGTAAAAAAATGTAAATGTATCGGAAAAAATTAACGAATCAATTACACCTAAAAAAAAAAAAAAAATTACGTTGCTGAATTCGTTAAACTATTTTTTTTTTCACTTTTCTAAACAATTTTTGGCGTTATTATTATGCAAAATTAATGTTCTTAACTTCTTCTATGCTGTCGATTTTTTTCAAATTTTTATCTCATCGGGAAGTATTCGAAATTCTCTCCGAATCTCACATTCGACTGAAAATGTAATGATACAGTTTTCTTAACTGTACCATCCGTAATTTAACGATTTAAAAAATAGGATTGGCTTCCGAACAACGAATCGGCGATCGACGTTCGAGACTTCGATCAGCCCGCCGATTTAGCGAATTTCTTGCTGAACCTCAACAACGACGATGCGCTATACGCGAAGTATTTAGCGCACAAATTATCCGATCCAAAGACAGCGATAAGCAACAATCGTCTTCTGTCTTCTCTGCGCTCTCGTCCCGTCGACATGTACAGTGTATTCGAACAGTCCGTTCGCGAATTCGAATGCCTCATCTGTGAAAAATTGTACGATACGAAAAGCTTCAGTAGAATGTCAACGAAACAATACAATTGTCCATTACCTGTAAATATGTTGCCGAGTAAAAAGAATCAACGAAATTCTTGGGTCTACCAATGGCTCCTCGACAAATGCGCTGCAAAATTGTTCTCTCAACACGTATTAAACGGTACAAAAATAGATTACGAAATTTTCAGAGAAAAGACATTTTTAATGTTCGAAAAAAATGAATGTTAAAATTACGACGATTTATAACGGAAATGAATTTCATTTTAATAATACAATTTACGATTAATAAAAAGCAAAGTTTTAGTAAAAAAAAAATAAATAAAAAAAAAAAAAAAACGTCGATTTCATTAACGCGTCGTTGGCGATGAGTAAAATGTAATAACAGTGCAAAATTTGTCGGTGTTACTTATCCGATAGATTAGAATGTTTATTCGTTAGTAAACTACGAGGCTTTCTTCTGCAATATCGGCGCCCGTATGTCCATTAATTCGCGAAGCTGATTTCTTATTGGACGTAAAACAGCGACGGGTTGTTCCCAATCGGTGGCGTTTAGTACCCTCAGTACATTCGCCAAATCTTCTTCCGGTAGATCCATATCTTCGCCGTACAAAGTTAGCGCCTCGTAAGTGCGAATCGCAGTTGCTTTTCGCAGACACGTGTATTTGTTGCACAGAAAAATGCTTAATTGGCTGAAAGCTTTTTTGCTTACAGGTCCGCGTACCTGAAACACGAAAAAGGAATAACGATGGATATTCATTAATTAATTAGCAGCTGTAAAATTCACGAGATGCGCGAATTGGGAAGATAAACTTTTAATTAACTTACCTGCAGTAGTTGACAAAAAACTTTGATGCTACTGGTTATTAATTTCGTGGTTCCGCGAGCTTTGATCTCTCGTTTCAGTAGCGACAGCATTCGATCGGGTATATCGCTTTCCGGATCGTCGAGAATACTCTGTACGCATCCTGAGCTCATTAGGCGATCGAGAAACGCAAGTATCGAGGTGATCATACGTTCGTTTTTGTGACTGTCCTCGAAGATATCAAGAACTTTGCTGACCAATTTATTGAGACTCGTCTCGTCGATTTCTTTCAAGTAGGAGAACAACGAAACACTCGAGTATTTCACCTATGAGTCGATAAAAAAGTTTTTTTTATATTCTCGATGTAAAATAAATAAAATAAATGGGACATATGAGACAAATGAGACGAATGAGACAAATGCGACAAGTGAGATAAACGCGATAAATGCGACATATGAGACAAATGCGACAAATGCGACGAATGAGACAAATGCGACAAATGAGACAAATGCGACGAATGAGACAAATGCGACAAATGAGACAAATGCGACAAATGAGACAAATGTGACAAATGAGACAAATGCGACAAATGAGATAAATGAGACAAATGCGACAAATGAGATAAATGAAACAAATGCGACAAATGAGACAAATGCGACAAATGCGACAAATGCGACAAATGAGACAAATGAGATAAATGAGACAAATGCGACAAATGAGACAAATGAAACAAATGAAATAAATAGATAACTCACCAACGATTCGCTAAGACCTCCGACACTAAAAATAATGCCACGCAAAAGTGCGTCTGTATACGGAGGAAAAGTTAACATTCTTATGAATCGTGGAAACGTAACAGACTCAGTTTTCCAGTCTATACTCTCGATACACTCCTCGTACGGGAATATTTCTTTCAGTTTGGAATGGTAAGGAATATTCGGAAGCGGTGGTTCACTAAAAAAAAAAATACATAAAAATACTTTGCGCTCATAAAAATATTACTAACAATAGGAGAGTTGTATTAAAATTACCTGTGTAACAGGGCACTGAAAACGGTTCCCGCCTGTACTCTCGTTCTGTCGATTCTTTCAACGGCCTGTTGCGCTATACCACCGATAACATCGGCCATCAATGGTTCGGTTAAAACGGACAAAATTTTTGCCTGAGATACTAAGTTCGTCAGAACCTAAAAACACAAACATTAAAAAAAAATGTAATATAGAAGATTCTTTTTTTTTCTTTTTACAAAAAACGAAACAAATTTATGATAAGCAATGTACATAAAAAAAAATGTATTAAATAATTAATACATAAAATATATACGAAAAAAATAAAACATTAATTGATTGATTCTCACGTGTAGTCCCGACATCGCAGCTTCGCGGACCCACGCGCCGATATCTCCGCGACTATCCGTTGTATATTCCTTCAACGCAAGCAGATAACAGTCGTATAAGCGATTAACATACGGATTCCATGCATCCGCGTCTCCGACGCCAAGCGTTTGATACACCATTGTCAGTGAATAAAGTGCTTCTTTTCTGCTTTCAGCCCAAAGTGGTGTCTCGTCGGTTATCTGACTGCAGGCGATTAGCGATTCCACGAAATCCTTTACTCTTTCGCGGAGCATGAAAACCGGGAAATGTCCTGTTGATTGATAAAATTAATTTAGTATCTTTTTCACGTATTAGGAATTTTAGTTTTTACAATCGAATGCGCCTTACCTATCGCTTGCGCGAAGCCTATTCTGATCGTTTGATTATTCGATCGCAATTGGTCCAAATAACGATCGACAAGACTGTCCCGTCGTTCTTTGCTGTTCGTTGCTTCCGTGTAATACTCGTTGAAAAAAGCTGTGTGCGCCTCGGCGGCTCTCAATCTAACGGCCGGTACTTCGTGACTGAGACATTCCTCCAAAACGCTTTGCCAATCGTCTACGGTACTCGTTGAATGTACGGGAAAATGTACCAAAGCACATTTCTTTATCAGCAAAGCACACGCCTGTTTCATCAGTTCTCCTCCCAATCCTTTCAATTGTCCGCGACTCTTGAAGGTTATCACTATATTCTGAATATCCGATATCGCCGGTTTTCCTGTGGAAATCAATACGATTTTTCTTTACTTACATATATTTATAATTTAATTAAAATCCGGAAAATTATTATTTTTTTTTTAATTAAAAGATTTTACTATGAGAAAAATCATTTTTATCATTTTTTGGTTCACAGAAAAAAACTTTGTGAGTAAAAGAAATTAATGAGAAAAAATGTACAATTTTCAGGATTTATCGTCGTCAAGAAATTAATGAGAAAAAATGTACAATTTTCAGGATTTATCGTCGTCAAGAAATTAATGTGTAAAAATGTACAATTTTCAGGATTTATCTTCGTTTTTTTTAATTGTAGACGAAACCTTTTTGTTTTTACTTTTTTAAAATTTATCGAAATTTTATCAAAATCGAAAAAAATAAATAAATTTTTTTTTAAATCATTTGTAATTACTGTTAACTATTTACCGATAACGTTTTCGATCTTATCGTTGAAATTTTTGTACAAAGCTTCGAGTACTTCGGCGATAGCGAGAACGGCGCCGTGACGAACGTTCAAGTCAATCGAACTCACGAGATCTATAAGATTCGGTAACACAGTCTCCACCATGTAGCGAGGATCGGCGGGAGTCAAATTGTAAAGCGCCTAAAAATTTAATTAATTTTATTATCGTATTACGTTATCTTTCTCGCGGATTACGTACCTTCGACGCGAGTTCTCGAATCGCCGTATCCCAATGAGTTACTTTTCTCGCTACGAGATGCTCCACCATTGGTATCGTGTATTCATTGTATTGTGCTATATGGACGCTTAAAAAAAAAAAAAAAAAAAAAAACGTTTTTGAAAATTCGTAAAAATAATGATTTTTCGAGAGAAACAATCTTCGCGATTCTCACCTAATTTTCAGATAGGCATTGCTTCGCACGCCGACTTCGAAGTAATCGGCAACCGTTAGGATATCGATACCGTACGGGAAATTTCCTTGACGACCGACGTTCTCTTGAAAAGCCGCCGACGCTGCTCTTCGACAATTAATTTCGCGATCGAAACACGTTACGATCAAAAGAGTGGCGGCAATTTGTTGGACGTGCGGCTGAAAAATATGCGGTTCGAAGGCTCTTGCGAACGACCAGCATACATAACAAGCCGCGTCGCGGATAATCGAACCGACCGAACCGTAGGCTCGCGGCTCGTCGAAAACGAGAGCTCGCAGAACGAGTGGTATTACGTCGCCGAGACGATGAGGCAATAGTAATCCTCTTCTACCTATTAGTAATATAAAATGGGATCGTTAATCATTGGGATTAATTAGAAAAATCGAAGAAATCGAGAATCGGGAATCGTGTCTTTCGATCAGTCGAAATTTCGAATAATTCGATCGGAATACGATATCCGAATCGAAGAAATCTGAAGAATTTGAATAATTTAGAAAAAAATCTAATAAACACGAAAAAAAATTTGATAAATACGAAAAAACTTAAAAAAAAACAGTAAAAATTCGAAAACATCGAAGTTATGTACCCAATTCCGCGAGTGCCAAACAGCCGCCGTGCCACGCGCAGTCGGATTCCCTTCCGGAGAATAAATTCAATACGAATCCAACAACTTCGTCGGCCAAATCGATTGGTAGACGCGACGTTATTCTACCGATTCCTTTAGCTGCGGACCATCTGTGAGGCGACAATCTTTCGTTACTTTTTAGACATTTTTCGTAGTAATTTTTGTAATCGTCGCTACGAACCTTATAGTTATTGCTTTGTCGCGAAGTCCCTGAATCAGTTGTTCGATTATCTCCTCGGTGATCGGAGGAATGTCTTGTTCGTCGTTATCGTTAACTATCGTTTCGGGAGTATCGACGATATTTTCGTTTACCGTATTAGTCGAAAGTGCCGGCAATAGAGTTATCGGTCTGCTGGACTTTTGATATCTCCACGATGCCAATTTTAGTCGAAGCAATACGAAACCTATGGATTCAAACGATTAGCGATCGAGATCAATGGATCTTTAGTTGTTTTAAAGATCGCGAATAATACGCCGAATATTACCGATACGCTGCACCACTTTCATCTCGAATTTCCTGACCAATACCGCCGGATTTTCTCGCAGATTTAACTTGGAAACCTTGTCGAATATCATTTGTCCGTAAGGCTTGAGATCCTCGCGTGTGCAATGCTTCAGTATCGATGCTATTACTGCCAATGGACCGTGACTCGAGGAATCTTCTTCCAAACACTGTTTTTTTTTTTTTAATATTACGTATAATGTTTAATCATTAGCAGCGCCTCGCGCGCAATTTTTTTATTTTTTTTTTTTATTTTACGTCTTACGAAACTATAAATAAAATGAATGGTTCACTCGTTATCAGCGAAAAAAAAAGATCTAACGTTGTATTTTTTTTCGTTAAATCGGCGGAAACGAAAAAAAATTCTCTACGCATTTATTCCGATGTATTTTTCGAAAATTTCGAAAAAACCGACAGTTTAATCGAAATTAAAATAAAATATCGAAAATATTAAATTATTTCGAGTTTTATGCAATATAATTTTTTTTTTTAATTAGATAGGAGTATATTAATAAAAAAATCAGTTTTTCATCGGTATAATTTTGCGAAACTTACCTTCAAACACCACATAATCATTTCCTCCAGATACAATTTTTTCACATCAGATCTCGTAAGAAAATTTGAGATGAGAAATACAGCGGCCACAGAGCACGCATCCTTCGACATGCAATACAACTTGCATACCTCCAGTAGTCTGAAAAATACAAATTTCCTTTATTTGACTACAAAAACTAAACAAAAAAATAAAAAATTTAATTTTTATTTTTTCGAAAATTCGGAAAATGTAAATTCGTATTTCGTACACCAGATTTGCTTTTTTTGACTACAAGAACGATTTTTTTTTTTTTTTTTCTGTTTTCTTCTAAAACTCGAAAAATGTATAATTGTAATTTGCGTCCCAAAATACCTCACTATAATTGTTTGCGAAGACTCTACGTGATCCGAAATCTCCAATCTTGACAACGGAAATGGTATTTTCGATATAATCGACAACCATATTAGTAATCCGTATCGCGTTTCCCAAGTTTTGACGTCCGTTGGATCCTGTCTCTCAAGCATTCGGAGCACAGGGACGAGATCCATAACCTTGAAAAAAAAAAAAAACGAAATAATGATGATTTATTGTTAAGCAATCATCAAAAAGTAATGAAATTTTTTTTTTTTTTGGGTACATACCTCATGAGGCAGATAAGTAACGATATTTTTGTATCTCTTCACCGACATGAGAATACAAAGATATTTGAAAACGTTGTGTTTGATCTCCTCGTCGATCTCCTCATCCTTGACAATGGATATCAACGATCCGAGAATTCTTTCCAAATACGGATCGAGGAGATGCGGCTGATCCTGATACTGTGACAGGATGAAAGTGTAACGCTCCATATTCTTCTCGATTTCGCGATTTTCGGCATCGGGTTTGCGTAATTGTTCGATGAGCGAAATAACTTCGTCGGTTTCCTTGAAGGCATTGAAACCGCAACCGATGCTCTCGGCATCGGGACAATCGTTTAACACCATTTTAGGTTATTCGCGGCACTTTCACCCCACGAACGGAAAATATGTATCAACGCAAAACTAATCACTCCGGCGATTCTTTAAATTCGTATCATTAGTCGTTCATTTTTCGACACGATGAGAAGTCTGCGAGAACGAATTGTCGTTCGGTACACGCGCGTTTTCTTTTTGATTATGTCAACCCGGCTGTCAATAAAACAATGTTCAATTTTGACAGATAGTTAGAAGCCCTCGGTGCGTACGGTTGCGTACGGTTCTTATCGAAATAATACATAGGCACGCGTTCTCGCGAAACTGCGCGTAACGCATAACTAATAATATATATGTGTTGTGTACTTGTTGGCGGGGGTAGAGAGCCCCCTTGCGACCAATCAAAACCGACGAAAATCTGGAAGAACGAATCGTCGTTCTCGATAGCCGTGCGCTTTCATTTTAATCTCAACTCGGCTATCAATACAATAATATTTAATTTTGACCGCAAAGAAAACGGTGCCTTCGGTAATTGTTGCAAAAATCCATATAAGTACCCGGGTGTTTACGCGTAACTTAAAGTAATAGTTGTTTTCGTGTACAACAACGCCGACGCGTACTCGACGGGGGCAGTTCGTCTCCGTGCGACCAATCACAGTGGCGCTTCAAGTTTTTTTCAGTTCTCTCGCTTTCACGAACTTTCATGAAAACGTAATCCAGTAATCTATTATATTTTCGCAATGGCCGCGCAAAGTGGCCCCCGATAGCACCGCGAAAATGTTGCTAATATTGATAAGAATGTAAATTGACATGTCGACATTGTTCTCGTTTTTGTTATAAATTGCGGGTGAGTAATAAAAAAACCCAAAAGTATCTTTTCTAACGAATTAATACACATCCTCTCCTCCCGATGTGCTGTGTATTAATTAATTTATTTTCACGCGATGCTTTTTTTTCTCATTATTTTGTACGAATCGCCTCGACGTTTCGATTACATGGATTAACTGCAATAAATCGAATTAACGTTCGAAGAATTCTTTATTCGTAGGTTCCATGTACGACGGGTTACAGGGACGACTGTAGATAATTCGTTTGTCGTGTGAGGTTAGGTTACACTCGTCCTAATGGCTCCGGTACCTCTGGAGGGTCATCAGACTCCTGTGGCAAACAATATGCCACAGGAGGGGAATCGCGGCGGTTCCATATCCCTTGGAATGCTCATCGACTTTATTATACAGAGAACTTATCATGAGCTCACAGTACTCGCCGAGTTGTAAGCGCAAAAAAAATGTCTATAAAGCAAAAAAAAGAATCGTAACTTTTTTTCAACGTTTGTTATTCTCGCGATTATAGATTACCAAGGAAAACAGATATGGAAAGGAAAATCGAAATTTACAATTATTCCGCAAGAACGAGACAATTATTTGTCCGATTGTTGGCTCTGGTTAAGTGGGCAAATAGCGCATCCAAAGTGGATAAATCTGCGGTGAGTATTTTCAATTCAAATTTTGTAAAAAAAAAAAAAAAGTGAAAATCTAATTTTTTACTCTATTTGTCTCGTAAATCTGATTTTGCTATATTTATAAAATTTTTCGTATTTAAAAATTGTAATGTACAATTATATTAAAATTAAATGAAAATTTGAGGAATGAAATTGATGCATAAAACCTTTTAAAATCGATGATTTATTTCATAAGCTTATTTTTTTTTCTGGAGATTACTATTGACTGTATGAAAAAGAAAAAAAAAAAATAATAATTTTTTTTTTTCAGCATATAATGGCGTTTTTGGATAAACAATCCCTACTCTTCGTCGATACTGCGGATATGTTAGCGCGAATGGCAAGAGAAACTTTGGTTCACGCGAGATTACCGAATTTTCATATTCCTGCGGCTGTCGAGGTTCTCACGACCGGAACTTATGGTCGTCTTCCAGCATGTATCAGAGTGAGGAAAATCCTAATAAAAATTATTTATTTAATTTTAACGGATTTAAGGAAAAACCTTTTTATTATTTTCAATTATTATCGTCCGCAAAAAAAAAAAAAAAAAATTAACAAAAAATACTTCGCGTCGTTTGAGAATTTCATAAAAGACGTTTTTTTTAATTTATATTATTGTTTAAATATATATCACAGGATTATTCGACTTTTTGCAGGAAAGGATCGTTCCACCGGATATGATAACACCGGCGGAGAAAAGATCGACTTTGCAGAGACTTAATCAAGTGATACAGCATCGTCTTGTAACGGGAAATTTGCTCCCGCAAATGCGTAACTTAAAGATCGAAGCGGGTAGAGTGACATTCTTAGTGGAACAAGAATTTTCCGTTTCGTTGACGGTGATGGGCGACGGTCCGAATGTTCCATGGCGATTGTTGGAATTAGAGATTTTAGTTGCCGACAGAGAAACCGGCGATGGAAAGGCACTGGTGCATCCCCTGCAAACGCGATACGTTCATCAAGTGCGTAATTCTCGCAATCGCTTTATCATTAAGCTTACGATTCATAAGCAATTCAACTTGTTATTCGATTTTTTTTTATCTTTCCGATGATAAGGTCGTCCAATCGCGACTCGCCGAGAGTTCCAATTCGCTGTCAGAAGTCTATTACATCCTTCACTACTTCTGCCAATCATTGCAACTCGAAGTTCTTTACTCCCAAACGCTTCGCTTGATACGCGACAGACTCGATGATCACATACACGTTGACGAGTACACACCGGGGAAGTGTTTGTCCATTTCGTATTGGAGGTATGAGTCGCAGTCTCTTTTTTTTTTTTTGTAGAATTTTATAATTTTTTTTTTTTGATATTACAGCGATTTATAGAAATCTACAGACTTTTATAGGGTTTTACAGCGTTTTATCGAATTTTATGAAATTTCACAGAATTTTATCGAATTTTATGGAGTTTCACAGAATTTTATCGAATTTTATGGAATTTCACAGAATTTTATCGAATTTTATGAAATTTCACAGAATTTTATCGAATTTCATGGAATTTCACAGAATTTTATCGAATTTTATGAAATTTCACAGAATTTTATCGAATTTCATGGAATTTCACAGAATTTTATCGAATTTTATGAAATTTCACAGAATTTTATCGAATTTCATGGAATTTCACAGAATTTTATCGAATTTTATGGGATTTCACAGAATTTTATCGAATTTCATGGAATTTCACAGAATTTTATCGAATTTTATGGAATTTCACAGAATTTTATCGAATTATTCCAAACATTCAAATATCCGAACCGAATTATTCGCAATTCCGAATATTCGCATATCCCGATTTTTCGCAATAATCGAAAAATCTTCTCGAGCGAACAATTCCATTAAAAAAAAAAAAAATTCCGATATCTTTTTCAGAGAATTAACGAGCAAAGATCCGCGATCCGAACTCGGATACCGTTTGACCGTTCAGGTCGATCAGAACGAACCGGCGCGACCCCTCGCTGTTGTTCACATACCTTCTTTAGGTAGTAAGGTGAGAAAAGAAAATAAAAAAAAAACCATAACACCGAAAAAACGAAAGAACACCGCGATAACGTAATTTTTTTTCAGGAGGGAGAAATAGCCGATCGCGCAATTAGATCGGATCAATTGTCGATGGAGTGTTTACTCGTCCATACAATTTATATTCGTACGAGAAGTCGATTATCCGAACTGAAACAGGAACTTCAATCGATGCTAAAAGACGTCGAATGTGAGTTAATTATTTTTTTTATTTTTTTTTATCGATATATTGTTAACGTCGCATCGCCGTTCGTAAATATATTTTAATGGAAACGAAATAAATAGGTACGTTGACCGGTTCTCCGGCAATTTTATCGGTATACATACTGCAGCCGTGTCTACGCGCCGAACTTCTCCTCGTCACCGTCGATACGCATACAGGAATGTTGCAGTGTCACGTACCGCAGTACGACGCGCCCCTCGTTCCCGATTTGACCGTCGCGTTGAACGGCGATCATTCGCGACTTCCCGCTCTCATAAGTGAATTACGGTAAGCAACGAACTTTCAACAACTTTTCTTTAATTCGAGAATCGATTTGAAAACGAAAACTTTCATTCAGATTTTGGATAACGCAACGACGTTGCGAAAAAACTCTTCAACACTTACCGGCGACTCCGCACGAGAAATTGCCTCTCCTTCATCATCCGGATCATCCGATGTCGAAGATCAGCAGACATCGGATGTTCGTTCAGCTTCACCGGCATCCAACAGTTATTTTGGTTCGTATTGCCGTTAAACAAGAAATTCGAGAATTTCAGACAAAAAAGCTGTTTCTGTTTTTTTTTTATTTATATATATGAAAACGATACGAAGAAATCTTCAGATTCGAATCTAAAAAATTGAAGAAATTTTCCTCTTTTTTTTAAATAGAAAAAAAAAAATTTTAATTTCAACAATTTTTGATACTCAGACCTGAGATTTTTTTTTTTTTACATGAAAAGACTGTACCGTTCGAATAATATAATGGAATTAATTATTCTATGTATTGTGGCGTATTGGATTTTTTTTTTTTTTCATTTTTGGAGTTTTTTGTATTAATACTCTTGAATTTTTCAGATCGTCGCCTTCAAGGAAAAAGAATCGTCACCTTGCGAAATCGAATGCTCGTTTTATCTGGCGGTCGTGAGGCACAGTTCTATAGAGGACGATCCGCACGACGACAGCATAGAAACCGAAATCCCAAAGATGTATCTGAAAGTTCAGAGTCTCATAGAGTTCGATACATTCGTCATAACGCACGGACCATTCACGAGCGTCGACAGTGGTGAGTACCGAACGAATATCTTAGTCGTCCCGACTTTGTCATTCGTAAAAAAAAAAAAAAAAAAAAAAATTGTTTGGGCGATGGGCTCTGTAATTGGTACGCGTAAGTCAGTTGTAACACAATTAAATGTACAAAATGTAAATGTTACGCCGTATTGTATATATAGGCTTAAGAAATCATCGTCGTCACTATCGCACTTGTATCTTTCCTAATCGTTAATTAACCCTTCGTATCTGTTGTTTTTTTTTCTTTCTTGTAAAATTATTGTAAAAACTAAAAAAAAAATCACAACTAATCGTTTAACATCTGGAAGAAATACACGTGGCATTGGCGCGCACCGTGTTGCTGCTTTTACGGGGATTAACAGGTGGATTTTTTAGGGAATAATGAACAAGATGGGGGGTGCATTACAGACGTAGTGGAGAAGGGAAGCAACAAACGCAGGAGTACAGGAACGGTCGGCCGAACGGATACTCCGGGAACACCGCAAAACCGAAGAACCAAACACCCGGCATATTTCATTCCCGAACTTGCGCACGTGGTAGCGCTTTGCGACGAGCGAATTCCGTTCGTCACGTTGGCTCAAGAGGTAAAGAATCATCTCTTAGTAGATTTTGATGACTCAAAATCATCAAATTTCACTATTTTCATGATTTTTATCATTTTTTGATGTCCACAATTTTTATGATTTTTAAAATGTTTCTCATGATTTTTATGATTTTTAGAATGTCTTTCATGATTTTTTAAATATTTATCATGATTTTTACGATTTTTTAAATGTTTCTCGTGATTTTTACTATTTTTTAGATGTTTCTCATGATTTTTATGATTTTTTAAAATGTTTCTCATGATTTTTATGATTTCTTAAATGTTTCTCATGATTTTTACGATTTTTTCAATGTTTCTCATGATTTTTACGATTTTTTCAATGTTTCTCATGATTTTTATGATTTTTAGAATGTCTTTCATGATTTTTAAGATTTTTAAAATGTTTCTCATGATTTTTAAGATTTTTTAAATGTTTCTCATGATTTTTATGATTTTTTAAATGTTTTTCATGATTTTTATGATTTTGAATCATTTATAAAATCGGAATTAATAATGATATTGACGATTGGCAGCTAACGAGGCGAGAGATCGCTCACCAGGGTCTCCAAGTCGAAGCGAACGCGACGGCTCTCGTTCTGAAACTCGTGCAATTGCCGGCTCCATCAACGTCCATAGGATCCGGTAGCGCTTGGCAAGCGCTTCTCAAAAGGCTCCTCAGCGTTTCGATAAGAGTACAGGGAAAGGGAATGGCGAAAACTTGGATGGCGGAATTTGTGTTTTACAGCAGTCCGCTCAACAGTAGTCACCCGAAGGAACAAGGTAATCCCTTACCATCGCGGATACTAAGGGGTTTTTGCATAAGTTTGGCGCCCCAGAAACAGGTCGTTTGACAATATTTTTTTCTAACGAAAGTATTGGGATTACGAAGTTGGGATTTTACACACAATTAATATATAGTTTTGCGAAGATGAAGTTTTTTTTTTATTAAAAAATATTGATAAACACCGAAGATATTAATATTTAAACAACTTGTTGAATTTCTACAGTTTTTTTTTTTTTTTTTTTTCAAATTGAAGTTAAGAATTGAAATTGGCGACGCTGTTTGTTTTTTTTCGTTAATTCTAAATTATTGTTCAGGTTTGCGGAGACCCGTGTATTTCCAGTATGAAATGGGAACAGCCGATACCGTGACGCGTACCGTCGACTCGTTGCTGAACGATTGGGCGCAAATCGTTCATCTCTACTCGATAGTTCAGGATCTCGCGGAGTATTTCAAAATGGAAAAATACAATTTGCGAAACATGGTGAGCATCAAGTCGTACAGTTACAGCAAATTGGTTCTCGCATACGGACCCAATCGAGGAGCGACGGTCACCGTCCAGTGGAGTTCCAACGACAAGGCATTCAAATTGATTTTTGGAAAAAGTGAGTAGAGAGATCGCAAAAAGAATTTCGATACTTTCCGAACGGATCATCGAAGAATTTTTGTTATTAATTTTTTTTTTTTTTTTTTTTCTTCTCGAAGGTCCAACAAATACAACGGTTAACGCGCATTCCCTGATGAAAGAACAACTCGAGGCGCATCTCAATCGTCACAGAAATCTCGCGCAGATTATTCACATTCTGAATGAGACGCTGCAACCGCTGATATCCATCAGCAAATTGCCCACTATACCGCAACTCGGCGTATACAATTCCGTGAGTATTGTTTCCGTTGTTTATTCACAGAGAAAACAAAATTTCAAAGCGAAATTTCGAAAATAAAAAATTTTATAGCAAAAGTTTAAAAAAATCGAAACTTCAAAGGAAAATTCAAAAAATTCCAAATTTCAAAGAAATTTTTTAAAAATACCAAATTTATAAGGAAAATTTAAAAAATTACAAATTTCAAAGCAAAAGCTTTTCACGACTCTCAATTTTTATAGAATGACTGAAAAGTTAAAAATTTCAAAGCAAAAATGTGTTTTCCGAGACAAAGTAAAAAATACCTACAAAAAAAAATATTCTGACGACAAAATCGCGAAAATTGCAGAGACCTCAAGTTCCCGTTCAGACTTTCACGATAATGCCGCAATGCGTAACCCTCGTGAGGCTCGCATATCAAGGAATGTATTGCTTGGAACTAAGACTGCGTGGTGGAGGTCTCGTGAGTTTGCGGGACGGAGCTTACAGTCGTTTCGATCGCAGTACCGTTGTCGACGAATTTACTCCGACGCAATGCCTTAAGGTAACGTAAAAATCATTTTCCAACCCTTCGATATCGGATTAATCGAAAAATTCCTAAACGATACCTTCGATTCTCTCGTTCCGCAGGCATTTTTATCAAAATACGTTGACGAAAGCGCTGTTTATCGTCGGCGATCGCAATCGGAAGACGACAATCCTCCGTCGCCGGTTACAATGGATAGCGACGGTAGTGGCGGCGTCGGTTTCATGAGTCATCACCGCGGCGGTCCGCAATCGCCGGCGCAACAACGCGACGGCCTGAGGTTTCATCCGCCGCTGACTCCGCCGTCGGGTAGCAATCCCCACACACCTGCGAGTCCTCACACCGCGAATATCTCTCAAGCGAGTCAACATCAAAGTTTCGGCAGCAGTCCCGCGACTTCCTTCAATTTAGCATCGCCGCCTTCTCTTCCACCGACGACTCCGAATATGTTGCCGCATCCGTCGCCGGGTTCGGGTCTCGTGGCTAACAGTCCTCTCAATCCGATGCACGTGCCGAGTCCCGCCGGTCTTATGCCGACGTCGTCCCCGGGACCGTGCAGCAACGTCCAAGTCGGACACTCACCGGCGAGTTCCTTCATGCAAACTGGTAAGCGATCGCGCAGTCGACAAATCCGATGAACATTAAAAAATTAATTTATCAAAAAGAGATAAAAAAAAGAATTAAATTAACAAAAAAAAAAAAAATGCATAAATGGATTATTTAAAATAAACAAAAAAATCAATTAATTATTTGAATTTGAAAAAATATTAAAAAACAATTTTTTAATAAATTTTTTTTTTTTTTTTTACAAAAACTGAAAAAAGTTAAAATTTTCAAAAATGTGAAATTTTTTAAAATTGGCTAATAATTTTTTTCTTTTATTGTCTTTCAGGTCACATAGACGGAAGTCCGTTTCCCTCGTCGCAAAGTATGGCGTCTCCAGCCGCATCCAACTGGCCGGGTTCGCCGAGTGTGCCGCGACCTTCGCCCGCGAGACCCGGACAAAGTCCCGGACACGCGGCTCTTCACAGTCCTCAAGCTTCCGATCACAGATCCGGTAGTCATATATCGAGAGTTTTGCCGCAGAGATCGTGGGCCGGTGCGGTACCGACGCTTCTCACTCACGAGGCACTAGAATCGCTCTGTTGTCCGTCGCCGCTGAACTCCGGTTCGACGGGACCGGAGTTATCGCCACTTGAGAGATTCTTGGGATGCGTCTACATGCGGAGACAATTGCAACGATTTATTCAAACCGACGATTGCGTGAGTGCAATAAATCGATCTTTACATCCGTTACTTGTAATTCCTATTAATTTTCAAGTATCTAATGGTTATTTTTCCCTTTTTTTCTCAGTTAACAGCAATCAACAGCACCGAACCGGGAGTCGTGCATTTCAGAGTCGAAACGCTGCAGTGTCGCGTGGGTTTGAATCCCCAACACTTTCAATCGCTTCATATCAAAGTACAGCCGCTTCCCGAACATAACGATCAATGGACTCTCGAGGAACTTCAGGTATAAATCGAAGCCGATAACGAGAAACGTTTCTAACAAAAAAACTCTGATTTCTGTTTGAATGTCATATTTTTTTAAATCCTAAACTATAAGAGATAATGAAATGATTTTTTTTTTACTGAATGATACATATGTTGGGAATCCTACAAAAAAAAATTATTCCATTATCTCTTATAGTTTTTGAGAAAAAAAATTTTAACTAAATTTACATTTTTTTTTTTTTTAGATAATTGAGAAGTTCTTCGATATGCGGGCTGCCGGTCCGCCCTACAAACCGAATACTCTATCCGGTTTCGGAAGAATGCTAAATGTACCATTTAACGTTCTCAAGGATTTCGTTCAGATTATGAGACTGGAACTCGTTCCGGGACTCGTTCAGCAGCAGCAATTGAAATGGTCAGTGCAATGGTGTCTCCGGATACCACCGTCGGCGACGCCGATAGTACCGATGGGAATGGCGGCAGTCGTTGTTTGCCGCAACAAAATTTTGTTCTTCGTAAGTAATTTCCTTCGTTTGTCTTTTGTGTATTTCTTCGTCGCGATTTAATTTTTTTGTTATACTATACGAATCTTTTTCTCGCGATTTGCAGCTTCAAATAACAAGAATCGGTGTCCCTTACCAAGGCGAACCGCCGTCTCTGGTTCTACCGCTCGTATACGATGTGAGTACAAATCTCACGCAACTCGCCGAGAAACGCGATCCCGGACCCGTCTCGGCAACCGCCGCTGCTTCGCTGCAACTAAAGAGATTCGCCGAGTACAGCGCTATTCCATCGGAATGCTCTCTGTTTCCCGCCGTTCGCGATCTTCTCGCGAATCTTACTTTGCCGTCCGAACCTCCGGTGATCTCACAGGTGAATGAAATACATCGTTGACGATATGGTCGGCAACATGAAAAGCTTTTCTCAAAAAATTTTCTGTTTAAATTACGGAAACGTCGGGTGTCGGAAAAATCGTTATGGAAAAAACGATCGATGGAACGAGTAGTTTTTTTTCTGCGGTCTCTTTTTGGTTTTTTTTGTCAATTTTTTTCCACCGGACGTTTTCCCGATTTAAGGGGACAATTTTACAGGTCAGAAAAAAAAATGAAAAAAATTGGAAAAAATGAAAAACTTCGGAAAAAAAAATTTTGAAAATGAAAAAAAAAATGAAAAAAAAAAAATAACGATTTGCTTTGTCTCGTCGAAAGGTCGTCGCCTCGCCGGCCGGCGGACCGGTCACCCCGACGCAGCAGCAGATACAGAGTCCGGCGATGCAGATGCACTCGCCGATGGCCGGTGGTCAGGGGCCGTCGCAAGGGCCGTACGGGATTCAAGGTATGCCGACGATGGGAATGATGGGTGGAGGACCTCCGCAATAGGAGTTCTCCAACTCGCCGACGCCTTTGCGATTCTCCTGGTATCACGGAAATTCCAACGATTGAATTCATTAATTCGCTGGAGTTCCGGTGTCTCCGGTCTCCGCAATCGGATCGACGAATACGCGATATCCTTCGATATTATACTTCGACGATTTACCGGAAGACGCAACTTTATTGTAAAACTATCGATCTATCGATCGACGAAAATCCTTCGGCGTTTTATATTCGTCGTCGCAACTTCGCATCTCTGTAAAGAATAATTAAACATTGAGATTTATAAAAAAAAAAATGAAAAGAAAAAAAGAAACGTACGGAATTCGGGAACATGTAATAGGAAACGTTGAAAAAGAAACTTTACACCTAATGTTTCTCACGTTTAAGAATAATATAAAACTTTTTGTTTTTATTCCGTGTGTACAGTTTTTACAAAAGAACATTTAATAATCGCAACAAATGAATTGATACTATATTGTTAATTAGTACTGTATATTATAGAATAAATCGATCGTAGTTATGGATCGTTATTAATTTTTTTTTTTCCATCATATTTTTTTTTTTTTTTTTTTTTTTTTTATGGTTGAAATATATACATTTTAGATCGGGTATCAGTCTCTCTCTGTATAAACGATGCGAATATATTCCATTATTCCCGTATTTGGTTTCTTTTAATAATTTTTTTTTTTTTTTTTTTTTTTTTTTTTTTCGTCATCACTCCGAGTTTGAGAGACACTCGTCGTTCTCGTTCTCGACAATGGGAACGAGTTAACTTCGAATTTTTGAACAACTTGGCATGTGCAGCAGAAATATCGATTTATATTCTAACCACTCGAGACTTTGCAATAAATAGATGTGACATCGATACACGAGTATTCGATCGTTGCATCGATCTCACGTGTACTGTTTGTGGTACTTAAACGATAGAGTATAAACATCGCATTTTTTTTTTTTTTTTTTTTTTTTTTTTCACTTGAACATTTGTTGGTTGATAAATGTTAATAATTGTCACGAGGATAATTTTTTACTTAAAAAAAAAAAAAAAATTCCATCGCCGAGATTTTTCGGTTTTATATTTAAAAAAAAAAAAAAAAAAAATTAATTTATAACAAATGATTAGTTAGATGGTAAAGAATGATAAAGACTTTCAAAATTGCAACTTAAAGTCGAAAAAAAAAAAAAAAGTTTGAATTCTTCGTGGAAATTTTACAACGCACTATCGTTAACTACTCTACGCAAACAATGCGAAACGCATTTGAAAATATCGTTTTGTACACTTCGAAGAGTTACGGTACGTTACGAATACTGTGCGAAAACTGAGAGAGAAAAAGAAAAAAAAAAAACAAAAAACAAATAAATACAATATATTTATATAGTTGTGATGCATACAAACTAAGAGCGCGCGAATCTCGTCTCGAATCGAATGGAAAATTCGTTCCTTCGAATATTTTTAAAGTTATTCGATTTTTAAAAAAAAATCGATTTTTTTCGTAATTTTTTTTCTCATTATTGAATTTTTTTTTTTCGAATTCCAATTTCTCTCGAACTATTCGCAATTCGATTTTCGCCGAACATTTCGAAACATCGAACGCTCGCGCGCCTCTAATAAACGCTCAAACAAAAAAAAAAAAAAAAAAAAAGGAAACGAGAAATTTGTGGAAAGAGCATTCGTATTAATCGCTACGTAAACTATACATTGCTAAATATCTCCAAGCGTTTCGCAAAAAATCGACGCTCCGTCGAATCTTCGATTCTTCAAGACGCTTATCTCAAAGAATTCTCTGAACGAATACAATAATATATATATATCTATGTATATATGAAACGATTTTTATGCGATACAACTTTGACGAACGAAAAAAAAAAAAAAAAAAAAAAACGAAAAAAAAAAAAACAAAATTCGTCTGACCGATACAGATCACAGAGTTCCGTACAATAATTCGTATTTTCTATATACTTATGATAAACATATACATATATATGTTATATATATATATATATATAGAAAGTATGGGGGTCTCTCTGGTTATCGTGAGATGATTAATCTTCCCCTCTCCTACGCTCTATAGCTGTATCGATTGATTGTGAGAGAAGCTGAACCACGGAACCGCAACACAGCTTTTGTTCGTCACTTCCACTCTCTCTTGTCGTCAATTTGTTCTTTTATCTTTGAATCTGTTTCGTTTCTAGCGATCCGATGAGAATACCGAACGAGTGATATTTCGTTCGCGGAACATTGCCGTCGACATTGACCAGTCTAAGGGTGCGGATCCCCGACAGGCATAGTGTTTTTCAAGCAAACAAGGCACAGGACCTCTACCGGGTTCTGAACGTGCGAATGCTACGAGGCATCACTACTCAACAGATCCATGCGATTAACGTCTCGTCAGCAGCAGCACCAACAAGTTAACACTGTAATGAAAATTTCTAGAGTGCGTTGGCCAACGGAGACAATCGTTATTGTGATTGAAAACGAGAAGAAATTTTGTTATTTTCGGCATTTTAAATTTACGATTATTTCGTTCGCGAAGACGACAAGCCGATTTTACCACTTTCGCTTCCGCACCGAAGAAAACCCTTAGAGTCGCGAAGTATTTTTTTTTTTTTTTTTTTGTTATTAGAAACAATGAAACTTTGTTAGATACGAGGAAACGGAAGCTTAGATATAACGGAAGCGGTGGTAAAAACGGCCCGATTACTTCTTAAGAAATTTCGGCGATTTCAGGGAAAATTGCGGTTTTTTTTCTTTTTTTTTTTTCTATGGGGAATTTTTTTTTATTGATGATTCCATGCGATTGTTTGCTGGAAATTGTGTTTTGGTTGTGTAAAAAAATTATTAGCTTCGAATATTAAGGATTTTGGGAGAATTGACATTTTTTTTTTTTTTTTTCATAGAGAAATTTAAAAAAAATTTAAATGATTTTAGAAAAAATTGAACTATTTTCGCAGGTTAATGTATTTGGATTTGGGAATTTTTTTACGCGATCGGGACAACTGTACGAACCAATCAATCGCATGGGATATTTTATTAGATTTTTTTTATCGATGATAAAAAATAAAACACGCATTTCGACCCGAAATTGCCGAACAAATTCGTTCTTTCAGAACGGTAAAATTTTCAGAGCTTCGAGAGTTTGAAATATATATATATATATAGAGTATTCGTTTACATTATTACGAACTGTGGGAATGTATAATAATTAACAATAGCATTACAATTACGACAATTGACAACAAATCGAAACGGACGGACCAAAAGTCATCGTACGCATCTTTTCTTTTATCATTGTAAAAAAAATATGCTGCGTGCAAAATTGACGAAAAAAAAAAAAAAAAGTATCGTTTTTCGAGTTTATCGCGTTAACGCTTTGTATAAAATAAAAATGCCGAAACACACGTTTATCTCGGCGAATTCTCGAAAAATCGAGAATAATGAACGATTCATTGAAAAGTAATGTAATTAAAAAAAAAAAAAAAAATCGAAGAAGTGTGCACTTTAGAAGGCAGACGACAGTTTTGCATAATATCGTTCGATTTTTACGATAAAATTTTTTTTTTTTTTTTTTTAATATTTCGTAATCGCGTCTTTAATTGCTCCGAAATCGATAATAAGGTAATAATTTCGCTAAAAACCGTAAAATATCCGTTTATAAGCCGATTAATGCCAACCTACTCCCAATTATTCGAATAATTGGAATCTCGACGGGTACTGCGCGATGTATCCGATGCATACGAACGCGAAAAATCCTCGGTACGCGGGGCATCGGGGGTTTTACACTAAACTGTCGTCTAAAACGCCGCGAGAGTCGAAAAAAAAAAAAAAACGATTTCTCGGTGGTAACAGAAAGCCTCGACGAAGCGTCGAATCGAGTAGAGATCGTCATGCAAATTAATTTACAGCGAAGCGAAATAATGTGTTTCATGCGTAAAGACGTTTTTTTTTTTTTACGTATTTATCGGTGAAATAGTGTTAAACGTGTGGAGAGAGAGAGCGATCGAAGGTACGAGACCACCGGGGGGAAGGGAAGAAGAGTTCTGTTCTGTTCTGTTCTGTTCTGTTCTCTGCGATGCTCTGCGAGGAGACGGCGCCCATAGAACGGGTCAACTGCCAATTGACACCTTCACCTCGTTATACTCTCGAGACTACGAGACTATATGTATTATACATACTCTCCTCTCAGCTTTTTATATCTCTTCGAACCCATCATCCACAATTCACCGTCACCATAATAGCACCGTTTCACCAGGCCTGTCGCGACGATACGTCTACGCAAGCTAAAAGAACGTCTTTCGTCAATGGATTTTCGTAAATTACGATTAATTGTCTTTCGGTTATCTCGGACGGCTCTTCGAATCAAAATACGCGATAATCTCTCTACTAACGTTTATTTCTTTGCAAATCTTTGTATCATCGTTTTTTTTTTCTTTGTTTTTCGAAGATAAGTAATAAATTGCAAGCGAAGTATTCGAATAAATGTTTCGAAAGGAATTCCGTGAAAAAAAAAAAAGTTGAAAATCGCGCGACTAATTTTTATCGATATTTTGGATTAAAAAATGTTAAAAAGTATACATTTTTGATAAAAATACAAAATAATTGTTATTATTTTTTTTTTATTGAAAATAAAAAATTTCAACGAAATTTGGTAGAAATAAATTGGAAAAAGTGAATTTACTAAAAATTTTACACTTAAAAAAAAGTTTTTCCAAAATTCTGACAAAAAATGTTGCGAAATGAAAAAAAAAAAAAAAAAAAAATGGACAGCTAAATTTTTTTTTTACTCGTTTTTTGTAATTTTCTGTTTTACGGCAATTCTTTTAGAAGCAATTGTTCGAGTTCTCTGCTTATATTTTTACTTTTCATTCTCTCTACGCGAGTTAATTTCTTACAGAGACTTTGATTCGATAGAATAGAATAATTTAGAAAAAAAATTAAAAAATTAAAATTCGACTCGCAAACCGAAATAGTGAAACTTTTTGTTTTATTTTCATATGCAAAGCGATATCAATATAAACGATTCGACTATTAATCGACGAGATATTTTTTTTTTTTTTTGGCGACATGCACGAGCGGTACACGAATCTCGATTACTCGTGCGAATATTGAAGAGTTTCTAGCGATTCTACGTTGCGACGAGTTATTACTTTCACATTATTATTTTTTTATTTATAAAAGAAATGTATATATTTTTTTTTCTTTTTTTTTTTTTTTTTTCTTTTGATATACAGTAATTGGCATGTAAAACGAACGGAGCTCACGTGGCGATGTATTCGTGACTCATGTTACCGCCGAATCGGGTGTCTTTGTGTTCTCAACGTCTGTCCGTACGTATTAATTATACGCGATCCTCGCCGCGTTATAACGCGAGATCCACAATGAAAATGCATTCTCTCTCTCTTCCGCTTTTTTTTTTTTTTTTTTTTTTTTTTCGCTTTTGTTTTTTGTATTTTTTTTTCGAGTCGAGCGAAGTCCGATAGAGAGCGAGAGACATCGAGAGAGAATCTCGGATTACTCGTTGCCGGATGGCTCTACGCATCGATAAACTGCAAATTCAATATTCGCAATGTGTGAAAACGCGAGCGCTTAATCGGCGTCGGGAGGAGGCTGCAATAATCTGGACTCGGAACGAACTTAATAATTAACGAGGACCGATCGTATCTTTGGCACGATACTAATTTTTTTTTTTTTTTTTTTTTTTTTTTTTTTTACGAATTACTTATTTTGAACGGTACCTCTTGTACTTCGATAAACTCTCATTTTTTAATAGTCAACTTTAATTCCAAGCCTACCATGTTGCGGTCGCCAGTAGCAGCACGCCAAGTAGAGCGCCATGATAATTACGAGGAGTTCAATGAAAACCAACGCAACTGCGACGCCGATAACGATCGCGGCATTCTCCTCAACCTCTTCGACGATCGCCTTGTAGCATCCCTGAGAAAATACGATCGTTTTGTTAAAAATATAAAATAAAAAAAATAAAAATAAAGGGGATTCCCGGGATTAGAGCGGCGAATCGATTTTAATTTTTTTATATGTGAAAAAACTTCGTATTATTAATTTCAGTAAATATAATAAATTTTAGTAAAAAAAAAACAAAAAAAATTGATTAATTCAAAATTACGAAAAATTAAAGTATTCGACATTTTTTTTATAATCGGAATGAATTTTTTTTTTTTTTTTCGAAATACTAGTGATTCGATGTTTTTTTGCATATAAAAATAATTAAAATTGCTATTTACCGACTGAAATTGACGAAAAAAGAATAGTAAAACAGAAGAGAGTATCTGCAATATCAAAGGCGTCAATGTTTCGTTTACTTACCTTATTAATATACGCATTGGCAGCGGTTGGGATTGTGGTACACGATTGATCAACGAGTACTCCGTCTTCCTTTTTGCAACAAGCTTCCGGTACCACTTGTCCGTTCGCTTTCCAATTGTCGTTACCCTCGAAATCTTTATAGCCCTCGACGCCGCAGCAGTGGAGCTTAAAAGTTAATTAATTAATTACGAATTATTTATTATTATTTTTGCGGTAAAGTAAATTTATTCGTACGAAACGGATGCGGACTCCTCGGGACTAAATCTCCGCGACGGTAATTGCAAAAGGTATATACCACATGCGGTAATGAGGAGTAAACAATAAGATCAGAGGTGCGCATCGAGAAAACCGGAAAATTCGCTTCTCCGCTATTAACGCGCATTCTTTCCTTTATTTCAAATATAATCGCCGAATTAATTGGATGCTTCGCTTACCTGACTCATGACACCGTTCCAACCGAGCGTCACGGCTTCAACTTTGTCCGCATTTGACGAGTAGTACGTTAACGTCGACTTGAGAGCGTCCTGCGCACCCTTCTCGGTCTGCGAACGTAATCACGAAGAGATGGATATGTTATTAATACGTTAAAAAAAAATGAATTCGTACACTAAAAAGCTTAAATTAAAAAAAAAATAATAAAGATTATTATTATAATTACAAATTTTTTGTTCAATTTCGTATTTTGAAAAAAAAAAAAAAAAAAAAAAAAAAAAAAAAAAAAAAAATTTCGCTAATTAATTTTTTTTATTTTATATGGTTTAAAAAAAACATATTCTCGGGTTAAAATTAATTAACTTACATCTCCCTTGAGACCGAAGGCGAGGCCGACGACAATACACTCGAGGATCAGAACGATAAGAATGAGGATACCGTACTGAAAAATGAGAAAAATAAAAAAAGAATATTAAACAATGGCGGATGGATTACGGAGGAGAATTTGAATGAGAAATATCATTCGATTGTGATGCACGATGTTTAGTGCGGTATGATCGACAAACGAATTTCTATCGGAACGAACTTACGACACAGAGAAGACATCGGGACTCGAACATCGCACCGCAGTAACCCAAGAAGCTGACTATAAAAGTCAAGGCTCCGGCGACGATGAGTATGTAAGCTATGACCTTTATCACGTCCGTATCGGTCTTTGTCTGTAATGAGAGAAGAACATACGAATTAATTAACTAACGCTTAACACATCGAATGATTATTGTCGATGCGATATCTTCATCTTCTTCATGTTTATTTATTATTATTCATTGGATTGTCTGCGATTTCTGACGTAAGAAACGAGATTTTCCCGCTTGCGGTCGCTGATCACGTTCAACACCCGCTGCGTTATCCGAGAGACCACACTTGTTCGTTATAAAGAGAAATATGACACAACAAGATCGGCGGAGCGAATCGAGCCGAAAGGCTCACTCTTCAACGGAATTTTTCCTTCCTGCTGACGCGATCGCAACACAATTGAAATATTAAGAAAATTGAGTTGATTGGGTGATCAAACGATAGGAAACGTCCATTTTACAACATTTTTAGCGTATGGACCGATCGGACGATGAAAAACGTCCATTTTATAAGTTTATCGCGTATGGACCGATCGAACAATAGGAAATGTTCATTTTACAATTTTTTTGCGTTAAGGATTGATCGGACGATGGAAAACGTTCATTTTATAAGTTTATCGCGTATGGACCGATCGAACAATGGGAAACGTCCATTTTACAATATTTTTAGCGTATAGACCGATCGAACAATGGGAAACGTTCATTTTAGAATATTGTTACCGTATTAACTGATCGGACGATGGAAAATGTCCATTTCATAAATTTCTTACGTATGGACCGATCGATCGATAGAAAACGTTGATTTTACATTTTTTTCGCGTAGGAACCGATCAGACGGTAGAAAACGTAGCTTTCGAAGTTCTCCGCGTATGACTCGATCGGAGACAGTGGAAAAACATCATAAATGGACAGACCGACGGTAACGAAGAGAATCGATTCCCGAACATAATTACCGAGGCAAATTCTATAATAGAGGCAATTTTCCGTTTCCATATTTCATTAGTCCCGACGAGAACTCTCACGCTGGGATAAGACGCGAATTGATTCTTGATGACCAGGCCAAGGCAAAGACGCTATTGTATCACAAGGGGATCGATCAATGAAAGGAGCTGACATAATAACGTTCGCAAATAGCGGTCGCTACTATCGAGAGGGTAAAAAAAATATTAATGGTCCCCTCGCAGTCTCTCGACTCCGCGGCTGTGCTGATAATAACCGGTACAGTCGGCGAATCAAATTACAATCGAGTCGGATATATCGCCGGAGGGGATGAGTACACTGGAATCGTGAATTTCAAACGAAGCCGAACAAAGAGCATCGTGAAAATGATCCTTCGTCGGACACAAACGAGCGAATCTTTGCCACGAACAGATTGTTCAATCTGTTCTCCCGTCTAATATCTATCGAGGTACTGTCGTTTGCAGACATTCCAGAAATTATTCCTATCGGTTGATAGATGTTACGGAGTATTTTTCCAGACGATGGCATCAGAAAAATGCTTGAGAATTTCACAAGTTTCTCACGTATGAACTGATCGAACAAAAATTGTCCGAGTCCCTCGCCATCGCGATAGATCTACTTTAATACTGTAGAATTCGATCGGTAGCCAACAGATCGTCGACGAAAGATTTTTTTCTCAGGGTATCACGGCTGTCGCGCCAACGCTACACGATACGCCAAGTTTGGTTTAAGTTTTCGGGATACATGTCGCGCCGAACGAAGAATGGAAGAAAAAAGAAAAGAATGTTTCGTTGGCGAGCGAACGCACCTGTTGAACGAGACTCGATACTCATACCACACCCTTAGCGTGTCGCCTAATAGGATTTCCAGCCTATAGCTACCACGGGTACTTCCGAGTCGAACCAAAATCTCGGTAATGGATCGACGCAAGAGTTAACGCGAAACTATACTTAATCTGCCGTTTGTGATAAAAAAAATAACAAAAAAGAAAAAGGCATTCAGTAACAATCTTTGCTTCCGCAGTTTGGGTAAATTACATTATTAGCCACCTGTTGAAAAAGAGTCGTTCTACTTATTATAAAGCTTCCGGTTACTTTCGTGACAAGACGAAATAAAACGAAGGTAATGGGACGAAAAACGTCGCGAGAGTGGTAGAAGTCGGAAAATTGGCTGAGGGTTGGTTTAGACAGCTCTGCGTTACAAGCAAACGAAAGTCGAAAGTGTATCGGGCGAATGTCCTTTCGATAGAATCGCGGAATGTTTCAGGAATTGTATCCGTGATTGGTGAACGGAACGTTTCATTATAATGAGGCGAACGTACCACGATATCGTGGAGAGTGGGGTAAAATGGACACATTGAAAAATGTGAGATAAATTTAGAAAAAAAAATATATATATATAATTAGATTTTTTTTTACGTTTCTTCAAATCGAATCTCATTTTTTTTCAAATTTTGGGTCAAATAAAAAAAATTCCTCAATAAATTTCCCGTTTTTCCTCAATTTCGTCATGTGCCGTTTTGCCCCATTCTCTCCTATTGCCATACGCCAGCGATATATTGAGATATCATTGAAAAATCAGTGCTTATTGTATCGCAAAAGTAGCATCAGTCCGACGGCTGGCAGTGGATGGCCTCGAGAATAATTAAAGTACCGACCGATAGTTCTGTGCTTTGTATCACCGATAGAAGATTTCCAATGGAGTTGACCACTTAGAGCGGAGCTCCATGACGATAGGGGCCATACTACCATCGTAAGACGGAATTTGCAAGTGTAATACGCAACTTTAAATGTACACACAGATACGCATTCTCTACGCAGTCTCGTAGAGTACGCTAATGGTGACTAATTGTCACCCACTGCAGGACGGTATTTTTACGACACTTACGTGATCGTTTGCTCACGCGGTTGTCCTACAGCTCCCGCAAGTTATTGCGTAATTATTCGAGTTTTGCTCAAAAGAATAACAGAGTTATTTCTCGGTGCTGTGTACGAATGGTAAATCGACAGGTGTCTATGTGCCGGCAAAACGAGATTCGATCGATTGTCCCAATTGTTATCGTAGTGTAGAAGGCAACATGGGGCAAAATGGACTAGTTGAGTGATTTAGCAAGTATTATCAACTTTTCCGACACATTTTAACTATTTTAGAATAAACAAGGAATCAACATAAAAAATGGGGCAAAATGGATTCTTTTAATTTTGATCCCATGGATTTCCGCCTTTTCACCCTTAAATGGTAGTCAATCGATCTTAAAAAAAAATAATAATCATAGTCGATTCTCGAAATTAACGTATCTAAATTTTTATTACATTTAAAGTTCATTTTGCCCCTTAAGATATTTCGAAATGGTCCATTTTGCCCCATTTTTCCCCTATATGTCGAAGATCGTCATATATTCTGAATTCCAAGAGACTGTCGATTCTTATAATTTCTTCGGTGATCATCTTCGTTGACGGATCGGTGGTTTCGAAAAAAAAAAAAAAAAAATTGTGTTCGACTCTCTAATACACCTAATCGCTCGATACTCGTCTCATTTCTTGCGGGCAATCTAACGCGTGTGAAAGTCGCCCGGGCAATAAGAGAGGAGACACGAGACCCGCTTCCCTTTCACATTTACGCTGAAAGAGTAATCGAGATCGGTATACACACTGCCGTCCGAGTGCTCGCAGCAAGCTGTGGAAAGCTCCGTAAAAAAAAAATAATTATGTCGGATCGATTTCGCGGTTGAACGACTGGCAGTTGGACCGAGAAGGAAGCTGATTATATCTCTCCCTCCCTCCCATTTATGGTATAATAACTCTATGGAACAAAGTACCGCGATATCTTACTACCTGACAATCTTCAATCGTCAACGCGGCGCATCCACGTCGATCCCTTCGAAGGAGAAAGGCGCGCGCGCGCGAGACACGAGAATAAGATTTCTTCTGAAATTAAGGAGAGTCCCGGAGTGTATCTTTCTGTCGTATTAATAACATTTCTGTATCTAATAAACCCGGAAATGGTATTTACAACCGCTTTAATAACAACATTTTTTTATAATTACAAAATTTCCGGAATTTTCGGAGTTTCGTAAATTCTCGAAAAATTACGAAATTTTTTTAATTACCTGCCGATCGAAAAAAAAAAAAAAATGTTCCGAAAGTTTCAAATTCCTGAAATATCGGAAAATAATGAGGAAGCAATGTGCAAAGTTCTACTTAGCAATTTTTTTTTTTTTTTTCGTGGAACGAACATTTCATCGAACGCGTAGTATACATACTTCGAGGGCCCACTTTGCTCAGCCGCGGCTATTTACGCAACAGTGCGCTCACTCGAGACCGTTAAGTTTGCTCTCAGTTGCTTGCGCAAACGAGGATTGGAGGGTATATACGCTAAGCGAGAAACAGGTGTGACGACTACTGGTTTCGATCGCCGCACGCACCGCACGCAATGAGCTCAACGCACATTGTACTTATCGACACGTTCGTAGGGAATCAGTGGAACGATTGACCCTTTTTTTTCTGTCCTCTCGATCAACGCGATCTATTTGCAAATTAATTAACGGAATTATACAGCCGTCATGACCCGCAATCGTATCTATAATCATCGTTTCTATGGAAAAACCTTCGAGAGGCCGCGCAATGCTCGCGCGATTCTTTAATGCCAAAGCCCCAGATACAGAAGTATGTTATTCAACAAGTTCGATATTACGATTAAAGTTTCCGTCGTCCCGAATTCAATGAGAATGTATGCCGTGTAGTAGTAGTTGGTATCCTCCCACTTGATATCGGGGTATACAACAAAATCTTTAAGCTTTCCATGCGGAAAATGGTGTCAAAGCAATGGACACTCGACGTGCGCTTATAGAAATACATCGAGGGACGATCGACGTTTAGGTATTTGCAGCTCCGTTAGCCTTTCGCCGTGGAATACATTTATGATTAACGGAAAACTCGGACGAGAGACACTCAACAACGCGATATCGCGTTGCCGATTCCTTCGTCTTTACATCTCTATATCTCGTAAAAACTCCGAAAAAAAAAAATGGCTGACTAATGGCATTTGAATCGTCGAAAGCTTCAGCGTAATTTTGCGTGTCACGAATGAAAGTAAAACTTTTACTTTCCACGTCTCGCTACGCTCGCGGGACGCGATGCCACCGACAGTACAGTTACGGAACTTCGAGGACAATATTAGTCGATCGCAATCGACGAGAATTGATTGAGTTATTTCACATTTATGTTATCGCGATTGAGAGTCACGGATAACGTGTACACAGTTAATTAGTCAGCGGAGGTCGAACGCATTATATGCGCATATGATTAATGCGCACGTAATTAATGAAATGAGACTTCGCAACGATGTGCTTAACTTCTGTTCTCTCGACTTTCGTTGTCTGATTTTTCGATTATCGAAGCCGAATTGTCAGAATATGAAATTTATATAGAAAAAGTCATTTTTCTCGCAATATATACGATTTTTCTTACCATTTTTTGTTTTTCTACGTTTTTTAAAGATAATAGCGGAAAATTTCAATTAATGACTGAAAAAAGTGATAAATCAGACACTCTTAATTTTTTCGATTGCTATTACGATATTTCCTTCGCGGAAACATAAAAAAATGTATTTATTTTTTTCATTTTTTTTTTTTCGATTTTATTATTTTTTTGAATTTTGAAAATAAATTTATTTAAATTTTCTATGCAGAAAAACCGTAACAAGTTCGTAATTTTTTCGTCATGTGACATTATCTCAAAATCGCGTATTTTATTGTCATTTTTATAGCGTTATAAACTCGTGGCGCAGAGAGTACATATTTTTTCATTCTTTTTTTTCGATTTTATTATTTTTTTGAATTTTGAAAATAAATTTATTTAAATTTTCTATGCAGAAAAACCGTAACAAGTCCGTAATTTTTTCGTCATGTGGCATTATCTCAAATTCGCGTATTTTATTGTCATTTTTATAGCGTTATAAACTCGTGGCGCATAGAGTACATATATAGACGAAAAGACACGCGCAACATTCGTGTACTTGTGCGGTACGAAGTATCGTAGCCTACGACGCGCGACTGTTTGCTCATTGGTTTCAATTGCTGGGGACTGAGAGAGTTCCGTCGCTCTCTATGGGAATGTGTTGTAAAATGATGTCCAGCAGAAATGGGCAAAGGACTTAAAAAAAAAAAAAAAAAAAAAAAAAAAAAAAGAACGAGAATTTTATGGCAAAACTGCAGCTGCGAGTGCTGTCGTAAAAATTACGCCAACGTAAGCAGAACGCATTACTCCAAACTTCTCCGATATTACAAAACAATAAATTTCACTTTTGTTTTATCGAAATAATTTCTCGAATGATTGTTCAGTAGCGTCATAACGCACCGCACTGATACTTTTATCCGGTATAAAGCAACAATTGCCGAGTTATAGCGCAGTTGGCAATAGCCGCGAGAAAGGAAATGCGAACGATTAAGTCCGATGTTCCAACGGCGTTGATACGTGTAATTAAATTTTTTTTTTTTTTTTCGATCGATTTCCCCTCATTCGCGATCGAAGATAATTGGTCGATGGGCTCTAAAAAAATTCTTTGCAACGCGATGTATTACTCAGCCGATTTCTTCGTAATCGTGAATTCGCGAGTATCGAAGTTTTATCGTTCGATCTTTCGAGAGCTACGAGTCGTTTTTACCGTCCGCCATTGTTGCAATCGCCTAAAGTTTCGTTTCTTTTCGTTGCAACGTGTGCAAATTAGGATTCATCAATGCGAAGGGGGAAATTTTGATGTCGTCCACTTTGGGATGAGTACGTGTCTCGGGGGGTCTTGTGGGGTCGTGTGCACGAGTGCGCGAGTACCGCGAACCACCCACGCGAGCGACGATTGACAAATTCAACGAGCAATCATCTCCTCATCGCACCGAAGTACCGATAATTACAGCGCACTTGAGAAGTACGTTCGGTGCGTGTCAACGCCCGTTGTCATTGTCGAATGCACCGAATTCGACTGCGAAATATCGCTTATTATTCTGATTAAATGATTGACGAAAAAAAAAAAAAAAAAAAAATTAATGTCGGCGAATCGCGTAGTTTTAAACGAAATTCTTCGATTCTATTCGATTTTTTTCAATTATTTTCGAGTTTTTTCAAAAAATATTTAAAAAAATCGAATTATTCGAACATTAAAACGATTTATTTGAAATTTCGAATATTTTCACATCGATACATATATCGATGTTTCTGGATGCGCCTCGTGAAGAGGAAACCGCGCCTATCGCCCGATTTTTTGATATCGACATTTCCAATGCAAATAATCGAAAAAAAAAATCGAAATAATCGTAAAAAAAAAAATGGACATTTCTCGCGATGGTTGACGACGAGAGATCGTCATTTGAATTCATGACTCGTACGGAGTGCGTATATATGCTGTTACACGATACAGTTTATCCGGAGGTCACGACACTCGGCGGAATAGCCGTAATACTTATTTGTATCGTTGACACGATGTTCACGTAGCGCATCAAGTAGTGTGTCCGTTGATATGCTAAGCCGCGCCCTTTACAAACAGGCGAATTGCCTCTATCATTCGGTGAAACATTATAGAATAAATAAACGATATTCTTTTGTTTGGAATTATGCAATGCAACCTCCATTATCCGGGTCAACCGGGATCATCGTGCGTGGTGACCGTCGATGATCCGAAATCTATCATAACGCGATTTTCGGCGATAGAAAAAAAATTGCGCGCGTAAGAGTAAAAAAAATCGGACTTTTTTTTTTTTTTTTTTTTTTTTTTTTAATTTTTCGTAATGTTCATTTTTTTTTTTTTTTTTTTTCCAGATTATTTCAAATTATTTTATTTAATTTTTTTTTTTTTTCAAATTTTTTCGTAGTTTTTGTTACTTCATTTGAAAATGATTGCCATTGCTTTATTTTTTTATTTTTTTTAACGTATTTATCGATGAAAATATGTTATTCCGTGTTGTTAAAAATAATTCAATCGGATTCGAAAATGTTTTCGATCTTTTTGAATTATTTTACCGTTATTTCTCGATCCGTTTCCCGGTGTGTAATTTCAAACGAATATGACACTCAATTCGATGATTCTTTCGCGCGAAGAACCTTGGAAAACAGGTTTTCGAGTGGTTTTTGAACACAAGAAATACTCGGCGAGGGGTTCCCTTTTTTACGCAGCAAAACAAGAATACGCATAGCGTCCTCTGCAAACGACGACGGAATTTGTTTGTTTGAAAAGTTCCTTTCTACTATCAGTTGACAATGCGGTAAAAAAAAAAAAGAAAAATTGCAATATTGTATTTTGTTTTCGCTCTCGCGAGTCGCTAATTACACGACTTGCTTCGCCTGTGTACAGTATAGTCGTAGCAATTAGACGGTGAGTAGGTAATTATGAAAACACTTTCGCGAATTGTTGTCAGTAGAGCGTAGAATGTCAAATGAAATAAAAAATTTATATTCGAAAAAAAAAAAAAAAAAAAAAAAATTTAAATATAAAAATAAAAATATTATTACGATTATTTCATTTTTCATTTAATGAAAAAATTATCTATATAGTGATATATGTAATAAAAATAAAATTTGAAAATATTAATAAATTCGGATTTTCACGATTTATTCGTCGTTTTATTCATTTTTCAAAATATTTGGCATTAAATATAAATAAATATATGTTTTTCATATTAAAAAAAAAAAAAAAATTTACTACCATTTTTTTTTTCGTAATTTTCATATTTAAAATTTTTTTTTTTAATTTTATCTACGAGATGCGGAAAGCACGGGGATTCTGGAGTTCCGGTTGCGTCGCATCCTCTAACTCGCCTCTCGTTATTTATTTTGCACGGATCTCCATGCGAACGTTCATCTCCGGCACACATAGGAAAGTCACCGCGTACATCGTTGCGTTCGCGTGTTTCGTCTCAATTATAATACGCAAGTTGAAACACTCGGCAAATGCAGAGTAGGCTAATTAATGGTAACGACAATAACGAGACGGGCGAAGAAGTTTCGCGCAATTATCAACGTTTGAGTGTTAAGTGACTCCATCTCTACCCGCGTTACGGTGCGAAACTTTTTTTTTCGATTTTTTTTTTTTTTTTTTTTTTTTTTTTTTTTCGCCGCGAAGTAAAGCAAAGTATCGGTGGAACTTTAGCGAATTTAGTAGTCCAGTGTCGCCACCGTGTCAAAAGAAATAGATTCGCCGTAAAATCCGGTGGTCATCGCGGTTTTTATTCGCCCCGAAGCTCCCTGCGCTTCTGACCCACTTTTACGGTACGACCCACTTTCGGACTTTTTCATTTCTTCCTTTAGTTATCTCGTCCTCCCAAAAAAAAAAAAAAAAAAAAAAAAAAAAAAAAATAGAGGAGCGGTGACCCAGTTTCGCGATCAAGTGGCGCTGGACTCGTGCGAACGAAAAAGAGCTCCACCAGCAGCCCGCGGGACTTTATCCCGTATGGAATAATAGTTCTCAGCGCGTAGTACCCGCCACCCGTGTCGCGTTGAATCCTTTTACTTCGTTTTTTTCACTATTCTATTCCTTTAAGACACTTTTCTTCACAACTTTCCCAGTGGCCTTCTAAAAACGCTCTTTCAGCACCTTGGCGACCCGACTTTTCGGCATTGACGCGAAAAATGGACCATTCATTTTTTTTTCGTCATTCAATTTTTCTTTCAACTGCATTCACGCGGAAGCATAAAGCGAGCAAAGGGCAGTTGCATTTTTGGATTTCAAAAAATCGGTAGCGAAACATCGTAATATCGTAAAACGCGAAAATTGATACTAAAAAAAAAAAAAAAAAAAAAAAAAAAAAAAATTGCCGAGAAGGGGGAGCGGTGGCTATCGCGAGAAAATTCGGAATGCGGAGAATCCGGGGCGATCGATAGTATGGTACACCGTGTTATACGGGCGCCAGTCGGGCAGATCCCGGAGGACATAACCCGGGAAAACCGACTTTTTCTTATTTTTATATTTCTTTTCTATCATCGATATACGTTTTTCCACTAAAACTCGGAGCGCTGGAGATCGCGGTTTATCCAATGTTCGGAAAGAACGAAAGGAATGCCGATAAATTTAATGATTATCGGTTTCACCGCAATTTTTCGCATCGACCAAATTTCCCGAATGCGGAAAGTGTTTCGATGGACCAAATTTTTTTTTTTTCGCTCGGATACTCTGCACCGTATTTCGACCAAAAAATAATAATAATAATAATAATAACAAACGATATATTAAAAAAAAAAAAAAATTAACGATTTATTAATATCCTGAAAAATATATTATTATTATTATATTTTCATTAATTTTTTATTAATAATAATAATATAATAATCGATTGCCGAATCGATTTATTCAATATATTTCGATCGGCGAAATTATCTAATAAACCGAAATGGATAAAGTTAAAGAGTTTTTGGAGTCAATTGACGAAGAAAAAAGTCGATACAAAGCCTATCGCTGTGTACTCCTTTCGACCACCTGTTCGCTTCGTTATTTTTCTCGCGTGGGACTCTACACGCGATTTGGCGTTTCGCCAAATATCTATCGTCCGATCGGAACTTCCACATCGCGCGTCTATACTTCTCCGGGTATTATAGCAGAGTTCTATTTTCTTTTGGCATCTATTGCGAGACTACGGGGGACGGAGATGCGGCGGTGAAACCGAAAAAACGACGAAAAAAAAATGAAAAAAAAAAAAAAAAAAAAGATCGGAATCTTCGTCTCCACCGCGAATGGCATCGCGCGTTCTACTTGGCAAATTTCCTAAAGTTCACTATCGGTCTTTTCGTTTTCTCAAATTTTCTTGACCTCCGGCAATATCTTCGCGAATTGTCCAACCGGTGGGTCTCACGAGAAATCGAATAGCCATTGGAACGGCTGCCAATAGACATTCGATTTCGCGTTCCGACACTTTCGATTATCATATTTCAGATGCGATAAAACTATATATAAGGTAATTTTAAATAATTTAAATTAAAAAAAAAAAATTTAATGAAGAAAAATCGAATAATTTGAATTTTTATTCAATTGATTCGATTTTTTTTTTTTTTCGATTTTGTTCGATTTTTTTTTTTTTTTTTTCGATTTTCTCGATTTTTTTTTTTTTTTCGATTTTGTTTGAGTTTTTTTTGCTGCCGATAAAAAAAAGTAGTAAATGCAAATATAAAAATGAAAACTCACCAAAATATCGGTTTCGTCGACTTTGCTGATGAGATCCGTGAAGGAACTTCGATCGGCCAATAGCCATATTCCGACGGTAAGCGCCGCGCCACCGGCGAGCTGAAAGGATAGAAAAGATATATGTATACATATAATACGAATAGTTCGTATTATATGGATGCATTATGCACACCAAGTGAACGAGCGGCCGATTCGCTTCGGCGATCTCGAGGACATTAGAAGAGACGCGCGCCATAGACCTCTCCGTTGTGTATTGTAAAAACGCGCAAAAGCCTACTATACGCCTTCGCGACTTCCCTCGTCAGAGATTCGAACGGCTCGATGCCTAAACGGAGAACGCAACTCGTTCGCGAACGACTCGTCGCGTTCCCCGGCGGAGAATCGCGAGAGACAATGGACACTCTTTCGAAGGCGCGGATTCATTTTTCTATGCGCTTTTAGATATATATACTTCGAGTGCCATATTACAGTCTTATAAAAGAGAAGATAGTCGGCTGAGAAGAAAAAAAAAAAAAAAAAAAAAAAAAAAAAAGACAATGCTGTTGCGCTTCGTCGGTTTCGACTCCACGTCGACTCTTCTCGCGGCGATATTACATCGATAAATGTACTCACGAAGAAGGCGAAGTTGAAGAAGCAAAGGAAATACTTGGCGCACTGCGATGCGCAACCCATCTTCGTTTCAGTCTTTGACTACAAGATCTGCAACAGGAAAAAAAAAAAAACAAACATTTTAACATCAACAACTTAATAATTATTAATTTTTTTAATTAATTATTAGTATTTTTATTATTAATAATAATGCAGCGATTAATGTAATTCATTTTTAATTAAGAATTTTTTTATTTTTCTTTTTATTTCATTATCGCGGTTTTTTCGACCTATCGATTTAAAACATCGCGCAAAATCTGGATTTTTCGTATTTAGCACCGAATTCGACGAAACTAAATACGGCGTTTTCCAATTTTTTTAATTTTTCAACAGTTACTGACATTTTTAATTTTCATTATTGTGGTATTTTTTTTTTTTTTTTTTTTTCGTATAGTAACTTTTACACGATCCATTTTGCCTCGATGGTCCGTATTACCCCCGTATTATTCATATAATTTTTTTTTTCAATTAAATATGAATTCGATTTAGAAGTTCGGCATACGGAGTCGATTGACGAATTTCGAATTCGTAAGAGTTGAATTTTACGAGAGTTCCGAGGAGAGGTATAAATGGAGCGTCGCGTGAGCCAAGCAAACGGTGGCCACTATCGTCTCTCTCTCCACTTCCGTATACTGCAACTATATACCGCATACATAGCCGGAGTGGAGTCACTCTGCTCTAGTATTTGGCACGGAGCCAAATACGTCTTTGCAAACCTCCAGTGAGTTTCTCGGCCAGTGGCACATTTTCGCATTTGTCAACACGACGAACGCGATGTATACGCGAAACTCTATGGACCAACGACTCTCACAGCATCCATCTGATTCCTCGGAGTGTTTATTTAATTGCAAGCAATTTTGCGCGTACGGAACATAGGATATGTATCAACGGCGATGTTTATTAATTAATACATCGCGAATAGGAGTTACAGATGAATTTCCATGTGTTCCATTTTCATGAATGATCTCACTGTACCCAATCGTAGTCAAGTGTTGGCGAACGGGTCGGTAATTAATGTTAGTTGCATCGGCGTGTTAAGTGGGATTGCGCGTGGGGCGCTTTATGTCGCTTTAGAAGCTGATATTCCTATATAAATACATATATATATATATATATATATATATAGTATATGTGTTTTGTATCGCGAAAGGAAGCTCCGCGACTAGTTCTCCTTCGTTCCGCTCGAACTTGGCGATTTTCCAAGCTTCGTTACGCTTATTTGTCCTGTAAACACGTGGCGGCGAACAATGTGGAAAACATCGCGGAAACTCGGTACATCGATATCAAAGTTCGAACCGTTGCAACATTATTCTCCGGAGACTAACGAAATTTTTTACAAATATGTATATAGCGATGTTTTTTCATCATTTTCGCAATAATAGTCTATTTGTATTCGGAATGTTTTTTTTTTTTTTTTTTTTTTTTTTTTAAGAATGACTATCACATTACGGAATGTTTTGCACTGCTGCCTCGTAATTTCGAACGATGTATCGATAATCGATTTTTTTTTTCGCTTCCGGCGGCTCTTTTAATAATTATTGAAAATTATTATTATTATTGATAAATTTTTTTTAATTAACTTTCGAAGTTTTCGAGAAAAAAAAATCAAAATTCACGCGATTTTTATTTATTTTCGAAATGTTGTGGAAAATATGGAAATTTATATGTTACGGAGAAAAAATAGGAAAATAATAATAAAAATATAAATTTTTTTTTTTTTTGTTATTTATTAAAAATGAAAAATGCAGCGATACGTATCCATGGCGCATCCGTTGGAGCGATAAAAATTTACGAGGACAGAAAGGAAGCGTGTCGCGTCGATTGTCGATGTACTGTCGCGTTCTTTGGAGGTCATAGAAGTATAGACTCAGTACGTTGACGTACGATTATAGAGGATAATCCCAGCAGTCACGCAGCTCTCCCGTTCGATGCAAAATGGGCTTTGCGCAGTCATCGTCGAAACAACGGATCTCGCGATAGGGAATCCTTCGTCGTATTACACACATATATCGCTCGTATTTCTCTCGAACATAAAGAGAGAGAATACGCGGGCTAAACGCCTATGCGTGACGACACCGATGCCACGGAAACACGTGGCGCGCGACAATCGCGTGTATTGCATTTCTCAGTTATGGGTTTACGGAATATTGAATTGCGGGAGTGCAGAACACGGTGATCGTTATTATCGAATATCGATATCGCGACTATATAACTCCGAGAGATGCGTTTGTCTATTGACTGAAATTTTTTTCTGAATTTTTTTTTATTTTTTTTTAAATTATTTTCGAGATTTTTGATGGCGAAAAATAATGATGAAGCAATCAGCAACGTTGTGTTTCGTAATTTTTTTTTTTTTTTTTCATCGTCTATACCGTCGATAACGGAGTTCGCGATGTTTATTGAGAATTCCGCGCGCATCCCGAACACACGATGCGCGGGAACGAAACGCGACAAATCGATCACGTGAATAATTTAAAAGCGGATATTGGTTACAAGAGAAGTTACTCCATCGACAGAGTCGACAATCAAACTCCCTGTGTCCCAGTGCCGAGTTTTGTACGACGTGCTTTACTGCGACGCGGAACGAGCAATCGCGCGCTACTCGCGCTGAATGCAAAATCGTCGAAATTCCATTTTCGACTCGGAAGAACGTGTTCGAGAAACTGCACATCTCTGGCATGAAATTTTCTCGATGTATCGACTGTTTCGCGAGTGTAAAATTTATTCAAGACGCTTATTGCATAATATCGCGCGAGTTTAGCGTGTCAAACACGCGACGCAAATTTTTTTTTTTTTTTTTTTTTTTTTTTCGTCAATACCGTTGTCGGTAAAAACGCTTCGGAAAATTGTTCTCGGAACGATTGAGTTCACACCATAAACGGGGAAAAGTACGAGAAAATGAGTATCGAGTATCGAGTTCCGTAAGAAATATATGGTACAGCGAAAGAGGATAGTAAAGAGGAACGAGCGAATGATAGAAAAAAAAGCGGCAAGCGGTACCGGATCCGGATGGGTTCGTTCGCGGAAAAGAGTTGCCTTCGAGACGATGTGTAAACGGCGACGAACCGTCTCGATTATGGCGGCATTGAGTGTATATATAAGTAAAAGACTCTTGTGCGGCGCTCGGCTCGTTTGTCGCAACGACAGACATCGCCTCAAGAAGATTCGAGTTACAGAAATTCTCGAGTCTCTCGAGATGACGATGCAATGAGGAAAGGAGAGAGGATGGGTCGACGATCTCCAACCGACTGACGAGACCATCAGATTCACGGGGAAAAGTAGAACGCTTCACTGGGAAGTCAACATACACGTCGCCGACCCTGATAATCCTTCGACACTTCGTTCTCCCGATCGAGATACGGTAGTGACGATTGTGATTTTCGTTTTATTCCTCATAGAAGCGTTGTTTTGATTAAAAAAAAAAAAATTCTCGCGGTTTTCATAAAAACGATGTTAAAAAAAAAAAAAAAAAAAAAAAAAAAACTACGAAAAATTAATATTTCCAGTGTTCATTTTTTTTTTTTTCATAAATTCGCGATATTGCAAAAAATTTTTTTTTTTTTTTTCATTTAAAAAAAAATTATTAATTAATAGTAATTTATTAATAAACAATTTTTTTTTCGTTTTATTTAATTTTCGGAATTTTTGGAGCAATGCACACGCTATAATTACGAAATGAGGACCGGTCACGGTTTCTTGATAGATTTCACTACTCTAAAAAGAAAGTTTAGTACCGCATACTTTAGAATTGTAACAGCATTGTTACGTAACGTACTATAAATACAGTTAGCGAGTGCATTATGCTTTCATTCGCAGGATCTTCCGGTTGAATTCGAAGCGGAAGGTGACAGAGGAAAACCGGAAATTCCGCCAACGAAGCGTAACGCCATTCGCGCGGTTCTATAATAATAAAGAAAATGAACCCGTGGCAGTAGGTCAGTGCCGGCGGGAGGGTCGTTTCGGCTATCCTGCGCCGGTACCTCTATATACCTAATAAACTCGGACACGATATCCCGGTGAATAAACGCTCACCGGTACGAAGGAGTCAAACACCTCAATTTATATACCTAACCGAGTTAAAGAGCACATCTCGACCCCTCCATTTTTCTTCGCGTTGCTACAGTGAACACGCAGGGAAAAAGGGGGCAAAATGGATCAACTAAAAACTACAGACGCGTTGTCATGATTTTGGAGGTACGAAGAGACTGTTAATTACCGAATTAAATTAATAAAAAATATTTTGCGAATCCGAAAAAAAAAAAAAAAATTCATTTCGGGGGCAAAATAAAATAAAAATTTAATAAATAAAATAATAAAAAATTTCGTTAATTTAAATTAAAAAATTTAATCGCGGCTTTCGTAATTGGCATCGTATTTGGGTATCGAGTTCGACGCAAATGACTACAGCTGTTCGTATTCTAATCATTTTTTTTTATTTATCAAACAATGACTGACAATTTTAACTCTTAATTTTGGGAAAACCCATTATTTTCCCTCTGTATCGATGTTACGTTTTTTTGGTCCATTTTTTTTTCCGGTGGTCCATATTGCCCCATTCTTCTCTATCAATACGCTGCACAGGTGTACGTATCACTCGGAGAGCGTCCCGTATATCCCATCACGCGAAACGGCGTTTTGGACTATCGCCAAAAAGTTTGACTCCGCGTTTTCGCGAATTTCTCCATTTTTTTTTTTTTTTTTTTTTTTTTTTTTTTTTTTTTTTTTTTTTCTATTCAGCGGTATCCCGGACCTCCGGTATTCAGCGCACGTTAGAGTCGCCTATAGTTTCGGCAAATATACGATTCTCAATGTTTGTCCTCTCGCGTTCAACTTGCCGTTCCCCGAGGAGAGAGGCGGCGGGGAGGGGGGGAGGGGGGTGTTTTGTACGTGTGCGCCAATTCGAGTGACCCAGCGGGATATGCCGGGATGCTGGCACCGGGATAACCCGACCATCGGATGGGTGCAACGACCGAAACCTACGGAGCCATGGATTCGCCGAAACGAGGTCAGCCAGGATGCGCCATTGGCTTTTTGCTACATCGACTTGCCATTTTTTTTAACCTTCTCGATATCTCTTAATTTTAGTTCCATACCTTACCGCACACAACACCGTACCTTTCGACACACGCCGCGAGACTATTTCTTAATCGATTAAAAATTTTTTTTCGTCGCGACTCCTGAATTTTTATGAAAATTATTTACTTATTTATTATTATCAATAATAATGATAAAAAAAATTATTATCATGATTATTATTATTATTAATTAAATAAATAAATTATTATTTTATATATTAATTGAATAAAATAATTCATTATTTATTTAATAATTAATAAGTAATTTATTTTTATTTGTTGTTATTGTTATTATTTCTACGAAAAAAAAAATTCCGAAAAAAAATTTCAATTTTTTTTTTTTTTTTTTTTTTTTTCGATTTTTCAAGGTTTTCCGAGTTTTGCCGTAAAAAGGGTTCAACACCCTCGTCGTTGCATCGAAAAATGTTAGAGGGGTTGTAAACCGTTAACACCGTTCCATTGCCTCTGTTTCATTGAGCTGCAAATCGACAAAACGAGACAAGAAACGGTAGTCGAAAGAGAGACGAAGCTCTTCAAAGAAACGAAGCCACGTCGCGCGTCGGCTTCCCATTGTTTTTTTTTTTTTTTTTTCCTGAAATTCAAGATCTCTTCGCCTGACGCTTCGTTACTGCAACTGCGTACTGCGTACTATGAAACTATCATTATCCACACTTCGAAATAAGAGACAGAAGATATTTTTTTTCACGCGTTCAATTCTCCTATATGTGAGAAGACAATTTGCTCCGTATTCGTAGCTTTTCCATAGTATTATCGCCGCTTCGCAGCGAAGCAATACATTAACGCAATACTGAGATATTCTTTCGCGTGCAAATGCCATCGAGAGGCCGAGCGAACGTGGAGAACGTTTGCACGCTGCAGTTATGCTCCGCGATATATAGTGTACAGAGGCATCGGCGGCGATGTTTCTCTTCCTCGCCAAAGGAGGCAAAAGTACATCCCACGATGCAGGAAACATTTACCAAATACGTTAGGCGCGCCTCAGCGGTGTTATTCTCACGGGATCTCTCATTCACCAACACGCATGCGTACGACAATGTATATATATTGTATTTATATATATAAATTTATGATAATGATACTGAAATAACAATCACGTGACACAGCTACACAGCTGCACTCTCACGGTATCACAATGGGAGTCGAGGGGATCGCAATCTGTAATTAATGACGGAGACAGAGACGAGAAGAAAGAGAAAGATGAACACCGAACTCTATCCGAGGCGCCGAACACTCCGAGGAGGACGAGGTCGACGTACGTACATAGGTATGTGGACGTTATGTACCTTATCCTCCGTACGCTCTTTACATAATCCCTATTATCGAACGAATCGCATGGCACGAGCGACCGGTCGCTCGGTTTCGCGCGAACGACGATCCTTTCCGGATTTTACGGTATTATTCCTAATGATTTATGGATGAATAAATTCAATGAAATATCGAAGAATTTTTTTTTTTTTTTTTTTTTTTCGGAAAGTTTTTCGATGTTTATATTATAAGGTTGAGATATCGACAATTTGGATTATGGAGTCTAACAGCCGAACGTAAAATTCGAAGATATTTCAGACGTTTTCTGACGCGAAATAAAAATCAAAGGAAAGGTTCACCGTTCATCCTTTGATATTTTTTTTTTTTTTTTTTTTTTTTTTTTTCGTACTGTAATAAGGAGATTACCGATCGCGGGATTTTGAATTTCGAAATACCAATTTACTCTGCCGATTTTCATGATTTTTTTTCGGGTCACGTAATTTCATGACATTTAAGAAATTTCGTGATTTTTCAGCTCGACGAAGCCGCCGATTATTCTTCGCTTGTTTTACCGACACGAATCTCTCGGTGCAAATTTTCACGCGAAAAGCTTCGCGGATAACTTAGCCGCTTATGCTCCGCGCGGACTTCTATCCTCGCGCTCGTCCCATCGCGTAAGCCGGATCGACGTAATAGCTTCCTGATTATTCGCGCGCGCAGCGTCAGCTGATTCTCATCTGCACGCAGTGTCTACAACGTTCCAACGGCATTATATGTATCGGTACAGTGCACACAGAGGTGGCGGACTGCCGGTGTGGCCGCCGATGAAAGTGCATTCCATTGGAAGGTCGAGACAGATCGCGTTGCATCGAACGCCCGCCCCGAGCTCTCGGGAAAACTTCCACTGGGCTATGGATATGTATGCAGACACGTGGGAATTCCTCGTTAACACGGAAGTTCCAGTGCGCGCGTTAATCTCGACAATTAGTTCGCGAGAAATTTAACCGATCGACGACGACGCGGTAAAATCGAAAATTTCGGACAGTGACTCTGGCAATCGAAAAAATTGCTTTCTTTATTAATAAAAATCAATTAAAGTGAACATTACTTCACTTAAATTGAATTTTATCAACGTAATTCTTCAATTTTCCATATTCACCGAGTGGAAATCTTCGATCTTTTTTTCTACTGCTCTTTTTGACTACTACTTGAATTTTCTGGTTTTTTCAATCTATTTTCGCAATTATGTGCGTTTCAACTCGCCCCGGTCTTCCTTACTTGCATTTTCTCGGTTTTTTCGATCTATTTTCCCAACTATGTGCGTTTCAAGTCGCCCCGGTCTCCTTTACTTGATTTTTTTCATTTTTTTCGATCTATTTTCGCAACTATGTGTGTTTCAACTCGCCCCGGTATCCTTTACTTGAATTTTCTCATTTTTTTCGATCTATTTTCGCAATTACGTGTGTTTCAACTCGCCCCGGTCTCCTTTACTTGAATTTTCTCATTTTTTTCGATCTATTTTCGCAATTACGTGTGTTTCAACTCGCCCCGGTCTTCCCTACGTAATTTTTTTTTTTTTTTTTTTTTTTTTTTTTTCATTTCATTTTTGTACCGCGTGTCTTTCAACTCTCTTCGGTCTCTCTGCTTGAACTTTTGCTTTTTCTTTTCCAATCCATTTTTTTTATTGATTTCGCTCGAGTCGATTCTGTGCAGCAGAATCCTTGAGAGTGGAAAGAAAACCTGTTTACACCTTCGGGCACCGTTTGCCCCGGTCCTACACGCGTACTTATGTTCAGTTCGACGACGTTCTCGGCCATCTGCATCCCGGCGCTGAGAGAGACAGAGGCACAACATTCCAGAGCGGAATGCGTGCGTCTTCCACGCTCCGCGATAACCCTCTCGCATCGATTCTTTTTGCTTTGTTTTTTTTTCTTTTTTTTTTTTTCCACAAGCGGTTTTTTTCGCGTCACACCTGCCAGCGATATCCGTCGCGAAGGACCGCCCTGAATTTCGGAGCGTTTATAACGTTTCTGTGCTCAACGCGCATCGGCAAATTTTTCAAGACGCGGAGAACGGGGCGATTTGAAACAGACGCTGTAAAACATCGTAAATTTCACGCGGAAAGTATGGCACTCTGGAAAATTGCTGAACACAGTATGCAATACGATTCCATAGAGTTTCATACTCGCCGAGTGAACTCTTCGATGTTTTCTGCAGCGTTTATTCCGATTTTCTCTGTGTTTCAAATAGCCCCGGTCTTCACTATCCTACAAATCCTCATAACAGTGAATGAAGAATTGATGACTAAACAAGTTTTAGTCGGCATTGAAATACTCGACAGCAGCTCTTCGCTGTCATCGCGACTATAATAATTCTCGTTATTCGCGACACGGTTCAAACGCAACGACTGCGACGACAGTCTTAAAAATATTGCCGAGAATCGTACTTGACGCTCTTCCAACGAGAGTTGAATGCGATGCAGTCGCGTGATTGTAAAAGGCAAAAGAAAAAAAAAAAAAAAAAAAAAAACATCGTCTCACACTCGTTACGGCCATTGGCCAGAGGGGGACATGTCGTCGACGCGGCAATCGTACCCGAGGAGTTTTCTTTGTACCAACTAATACGTGCCGAGCCATTGAAGACGCATCCGCGCACGTGCGTAGCTTATTGCTTCGTTTTTTTTTTTTTTTTTTTTTTTTTTTTTTTTCTTGCGCGTTGATACAAAACAAAGTCGAGACGAGGAGCAGAGACGCAGAAGAGAAAAAAAAAAAAAAAATAGGAAAGACGTAGTTTAGAAGAGATGCACAGCAGAACGGAAATGATGATACCGAAGGAGCAGATCCCGCGTGGGTTGGCGGGACCTCTGCGCTCTTCTCTCGTTGAGTTACGTCGCTTTAGCCTCTGCATTTGCTTTGCCCTGTTGATTCGTATATACGTGCGTAGGCACTCGCGAGAGTGCGTAAACACGCGGATATATGTGTACTTATAGAGCTTTATATACATTAAAGAAGAAAGCATTGAATGCGAAGACCGGTTGAGCGAAGAGACGCAGAACGACTCTGACGCGTTCGCTACTATCCTTCTTCGTCAGTCGTGATGCCTTTAAGCGGTAAAAACACGTCGACAAGCGTGGAACGACAATGAACGAGTAGTCGACTCGAAATTATCCACTGTTCGTGCTAATAGTTAAATCATTCATTAAGCCAACGAGACGAGAGAGAACGCAAGGATCTTACCATCGCGTTCCTCGGTCACGTATGTGCCTTGTAATTCTTCCGGATGCAACTAATCTATGGAGAGGTTCTACTAGATAGCAAAAGGGATAGCACCGTACGGTATTATTACGCGAGAGATTACATAGACCCCGGAAAAATAAAATAAAATAGGCGATTATAGTCGAGAGTGGGAGTTCCGGCGAAGTGTATTAAACTCGAGAGGCCATTCATCCAATTAATTTATTAATAAATACCAAAGTATCATTTTTTTTTTTTTTTTTTTTTTTTTTTTTTTTTTTTTTTCGATTGTTATTTCCTACTGCTGATAACAACGTTGCGAAAAAGTCGCGACACGTGACTTTGTGTTTTTGTTTACGCGACATCCATGCGTAGGGGTCGGTAAAATACGAGTAATTGGTCATCTGAACGATGATTCGTTTCGTGCTGAATTACCGTATCATTTGTATTAATTTAGCGGCGTTCATTGTTCACCATCGAGGCTCCCTGGTAACTTTTTTAATTTATTCGTAAATCGCTTGGTATATAGTGACCACGCGGACGTATGCGTAATCGTTGGCGAAAGTGAGCATCGCGGTCGCGTGAATGCGCATTTATGTGAACGCCGTTTGAAAAAAAAATCAATATAGCGTGAATCTCGGATCTTTCGCTACGCTTCGCTGACACAAAGGAAAAGTGAGAAACCCCCACGATGTGGGGTTTCCTCTGTCTAAATGGTGGAACGTCACGCGGAGCGACGAATCTCTCCCCCGTCGACGGGAACTCTAACCGTTTGCGAAGAAAAATAGACTTTTATCGTACTATTCAAAAATCGAGGCGAGGATTCTGGAACATCGGAGAACGACTCGCGACGAGAGGTCTGAACTCGAATCGTAAGATTAACGAGAATCGATTATATCGATTAATGATCCACGAAGGAAACTCACGCAGCGCCGACGCGAAAAACGAGAACAACTCTTACTTCGCTGATGCAAAAGAATATGACTACGAAACGCAGTGGCGTCTCTTTGCAGAAAGAATGAAAACGTTTTCAGAAATTGCAGTCACAAAGGAAATGACAAAAAATAGCATCAATTTATACTATTTTTTGTTTCTTCGCTGTTTTCTCGTAGTCGTTGATTAGTTACCTGTAGCAGTTGATTTACTGACGATTTGGATAGACTAATCGAAAGTTCGCCATCACGGAAACCGGTTAATCAGTTGGATTTACGGTTGGATTGCTTGGATTTGGTTTTGATTTAAAAAAAATACCCTAAACACCCTTCGCTTCTACTTAAGGAACAGTTGGCTTACAGTTGGAATCGAAAAACCAACCGGTAATCAATCTTCAAAAGCTTAGGATAGCAGTTAATTGGAAGCCGCAATCGCCATTTTACTTTTCAAAGCCTTCAATTCAAACCCATGATGAAGGCATTGCTCATCATTTCAATAATACGAATCCACCGCCATAAACATCGCGGTGCACCCTCTGCATGTGCAACTCGCCAGAGAGTCCCAGAATAACATTGTCCATCCATCACGAAACACGCGAGTTTCGTATTCCTCACTGTGCCAAACGGGAATCTAATTCGATCGCAAATCTTCACAGACCCTATGCGATCTAAAAAAAAAACCATCCCTTGCATCGCTGTATGCAAAACTTCCTCATTTATTTGACCTTTCGTGGGATCGATATTATTTCCAACGGTACGAAAGTGCAACGCGTTCAAAGTAACATTACGAATGTTTAATAATAGAAAAACTTATAATGAGTCATACAGAGTACTGGTAAATAACATGATAAGGGTGGCATGGAGACCTCTGTTATTAAATTATATGTAGGGGAAGAGACTATGACAACGCTATCCAATGCACAAAGGGGGAAAAAAATATAAATTGTCTGTCGTGTCCTGCGTTACCATAACGACACGGAAGCGTATCGGATGGGGACAGTGAAGCTGACTACCCTCCTACAAGGGCTGCTAGACGCCATGCAGCAGAGAATGTACTAAACTGAGGGCAGTTTCACTGTTTTAAGGCGTTATAAAGCGAACCTGTACAGTGCCATTGCCCTCGTGCATTACGTGTCTGACCATCCGCTCGTCCATTCGTCCGTCTCTCTGTTTGTCTGTTCTTTCGTCCCTATGCTCCCGACGACGATGACGCGCAGTCACCCCACGGGTTTCGCGAGTATATCGGTGGTACTCGAGTATAGGGGGGGTTCTCGGTTGGAGGATCGCTGATTTCGCTGTATGGGCTCTCGTGCTTCAACCCTCTAATACAGGGGTAAGTTTGACCATCGCTCGCGACTGTATTTCTAAGGCGCAACAACGAAACCGGCTGCCGTACTGGCGAGCGGATCAATTAGATTCATACGAGAACCACCCCTTCGTATTCGCGATCTTTTTCCACACTACCAAAGACAAACTCTGTATGCGCAGTTAATGAGTCCACTATCTTCATCAACTTTGTAAAAAAGAATTATTCATGAGTAGTAATTATAATCACAACATTTTCCCTATGGAAATGTATAATAAATGGTTGCGGTAGAGAATTTCCCACGGGGGTTTCTTCGAGACTGGCGGATAGTTTTGGGCGCAAAATACGCGAGAAAGTGTCTGAAGGAACCCTTTAATGGTACTATCGATTGTTCCCGAAGCGTAGCAGTTTCGAATTGCAGCCGAACCGAACGGTTCTCAACTGCGCGGGATATCCCGCCTCCCGAGTTCACGACTCTAAATGGGGCGTTTATAGATGTGCTAAAGGTTTAGGTACGATGAATATTGCTCGGTTCTGAAAGTGTATTGTTTCGATTTCTCGCTCTGGATAAGTGGTACGATATGCGTGATTGTGTCTTCAGTCTTTAACGGTGATGATGAATTTCTAAAATCCATCAAAGGAACGGCAGAACTGGATATCGCTCGACTAATTAAACATCGAAAAGATAAAGAGGGCGCAACCAATATCTCGATAGTTTGGGAAAAATGCGTACTAAGCAAACGATGCATCGTTTGAGTCACGAATACAGGCGGAGTGTGTCAGTTTATTCGAACGTCCGAGAGAAATCAGCTCAATGGAGATTGCCTAGTCGTTATTATATCCAACGTTACTCCGTTCAGCAACGAGGCGATGCTGATGCTGTGTACATATATATATACATATGCGTACTCCTCGTAATTCAAGCACCCTTCGCTTTCTCACGCTGCCGGCGAAAGTAATACTTCCCGAGATTATTGTCCCTCGCGGGTGCAATGGTTATCTCTCTCGCTCTCCCTCCTTTCCCCTCACGTTCGTTCGGAGTCTGGATAGCATGACCTCAAAAGGCAACAGTGCAACTCCGATTCCTTCGGTATATCGAATATCATATTTATCAAGCAAATTCGATTTATAACGAAGACAAAGGTAAATGCCATCGTGGATTTATTGGATACAAAAACAAAGAAAAGATAAACCAAAAAGAATAACGCCCAACGTGGGGCTCGAACCCACGACCCTGAGATTAAGAGTCTCATGCTCTACCGACTGAGCTAGCCAGGCGAATTAGGTACCCGGGCGGCTCGCCTCTTCTTGAACTCGTTGAGGAGGGTTGCTCCAAAAACCGACTTTTAAAAAAATTTGTGAAAAAAAAATTCTTAAAAAAAGATTCTTGAAAAAAATTTTAAAAAATAAAAATTTTGAAAAAAAAAATTCTTGAAAAAAAATTTTGAAAAAAAAAATTCTTGAAAAAAAATTTTGAAAAAAAAAATTCTTGAAAAAAAATTTTGAAAAAAAAAATTCTTGAAAAAAAATTTTGAAAAAAAAAATTCTTGAAAAAAAAAATTCTTGAAAAAAAATTTTGAAAAAAAAAAATTCTTGAAAAAAAATTTTGAAAAAAAAAATTCTTGAAAAAAAAAATTCTTGAAAAAAAATTTTGAAAAAAAAAATTCTTGAAAAAAAATTTAGAAAAAAAAAATTCTTGAAAAAAAATTTTGAAAAAAAAAATTCTTGAAAAAAACAATTTTGAAAAAAAAAAGTCAACTTTTGTCTCATCGGTTAGCATACTTAATCCATTTACACGTTATCGAAGCGGCTACGATTCGGTATGATGCACATTTATGTATAGAATAAACAAAATCAGCAAAAGTAATCAATACAAACAATTCGTAAAAATACAATAATTCGTAAAAACATTAGAAAATGCATTCTGAAGGCACTTTTTTGTAAAACATTTATATAGAAAATGTTTTTGTCAGCAAATAAACACGATACAATTTTGAATGTATCCTCTTCGCTGGTTATTGGATTTCTCGTTTTCTGTCCCATCCCAACCAACGTCCACTCGTAGTGCAGCATCTTTGTCACGCACTGGCGCCCACCCATATCTCTTGCGCTGTGCCAAGCCTCTCCCATTTCCCAGCTGAAAGCTCGACCCTCCTTAATGTCTACATCGTTATTCGAAAGCGCAGCAACGATTCCCGTTGCACTTTATCATTGTTGGTTTACGTCATAGTCATTATAATGATATACCAGACGCGGATAACAAAGATGCGTAATTAAAATCAAAATGTATAATCCGCGATCAGGATATGACGCTGATTGGTAAAGGAGTTAACCACTGAGAATATGAGCTGAAGATGAAGATGAAGAAGCAGCATTCTTCGTGGAGATCATTATTGGACTCTCGATGGCGCATCCGAGGCTCAAGCACTTGCTGGGTGCAAGAAACTGAGTCGTCGAACCCAATCTCTCTCTCTCGCTTATCTTTCTCGTCTCGTTTATCGCTGTACTAGCGAAATAATGATATCCACAGTTAAAAACTCGTTGTATATATTGTACACTCGCACAGGATGTCCGAAACACCAACGCGTTTCCATTGTCAGTGTTGAGCTCAATAACCCCGTTTGACAAGCTTTGCGATTCATTAGTTGCTTATGAATGAAGAATGCGTAGTATGCAAAGTAGTAAACATGTTACCGATAGGTATACAATGATCGGAATTGGAAGTAACCTAATCAGCGTGTCTAACAACGAGGGCCATCTGATTACATCACATCTTAAGAGTGTTTAGGGACAAAATAGAAATTTCTTCATGAATATACTTATGATTCATAGCTTTATGATTTATGACTGACAATAATCATTTTCCATCGAGAAATGAAAAATAATGGATGTCAATGATGGCTTTCGAATCCTAAAGAATCTATAATTGGATGTTTTACATCTAAAGAATACTTAACTATGATTCGATGTTTAAAAAATGGCGGAATCATCGCAATATTCGCAATTTCAGAACTTTCATGACTTTGCAGTTCGTTGGACAGAATCCAACAAAATGTCGTACATATCACTAATGATATCTACGGCAGTCTTCGTCTCGAGGAATTCCAAATATGCAGTTAAAAATAGAATCACGATCAAGAATCCGGGTAACGGGAGACGCCATTTGCCGGGAATACCATACGAGAGGGAGGATTTTTCCCATTCAGGTATAACGTGAATCCAAAACGAAGGAACCAACTCGGGTCGCTTTGATCTTCACAGCCTCTCGCATTTTACCCATTGTACCTATCGTCTCGTTTCACGAACTTACCTACACGGTTATACCTATGTAACCGTAATGGAGAAAGCGAACAGAGCCTTTTTCGTTGTATTCCCTGGATGTTTTATCGTTCATCCCGAGTTCTCAAGACAGAGATCGTTTTCTGGAATCTTCGTAGTCGCATACCACTTACTACCGCACATCGAATCGACAATGAGAAACAGATCACGTACCGCAAAATAACCTGGAGAATTGGGACTGTACGGTACAAAATACCGAGAATTGTTCCGAGAGAGGAATTTTCATTTCAGACGATGTACGCGATCCGATTTACTCGCATCGACGATTCTAGCAAATAGGATAGCAGCGAGTAGGTACCTAAAAACGTAATCTATATCGTTTTTCTACCGATTTATCGATACTTCCCGTCCTCCAACTCTTCCACTACTTGTTTATTATTCAACATCAGCATCAACATCTGATTCGTCCATAATACTGACAAAAATGTAGACAATGTTTGTCAACGGCAAACACCTACAATGTCTACTGTTTCGCAGGAAAGTAGGGATTACAGAGAAAGCATGAAGAACCCTCATTAGCGGCTCTATTACTGTGTAGAGTCGCAGTTGTTCCGGTTCTGTGTACATTGTAGCGTATCGGTAGGGTATACAGCTTTATGACTAATACTGGTGAATAAATATCCTGAGTTTAGATTTACGGATTATTGGCTTTCGATAAAGTCCTTGAGCTCGTGCTACTTCGATAAATCAATATCCGTTATATTATAACGTAACTTTCGATTTGTACGATAATCGAGTGTCACACAGTATCATAAATTGTAATTTTCAAAAGCACAGAATATACGCATCGTGTGTTATACACAATTACGAGGGCTCACAAGATAGAAGAGTCGGACAAGCATCGTCCCTTCCAGTCGACAACGACAACTCGACGAGCGCGAGAGAAAAAAAAAAGCTGAGGGAAAAACTGGCACCGTCTGTCTGGCGACGTTCCGTCCGAAACGAAGCTTCAACTACGCACAATATCTTTCTGGGTACAGTCGGGGTTTTTTCACAGCTCCGTATGACGGACGATACGTATTCAGCTTATACCTCTGCGTATTCGCGGCCATGAGGATCGTTTGAACAATTTCATCGAGTATCGTCATTAAAGTTTTACACGGTGACTCACGCACTGAGGCTCTCCTACAGCTTGTTATAGGATAAATTTACCCAATGTACATTTTACGAGGCGCGCAATGTCGGCTCAGATAGCGCTCTATAGTTATTCGACGCAACATAATCCATACCTTTCGCCTATCAGAACCTACGATCGAGATGAAAATCTTCCAGATGATTCCATTTTTTGAAAACTTAAAAAAAAAATACCAAAGAGAGGAAACTTTTTGCTAAAACTGTCCCTACTTCGCGCCAGTATGTTACTTCCCCTGCCACGCAATCATTCGTATATTCGCGTATTTCTAATATTAATGATATCGCGCTTCTCAAACCGACATCTTTAATACTAAATCTCTAAATGATGCTAAATTTTTTTCAGGGTATTTGTATGATCCTTCTTTAGCCTTCTTTAGTTTTTTATTAATTTCTTATGTATAGTTTTGATAGTACGATTTAAAACGATTCATTGTTGAATGCTTCGTCTATAGTTTACGTGTAAATTAGGCAATCTTTGAGTGTTAATATCTCGGCTTTGGGACGGTAAAATGAATTTAAATTTTACAGTTGTGTGAATGCTATGTTAACCAATGTGTACCCCAAGTTTTAACGTATTCTGAAAAAAAAGTCCCTATGGCCGAATTTACCTTAAATCTGTATTCTCTATCCAATGTCTCCCTCTTCAGTCGTCTATCTCCAGATGGGGGGAACGCGAGCGGATTTTTATAGAATATAGAAAAATCTTTGGACTTTGCTCCCCGAGATATACTTTAACTTGCGCCTATATTAATTCGAATGAGAATCACTGAGTCTTCGCCCGCCTCAGGGCGCCGACGAATCTCATTTCTCGTTTATTCTCGCGACGGTTGTTGCGGGGCTTTGAAGAGTTTAGACAAGTCGAAGAAAACCGCGTGTCGAGACTTTCATCAATGTGGCGTTAAGGAATAATAATTTCACGAAATTTTCGACGAAGTTTACGAAAAAAATTCGGTACGACAGCGTCACTTCCACATTTCGTCAACTGACGACACGTCAACATTTTCGCCGTTAATCAGAGGAATGGATTAAAGGACTTTGTTCGACGGTAACGAGGGAGCAGTCTATCATCCTTCTTGGCTCAGCGAGATGCCGCCCTTTGACTAATTAAAACCCGACGACCTCGACGGACGGGTCACACCGACTAAATTATTCACGAGTTTTCGTAGGAGTGGCCAAGGATACCCGATAATCCCCGGAAATTACCCTCGTGACACAAATAAATGAGTCACACGGCGTTGACTCTGAAAGAGAGGCGCCTTTGTTATCTCTCCGGAGTCTTCGACTCTGTTGCCACTATTAACTCAGTCGATTCGGCTGCATTTGTTTTACCATTCTATTTCAATCTCACGATCACTCGAACCGGATGTGAACAATTAAAAAGTAATTTAATGTTTCTTTCGATAACCATCGTTCGTTAGCTTTGTTCTCGTGATTCATGCAATTTTTCTCGTACCGGCTGCTCGAAGGACACCGAACCGCTTTTATTTCCGCGAGGAAAAGAAAGCAAATTCGTTGACAATTATGAAGGAACGTAGTGGTGGCATTTTTTTTGTTTTTTTTTTCGTCAATCAAAAAATACAATTCGAAAGGCCGAAAGCGAGAAACTACCTTCGCCGGCGAATTCAATCGACTCGCGATATTTATGGGTCGTTAAATTTAGCCGATTATTAGCGGCTACGATTTCTGGCGAAAGAATAACAGGGAAATGATCTCCCGGATGCTGGAGTGTCGACTTGTATACCTGCGCAAGAATTCGATATTTCTGCAAAATCGGCTTTTTTTTTTTTTTTTTTTTTTTTTTTTTTTTTTTTTTTTTTTTTTCGTAAAAACCTGAGCTATTGATTAAATAAATAATCAAATAAATATACTAATAAAAGAACGAAAAAAAAAGAAACAAATTTTTTTTTAATTCCATATAAAAATACGATGATATAACCTAAAAAAAAATGTTTATTTTATTATTTCTAATAAATTTTTGCTACCGATTTTATTACCGATATTACGACGCGATAAATACTCGAAATCGATTGAACTCACTGTCGTTCGGAACACATAATTCCCGTTGTATTAGTCGTTAGCAGGTACACGTAACGTTTGTGGTCGAAAGTTTACTGGAACAACCGGTTGTCGTCTCGTGTAAGTGCCGCGCGGAGTCTAATTTACGCGAACATATAATATATCGTCGCTTGATATGTGACGATGCATAAATAATAAATTATCATACTTTGTATCAGTTATAGTGAAAACATTCGATAATATTACGAAATTACTGACTCATTGAAATTTGACTTTTCCTGTGAAAAAAAAAAAAAAAAAATCTTCGATATACGAAACGTGTCGGAATGATCGGAGGATATTATTGTTTCATTAATCCACGGATTAAACAACGGAGCTAAAGCACGAATTCGTGCCGAAAAAAAATAATAATTTTTTTTTTTTTTTTTTTTTTTTTCGATTTTAATATTTCACCGATCAAAATAGATAAAAGATAACAGTATCAAAATAGATAAAAATTATCAAAAATTCGATCTTTGATTTGGTGAATAAATGCCTCGTCTCTAAAAAAAAAAAAAAAAAAATGCGAGCGAAGAAGCTTAACTTTCAGGTCGGAATCGTGCGTCTGTGCAACCTGTACGATCATTACCGGCGAAGCAATATCAATCGCGTGTCTTGTCGGCGAAATTGCCGTTGCGCTTAAAATGCCGGTGCCGGGTAATGCGCGGTATCAAAGTAAGCGTGTAAATGCGTGTACCTATATATATATACGAATGAGTCCTCACGCAGTCGTCCCCGCCGCTCGTATTCTATTCCTCTCGGTCTGACGCCGATCGTGACGATAATAATGATGATAATAATAAGAAATAATGTATAGTTCTTCGTAACCTACATAAGGACAACTTGGCGAATAAATGAGTAAATGAGCCGAGTTATTAGGCTTTTATTCGGTCCGCGTGCTGCGAGAGTACAATCGTACGTGGAACTTCGAATGATTTTATTTTGAATGGCACGGAGCTTATTCATCGTATCACACGTACGCGTATATAAATTTCACGCTTACGAAGACTCGATATATCTGCCATTAGTATATTCTTTTAGTTGAATAATTCAAATTATCCGAGTTATTCGACATTTTTTTCGAAAAAATCGATTTTATTTCGTGTTATTTTTTTTTTTTTTTTTTTTTTCGAATTAATCGAATCAAATATCGAATCGAACTATTCGCGATCGATTCGAACCGAATTATTTAAAATTTCGAATATACGCACATCTCAAGTAACGAATAATATCAAAGGACAGGCGAAGAGCATAACTGCATGACTTTTCACGTATTCCACAGAGGTAAACAAAAAAAAAACGATAGGGCCGAAAGATAAGACAACGCGCACGCGCGAAGTCGAATCAAGTGTACGCTGGTGCTGACGCGCTGAAACGGGATTGTCGGAGGAATTTCAACCGCGCCGTGCCGAGTTGCACTAACGAGAGAATCGTTGACGTGAAACTTGTAAAATTATTTATGCATCTTTAGCTTTGATGTCTTGTATACTGTAAAACATGCGTACATTATGTGCGAAAAGCAGTGTACCGGCAGTTACGATTTTTTTTTTTTTTTTTTTTTTTCGATTTAATGAATGACCGGTCAATCAACCCGCAGTTCTACCTATCAACGCCCAAATTCGTTATTTCATGCCTCGTTATCTCGTCGTGCAATAATCTCAGCGAAACTGGTCAATCACCAGATATTTTTACATTGGATATCATTGATAAGAATTTTTTTTTTCTTTTTTTTTTTTTTTCACGCATACCAGCGATCGAGGGTGGCGAAACGAGTTTATTATTCCGAGCTTATTGCTTCGGGGCAAAAGCTGATTTAGAATAAACTCGTCGGGGAAGTTTGAACCTCGTATAGCCGAGGAACTGGAACCAAAGAGAAAGCGGATTCACCGGGTGAACGTGTACACCCAGTGAGAGATATAGGTTTACTGTAAAATCCGTGAACTCGACGAGCAGCCGATTGAAACCCGACTCGATCGCGAGGAATTTTCAAATCTTTCGTTTTATCTATCGGAAATAATAAATTCGCTAAGGAACGACCATTATTACGATTACGAACGATAATTTTTTTCGGACAAATCCAAATTCGAATTGTAAAATCTAACGGGTTATTCTTCGCGGAATAAATCGAATGCATGCTTCGCGCGATATATGTAGCACCTGAATAACTGCAGCAACAAGTGGTACGTTCGATCGTTGGAAATAGTTCTCTGTACCGAATCGCGAAACTAAAGTGATAACAACGATTGTCGTTTAATGTGTCGCAATAATGTCCGCTCGCCTCGAGCAATGCGAACGAAAAACAATCAAACGAATTATTCAATTCATAGTCCCTATCGCGTATGTCACTCGTGTTATTTTTTTTTTTCATCGTTCACTACGAATAATAGTTGGATAAAGGAGATGTCGCAGTTTTTTCAATCATTTCCGATGAATCCGCAGCGTCGACGAAAGCACACATGTGAAGTGAAACGACGAAACATCGCGAGGGTCGAGAGCGCGGGCATCGAAATCGAAGAAGCCACAGGGACTTCTTTTCGACTAACACACATTCACGATATAAAACAACAGCGAGTCGAGAGTGCGCGATGTAACGCTAGGTAACCGACACTCGACGAACGCTCCCGACGCACAGCATCCAACGAACCGCGCATCAGCTCTCATTTCGTTCCGACGACGTATTAACGCAGGCGAACCCCTTATTATTATGTAGATCGTTACAAATCCGTGTTTCAACTGTTTTCCCTCCGAAAATCCCGTTATAACGTGTTTTCCCCGCTCGAAAATTCTATATCCGTTTATAGTATATATATTCGTTTCCCCGAGATACGAGAGATTTATTCACGTGCGAGGCGTGAAATCCAAACAAACGCAGATGTTTTTGCGCATCGTAGTCCGCGACGTGCACATTCAGTTTTTTTTCGGATTTAGTTAAAAATACGTTTAGGAGGAGTACGCGGGCGACACGTTGCTGCTTACCGTGATAGAAGACGCAGACGGATCTTCGGAAGAACCCTCTCGATGATATTATTCTCTTGTTAAATCGTCACCCACAAACTTTTCTTGCACACTGTCATGCGCCTCGCAACACCGATTTACCGGACTCGCCTTCTCCTATTGTACATACGAGACGAGACCTGTCGTTACGGGGCTCACCGGTCACGTAAACGGGTTAGTAGCTTGTGCACTCGCGGACCTTCACTTCGACGCGATCGTAACGAACAAACGAACAAAAAAAACCTTCGAGTTTACAAACGATTCTCTCGCAGAGACCCCGCGTACCGTAACCTCCAACTTCTTTACTCGGCGCCGTTCGCAGCGCGTCTGTGACGGCTGGCCGGTCCCGCCTCGAGGCCTTCTCCCAACGCGACAAGTGCATTAACCGACATTCGCCGAAGATTGACGACGCGCGCCGGGGAGAGAAGAAACAGGCGGGACGCGGGACTTATGACGTATTCGCCTCTTCCGCGCGACGCTTCGTTTTGTTTTCTTTTCTTCATCGTGTATCGTGTGCAATTGTCTATGGCAAATGGCTTCATGAAAATTCGTTAAGCATATAATTTTTTTTTTATTTTTCCGTTGCTACATTCAAAATTAATTCTCGCGTTGTAAATACAAATCTCGATTTTTGTACATTTTCCGTAAATTATTATGATGCGCTTTCGCACGACATCGATGTATATCCACCATATTTTCTTTTTTTTTTTTTGTAGAATTCATAATGCACTCGACAATATTTTCGATATATAATATACATACTTTTACTTGCGTTCAACAGATAAAAAGTATCGTAAAAATTTTACTCTCGTGCGTCTCATCGCGTAACCGTTACAATGAGATTGTTTCGTATATTTATGTATTTTACATATATACATGTAATATATATGTTTATGATTGTTATTTATATATCATAGTAAATATATGCTATATAATACGCGATTTATTTATATACATATATATTACATGTATACGTATTATATTTATATACAAATGTATCTGTTTTCGTAAATATATCTATGCAAAGGGTGAAAACAAGAAAAAAAAATCATTTATCGGTACAAAAAACAATGTCGGACTGTTGCATATCCGTTAATTTCGCGTTAACACCGCTATCATCGTAAATAATTAATTGACGTTCAGCCGGAAACTTGTTATCGCATTGAGAATCGTGCGTTTGCAATTTAACGAGAGAACGACTCGTCAACGTTTTCGCCTCAACGGCAATAGGACTCCTGAGTAAAACGACATTTTTCGGATACGCAACGGCTTTCAAATCGTAATGAAAATCACTGTCGGTATCGTTAACCGAACTAATCTCGATATCGATATCCTCATTTTTCGATTCGCGATCTATTGTCTCCGATTTTCCGTTATTGTTCACCGCGATTTCCGAATATTCGTCTATTTCGCTGTTATCGAGAATTCTTTCGCACACGACGTCGATTTCCTCGACTCCCATTTCGTTCTTTTTCGCGTGCGAAGATTCGGCAATTTCTTTATCGGTTGTACCGAATATCACCTCCATTACCATCTTTCGAAGCTCCGGATCGCAATCCATACGCGACGGCGCTCTCCGCCGTAAAGATCTGTTATTTGCGGAACTCTGTTCCCCGTGCGATTCCTTGGAATTCGCGACATCGCCGGACTCGTCGCAATCGGAAAACTCTCCGGATAACGTCGGCGGCGAAACGTGTTTTGCTCTTACGTTCTGTTTGCCTCGCGGTTTTCTTCTTTTTTTCGGTGGTCGTCCTCTCTTCGGTTTGCCTTTCGGATAAATAACATTCGTCTCCTCCGCTACGATATCTTTTTTTCTCAACAAATTTTTCTTTATTTCTTCCCGATTATCGGGTTTATCAGACCCCATCGGCGATTTTTCAGTTTTTTCTTTACTCGTCGACGCGAATGTAACATCGATAACTTCCAATTCGTCTCTCGTTTCGCTTGCGTTGCTTTTCGAAAATTTACAACTTTCGGAAAAATCGCTGTTCGGCGGCATTTCGATTACAAGATCCGCGAGTATCGCGCGATTATTAAGCGCATTGTGTTTCTTGTTGCAGTGAGCGATACACTCGCATTTTAGAAACGCTTTGAAATCGCAGAGTTTGCAACGATAACGATTTCGCTTGAGATGAACGGCGATGTGTCGTCGTAAATTTATCATCGATACAAATTTACGATTACACGGCAAACATTGCAACTTTCTTATGTTCGCCAATGAGGAAAGTTTCTTGTCTATCTGAGCCGCTCGATCGGCCGATACGTTTACCGATACATTCGGTTCTATCGGATTTACCCGCCGCGGAATATTTATCTTTTCCAACGTTACAGTCGGTAAACGAATTCCTCGGTACTGTATACCCAATTTTTTTTCCGTATTTAGTACCGATAAAGTTACGGGTCTCGAATTATCGATACTCGTGTAGATCACCTCAGGAACATCGGAAGTACCGGCCGCAAGCGATCGTTCCGCTGTTTCCGATGAATTTTTATTGATTTTCAAGATTCGCGGCGATTTTTGCGTCGACGACGTTGGATTTTCATAGCTTTCCGAACTTCCGGCGAGCGGATCCATACCGATTTTATCCCAAACGTCTTTACTGAGACTGGAAACGCCCTCAACGCGTATCGAAGTTTCGTGATTTTCCTCATCGATTTCGAGAGATAATTCCGATGTTTCGGCAGTTTTTTCCGATAATCGATTTATCGAAATCGACGGGGACTTTGGCTGCTCTTCGGGCATTTGCCAGTCTTGGATTTCGATCTTTAGCGACGACGATCTATCGACGGGGATCTCGAGAGCTGATGATTGATCATCTGCCGGTGATTCGGATATCGCGGGTTCGACGATCTCGTCGGCGCGTTCCGGCGGATTCTTCGGGGGATTCGTCACCAGTTGTTCATCGATTTTTGCAACCCGTTGCGGAGGCATTTTACTCGCTCTCTTGTGCCGACTGGTGGATTCGTTCCGCGCGCCAGCGACTCGTTTCGGACACAACTGCGAATGCCAAACTAATGCTGCGCTTCGGTCGAATCGCTTGCCGCACGCGCCGCATCTCTGGAGCTCCGTATCCAATTCCAGATTTTGCATCCATTCCTGTGCTATGATTAAATTCTAAACGGCGACGGAATTACAGTATTAGTATTTTTTTTATTTCGTTACGAAAATACGGAAATTTAAGAGACAATTTTTTACGAACCTCGCTATCCTCCGTCGACTCGATATCGTACGATACCTCGTTGGACTTTGTCGTCGCGATTTCATCGTTCGCCAACTTCATTGGCTGAATTTGCGATCTTAATTTACGCATTTGTTCATTTGACTTTCTGTGAACTGTAAATAAATGATAAACAATCAAAAATTTATAATAAATAATTCATTGAATTAAAAAAAAAAATTATTTTACTTATTTATCGATTTTTCAATTTAAATAAAAAAACGCAAAATAAAGTTTTTTTTTTTTAATTTTATTTATTCATTTATTCAATAAATAAAAAAATAAAAAATCAATCAATTAAAAAAAAATTATTTTACTTATTTATCGATTTTTTTATTAATTAAAATCGCTTTTTTAATTTTTTTTAATTTTTTTTATTTAATTCAATAAATAATAAATGACGCGGTTACACATACCTTTCACCAAATGCCGATGAACACTCGCGCGATTGGTGAATATACTGGTGCAACAGGGACAGAGGTAATTTACTTGATGCGCCATATGTTTCGATTTAACGTGGAATGTCAGAGTCTTTTTAGTCGCGAAACTCGCGTTACCTGCAAATAAAAACGGAATACACGATGCGATCGTCGAGATTTCGAGAGCTTAAAACGAATGTTTATTTAGTACTCATTAGACTCTTAAACTCACAAGCGGAACAAGTCAATTCGGTTCCGACTCCGGAAATGAGATTCATACGCGCGTCTTCCGCGTTTTCACTCTGATTGTCGGTTCTCGATATATTTTCCACTTTCAAAAGTTGGCCGTCGGGTCCGAGAACTGCGGTATTTCGGCTCAACATGTTTTTCAGTTCTAAAGTCTATAAAAAAACATTTTTTATTATTATTTTTTAGTTTTTGTTGATTAAAAATTGGAAAAATCCGTTGAAAAAAATTAAAAAATAAAATAAATAAATAAATAAATAAAATAAATCGAAAAATTGAGAAATAAAAAAATGAATGGTGCAAAAGCGCATCTTCTACGACAACATCACGAAAACAGTAGAATCACAAAAAAACCGCTGCGAATGCACTATTTACTTGATTTTTCATGAGATCCGTGTCAGCGGAAACGGGAATCTCGGGTGCGAGAACCGTCTGATACGCCGCTTGATTAGAATCCATTATCTCCAAGAGAACTTGTTCGCTGTCGCTGGAAATACGTAACGGATATGCGATTCCGTTTGCGCTATTTTCCTGCTGACGATCATCGTTTTGTTTTTTCATAAGCATATCGACAACAGACGTGAGATCCTTTTTAGGTTCCTTTCTCGTACTCTGACTCCGTAGTATTCGATCGTTCGTGCAGTTTTCCTTGTATTCCGATTCCGCGGACGCGTCGCCTCGCGGAAGCGAAGTTCCGTTGCAAATCTGGAAAATCGTCAATTATTCTTTCATTCGTTTCGTAAGATCGGTGAATTCTTAACTTACCGAATTCATTGGATCCATCGAACGTCTGTCCAGTGTAACGTCGTATTTTTGCGTACAGTAGACGCGTTTGTGAGATATAAAATTCGCGAGACTCCGAAATAAACTCCGACATATTCGGCACTCGTAGACAACGTCGCATTCGTACGAAAGTATCGACTTTACTTCGTCGCTTCCCTTTTCAAATAACGCCGCGATTTGCCGCAAACTACAGAGATTCGTACCGATCGGCTTGCGTAACTGCGACAAATCCGGCGACTCGGAATCTGTTGGTTCTTTACTCGCCAATTGCATTCTCCCGAAACGTCCGATGTTCTTTTTTAATTTTCCTTTCGTTTTCATCGTTCCGGACGCTAAAATGATTAAAAAAATATTTAAACGCAAAAATTTTATAATTACTCCGAAATTTAATTTTTGCGGTTTGTCAGTTTGGCGATTTCTGAAAAACTAAAGTGCCTTCCGAATAGTGAAATTATGGCGAACGGCTCAAATATCGTCAATCGGATTGCACGACGAAAAAAAAAAAATTATTGACAAATTGCATCGATTGTTAAAAATTTTCTTTTTTCAAAGTTAAGAAAGTAATTTGAGTATTTTAATGGTTCGGCGTAAACTCTACGCCATAAAAAATAATGTTATTCTTCGAGAAAATAAAAAATCAAATTTTAGCAAACGACGCGGATGCGTCGGTTTGGGTAAATAATGTTTTTCAAGGTCTTGAAAAGAACTTCAGTAGTCTAATCATTCGTTGTAAATCTTGCGAAAAACTAAATGTTGGTCGCTGCGAAAGAAGGTTTCGACGCAGAAAAACTCTGCGATGGAGTATTATTGTTTCGCATTCTCCGATTCGTGAAACTGGTTTGATTAGACGCGAAAATAAAACGAATACACGAATAAAATAGTTGCAACGAGAGACTCGATAGGATTGTCGATAAATCGTTAAAAATTCGTTCGGCAAGGCGCGAGGATGAGTTCGATCGCAAAAAATGGTATTTTTCAAGGTGATTAATGAAGTTCGGACACGCGAAACTCTCGAGTCTCTCCTTCATTTTAGACGGTGAAGAACGTTTCTCATTAACGTCGTTATCGGCTAATCGATTAAACGAATAATAAAATTACCGTTTGCGACGATCAACGGACGAAACTGCTGAAGCGATGAGGGAAGAAATCGGTTCGAAATGTGGTCACAGCAGTAATAACACAAAACTCCAATCACCCGGTGACCTCCATTTTTGGTACGAGTTCCCGTCTTCGCCGTGTGGCCATAACGCTTTTCGACGGGGCAGCACTTTAGTGTATTTATTTAACGCGAGGGCTTCGGGGATAAGTTTTTTAATTACGAAGTTTCGGCGTTTTTCTGTGTAGTTTGTTAATTAATTAATTCATAATTACGTTAACGACGATGCATCGTATGCGCGTCGTCACTTTAACGAAGGTAAATACCACGGAGTTTTTTAGCGTCGAAGAGATAATATTAACCTGTGAACTTCCTCGCGATCGTACTTGTATCGTGTTATTGTTGCACATTTTATTGCAACACGATTAGTGATTATTCCATCGATTTTTCATCGTTGATTTCCAGTTACCATGGTTCGTCGCGATTTCGCAAAACCAAACTGCTTTGTGTTGCGGAATGACAAGATCGCCGACACTCGTAGCTCCGTTTTTTGCTCTTCCACCGCCGAACGTGCGGACGATGCATCTAACGCGAACAGCTTCCGTCCTCGCGGCCGACGAACCACGCGAGGGATTATTTACACGAATTTATCGAAAGATGATACCCGATAAAGAAAAATATGTAAGTCGATTTTTCTATCAATAAATCGATCTTTTTTTTTTTTCACGTATTTACGATTTTGGGTTGACATATATTGGTTTCCAGAAACGCATGGCCATCGGACACTTATTGTACGAAGATGTGACTGATAATATCAAATTTACCGATTACTTTGCCGGTAAGTTTTTTACAATATCAAAAGACGCTATAGCCGCTCGCAACGAAATTATTGAAAAAAAAATGTTTTTCTCGTAACGAAACTCACGTTATAGAAATTGAAGAATTTTTGTAGCTAATTTTTCTACAGAGTTCAGCGACGATTCAAAACCATTTATTGTTTTGCAGATTTCAAAATGCCAGATACATTTTACTCGTGGTTTGTTATAATGGAATTACACATATGGATGCTAATGGTACGATTCATGGCGGAGGGTAAAAATGGACAAGAAATTAGAAACGCTATTGTCGAAGCAATGTGGGGAGATCTGAATAAAAGAAAGCAAAAGTTAAAGGTAAACAAATTTCATTATATATCGAAAAAAAAAAAAAAAAAAAAATTTAATTTATTTATTTACAAAAAAAAAAAGTGAATATCGATTTTTTTTTGGTTTATTTTATTTTATTTTTTATGACGAAATTTCCAGAAATTAAAGAAAAGAATGGCAAAGCAACATGAAAATTTGCATATTTTTTTTGAGTATTTATCGATTTATATCGATCGTTATTTCAGAACGCCAATATCGTTGCGCTGAAGAAGCAGGAAACAGAATTATCGCAACAGTTCCACGCCGCGATAATCGGTTATGACGAAGGAATAATGTCCGACGATAAAGTACTCGCCGGGGCGTTGTGGAGACGATTTTTTCAATGCGAATGCAATAATCCCGAGCATCTGGAACAGCTGGTCATTTACGTTCGTAAACAGGTACCGGAGACTCATTCGATTATTCGACTTCGAAGTTTTTTTTTTTTTTTTTTTTTTTTTTTTTTTTTTCGATTTATTTTACGATATGTGATATTACAGATGAACGAACTCGACAGAATGCCACGCGACGAACTTTTCGCGATGAGAAAGACGCTGTGGATCGACTACCGTAAACAGAAACCCACAATTAAATAGATAGGATGCGTTTTTTTTTATCGATTAGTCAAATCGATATGTATATTATATTACCATTGTAAATACAATTCCTGACATTACTTCAACGATGTTATCAACACCGATCGCTTGAAAAAAAAAAAAAAAAAAATCGTTTTGTTTCGAGAAAAATATAATTTCAATTTCAACGCGACGCATTCATTAAGTAATTGCATTGACTTTTGTCGTTGGCGCTCGTCGTAACAATGTTGCATAGGTGATCATTCAGACAAGTCTCGTCGCATTTTGTTCCCATAACGCTATCAGCGTATTTGTGGAAATTTCTAAAAAAAAAAAAATTAATAAAAATAGATATTAATAATTCGTAGTGAAAAAACTGAGACTCGCGTCGGTGCCTTTCTTACCTATGGTACGCATCAAGTTTCGCGATATCTTTGGACATTCGGACGATCCATTCGTCGAGTGAGGCGAGCGAAAGATTTTGAAGATCGTATTCTTGTTTAAAGGAATACGATTTGTACCATTCGGGATTTTTTTCGGGAGTTTCGTTCGCTCGCGTTAAATTATACATCCAAATATCGACGTCCTCAACGGCCTGAGAATATCAGAAAAAAATTCTTTAAGTTCGTATACATTATTCAATGAAATCGATTATAGATTTCATCGATTATAGATAAAAAATTATTCGGATAAAATATTCGTTGATTCGTTTTTATCGATTTTCATTGAGTTTTATTGATTTTTGTTGGATGTTATCGGATTCTATTGAATTATTTCAACTTTTCCGTTTTATCAAACTGTAGTGAAAATTTTATCAATTTTTCTGAACTCTCATCGATTTTTATTGATTTTTTTCACAATTTCTCGATATTTATCGATATTTTCCGAAATTTCTCGATGTTTATCGTTTTTTTCCGGAATTCCTCGATATTTATCGATTTTTTCCGAAATTCCTCGATATTTATCGATTTTTCCGAAATTCCTCGATATTTATCGATTTTTCCGAAATTCCTCGATATTTATCGATTTTTTCCGAAATTCCTCGATATTTATCGAATTTTATCGAATCGAATTACTCGTATTATACAAAATGCCGATTATTCGCGCATCTTTAGTAAAAAAGTAATAATAAATTGGAAAAATTGATATTTTTTTTCCCTCAGCGATCTATTTCTCTCATCGATCTATTAATTTTTCCGAATCACAATTTTTTCCAAAAAATTCCTGTACTCACGTAGGTATTCGCATTAGCCGTGTAAACTTTGTAATTCGGATTAAGATTCGAAAACGGAGTCAAACTACCGCCGTTCCACGCAACATTAACAGGTTTTCTGCGATCTTCAGGATCGTAAAAAACGCCGAATTCATCGTTGTGCGTGTGACCGTTGAATTGTGCAGTTATAATGTTAGCGAATCTGTGAACAATTCTCCGATATTCTTTGCTCCACGTGACGTAACAATCGTGACTTCTCGGAGGTATGTGCGCTAAAATGTGAACGTATTCTTCATTCCTTTCGGCTTCGAGAAGCGTATCGGCGAACCAACGCAATTGACCACTGGGATCGCGGGGTTCGTAGATTAACCACCTAAAAAAAAAAAAAAAAAAAAAAAAAAAAAAATTTCTTCTCAAGAATTCCGAACGATCAGCGATCGTTTGGCGTCCGATATTTGTCGAAAAAACGCGCGAAAAACTTACCAGTTATACGTATAGCAAACGTTATTGTTCAGCGCAATTATTCTGAAGCCTTTTCGCGGGGAAAACGTGTAAAAACCCCCGTGAAGTATAGTATTTCGCGTGGATTCCGGTAGCCATCCGTAATTAATCCAAATATCAGCCATCAATTCGTAAACCCATTGGGTACTGAGACCTTCTTCGGTGATATCATTCGGCGCAAAACTGCAAGCAATAAAAAATGATTTTTTTTGCGTTTTATCCGAATGATTACGATTAATCGCGCGGCGATATCGATGGATGGTAAAAAAAAAAAAAATTCGCATTTACAGATTAAGTGGATGCGGCTCGTGATTTCCGATAAGAGGATAAACAGGTGTTTCTTTGAAAGTATCTTTTATCCTTTTGTAACTCTGAATCAGACTCTCGGTATTTCGTTTTTCCGATGTTTCCCAAACGCCGTGATCGATCACGTCGCCCGTGAAGTACACGTAGTCGGCATCCTGATAAATTGTTCGTTAAGTCAATAAATCGATTAATCCGAAAAAAAAAAAACAATTGAGAGGTAAATGATTCGATAAAAAAATAAATAAAATAATAAACAAAATGGTTCCGTAAATAATTTTAAAAAATCAATAATTCAGTAAATAATTAAATTAAATAATAAATAAATTGAAAATGCTGTAAAAAAAATAGATAAATAAATAATTCGATAAAAAAATTAATAACATGATGAAAAATTGATTTCGTGAATAATATTTAAAAAATTAAAAAATCAATGATTCCGTAAATAATAAATAAATAGTTCAGTAAAATAAATAAATAAATAATTAAAATAATTGAAAAAAAAAAAAAAAAAAAAATCAGCATAAATTCCGCCGTTTCAAGATTCGGTCTGAAAAAAGTATATATATTTAAAAAATCATTTACTTGATGCGTATTTCCTATGTGATCCAAAGCGTCTTCGACCGCATGCCACGGACTATCGCAGTTATTGTAATCCCCCCAATATCCGGCAACTTTGCCGCTGGTATTCGTATCATTTTGCCCCTTTCGGCAGCAGGTGGGATCGTCGCAATGAGAATTGCCATTTGGTTCGTAAAATGGATCGTAATGAATGTCCGAAAATTGAACGATTTTAATCGTCTCATCGGTAACTTCCCTTTCCAATATCTTCGGTGGTTCCGAATCAATTTCTATGGTCCACACGTACTTATTGCTTTGCGTCGAACATTGTTTATCTTGTAAAACTACTCCGCAAACATCGTGCGATGAGATTGTTGGATCGGAATCGACGATATAGAGAATAATGGGCTGTGAAAAAAAAAAAAATAATAAAAAAAAAAAAAATTTTTTAAATAAAAAATTATAAAAAAAAAAGATGAAAAAAAAAAAATTATAAAAAAAAAAATGATACGACCATTTGATTACAGGTTTCTTATCACGCGACAAATGGGCGGATACCGTTACCGCGGTATCTTCGATCGCCTTTGTCGCGATGTAATTTCGTTCGATAACATCGCGGCGATAAACCGAAATCTTTCACCCGAACAATTCGTATACGTCGAACGGGGATATGTTTATCTTTTGTCACATTTTTGATTAACGAAAGTGGGGTTTTTTTTTGTAAGAGTAGTATTGCAGGGCGTCGAGTATAGAATGGATTGACATAATCTGTTTAATCGTCATAGTTAATCGCTTGTCGAGTAATCAGTCATCCATTTCAGATGTGAGTGTCGCGATACTTGTTTTATTTTTTTTTATCGACGAAAAACAATTATTTCGATAATTTTATGCGATAGTTTGTTGATAATGATTTATTGTTCGCGTAAAAAAATCGCCGTATAAAAATATTAACGATTCTGGAAGCAATTTAATTTTTTGTTGTATTGGGGTTTTGAAATTTTTTTTTTTCGCGATCAGAACATCGGAATAAACAATCAAATACATCAACATTTTTTATAAGATTTTATTTTACAGATACGAAAAAATAAAAGACGTTTTTTGACCCGAAATTCCGAAATTGCCGTTTGGCGATTTCAAGCAAAAAAGTGTATTTTATTTTTTTTATGGGTGAAAAAAAATATATTATCAGAAATCCCATAGAATTATTTGTTATTAACAGTGTTCGAGTCATGCAAAAAAATTCTCAGGTCGAAATATAAAAAAATGTAAGTAAAATAAATTTTTTTTTAAATTTGAAAAAATGTCATAAAAAATGAAATTTCTTTTACGAGTTGTTAAATTCGGAGTTCAGCATTTTTTTTACACGACCAGGACATCGGTACGAACCAATCAATGCCGGAGAATTTTTGATAAGATGTTTTCTTACCGATAAGAAAGAAATAAAATACACATTTGACCTGAAATTGCCGAAAGATCGCTTAACAACTCTTCGATCGAACGATTAGGCTGCTGTACGATTAAAAAATAATAATTTCTCCAAGCGTTGCGTCAAAAAATAACTAAACTTTTATAGGATCTTATTAACGTCAAATAAATTTAACATTTTTCATTTTTATTACTCACCGTATTATTGTCGACGAGTCCCTTACAAACGGTTTCCGACGCGAGATTCATACGCGTGCAGAGTGTCGATATTGTCGTTTGTATAACTTCCACGGGGGTCCCAGCCTGTCTCATCGAAATCAAAGACTTCACTAACGATTTGCAAATCGTGCAAATAACAACGGCTCTCGAACCGGTAAAACTTCTCCAGTCAACGTGCCGAAGTTCGTTCGGAAGTGCGAGCGCCTCGATGATTTCTTCAAGATTTCTCGTCTGATGTCCCGAACGCACCCAACTGCGAATTTCGTTCGTAAAAACGTCCACAACTACATCATCTTAAAAAAAAAAAAAAAAAAAAAAAAAAAAGATTTCAAATAAAAATTATATTATTATTAAATTTTTTTTTAATAAAATTAATAATTTAATAATAATTAGCATTTGTTATATACCAAACATTTTTGATGGAAATTTGGTAATAACAATATCGTTTAACAATATTTCGTTAATAAATGTTAATTATTATTTTTAATTTTTTTAATTTATTTTATTGAATAAATTTTTTTTTTTTTTCGATTTTATTTTTGGCAAAATAATTATTTGCGAAGACTTACCTTCCAACGGACTCGCCGTGGATCGCAGGGAAATCGCCGCGAGGATTAAGAAGAGTCCCTTAGCGATCAGCATCTCGTCGGATATCGTAGAAGACTAATCGTCGCACACGAGACAAGCGGCGATATATATCGAATACAATAGGTATTCGTAAGCATTCGTTCCCCCAATCACGTGAAACTTCCCTACTATAACGCGTGCCGCGATATCGGTTATCGAGATGATCTTCTTATTTGCGAACTCAATGCATTGGCTCCGGATATTTTTTTTTTTTTTTTTTTTTTTTTTTTCATTTCTCTCCAATACGGCGACAAATCGATGGGTAATGTTCTCCAAATCGATTGTCGCGGATGGTTACTACAGGTAAATAGGGACACGTGATACGGTTGGGAATAAACGCTCTTTGCACTCTAACGAAATAATAATCTTCTGTTTGCAAAACATCGTTAACTCGAATCTTATTATTTTCTTCTCGAATCGTGTAAACAAAATTTGTTTTCTCGCTGCATATCGCAGACGCAAACTTCGCACTCCGAAGTTTCACCCCTTACGTACTTTCAAACTATCGATTTAACTACTAAATATCGTGAAAAAATTCTGAAAAAAATTGTAAAGATTTCTCGAAGTGTTGACTCTTCGATGGTATGAGATTTTTTTTTTTTTTTACTCGCGATTTATTGTTATTTGTTTTCTCGCTGCATATCGTAGACGCAAATTTCGTATTCTGATGTTTCACCCCTCACGTACTTTCAAACTATCGATTTAACTATAAAATATCGTCAAAAAATTCTGAAAAAAATTGTAAAAATTTCTCGAAGTGTTGACTCTTCGATGGTTTCGGAATTATTTTTTTTCTTACGCCCGATTTATTCTTATAGCAAAAAATCGCCAGAGTTGTAATCGTACGCGAGGAGTTTACGCAACAAAAAACCATACAAAGGTTCAGATGTACAAAAATATCATCGATGTTACGAACTTTATTCGTAAACTTCGGTCATTTCGGTGTCATCGATGACGAGATCGTCGAGCATTTCTTCTAAAGTTATCTGCGGCATATTTGGATCGATTTCGTTCGCGTCGACGGGAATCTGTTTGCTGGAGTCTCGGAAGATATTTATGTTCTGCCGGAGCTCCGGATCCTCTTCCAAATCGTCGAGGAAATCGTTGTACTCGCTGAAAAATATAAAATAAATTAATTAAAAATAAAGAAATCGTAAAAAAAAATAATAAAAATACAGTAGCAAAGGGAAAAAATTCGTCGCTTACTTATTCTCCGTACTGACGCTGACGACTTCTCTATCGAGATGCTGCAACTTCCACATTCTCGCTCTTCGACGAGCGGCCTTATCGCTACCGTAGAATTTCTTCACCAATATTATATCGGGAATTGAATCTTCGCTCAGTTTGTCGTAATGAATATCGTTGATATTGCTGTCGCCGATTGCGTAACTGTGGAATAAAAAAAAATCATAAATAAGCAACAAAATTTATAATAATTACGCGGAATATTTATTTTTTTTTTGTACTTTTTTTTTTTTTTTTTTATATAGTTGATATTTTTGTCGCCGATGGCGTAAATAACGAATAAAAAAAAAATTAAATAAAATTAATTATAATAATTAAACGGAATTTTTTTTTTTTTTTTTTTTTTTCGCATTATCGACGAAACTCACCCCAACGCGGAATCGCCGGGTTTCAAAATGTGTCCCAAATGCGTACGCGCGTGAACCGGATTGTCGGAGACTCCAAGTTCTGAGGCTTTAACGAGCCAAACGTCGGCGACCACGTGCTGGAAAATCGAATTGCGTCATTTTGTGAAATTCTGTGACATCGAAATTTACGATTTTTTTTTTTTTTTTTTTTTTTTTTTTTAATGCCATTTACTTTTGTGGAAATGGCTCCTTGTCCCGGAAAAACTTTTTTATCTTTATCTTCTATGGGTTCGATATCCATCACAATGTATTCCGTTAGTTGTTTCGGATTGCAGATACTGTTGAAGGGATATCTCCAGTAAACTGTTGAACTGATTTCGGCGACTGTGGAAAATCGTTTTTTTTTAATTTTTTAAACAATAAACAAAAAGTTTTTTTTTACGGAATATAATGTTTCGTAAGCGATATAAAAATTGTAAAAGTTAAAAAATAAATAGAAATTCAAGAAAATTAATTTTTTTTAAATTATCGTTGATTTACGTTGTCCCGTAGAAACGTCGATGAGGTGCAAAGCGTTTGTAGTTTTGTAAACGAGAGCTATGGGATTCAAGCCGCCGAGTTGATGCGTCAATTTCTTCGGCAAACAGACAATGCTGTCTTTGGAAATCGGCACTATTTCGACGCTGAAAATTTTGAAAAAACGCGTTAAATTTCGTACGATATTTCGTATAAATTTCGAAAAAAAAAAAAAAATACCTGAATGTGAATTTATAACTGTAAATATTGCTGTGAATATCGTGAGAAATTAATTTCTTGGAGTGTTGATATCTACACGGCAATACAGCGACCAAAAAATCGACCATTTTCCGCGCGGACGCCTCATTCGAGTAGAAAAAATCGATTCCCTCTGAAAGGAAACATATGCGAGATATTCGTTATAAAATCGATAAATCGAATTTTTTTTTTTTTTTTTGTCGATTAACTCACCGTGAATGGGATTAATACCCAAAGTCTGCGCGTGCGCTTTGTGCTTCAAAATCAATTGTTCCAAATAATAAAAAGTCTTTTTGTTGATCGATTTTTGACGGACTTGAACCTTTGATGAAAAAAAAAAAGCGAAAAAAAAATAATAATAATAATAATTAAGTTTCATATGTGATACAAAAAATTCTGATAAAAAAAAAATTAAACTCACCGACGCGCGCCAATAATCTTTGGCTTCCGTGCGATGACAATCGTCGCACATCTGATGATTTACGATGTATTCGACGACGAATACCTGTTGCAATACGGCACCGCCGACTACTTCCGCGTGTACTGTAAGTTTCACCTGAAAATTTAAATACGAGACATCAATATACGACAATAAAAAACGTTTCATAAAATTTAATTTAATTTTTGTTTTTTTTTTTCGGAAAATCCTTTTTTTTTTAAATAATTTGTCAAATTGTTTGCATATTTACCCGAAGTCTCTTGGAATGCGGTTCAGTCCATACGAAACCGGCGTCTATAAGTTTTACGCGTTGAAGTCCTTTAAGTTTCTTAAGGCACAGAGACAATAATTCGCGGGACTCCAGAGCCGCGTGTATCCAATCGGCAGGCGGCTGCAGATATCTAAAGAAATAAAAAACAACAAAAAATATTTAAAAAAATATTTATATAATATGTAATATAAAATAATTGAACAATAATAATTGTTATTATTATCGATCATTAATAATAATTAAAAAAAAAATTATTTTTTTTTTTTTTTCTAATACTTAATAAAAAATTTTTAATTATTTTTTTTACATTTTATAATGATTTACATAACATAATATAATATATAAACGTAAAACTGGAAAAAACGTAAATAACATGATACTAAAGAATCGGTGACTCCGATAGTTTATTCGTACCTCTCGCAGCCCCTGCAGAAGTGTAGCGTCGCCTGTTTGGGTATTCCTTCCGTAATGTCCACTTCAGAGCGAAGACAAGCGACGCACATGTTGGCAGGATTTGGTTCAATGACTGTACCACAGCGACAACACAATCTGTTTGATTGGGATTCAAATTTATTACGAGTTAATTATAAAGGCTGCGAATTACGTTGCGTAGACTCTGCGAGAAAAATACTTCATCTGCACTCGGGATGCAAACGATCGAAAAAATAGAATAAAATTTGAAAAGAAAGATAACGAAAGTATAATAACGATATATACCCGCAAATTATCGATAAAATGAATAGAAAAATGAATTAAACGAAAATCTTCAACATTTTTTTTTTGTTACGAAAATCTCGTGACATTTGTCAAAACGGGTTAACTACTTACACTCTCGCCGAACTTTCCGGAAGATCCCCGATATGCTCCATCATCTCCATTTTCGTTGTAAAGATTAAAACTTTGTATTCGATATCGCGAGAATTATTGTCGCGACGATTTTGCGACAAAATCCAACAACAAATTGTGTGCAACGGCTCCGAGCACGTGTTCTCGTATTCGGAGCTCCGAGAGCAGTGCACGATCGAGAAGATCGAAAAAGCGCTATTTTCCCGTACAGCGGGAAGCGCGTCAACTACGAAGAAAAAGGTATCGTGGCAGCGGCGGCGTGGCGGCCCATGAAAAATTATTAAACATACATACGGCAATTCCCTGACGGCTGGGAACGACGTATTTGACGTGTACATTTCTGCTCCAAAAATCTGTTTAGTTAAAAAATCGCAATTATGGTCGAGACGGCATCGAAAAAGGATCAGAAGGAGAATGGAATAATGGTACGGCGCATTAACGCAACAAATATATATCTGTGCTCCGTGCGAAACGAAATACATCGATTTTTCCGTCCATAAGAGGTTAGTTTTTCATCGTAACGGTTGTTTTTAATTCAGGACATCAAAGTGACCAACAAATGGGACGGTTCGGCGGTGAAAAATGCTCTCGACGATGCCGTTAAAACTGTTTTGTTGAGAAAATACGATTACGAGGAAAATTTTTCGCTACTCGACGGTCGTTTGGCACTTTGCGGAGTAGCGGTCGGCGTCGCCGCCGTGGCGTTGCTCTGGGATTACTTCTATCCGTTTCCCACTTCAAAGCCGGTACTCGTCGCTTGCGTTTCCATTTATTTCGTTCTCATGGGAGTACTGACTCTGTACACGACGTACACGGAAAAAGGAATATTCGTCGTCGCCATTCAAAAGTTCGTAAAAAAAAAAATGTACTTTTCGCTCCGAAAAAAAAAAAAAAGATAAAAAAAAAAAATTTTCCTCGTTTTTGTTTGCAGGGATCCGGCCGGCTTCGATCCGGATTTCGTTTGCGAGGCGAGTTCTTACCTCAAAAAATACGACGACAAGTATAATTTGGTATTATCGGTAAAAAGCGAAGCATCGGGCGCCGACCGCATGTACGAGGCATCGGTCGTCAAATCGGTGGCTAATTTCATAGACGTTAATGGCGTCGTAATTCCCGAGGCTATCGAGTCGCTAGTAACGAATTTGCACGATAGTCTCCTTTTACGACGCAAAGACAAGTAATAGTTTGATAATCAAAATTTCGAAAAAAAAAAAAAAAAAAAAAAAAAATCGATGTTTTGGTCGTAAAATGTTTTTATGCGAAATGTTTTTATTATTAATCTCGTAAACAAGTACGTCGCTTCGTCATGTTACTTTGTACAATGACATCGTGTGAAATAAACATTTAAGGATTCTACAAAAACATTTATGTTGAAAAGAAAAAAATATATATATATATAACGTATACGAAACAGCGTCTCTCTCCGACGATCGGAGTTTAAATCCGACAAGTTGCGTGCGTTCCGTAATAAAATTTATCTCCGGATGTAGACATTTTTTTTTTTTTTGCTGAGATAAATTGATTTTTTTGGAATTAACGAATTTATCGTTGAATATGACGAAAAAATTATTTAATTATTGTTAACAAATTTTTTTGATAATCAAATGCGATTTTTTAACAATAACTAATGATTGTGATATCGTTATTGATATTCATTAATATTTTTTTCGTCATATCGAAATTGAAGTTTGCGGATCACAAATTAACTCGTTTTCTCAGCGCGTAGTACCGGAATCGCGCGACGCTGTTTATCAATAAATATTTTTCATTTCCAGTCTCTCATTCGTCTATCATTCGCAACTTTATATTCCCTTTCTTTGTCGAATTTTCGCCATAAGGCTGTAGAAAATAATACGTTAAGATAATCTATAAAAAAAAAAAAAAAAAAATGTAAAAGACGATCGTCGATAAACGAATCGCCCGACGATTCGTGTTCTTCGAATTTTCATCGATTTTTTTTATCCGTGAGTCGTGTCGTCTTCGACGAAGTCGGCGGCTTCCTCTCGCGTTACGCACTCGACGTGCGACACTTTGTTTCTGAATTTCACTCCGTAGAATTTATTCGCGTGTTGCAGCAACTCGGGTCTACGCGGCAGAAGAAAAGACAAAAAAAAATTCATTAGATTCGTATAAAAAAAAAAAAAATTGCAAAAATTCGTAAAAAATAAAAAAATAAAAATCTACAAATGCATAAATTTAAAAATAAATAAAAATATTTGAAGAACACGTAAATTCATAAATAAATAAAAATATTTTTTTAAAATTCACAAATTAATTAATTTTTATTTCGTAAATTTTCGACTCGATTTACCTGAAAGTCGTGGTGATGAATTGCGCGTCGGAACTCAGTTCGTGAATCATATCGGCGACGGCTTTTCGATGCTGAGCATCGAGCGCCTGATCGATCTCATCGAATAGATAAAACGGCGCGGGATCGCATTTTTGAATAGCGAAGATAAGCGCCAAAGCGACGAGAGACTTTTGTCCGCCGGACAATTGGTTCATTTCTCGCATTTCGGCTGTTTGGCCGGTGAACGAAACTCGTATACCTGCAAAACGGAAAAAAAAAAAAAAAAAAAAAAATCGATTTACAAAAAAAAAAAATTAAATATATAATTAATTAATTAAATAATAAATAAATTTAACTTTATATAAATTATTATTTATCAATAATTAATCAATTATAATAAATAAAAAAAACCGCTAAGAATTCGAGTGGTTTAATCGCGAGGAGTCTTACCAACGCCTGTAAATCGATCGGAGTCCGCAGTTTCGGATCCCGCGTCGTCGCCCTCTTCGCCATCGGCAGTTTTCATAACGAGCTGCGCGTGTCCCGACGGCACAAGTTTCTTAAATACCTCGCTGAAGTATTTGCTCACTTGTTTAAACGTAAACTGTATCGCTTCGTACTTTCGTTGTTCCAAAACCGACATTAGTTCTTTTATTTTCTCGTCGCCGCGATCCAATTCCTCCTTTCGCCTCACTAACTTTTCCTTCTGATCGCTGAACGACATGAATTGGTCCAACGCTTTCTTATTTACGTGACTGCAAAAAAAAAAAAAAATTTTAATCATTGAAATGAAAAAAAAAAAAAAAAATCGAAAAAAGAATCTCAAATTCTATGGAATCGAAATTTTTTAATTTTTAATCGTTAGAATGCAAAAAGAAAAAAAGTTGAGAAAAGAATCTCAGATTTTATCAAATCTAATTTTTTAAATTTTTAATCGTTAGAAAGCAAAAAAAAAATTCGAGAAAAGAATCTCAGATTTTATCAAATCAAAATTTTTTAAATTTTTAATCGTTACGATGCAAAAAAAAAAAAAAAAGTCGAGAAAAGGATCTCAGATTCTTCGGAAACTAAATAATCGATTAGCGACCTGTATTTCTTAAGTTGATTATTCGCTTTCTCCATTTCTCTGAACAGAAGTTTCGTCGACATCGTCGTAAACTTAGCGTAAGCATCGGGACTCGGTAACGCGCCGAGTTCGGTAATTTTTTGCGTACATTCAGCGATTTTTTGTTGCAATATATTCTGTTTACTCGCTAATTTTTCCAAATCCTTCGCGTCCGCTTCGATTTTTTCTTGAACTTCTTTATCCTTTGTTTTCCATTTCTCGACTTCCGATAATTCGGATTTTTGCTATCGATATATATAAAAAAAAAAAAAAACATTGATAAATATCGCCGATTAAAAAGAAAAAATTTATCGTTAGAATTTCGATTATTGAAATTTACCTTTTTCGAGGCATTCGCGACTTTGTCGTTCTGCGATTTAAAATCGCTGTTAACTTTCACCAATCGTTTCTCAATATCGGCTAATTGAGTTTTACAAGAGTCCAACTGACGCTGACGATCCTCAACCGATATCTCCTGAAGCGCCTGCATCAGTTCGTCCCGCCGACGCATCAAGTTGTTCGTCAAGAGATTTTCCAATTTATTTTTTTCCGCCTCCCGACGCATTCTCGTCGCAAAAGCTGTTTTATTTTCTTTCGTCAGCGCGCGAATCTCGTCGTTTAACGTGTCCACCTGTTCCTGATCCGCGACGGAAAGCTGCGCCATGAGATCCTGATGCAGTTCGCTCTCCAAACCCTCTTTCGTCGCTTTCATCGCTTCTAAACTCGACGTGCACTGCGCGAGACTCCGTTCTTTCGGCGTGCGGTACCTCTCGATTGCGCTGAGTTCTTCTTTCATCATTCGAATTTCCGTCTTCATTTTGTCGTAAATATCCCTGCGAATTACGATACGAGATATTCGTAAATTATTTCGAATTTATTTGTATTCAATAAACTCTGAAGGATCGAAGCGTTAAAAAAAAAAAAAAAATCGGCCAAAAGGTCCGCAAAAAATTTAAGAAAATTCCTACGAATTTTTTTTAGTATTGTTGAAAATTTTTCGAAAAAATATTTCGCATTTTATAGAAATTTTTTTAAAAATCTCAAAAAAAATTGAAATTTAAGGGAAAAAAAATTTATTTCAAAATTAAAAACCGAAAGAATTGGATTTTTTTTTTTCGGAATATTCACTCAAAAATGATCGATAATTAAAGAAGGATTTTGAAAAGTATAGAAAGAAAACATTTTTAAAAATTAAAAAAAAAAATGAAAAATTAAATAAAAACGGACTTTGCTTTGCTGTTCTTCGTTTCCGTACGTTGCATCTCGCTGACGTAGGAGCTGATGCTTTGATCGGCTTTTCTTATATCCTCTTTAAGAGTCGTCAATTGACTTTCCAATGTGGAAATTTGTGCCATAAGTTCCGATCGCGTTTTCTGAATTTCTAGACGCGATCTCAGGGTATTGAAATATCCACCGGTGAGAGATCCCTTCGACGAGACTTGATCCCCTTCCAGGGTAACGCAATCCAAACCGGATTCGCGCGCGAGACTCGTCGCGGCTTCGAGATTACGGCATATCAATGTTTTCCCGAAGATATATCTGCGGAAAAAAAAAATTATCGTTATTCCGAAAATTTTCGATATTTTCTCACGAAAATCGCTGATTATTTACCGGAGCGCGCGATCGTATTTACTGTCGTAATTTAGTTTCGAAATCATAGGAATGGCGTCACTGGTACTCGGATAGTCCTGAACTTTAACGTGAAGTCGATTCAACGGCATAAAAGTAACTTCGCCCGGCAAACGCTGATTATTCATTTCCTTGAGAATTTTCGTTCCGAATTTGTCGGTTTCGACGATGTGATGGAATAATCGATTTCCAGCGGTAACTTCGACAGCCATGTAAACGCTTTTGTCGCAATCAAAGTTCTCGATTACCGGTCCGTAATAGCATTTCACTTCGTGCGCCATATCCGGACGGTCCCTGTGATAAAATAAACGATTTATCGATGGAAATTCAGTGGAGATAAGCGATCGAAGTTTGTAACGATGAAAACACTGATTTCACGAGGTTTCAGCTGTTTTTTTTTTTTTTTTTGGGATTAATTAGACATTCGGATGGTTTATGGTTTATTATTCGGTTTGCGTCGATAACGAATAATGAAAAAAAAATAAAAAAAAAATCGAATTTTTTTTTAATAATTCGAAAAAAAAATCGGAAAAAATCGATCGGTCGATCGGAATCGGTAAAAATTTCAGAAATCCAAAAAAAATCGAAAATTTGCAAAAATAATTCGCAAAACGTGTTGTAACGTTTAAATTTCGCCGAAACAGAGTGGAAAACTTACCGAAATGTCTCCAATACTTTGCGAACGCTGTCTCTGCCGTTTAAGATCGGTTTGCCGGCCATAGATCTCAAACTTTGATCCGCTTTCGCGAGATCCTCCTTCAGACCGGAAAGGTTCAGTTGCAATACGCTTTCTTGACGATACCTTCGGGAAAATCGCATTAATATAAATCGTTACGTGAAATTTTAATTTTTTTTTTTTTTAATATTTTAACGATAACGATAGAAAAATCGGCTAAACTTACTGTTCTTTTCGCGTCGCTTGGCACTGATCCTTCGCTTTGTTCATCTCGTAGTACTGTTTGTTATGTTCGTCGATCGAAGCTCTTTGACGCTCCATTTCCGCCGTATGATCGGCAATTTTTTTCTCGAGTGCTATTTGCTTCTCGTGATCGCGTTTCAGATCCTCTTTAATTTTCGTGTGGTGATCCTGTTTATCTTTTATCTGTTTCGTCAATTGCTTCAATTCGTTTTTTATCCAATCGTCTCTGGCGTCCTGCGATTATTAAAATTTTTATCCTTAATATCGTTAAATTTGTAACGGAAAATCGTTATGATAAAATCGCGCGAATTACTTTGCTGCTGAATTGGCTGCCGCGTCCTTGTTTCGCGTAGAGTTCTTTTCGCTTTTGTTCCTTAAGCGCCAAATTACGAGTGCATTCTTCCTCTATGCGTTTCATTTCTTCGTACTGTAATAATTTTTTTTTTTTTTAATTCAATAAATAAAATAAAAATATATATTTAAAGAAAATTAAAAAAAATGGAAAAAAATAAAATAAAAATATTTAATACATATTAATAATAAAAAATAAAAATCGTAATTCCGAAATTCGAAGGATTAGAGATTTTTAATTAATTTATTAAAAATTAGAAACTTACGATCGGCTTTATCGTTTCGAGTTCTTTTTCTTTTTCATCGATCGTTAACTTCAATTTTTCCAATTCCTGTTGCGCTCGTTTCTTACTGTCGTTATCGCCTTTTACTTCTTCCAGTAAATCGTTTATTGTCAGAGTCAATTTTGTTTTTTCTTTGAGAAGCTGCTGCTGCTCGGCGCTGTTGTATATAAATCGGTTTATTATTATTATTATTATTTTTTTTTACGATAATTTGGGAAATTAATTTTTTTTTGCGTTAATTTACCTCAAAGTATCTCTTTCTTCTTTTGCCGCTTGGACCTCTTTTTTCGCTTCTTTCAAGCGCTTCGTCGCCGCGCGAACGTTTTCCTGTGCCGCTTTAGCTTCGGCTCCGAGTTTCGCTTGTTCCGCACCGCTGTTGGCTCTCGATTCGTCCAAATCGTCCAACTTTCGTCGGTTTTCCTTTAATTCTCTCTCGTGTATCGTGTACTCGAGACAACGTCGCTGCTTGTCCCATCGCTGATACTCCTTCAGTTCTTCTTTCTCCTCCTCGAGCGTTTGCAAGCGCTCCTCTGAAAAGAAACGACGAAAAAACAATTAACGAAAGTTTCGCATCGATTTTCGGAGAATTATTGTTTCTTATCGAAAACGAACCTATAGTTCGTAGAAAATCAACGATTTTCTCGACTTTTCCTTCGGTTTCCTTCAGAATTGACTTCGATTCTTCTCGTCTCTCGTCGTAAACTCGCGTACCCGCGACTTCGCGGAGAAGTTTCAGTCTCTGCGAATCCGGCGCCGTTGCCATTTGATTGATCTGCCGATGAAAAAAATTAATAAAAAATAAATAAGCCGATAAAAAATTTTTGGCTTCAGAGAAACTCTCGAATTTCTTCGATTTCGCGTTTCTACTCACTTTTCCCTGTTTCACGATGTAATAGGGATTCGATCGCGAGAAACCCGCCGATTCCAGCAAATTCATCACGTCGGTTCTCGAGACATTCTTCTTATTGAGAAAATAATTATCTTTCTTTGATCCGATAACTCGCCTCAGGTACACCTCATCCTTGTCAATCTACAAAGTAAATTAACAATTTTTATTTGTTTATTTCGAGACGTCGATTTATTTACAAACATACGATTTAAAAAAAAAAAATCCTTTGTAATTTATGGAAATTGAAAAAAAATAAAATAAAGTGAAGTCATAAAATATAAAATGTTTTTAAAGAAAATTATAATAATCGATAATCGTAATGAATAATGAGAATCGAAATTTTGTAATATTTTTCATTAATTAATTTTATAATTTTAATAAATTTATAAATTGCTAATTAATTGATTAATTTTGATTTTTTATCACATACCGGCAATCGCCCGTCAGCATTATCAAATATAATCTCCACGTGAGCCGATATGACGCGTGGACCGGTACCCTCATGGAGAAGTCCTTGTCGCTGTTCCGGTCGGAGATGCGAAAATTCATCGCTGAGAACGAATTGTATGGCGTAGAAAAAGTTGCTCTTTCCTGAGCCATTTCTTCCAACTGAGAAAGAAAAACAACAAAAAATTTATCTACTAATCTAACAAGAAAGAAATAAAAAAATCTCGTCAATTTTTTTTTATGCGTACCGACTACATTATGTCTCGGATCAAAAGGTTCCACCACTGTTTGTTCGCGATAGGACTTGAAACCCTGAATAATCACCTGAAAAACAGAAAAAATATGAATTAACATGCAACGATTCGCGAAAATGCGTGACGACGAGAATCGCCGCGAATGCGTGTTGTTGAGTCGCGAGCACCGCGATCGCCGCGGATAACTCGCCGAAATCGCGGTTACGGATACTCGGCAAATATACGCTTTTTGAAAAAAAAAGATCGCGCGATTGGTTATCATTGTTATTATTATAATGAGGATAGAGTAATTTCTACGAGATTATCGTCGACTGAATGACGTTTACGCGATGGACAGTCGCAAACGTTACGGTTAGAGGTACACGGCGGGTATAACCTCTTCGAAAATAAATGGTCGCGTGATTCGATGTTTATTATTATTAGATAACAGTCGTATTTTCGATGATAACTGTATCGATTACGAATAGATTCATTTCTACAAGATTTCATTGAGGAAACAACGATATGGGTGCATAAAAAAAAAAAAAAATGTTTAGAAACAGTCGATCTCGGCATCGGCTGAAAGCGACAACGGTAAACCGTTGTTCCCGATAATCCGTTGTTCGCGATAACACAATAATTTTGATCAATCAAATACCTGCTTGATGTACATCGCGATGTCACTGTCGACCAAAAAATCGATGATCTTCTATCAAAATATCAAGATATTCGCGAAAATTTAATCAAGAAACACACAACTCCGCGATCGACATCTTTGTGGACGACGCAACACAACGTCAATGTGCCAAATGAAAAACGTTACTAGATTTAGGCGGGAGATGTGCCGGCGCTGCCAATCGTTTCGCGCGGAAAAGTACTGCGCGCCTCGTGTTTGTTTTTATTCGAAAAAAAAGTATTTGATTGGCGGGCGCCAATAATCGCCCCCGTCAAACTATACGAAGACGAAAAAGATGAAAAAAATAGAAGAGTATAATAGATTTTTATTGTTACAATATCGTTACAAATAGAATCCCAATTAATATTGATCAATGATGAATGCTGAGAGCGTCGCTCTGCACCTCGTGACTGAGTTGCATTTGCAAGTTGGAAAGTTTGTTCTTCAGCGCGGCAATACCCATCATCACGATATTTTCGGGTTTCAAGGCTCCGCTACTTTCGACGTTGAAGTAATACTTATTCGGTTTTGCTTCCCAGTTGAAAGGCGCTTCGTCTGTCGATTAATCGATATATATATACATAAATATTTATAATAAATAAATAAATACGAAAGTAAATAATAATAATAATATTTTACTTTTGCCCAATGATTTACCAAATTAGTTAACTAATTAATTGATTTTATTTTTCGATATTTATATATTGTATTAATTATTATAGTAATTAATAAAATTTGCATACATTGATCCTCTTCAAGTTCTGTGTATTCAGACTTTGGCCACTCGTCAGGTTTCGGAAAGAGAGTGTGACGCATGGAATTATCCGGATCATATTCAAAACACACGCCAGCTGTGGGATTCCATTTCGCATGTTCTTTGCCAAAACCTTTTTTGGCATATGCCCTGAGCTTCAATTCCTGACCTTTTCTCAATTTGACGATCAAAATTTCTGTGGATCAAAACATTTCACCATTAAATTTTTTTTTTTACAAAATTTTTTTTTTTTTTATCATTTTTTTTTTCTTATAATTTTTTTTTTTTTTTTTAATTGCAACAATTACCATCCGTCTCTCCATATTCGCTTGCGTCATCTTCTCTGTGTCGGGACGTTACAGGTAATACTCTTGGGTCACTTGATTTAAAATCGGCGGTAGTTACGTGTCTCGTTTGCTCCTCTAAGCATTTGACGTCCAACGTAAATTCTACGCTACATTCGGGACAAAAATCAGGGCAACTGCAGTCTCTGGTGTATTGGATCCTATCGACGACCTGAAGTGATAAATTTTCGTGTTTTTTATGAAATAATATTATTTATTTAGTTATTTATTTATTTGACGTTAACGACAATGTAAAATAATGGATTTCATTGAGTTTTTTTAATAAATAATAATCGTTAAAACATCGCGTGTACATACTTCGTCGCTGATCAACGGTATCATGCCGATTCGGTGCGCGAGAAATTCGTCACTCAAAACTGTCGAATTCGCTTCCAATTGAATCCAATCGATCGCCATCGTCGGGGTTTCGGCGATAAACACGCGTCTCATACTATTCGCTACACTGAGAACGAATAAAGCGTTTTATTAACGAGTACTCACGGTAACCGGTGTTCCATTATCGCGGATAAAACAAAATTCTAACCTCAATTCTGTGTCTTCGACTTGAAATTTCACCGTCTCCTCCGTCAATTCGGTTATATGTACCGACGGTTGATTCGCGTACGGCATTCTGATTTTCGTTTAACTTCGATATTATTTTCAAATTTATTTATCACTAATATTTGTTTTGTTATGTTTCGTCGAAATCGGACGATCAACGGATGACGTCCGCTTCGAAAAACACGAGTCGCGACACTGGGGGCCATCATTTCTCGGGATAAGGGATGCAGCGAGAAATACCCCAGTGGCGTCGTGTAACTTCGTTTATATCATTCAACGGCAGCGGCGCGGAACATCGCGAACACGACGATGCGCCATAAACCCCCGAAAAAAACAACTTTCGAACGGATAATAACACGCGAAATAAAAAACTCGAATTAACAAAGAATATCGGAAAAAAATTCTCGAACCATAATTCTCCCGTTAAAAAACGCATAACTCTCGTTTTTCCCGAACTCACGAGTTAAAATAAAAAGCGGAAATTATAAAATTCTTACGACGGAAATCGAAGTCGAAACCCATCGATTGATCGATCGCATCAACAGGAAAAAACACTGACCTCCCCCCCCTCCCCCTTTAAATAAATAAATACGCATTATCATAATCATTTTACTGTGTAATATTTATTTTTAAAAAAATTGTGCGCATCGTAGGATTTATCGTTTGTGCACAAAATAGAATTACAATGAAAATAGTTATGTCACTGAAGTCTACTACTTTGTAACGCACGATATGAATTAATGATAAATGACAAATGATAAATAAAAATAATTAAGGACTTTGGCTCGTGTATTTGAAATTAAAAAAAAATAAAAAATTCAATGTCATGGCACTCGATAATGGAGTAGAGAATGGAAGACAGTGAAGCGCCGAACGCCCGTTTCGAACTTTTGCGCTTTAAGATTATATCGACGGAAAAATGACTTTTCGAGAATTACGAAATGCAGAAAACAATCGACGCGTACTTCCGATATTAAAAAAAAAAACGAAAAATCTCTAACTACCGCAAATATATAGGAATAAGAAGAGATAATAAATAAACGACAAAAGGCAGCCATCGAAAAATATTAAAAATGCTTTGAGACATCGGCCTCTGAGTAATTTCCGTCGACTCGACAGTTTCTTCACAATCCACTGGATTATCGAATTTCAAAGTTCGTCAGCGAAACGCTCGATGTCTTGCAGGTAATCCCCGTAATCGGTGGCCTCACTGCCCACGAAGGTGTCGTGGTGCTCCAGAATTTCGTCGAAAGACAATCGATTGTCGTGATCGTCGTCCGACGCCGCGAAGAGATGATCGACTTCGTCAGTCGCCAGATCGCTGAAATTATTTTACGAGTTAATTATTTTCATTGATTTTCATACCAATAATGATAACTGCGATCTTTGTGATAATTAAACAGTTATAAATTAACAAAAAATTTAATTATCTTAGATTCGCGGAAACTGTAGTTATCGTTAGCGGATAATTAATATTATTATTATTTTATGAAATTTTTCGTAAAATAAATAAGTAGGCATATTTTTTGGAATTTTTTTTTTTTTAAATGCGAAAATCAAATACATTAATTAAAAAATTTAAAAAAACGGATAATCAATATTATTATTATTTTATGAAAGAAATTTCTTGTAAAAAAAATAAGTAGACATATTTTTTGGAAATTTTTTTTTTTTTTAATTACGCAAATAAAATAAATTCATCAAAAAATTGTATAAAAAAAATAAAATTAAAAATTAAATAAATTAAATACTCACTCGTTGCTCGGCACCAGCCACGAGAGAATTTCGGTCGAGTCGAGTTTCCCGTCGCGATTTTTATCGTGTTCGTGATCGAATTTGTCTTTTTCCACTAAAAGCCATTCCTTGTCCTCACTTTTGGCTCTATTCCCCAAAAATTCTTGAAAGCTGACAAATCCATCTTTGTCAGTATCCTTGTCGTCGAGCGCTTGTTGCAGGAGAATGGGAAACATTCTCGGCGTTTCCTCCGGATGGGTATAAGCTTTGAATTCCTCGGTATCCAAATATCCATCTTTATTCAAATCCGCCGCCTCAAAGGTTGCTTTGTCGTCGTTGATGAGTTTGTCGTCAGCCACAAGATCATCGACGTCAGAACCGTACGTATCTTGCAGTATCTCCTCCCAACTTATCCTTCCGTCTTCGTCGGAGTCTGCGTCATCCATGCGGTCCTGCGACTCCTCAGAGGACAGCATTCTGTTGATAATTTTTTTTTGTGAAATTATAACATTGTTTCGAAATTTTTTTTTTTTTTTTTTTTTTTCGAAAAGAAAAATGTCAAAATCGAAAAAAAATATTGAAAAAATCGTTTTTTTATGAAAGAAATCGTTTGTTTCGCTCACCCAAAGGAACGTAGAATCCAAGCTTTCAGCTCGTTTCTTCCGATGTATTTGTCTCCGTCAAGATCCATTTTTGTCAGCAAGATGCCAAGACGTCTTTTCGATTCATCGATCGGAAGTTTGTCAAACTCTTCGGCTTCTTTGACGCTGCCTGAGATTTGGAGAAAATTATATTTTTTTGGTTGATAGCTTGCGAATCGCTTGTGAAATTAATGAATTTCGATTTTTCGATAGTTAACCAAAAATTCGGGTGTTTCGTAAATATCGAAAATCTTACCGAGGATCGCTTCGTGATCGAATTCCTGATGATGTTCGCCATCCACATAGTGATCGCTGTCCCGTGGACTAAACGCCCCATCCTCGGCTCTCTCGCTGCTGCCGACTTTGTGTTGATGATGGACGCGAATGTGAGCGGAAGCGGCGATGCATCTTGTGAGTACATCGAGAACGCAGAGAATTGTGCACAGAGATAGAATCCCTCGCACATTCCACATGATTCCTTAAATTGTTTATTTTTTGTTGTTTTTTTTTGTCGTCTCTTTCAACGTACGGAAAGACGCCTTAACCTTAGAAAATTTTGTCGGACTTTGACAGATATTCACGCGCATACGGCGCAGGATAGAGCACGCGACCGCCCCCCGTGCCGCACGAAGCATTCATTCTCTGTGTTATCTCCCGAAGCTGCTCGAGTTTCGATCGAGCTTCGGGATATTCGATACGAAAAAACGAATGATGCTGCTGTGCACTTACAACTCGCGGTCCGCATAAAATCGCAATAAAATTAATATTACGATAAAAAAAACCAACGCGAGATAGTTATTTCCATTTATTTACGGCGTTCAATAGATCGAAAAAGCGAAGAATCATCGTAAATATCCGATAAACAAGGGGTACGTGTTCGGGAATCCGATTGTAACAAGTTTTCAAGGTCAACATCAGCCGAATGCCGGGAGGGCGTTGCGTTTCACTAAATTCCTGTAATTAATGAATACGTACTATGAACAACGATAAATAACTTACGATTCGGAACCATTCGGACCTCGGGTGCGACAATGGTACGAGTGAGGCGCGTCATTTTCGCCGGGCAGCGGTTTTGATCAATGAAAATGTTAGTTTTTGCGTTACTCGATATTATTTGCCGCGTGTAAATTCGCGAGAGCGCCGCAAACGGACTGGAAGCGAGAACGAACGCGTTGATTCGCGTCTCCGCGATTAGATTTCCTAGCGACAATGAATTTTTATGCTGGCATAGCAGACGAGAAAGAGGGTCGATGCTTTCGAACGTCACAAAACTCGGAGTGCTGAAGAAGCACTAATGCGATTTTATCCTTAGGGAGGTTGTGCTGCCACGAAAGCACGCGCCAGTCGAATAGTATATAAATATAGAACGGCGAATGGCCGATACGTGCGTTAATGCTATTTCCGTAACTCATAGTCTCGCGTAGGTCGAGACCCCGTATAGTTTATACTCGTATATTTCTCCTTCAACCTCTTTGAAAAATGTATAAAATAAAGTTACACGATGCTCATTCATTATTATCGTGCGTGAGTTTCTCAGGAATAATCTCTCGAAAGCGCCGATGAATACGTAGATCGCGACGAGAAAATGGCGGGAGTTAATTTTGACTCTTCTCACGGTAATAATTATTGTATTAAAGAAAATAATGTTTTTCGCAACAATATCTAATCGGATTATAGAAATAGCGGGTTGATAATCGCGTAACATTCTTTCTAATTACGCGAGATGCGCAAATTAACGAGTGCGCATCACCGGGGCTTTTCATGTACGTCGCGCGCATCTGCGTTAAGTTTTTCCGGCATTCACAACCGACAACTCAGACTCTACGCCAACATAGTCAATTTATTTATTTTATTCAAGTCATCGCACATGCTTTATCTCGGGGTACCGATCGGTCTCGGGTAGAAGTTTTTTTTAAACGAGTCAGCATGCTGGAAATGAGAGGAAGTATCCTCAAATCAGCGTCACGGTGTAAAGTCGTCGGAGCGTGAAGGAGGGGTGTCTCTATATTGTACCTGGTACTCCGTACGACACAGGATGTTGCTACCTTCCGTGTTTGTCGCGCTCCAGACCCCACAATCGTTTTCGTACGCGTGTATGCGGCACTGACTGTACACCGCCGAGTCGAGGCATAGTAATATTGTTGATCATTTGCGAGGCTCAACGTTCGTGGAAGATACACCTCGGTTTGCGGGAAAAGTACCTATCGCGACGAACAATGGAGACCCGCGTGATTCTCTCATACCCCCCCTCTCCCACCCGTCTTTCTCATTTTCCTTGTACTTATATACTATAGCTGTAATATAGGAATTGCAAAATGAAAAAAAAAAAAAAAAAGATATTCCAGCTGAGAACCATAAATATCTCCGACAACAATACCGTATCGTATGTACGTTCGTTTAAGTGCATCGCGCTTTATTCGCGTTGATCGCAATTTCTTTAATTCCCGTAGTTCTCGTCACTCCGGTGCAACATTATTATCGCTTATACTATATTGCGCACCTATTCGTCTCATCGTTATCCGTTATAATCGTAATAAATGTACGCGGACTCGTTGTCTTTTGTCGTGTGATTTTTTTTTTCTAAGAATTCTCGGAGAACGCGCGATTCGATGCTCTCTCACACTGTTGTAACCGATAACGCTTTATGTCCCTTGTATTTCCGTTCGGCTAATTAAGAAGTTATTTCTACCTGGAAGACTTTTTTTTTTACTTAAACGTACGTGTATCGAGATTTTTGCGAAAAAAATTGACAGAATATATCGGAAAATATAAAAGAAAATGGCCGCCGTACGAATGAAAAAAGTTATATAATAATAATAACCTTTCGTGAAAACTGTCAAACGATACCATTTTGAAATCATACAAATAACAGTTGTGAGTTTTTTTAAACCGACGGTGTTCATTCGCATAACCTTAAGTACAATTGATGCATCAACACGATGATGAGACAGTCGCAGACACGTCATTATTTTACCAACAATTCAGAGCATCCCGCGTGCATCTACGCTCTAAAAAGTTTATTATACAAAGCCATTTTGTTTTCCACGGCTGAGGTGGCAAAATAAATGGTATCTCCTGTATGGATATTTAGCGAGAGCGTGTAAGCAAAGAATTAGTTGCTTTTAAATTTAAAAAAAATAAAGAAAAGTAGCGAGGTGCACACACGCACAGCCACGAAGTATGTAACAGTCGCTCAAACGGTGGGCAGAAACAGTAGCGATCTCGAGTGCGATGCTCTCGTCTTCATCGTCACGCTACTCGAACGTTATCGCGCGGACCCTAACGTTCGTTTCTCTTTACATTGGCCGTTCCGCTGAGCCCATATGGATTTACCATATTCCTCGGTATGGTTAACTCGCGAGTGCATTGCGCTCGTAAGAAAAACGAGATAAAAAAAAAGACGCGAAACATGTGCATTCGTAAGGACAACGGCGCATGCGCAGTACAAAAGATATAGTGACAAGCCGTGGACTACAAAATACTGGAGGAATTGAAACGAACGAACGTTACACGAGGGAGAGTGGCGGTAGTAGCATCGCGAAGAGATGACCGGTGAAACGATCACCGGCCGGCGAGATAGGTAAGTACACGATGTTCACACTCGTCGTATACCCCGGGTTTGCGCGCACCGAACACAACGAAAGGGGGACGCAAAACTCAACAGACGCCACAAGGCATCAGGCCACCGCGCTTCGTAATTAGTCATAGTGCGGTGCGCTAACAGCGGCACTCTGCAAGACTGCTTCTCTACGAAACTCTCCGCGTGACCGTTTGTTGTTGACTCGCTCTACCTGCGATCCGAATTGAATTTTAATGAAGAAAACTCGCTTGGTCTATGGATATACAAAACTACTATGCCGAACCAATTCGTAGAACTTTTATCTTATTCTGTACTCTTCGCGGCTTCCGGCGCATTATAATATACCATATCAAGTTTTTCATTGACCGCGACTGCGGTACGGACAACGCCAATACCTCGAGTAGAGACGCTGTCGGAAGGGATTTTTTTACGAACTATTATTTTTGCATCGGATCGAATCGAACTAATTTGATAATTGATGGGCGCCAATCGCTTTATTAATGTTTTAAAATAATAATAATAATAATAATAATAATATCCTTCGCCCATATCCTTCCTATCCTTTGATATTTGTGTATTTATTTATTTACTTATTTCGAAATACAAGACGAACGGCTTTACACAAAAAAAACTGTATTACGGTATTTAATAATTTTATAATAATAATAATAAATAAAAAAATTAAATGTAAAAAAAGTAATTGAAAATAATAAAAATAATTATTATTATGATTATTTTAATTTTTTTATAAAATTATTAAATAGTGCAATAATACGGTTTTTTTTTTTTACAAATTTCGACAAATTTTCAATCTCGGAAGCGATAGTTTTCGCTGGCGAGATGAACTCGTTGCTCTCTGCAGGCGTGCAAAGCGGGTTGCACCGACCGCGGGGCCGATCTGTGACAGGCAGTCGCGCGGAGACAGTATTGAAAATAAATAAATGAGATAAACGCGGCATCGAGAACGAGAAGGAAGATAGCGAGAAAAGTTGCGACGACGACGGGCGGTAGTGCGTTGGGAACGAAATAAAGACGAAGTGAGGTTTGGAAAGCGGCAGAGCGAAGCGGTAGGCGACGAGCCGTGTTTCCGGCGAACGCCGAACGACTTTGCCTTCTCGAGACTCTCAGTCTGTCTCCTTAGCTATTTCATTCTCAGCCTTTTTTCCCCTCATTGCTACTCGTTACGTAGGGCACTATAAAGCATTTTCGTTCCTATGTAATACGCATAAGTACGGAATAGCGTCTTGTCGCGATTGCCGCGCGTACTTTATTGCGGTACCGACGAGGCATCGGGAAAAATGAGGAAAAATGGGCGCAGGAAACGAAACTTTACGAAAGTTATTGAAAAAAAAAAAAAAATCGAAAATTCAATTTTTACACCGGAAATGCAATTTTTATTTTCTTCAAATTTTACAGTATTTTGGTTTCCAAATTATTATTATTAATTTTTTTCAGCTTCTATCTCAATATTTTTATTTTTTTCAAATTTTTCCGAAATTTTTTTAATTATTTCGGCTTTTATATGGTTATTTTAAGTGGTGTGTCCGTTTTACCCCGCTGTCCTCTATGCATACGTGTAGAGGATTAACGAACGTGCGAGACCGATCCGCACTCGTTACCTCCGGGTTTTTCTATTAGCATCGCATTTAATTCAGGGGAGTCTACGCGGCCGTCGAAGAAAATGCCGGACACGGGCACTCGGATACTCCGGGAACTCGCGCACCTGCGACCGCGATGTGCTTACCGCTGCTGCAAAAGCTTAAACCCTCTCACCTGCGAACAAACGCGCGCGCAAGCGGCCGAGCGAGGTCTGTTCACCGGACTCATCGAGACTCACCGGTGAGAGACCGCGTCTAACACCTGTTACTTACCACCGTATGCAACGCGCGGATATATGCGTTCGGCGCGGCAGGTTCTTACCTGTGACACGCACCATTTCGATCCTCGCCACTTTTTTTTTTAATAAAAAACACGCGATATATATTGATCGCGCGATCTGAGAAATTTTGAGGAATGAGATCGAGAATGACATTAATAAGATAATGGAGAGTTGTTTTAGCAGTTTTATCGACGAAAGGCAATGGTTGTCTTTAACTGATACTAAAAAATTTTAGAGTACAAATTACGATACGAGAGTAAATAATCAGCAGAGCAATTCACTGAATGTATGGATATCTTTCGACTAATTGAATCGGAACATATGCCTGACGCATGGCTTCACGAAAAACAACATCAATCGCGCCGCGAAAATAAAAAACCCGAAAACTATTCTACAATTAATCGTATTTGATGTGATAGTAGTTGAATGTACTATATTGTGGAGATCGCAGGGGAGGAATCAATAAAGAATAAACATGATATTTATCAAAGATAAGATTTTATTGCGACGTGACATGCGAGTGCATGGCGACTGACTCCCGAGCAGCCGGCCATACGCGCGACAGAACATCTAATGGTGCGCGCGCAGTATCGATACGAAAATGTTCGATCTATTGAGTGCACGAAATTATTTTTCTGAATAAAAAAATATATATTCTTTAATTCTTAAAATTAATCCCTTTGCTTCATTTTTTTCACATTTTCTCGTCTGATGTATTTTTTCCCGTAGAATCCGTAGGCAAACGGATATTTTCGTAGTTTTATCGGAGTAAAAACAGAACTCTAATTGGTCGGAAAAAAACGGAGAGTGCAGAGGCGAAACATATAAGAACAAAGAACGGGGGGCAATGATTTCTTAGGATAAGATCGCGCGCGTGGTCCTCCGGTCAAACTTTCGTTGGTATGTACAACTTTTCGGCGGTAGACATATATATAACGATAAACCTCCTACAGTGTCAGGAGTCGTTGCAATGCGCGTCTTATCTGATGAGACGTGAACTTGTTGACGTTCTCGCACTCGTACGCGAGGGGGGGTACGCGTCTTCATACGAATAAAACTCGTTTTTGAGAATCACTCGGGACACAAATTGCTCGAACGCGCCAGCAAAATGATTATTCGTCAGTTGACTGTATCATCAACTTTAACGTTTTATTTTATCGGTATTTCGGTGAATCGACGTGTGCATAGATATAAATTAACGATTCCAGGGGAAAAAGTAATAGGCGGCCATCAAATGGACACGGAGTTTCGATAGTTAATAGAAAATGAGAAGGCGAGGAATAATGCGCATGTTTGTTATTGCCAAGAAGTGACGGATACCAAGAATAACATATTTAAGATACGAATTGCATACGCGCCGCGAGCGAAATCGCTCATCGTGTCATGGAGGGGGGGAAGGACGATCGGCCTTGAATTGACCTCTTCAAAATCGCATAAACATGAAAACTTGTTGAAAGGCTTTCTGCCAACGACACATTGCGATACAGAAACGATGTTAGGTTTACGAGATATTATCGGCGGTGATGTTGCATCGCGTGTTTACTAAACTGGAATATGTTCTAATTTTCGATACCTTCAAACGGACGCGTATGGGAAGCAAACAAACAATAATAAAAATAATAATAATAATAATGATAATATACCATTGATAGTTATTAAATTACCAGAAAATGTTTCGAAATCATGAAATCAAATTACTTGCCGAAAATGACAGCCGCCATTTTTTTTTTTTCGATAAAATAAAATGCGTACGGAGGCGCGGCACGGTTCGCTGCATTATTAAAAATAATCGAGTTTCGATATGACAAATAATACAGTACGTTCGATTTCTCATGCAAACGAAATATTTCATTAAATAACATTTTGTCCATTCAATGGCGGGGTGTTTATTCAATCGATGATTTTACGCGATCTCGTAATTCTATCGATGTCGATGTCGAGGTGCGCGATGTTGAAAATCAAAAAAGTTGCGAAAGTTAAAATGATATAATGCGACGAAAGTTTATCTCGTTTTGAAAAAAGGCTGACCGCGGAAGAAAAAAAAGGTATCAAGTCGCGTAGGCCGCGGAAGAGAGGTTAGGATTGACCGGTGACCTCTCGACCTCGGAGTGTACTCACGTAGCGGCACCCCGTTGCTTGCAGTGCGCTTTTACCATAGCATATAACGTAAAACTATAAAGGCACAACGAGATTTTTTTTTTTTTTTTTTTTTTTTTTTTTCATCCGTGGGAACCGTGTACACTGGATGAGACATATACAGTGTCTACAAGTGGCAAATAAACGTACGGACATGGAGATTCCGTGTAGTACCCCGCGACGAGACAACGTATTGTGTCTCAGGTTTCCCAAGCTTCGTTATTTATTTATAACGCCGAGCTACGTACTGCTAGACGAGAAACCCACGAGAAACGTCTGTGACGAACTTGGAGAGGAACGACATAAATTTCGTATCACATGCGGTCTTCCGTCTCCCGACATCTGCGCCCACCGTTTCTCGCAGCGTCTCGTCTCGGATAATCCGTTTTTGGCGCTCAGCCCGTTGAGTGTATACAATACGCGGCATTATACAGTATACATACATAATACAGTATGCGCGATTTACGCATCTGGTACGCGAGTAAAAACATAATAACACGCAATTAGAACATCTTTATGTCTACTTACGGGGGTATGTCTGCTCGACGCGTCGATCTCCGAGTGAATTTTTTTTTTTTTTTTCGGAAATAATTAAATAAAATGTTTACCACTGAAAAATCTTGAGTTTTATTAAAAACGATTGGGAAATAAAAAATATGTCGCCGCTAAAAAAAAATAAAGATACTTTTTGCAATTTACTATTATATCCTTTATATTATATAAGTATACATATAGTACTGTAATGTACAGTGAATATTTATGTACTGTATATATTTTCTCAGCAAAAAAAAAAAAATCATTTTTTTCCGCGATCGAAATTTTCAAAACTTATCGTCTAAAAAATCTTTATTTCATCAAAAATGTCATTATTTCTACGAAAAAACCCGCGCGCCATTTTGTCAAAACAGCGAACGGCAGATTCGAGTACTTCGAAGACTTCTATTATCGCAGTTACTCGACGAAGAAGCGAATTCTCGTTGATACAGAAGAGAAGAAGATTCACAGAGAGCAATAGCTGAGATCTCCTCGGAAGGCAGGTGAGCGTAGCTCAGCGTGGTTTCTCGTCTAAGAACTACGCTACGGCGTTACGGTGTTGGGCTTAGATGTCCGGTTAATGCACCTGCGTACTCCGTGGCCTGTGAACGTTGCGCTATGGCGAGACTCTCCGAGCGGAAGGGGAGGTTAAGACTCACCGTGAAAAGGTACGAAGGGACGCGAGAGGTAGAAGGAGAGATATATCGAGGGGATTCTTAAAGAAGCAAAGAAAAGGGGGGGGGGGGGGGGTCGGCAGCACGAGCGGAGAAGCGAGAATACGACTTTGGTACTCGAGAAACGTTCGACCCTCAAGAGAATGATGTAACGAAACGACCGGCATGCGAGATATCAAGTTCTTCGTCGATGTTAAACCGCCATTTTGACCTTCCATTTTGAATTGACGGATCTCACGGCGGCGAAAAATACGGTTAATTTCATTGGCCGAAAAAAAAAAAAAAAAAAAAAAACAGTACTTTACGAAGATTCACCGAGTTTCGCGTTTTGGCGTATCGTAACGAAAAATTGAATGTAAATCTGGGTGACGGATCAGTTCGTTGTCGGTATTTCCTCGTCTGTCCCACTCCTCCCCCCCTCCCTCCCTCCTACCTATCGTTCGTGCGCTCGACGACTCGGTGAACTTCCTTCGAAGCCTTCTCTCTGCTCTCCACGCACCGATTCATAAAGTTCCTCCCGCGAGTGTGCCGGTACGCTGAGCTGAGCGCTCCACTAACTCTGTCCGCGCTGCTGCGCTGCCAGAGTCGCTGACCTCGCGAGAATCACCGGTGCGCATCACACAGCGTCTTTCTTTCTCTGTGAGCAAAGCGGAGCTCTTTGCTCTTTCTTCGTACTGTAACGAACCACGAAGACGCGAAGATATATAGTGGAACTATTATTCTACGATGCCACCCCGACAGTCATTTTTCAGACTCCCCCCCCCCCCCCCTTCTTTCTGTGGCTACTGTAATGAAAAAAATACTGCCGCACAGCACCCCGTAGATACGTGAATCCTTGTAACGAGAAAGATCGCGATGTTCGAGATTATCGAATGACGCGCCGCCATCTTGGATGCTACGAATTATTGAAAATAAATAAATAAATAAAAATTTACTTACGCTTGTTCGACGGGGACGGATATATATATGTCAGTATAGTATGTAAATATATGTTTTTATATATATTATACACTGTATATATTACATATATATTGTATATTTTCTATATAAAACTTCCGCCGCGGAACATCGATGCGATAACGATATTTATCGTTCAGCTAATCGATAGTTGCGGAGTAGTTTCTCCCATGAAGACTGGGGGGGAGGGGAGGGGGGACAGGGCATTCGATCGAAATCGATTCGCTCTCCCACGACACTGTTACAGCCCGCGGTTTCGCTGATGCCGGAGCTTTGCCTCGGGAAAGTTCCACGAAGAGAGCAAAGTATCGGCCCGATATTCCACGGATCAACAGAGGTTCTGCCGTGAAAAACTCCTCTGACTTGGAGTTTTTCCCGCCGAGACCCTGAGGCCATTTATTTTTTTTGCCCGCGTAGCTATATACACGTGGAGTTTCCGATCGGTTCGTGAGACTCACCGCTCTCGCTTCGTTTCGTTTCGTTTCGTTGTTGTAATAGAGCGGTCGATTGTTTCGGTTGAATTCCCGAGGTTTCGTACCGTTCGGTGCCGAGTGAAGAAACATCGACGAGAAGCGATGCTTCAACTATAACTAACGCTGCTGCATAGCTGTATTGCAACGGCGACGAGAGCGGGAAATTGGTTCAAACGCCCGCTGAAGTTCACATTTTATTTATTTATTTTCAACAGGTGTTCTTTTACTTTTTTTTAATAATACCGTCAGTAAAATGAAAAATAATAGTAATAATACGTGATTACAGTATATAGGGACGCAATCGCAGTACATATGACATTTTTCAAAGAAAAAAAAAAATAATTTTGACAGTTCGTTTATTACGAAAAAATAATTTTATTTTTTATTCAAAATCGACGATAAAGAGCGTCGAGAAAAGATTCAGCGCGTATCGAAGGGTGAAAGTCAAAGATTTGACATTTTTCATAACCTAAAATACTTCGTATCCATAATCGGACTTCGATTAATCAGTTATTAATTAAATTTCGTAAATATCAAGTAAATTTTGAGGTTCGGAGGGACACATTATGGATTTATGATCGGATCCTGTATTATGTACTCGCGACGATTTTTTACGGTAAGTACAAGAATCGAGATAGACAGCGTTGGTCTCTTTCATCCCTCCCCTCCCTTCGTCTTTCGCCCCCACCACACCTTCGTAAATGTACAGCGTGCCTACTCCACGTGAAAAGTCACGCTCTGCTAGCTACAGGTATACCTCTCGCGATCCCATGTAACGGGTGTCCTCCTTTTTTTTTACCCCGCAATAATCTCATTGTGCCTATATTATACCTGTGAACCCTACCAATGTTACAACGATTAATCAGAATTCTCGTGCATCGATCGTATTTCAAAGTTTTGATGACTCTCCAACCGAATTTCAAAGCCATCCTTCGATGTATCGTCTCAAAAAATAACCTCTCAATTATCTTACGATTACGAAAAAAAAAAAAAAAAAAAAAAAAAACTTCGTTTCTCGATCGATTGTAAAGACGCCATTAATATCGAACACCCCTTGAAACTCCCCGTAAAACATCGTTTTTCCATGCTGCGTTGGCAAATTCGCTAATTTCGCGCTGAGTCACACAGTCTCCGTACCGTAGCAGTAATACTATTTAGCCTCTTCGTTTCTCGTGCCTCTTTCCTTCCCTCATATTCTCCCCTCCATTTTTCTCGTGTCGGATCCCCCTCGTCTTCGTTCGGACAATAATTTTGTCGTTTTTTTCTATCCTCTTTCAACGTCCCTACGGGACGATACTTACCTCTCTTTCGTACTCGTGAGTGTTGCGCTGCACGGCCGCCGCGCGCTCCGCTCGCCACAGAGCCTCTCGGGGATTCTCTCTCGGCTGACTGGCTGACTCGCGCAGGTTGCGGCTGACTGTACCTGCTGCCGACTAGCTGGGGCACCAGCCACAGCAGCGAGTGAGAAACCCCCGTATAACCGTCCTCCGCTTATTTACTATCTTTCTCGCTCGTTACCACGGCTCGCTGGTCACCTCTCCTGCCGCTGCCGGCCGGCACAGGTTGCCAGCGATAGTTTACCTGGTTTTACCTGCGAGCCACAAGCTTTAGTTCGCTCACGTCACTCCGAGCAACCGGTTCGGAGAGCTCCGCCGACGACGGTTTTATCCATTGCCATATTAAACCGACGGGTATAGACTTTAATCGTTCGGTTCGTTCGTCACTCCGCTCTCGGGGGTTTATATATTTCGTGTCTATTATACATTATCGTACGAAAACACTCGCGTATCCTTCCGAGACTCGTTAAAATCGTATTTTTCACTACGTATACAAAAAATAATTCCGTCAATTCGTTCGGCTCTCGCGTGATTTTTCATCGCGATATTTCGAAAAAAAAAAAAAAAAAAAACGTCAATTTTTTTTTTTTTTTTTTACATCGGTTCGTTGGCTCGTGTGCGATGTTACGTAAACGCGTCCGGTCTCACCGTCGTCATCGTCGTCCACTGTTTACCCGATTATATCGACTCGTAATTTGCGAGACTCGCGGTTACCGCAGGCGACACCGAACGAGGAGGCACTTCCGTCGAGCATCAGGTCCATGCGATACCAGCAGCAGGTGATTTTTCGGATCCCCTCCCGATCTTTAACTATCTATATATTTTACTCACCTCGCTATGCCCCCCTGTTTTTTAACTCACGGAGTGTGTTTTTTTTTTTTTTTTTTTTTTTTCTCCCCCAACGGAGTCGAGACTCTGATTCGTTAACTCGCTTCTCGATCCAGCAATATCCGTGTCTTCATGCACCGTAACTCCTCTCTTCTCGAGAGTTGTACGTTATACCTCTCTACACCTTTCCGCTCGGGTCATCGCACCCGTGAGCCACATACAGGATGTATGGAAATCCTCCTTGCGGAGCTCACGTTATCGCACTTTAAAACTGTTCTCGGGATCGTATTAAATAAATTTGTTCGTTTTTTTTTATTATTGTTTTATTTAATACATGTAATAACATCGATATAACTATTTCGCTTCGGGGGCATTCTACCGGGAAGTAGTACGAGATACGCGCGATTTTATAATATCGATGATTCAACGATCGGCTTTTGTCGAGGCTTCGGTATCGTGTTCCGAGAGTTCGACGACTCGACACGCGAGAGTATAATATTCTTCAAGGTATTCCGCATCCACCCACCCGTTCGAACTTTGATCGCCGCGCGGTACGTATGAAAACCGCGCGGCGACCGAGAGCCCACAGTTTTAACGGCGGTAATCTCATGGGGAAGTTGTCACATTTCGAATACATAACCAAACGGGAGAGAGAATAAAATTTTCATCCGGACGCGCGACGAGGGCGGGGAATAAGAGAGAGAGAGAGAGAGAGAGAGAAATAAAGAGACGTACGACGGCGAGGTGCAGTCACGTTTCGTATCGTTGATAAATGACGCGATCTCAAGGTACGTGCCACAGACTTTCGAAGGGACTCTAGAAGAGAAAGTGTGTGAAAAAAAAAAACAACAAAAAGTCGAGACAAAGTTTTTTTTTCGAGAGGTAGATTAAGAAATGGATGAATCACGATAACTTGAGGTTTATGATGATACGCGATTTTTAAAACTTCCCACGTATTTTAGCTTCGATCTTTTGTATCGTACGCGACACTGCGGTTATAGGTTAGGGGTGACATGTCATGTTAATACATCGCGCGCAACGAAAAACTGTCTATAGAATTTTCATGTATTTACTTCAAATATCGATGTCACGTGGTTTTTTAACGAAAAAAACGAACGACATATTACTTTTTTCGATTCTCTTTATTCGCGTTCGTCTCTAATAATCGGGACGCGAAACAAAGCTCGAGGCACTACGCAGCCTCGGCTTGACCCTCTTCGCCGATCTTCGTCTCTTTTCTTCGCCAAACACAACACACACGTAGAGTTATTTATATATCCAATGGAAGAAAAAAAAAAAAAAAAAAAAAAAAAAAAAAAAAAAAAAAACATTCCCAACCCGGTGAGATAGTTGCGGCACGGAACTGCGAACATTTTTATCTCGTCTCTCGTCACACTTTTCCCGTCTATAGAATAGAATCTATAGCCTTAGAAACGTTACTTCTTTTTATAATGTGTTTATTACACCGCTGCCGGTGTATTCGTCGGCCTCGAGGCCCAATAGTTTCACCAACAGTCCAACCGTCACCGACACACACTAACGGGGGGTATTGTCTATGGAACGGTCTCTCGTTGCATCACCAACTGAAATCACGGGCCTCAAACGTTCACGACGCGGGCAACTCGACGTTACATTGCCGGAGAGCACTTCACAACGCTAACGTGGCCTCGTTCTCGCCTTTCTCTCACTCCCCTATTTATTTTTTATTTTTTTTCTTCGACAAATCGACTTTCGTTGACGATTCACATCGCGGGCGCGAAAAAAAAAAAAAATATCTTATCCGACGTTTCGAAAACACCTGCGATGATAAAATATTCGGAAACGACGCGGAGATGAGACGATAGGGAAACTACGATAAAACGGAAGTCGTTTTCGCGATGCGCGTGGGGAACACGTAATCGCATGCACGTTGTCGTGAGTTTCGCATCACAGTGATCCCCCCCCCTCCCCTCCCCTCTCTTATTCTTTATATATATATACATATGGTTTACACGCGTATAGTTGATTCCATATAATATAAGGAGGATGAGAAGGAGGCGAGTAAAGTAAGGGTAAGCTGCAAAAAAAAAAAAAAAAAGATCGGAGCCGCGAGGTCGCCGAGAACCTGTTTCGAAGAGTTTCGATATAGTCGAAGGAGCACCGGAGGCAGAGGCAGTCAGTCGTGCCTTCGCGTAGGGCTTTTCGTTGTTTTTTTTATTTTTTCGCGTACTTCGCGAAGTTCTAACCTCTATCTACAAAATTATTGCGATGTTTTACAAATACCGAAAAACAATGGATAATCGTATGCTGCGCGAGAAAAAAATCGATATTTCGATAAAATACATCGATGTAATTGATAAATACGCGAACTTCGGTCGACGCATGCGCAATGCGTTAATACTCGAAACAATCGAATAATTCGTAAAAATTCGAGTAAAAAAGCAATTTTTTTTTTTGCATGCGCGCGCAACCACCTCGCGATGCGCGGTGACGATGTTACGCGGTACTATTGTCATTGACTACCCTCACTGCAGCGAATAAAATATAATTTAGCGTACAACGAATACGATACGGTCGATTGTTCCTTTGGCTGTGAAGAATCGAACGTCGAGAACGAATCGGATACAGAAATAAACGTAGGGCTGTCGGGAAGAAGGGTATACGAAAGAAAGGTACAGTGGTGAGCGGAGGCCCTCAACTATCAGCCAGAACGACGTTTCCGGGAAGAGACGTCGATCCAGGCTAACCGAAGCGTGCATCGGCGCTGAAACAGGGAAGAGAAAGAAAAGAGATGGGAGGGAAGGGGCGGGGAGGGGAGGGGAGGGGGGGGGGAAGACTTTGCGATCACGTTCATCGTTCATCGTCAGGCTTCGAGTCGAACACAAAGTTGAAGAGAAAAGAGAGAGCGACGGGCGCGCGCGCTATCGCCCTTCGAGGAACTCGAAAGCCACCGGGCAACCAACTCGACGAAACTTTCTTCTTATTCTTTCTTCGTTCGTCTTATTACGCGGGAAACGATTGTTCCCGATAATCGATAACGTTGTTATAGTTTTATTCGTATCGCGTAAGGATTCTTACGTTTTTTTCAGTTTTTCAATAAAATTTCGTTTCGATATAAGAATCGCGAGAGTTTAGCGAAATACGAAATCGTAATTTTTTTATTTCGATGTTCGATCGATCGATAGATCGATTTTTTTTTTTTTTTTTTTTTTTTTTTTTTTTTTTTTTTTTCGTTAACGCCGCTGCGCGTAATTTTGAAGATGTCAACGAGAATGAAGTTTCCATCAGTCCGCATTGAAGAAATTCGTTGAAATGAAGAACACTCGTTATTTATGACTGGAACTGTCTATGGCACTGGAAGAATTCACGGGGGTAATGCAACAGGCCCGTGGAGCTCCCGTGTCATACACAGCGTCCGGTCGAACGACCCACTTACGTTATTCCTCGTAGCAACGGAATGAGGAAGGAAGAAAAATGAAAAACTATACGATTATCTTCGTTTACGGGAGAATCTTCACTTATAGGTTATCGACGATGTGCTCATTGTGTTAATGTTTATTTCAACGATTATTTACGAACGATGTGTATCGACAAATGAACGACAGAACACCAACGCCAATGGGTTTGTTGAAGTTATTTCAAGAAAAATGTTGAATTTTTTTTTTTTTTTTTATATTACATTTAATATTTTCGTTGTTTTTATTTTCCTATTAGGGATGTGCGGATATTCGAAATTTCCAGTAAGTAAAAAAAAAATACATCGAAGTATCGGGAAAAATTTGAATTATTTTAATTATGCGAACCGAATATTACGAAAATTAAACTCGAAAATATTTTTTTTCGGAAAATTTTTGCAACGATCGCGCCTTCCAATTGTGCCGATAAAAAAACGCCGAAAATTTGCGTATTTTTTTTAGAATTAATAAATAATTTATTTGTTTACACTGAATTAATAGTAAAAACTAAAAAAAAAACTTTATATTTCAGAGATAAAAATCGCGCGCGCCTTACGCGACCATCAATTCGATCGATTTCATTGCAGGTCAGTGCGAAGCAATAGCTACGCGAACAATGAATCACCTAAGCGTTCGCTACACTCCGAACGCCGTGAATACATCGATGAATTCGAAACGACGAATTCTTAGGATATCCGACTTACAGGTACGGGGATCCAATATTGGTGTTGCAATTCGCCGGTGGTAAGGATATACATAACGGGGGTTAGTTTTCGTCAACGAAGGATCGTCGACTATTTTTCGTCTGTGTTTCGCATTGTCACACGTCGCGAACGTTTCGCGAGACACGTGTGACAAACAAAAGTAAAGAGGAAAAACACGGAGATAGCGAGTCGAAACAAACGTTCTGCTCGCAATTACCTGTCAGTTACCCCCGGAAGCGGCGATCGGTAAGCGATCCGCGATCGATCGACCATCGTAACCGTCTTTAGATTTTTGTAGAATTTCGTGATGTTGAGAACGGAAATTTGAAAAAATAAAAAAAAATCGAAATTTTTAAAATTTTTTAATTAAAAATTTCAAAATTTTTAAAATTTTTTAATTAAAAATTTCAAAATTTTTAAAATTTTTTAATTAAAAATTTCAAAATTTTTAAAATTTTTTAATTAAAAATTTCAAAATTTTTCAATTTTTTAATTAAAAAATTCAAAATTTCAAAAATGTTTAATTAAAAAATTCAAAATTTTTCAACTTTTTTATTCAAATTGTCAATTTTTTAATTCAGAATATCAAAATGCTAAAATTCAGGGGTCAGCATCATCGCGATGCTTTGTACATATCTCTAGTTTTCGTTCGTTCATTTCTTTTTCTCGTTTCACACGAATCGATTCGGTAAGCGTGACTCGAACACTTGTCCGTCAGGTTCAACGCTCGTTTGTCGTATCGGAATAGTTGATGCAAGTATCGGCCATAGAGTTCACAACTGTTGTTCATCCCCGTCGGATAGACTTGAGTAAACTTTGCATTTTTTTCCCCCAACGGGAGGAATTCGTCGATTTCCAGCGAAAAAGCGCGTTTACAATTTTTTAATAGGTTAAAAAAATCGATTCGCTAATAGGTGTGAATTTTTTTTTTCGTAAAAACTACAGAATTTAATAAAATGAATTTTGTTTAACTGAAAGATAAATGTATTCAGTGTTTTATAGAAAAAAAATTGAGCAGAAAGATCGAAAAACAAAAAAATTAAATATGGCCGCCGGAAGAACGTTTTTTCTTATTGCAGACGCATCATCTGCACCGTAGGGTTATGTTAAGTATCGAGTCTATTGCGCGCAATGTTTTTTTACGTCCCCATCTCCGATAAGAATAGATCGCAAAAAAAAAAAAAAAAAAAAAAAAAAAAATGTACACAACTTTTCTTAGCACACATCACGCAAATGTATATAAAATGATACAGGAGCATTCAGAATCGCACGATTCGACACGAGTCGTAAGGTAGCGCGCGGTCACCGGTCCCGCGCGATGATTGGCTCTTGTATAGCGTTCGCGTCAGGAAACATCTGTCGCTGGGAAAGAGCTACAGGTGGGACGACGGCGGTCGCCGGAGTACCCGCTTGGCGCCTATCTTTCCGCTCGCGAAACCTTGACGCGTAACGACGTCGACGAACGAAGAGAATGCGCGACTCGGAACGCGCGCACACAACAATGATAGGTTTAAAAAGCTATGGATGCCTCATGGTGTTACGCAGTAAGAGGGAAGACAATCGATTTTTTCACGGAAGCTATTTGTATAATCCTTGACCGATGGTTCGGTCCCCTCGTCGTCTTTGTAATGTTACGCGGATAGGGTGTTTTGAATTACCTGTTGCCAGTAAGCGCACACCTGTTGCTCGGTCTCTCCTGCCGCGTGCTTCACATCAATACAATAACTTCAGTTATTTTCGATGTTTTTTTTTTTTTTTTTTTTTTTTTTTCGATGTTTACGATTTTTTTGCGAATTAATAAAAATTAATTTTTTTCCGTTATTTAAATTTATAGATCGATGCGAAATATTTTTTTTTTTTTTATTCGAGCTTTTCGTTTTTTTTTTTTTTTTTTCTAAAATTCGCGTGAGTTTCGTCGTTCATAGTGAATCGGAGAAAAGACCGTTTCGTTTTTCGCTCGTATGCGCAAAACGTTATGCAGGTATAACGCCGATTGGTTTGCGTGAGAGTCGAGTTGTTTGGCCGTCGAACGCCAAAGTCCACCCGTTAGATACCGGGTAGTCAAGTACGATGATATGCGACGGTACGGAATACCTGCCGCATGGAAATGGGAACGGCGCGCGATTGTCACGCTCGACATACGCCGGTGAGGGCAGTTTGTCGCGGCGAAGGTCTCGCGATTGTGTGTGAATCTCGAGGAGCGCGTTCGTCGCTTACTCCGAGGTCAACGATAATATCTGGCGAGGCGCTGCATCGCGCACGAGCTTTTCGATAAATGATCGATTATTTCGCGATATAAAAGAAATGTTTTTATTTTTATTTTTTTTTTCTTTCATTGCCGAAGGAATAAATATGTACGGAGTCTCGGAGTTTCTATCGTTGATGGAAAAATCCCGACGCGGAATTCCTAGTAGCGAGGGGTTCTCTCGGGGGTATCCACGTGCCGTGAACTTGACGCGAGAATTTCATTGTTCGCGGTCACCGATGTGGAAAGCTCGGCTTCCGGTTTCCGACGCGGCGCAGTGCAGTGCCCCGCGCGGTGCCTCGGTCCTCTCGCCCCCCCCCCCCCACCCCCTCCCAGCGCAGGAGGGGAACCACTAGTCTTTCCCAGACATCTGATTATTTCAACGACGCCACTGATGATATTCCGCGGGTTTCGTAATATAATGTTCTTTCTCAATCGTTAATAACTCCCCATTTTTGTAATATACTCGATGTTTAGAATAAAAAAAAAAAATTCGAAATAAATAAAATAAATGAAGTTAACGAAACGAACGACATAAATAAATAAAAATATAATTGTACTCACAGTATCACGAAAACGTCGAAGTTATCTATAGCGGGTTCCGCAGGGATGCGGGTGGACCTGCGAATGATAACGTTTTACTCGCTCGCTGAGTCACATCGGCACGTTGTCACTTTTAAAAAAATGCGGGTCCCTCGATACTCGGACGTTCTATCGGAAACTCATTTTTACGCGGTATCGAAAACGTTAGGGGTCGCGGCGCGTCGACAAGGATCGCGAAGGGGAAAGCATATCGTACGGGTATATTCCCTCGGAAAATTCATGCTGGTTAACCGCTGTCCATGAGAGTCTGTTGCCAGCGAAGTCGGACGGTCACCGGTGCGTGGCAACGGAAACGCTGGCAGCTCTCCATCGGGGTACTGCGCGGACAGACCGGAAGTAGCCGTGGGATCTCGACGCTCTCGGAAGCTCGGAATTGCCGTGAAACGATGCGAGAGGCTTGCGGAATAACCTCGGGGGCCTCCGGTGGGAACCCCTTGTCAGGCAATTTGTTCGCGTGCACGAGGACTCTTTCTCGCTTCTCTTTTATTTTTTTTTCCCCACCGTTGTATATTATCTTTCAATATTCCTCACGCACACAACGCAATTCGCGAAATCGGAATATACGCGGTTTTAAATCGTTCGCAATAACTAATTCGCGTTACATGAGGTCGAAACCTTTGTGTAGACTTCGATATACGTGTGTGTATCTCGCGGAGAAATGGCGGCGGGCGGGAGGGAGGGGGGGGGGGGAGGAGGGCAGAACGTGATTGGATGAGTTTTCGAGAGCTCTCCAGCTGGGTGAAGGCGCGCGCGACGGTACACCCAGGTTAAGAGTTTTCTTCGCAAAGTCTTACGAGAGGCCGTCAACTTTTTAGTTTTATGTTACGAATGAATACGCGAGAGCAGCGAGACGATTGCGCCCGTCGTGTACGAACAGTTTGTGAGATTCGCACTAACACGCGAACGTATCGAAGGGAGAGAGGCTCCGTTACAAGGTAGTTACACGCTCGTAGTCGGCGGCAGCGACTCGTGCGAGTTATCTTTACGACGCCGTAGCTCCCCCGGTTCGTGCCTATAGTGTAGCGTACAGCAGAAACCTCCGGGCCTTGCGGCTTGTGTATTAGCTTCAACGGTCGCGGTTTTGCCGCGGCAGCGGCTCTCTCGCAAACTCTATACAATGGAGAGAGCGGTCTGTACCGGTGAGAGAACACGTACCCGACGCATCAACGTGTATGTCGTAAGTACTGCCATAGTCACGATGATCTCGAAACACTGCGACCGGCTCTCTCGCGAAGCTCGGCGGGCGAGAATGGTTTTTTTTTTTTTTTTTTTTTTTTTTTTTCGACAGCACAAAGAACTTCATTTTCAGGTCATCGGTTTTATTTCTGATTCCAACCCTCCCTATCCGACTCTGTGGCCACTTTTTACGCACGAATGATTTGTAGAGATTCGGTACCGATTTTTTTTTTTTTTTTTACTTTTTTTTTTTACCTTTTTATTACATTCGATTCGATGCTCATCGCTTGCGTGAACGATTTCGTGAGATTCGTCGGTTCGCGGCATGCAAATTTATTATCTCCGAAGAGCTCGGCAAAGGGTGCTCCGGGGGGTGGGGGGAGCCGAAGAGAAGGCGAGAAAAGAAAAATGATTCAAGCGCAACCGCAAAAGCCCGTATACTCCGCAAGAGGCTACCAGAGCAACGATAATTACTTTGCGACGAACAAGAACCTGTGGTTTCGAACTCTGTGTGTAGCCTCGATAGACCGTAGCGTCACTGGTACACGCGGCGTAACGGGGCAACTAGAAACCAACTTACGACTAGAGCCATAGCCCGGTCCGATATTTATTATTTCTCGACCGTGAATGTCGCCCGTTCGTATTTACTGTGTAGCATTCGTATTATCGCGTAAATTTCCTATCTTTTGCGGATTTCTCTGTTTCTGCACTCCTTCGTAGTTATTCGCGAAGTTACAGCGTCGTACCGGAGATCGACGAGATAAAAAAAAAACAAGAAATTACGAAGCTAATAAGAAATTGAGAAACCGAGCGGTACGATGGCGAATGAGAGGGAAAAAAAAACGGAACGTAATGCGCCGATAATTCTGAGAAGCGTAATGTCGCCTTCGGGACGGAAATAGAGACCCCGTTCGCCCGATAGACCGATAAAAATATGACTAATACACTCCGGTACACGAGAAATATACATCGCGTGAACAAATCGACGAATTGTTGATCCTTTTTTTTTTTTTTTTCTTTCATATTTACTTCGCGATTGTGTCCTTCGAGGCGATAAAATAAAAATCACAGCGGGGATTCAATTGCCGTTTCTAATTAACGGCAATTATCTCAATCCGAAATTATAGTCTATCGTGTAGTGTTGGAATAACAATTTTCTCGGCCGCGAAACGAGTTCTCGATGGAACGCGTGTCAATGCGGAAACACGAGTATTACGTGTACGCGATATGTTGATGCGGTGTTGAAAAAAAATTCACACGGTGCGCACTGTTCAGTGAGAACGATATGTCGGGCGTATTATCGCGTATTATGCGGATTCGAATAATAAAAATTATTACTACGGAGTTATTCGGGGAGGAGGAGGGGGGGGGGGGGGGGGGGGCGCTTGACCCAGTGGCGCACGAGTTCGCGATATCGAATCGCGTTTGCGTTACGGTATAATTACCAGTGGCCACTGAACGAGGTGTCCGCCATCAATGATTGAGTACCAATCGCGGGAATAATACCGTTTCGAGGTTCGAACTGTTTGACGAGAAATTTTTCAAACCTTGAAGTCGTACTGAACTCTTTCGATACGCGCGTTTCAATAGCTTTTTGTTCGTCGATAGTTGTTCAATTGATTATCAACGCCTTTAGCGTGGCAATCATGACGAAAATCAACATTTCGTTCGTGTTGCGTAGCGGAGGGGTGGGTGTCGGTAAAAAAATCGTAGAAATCGAATGTTTTTTTTTTTCGTGTTAAATTTTCAATTTTTTTCTCGAAAATTGTACAATAAAATGTTTTTTTCATTGACAGGTACATGTATGCAAAATTTTGTAAATAAAAAACTGTCAAAAAATATTAACCTATAAAAAATATATGGCCGCCGAAAGAATTACTTGTTTTTTATTTACCCCCTTAACCCGAAAGTTTCGAGGTTATCTATTACGCGATTTCCGATGTTTTCGATCTAACAGTGAAAACAACGAAAGAAAAAAGAATCTCTCGTATCTCTTGAAGTTCTTCGCGCTGAATATAATCGAAAAAAACGACAAAAAAAAACCGTTGAATCGCAGAGTCTCGGAAGGAACGATCGTGAGGATAAGACGAGTAATAGAATATCTCTCGTAGGTAATGCGCGTCTTCTTCCTTGTTCCGGTCAAGGGTCGCGACTCGTGGGTGGTTTGCAAAGCCGCTCCTTTAACTCCTCGTCGGACGTACGGTAGATATTTACGATTACACGATGTTTCTCGTGATAAAACGTTCCGCTGCCATTTCCAGTATTTCTATAATGTCTAACGCGTACCCACGTACGGTTAGGAAACGTTTAAGGATATACTATACTGCGCATGCGCGCGGCGGTTAGGTATTTTGCGTGCACCACTCGTTAATGTAATCTCGACTCGCAAGCGTGTGCTCGACAAGCGCGTACCTATCCATTACTCCCGAGGTTATCCCGCTGCTCTCGCTGGTATACCTCTGTGGCAAAGGCAAACGCATACCACCACCGCGACGATATGGAAACAGCGCAATTCTCTCGTCGTACGGAATACAGTTACTAATAGCATAGACCTGCAGAAACGTTCGTGCGGCGTTCGGTAGCCGAGTAATCCCCGCGGCGTTAAGAGTTCTTTACGAAACATCGGTAATTCTCCAAGAGCAGTGGTTTTTTTTTCCCCCTTCAAGCGTGAAAATTATCTATATCGCTGCAGATGGTCGCTTTACCTTCACGATTTACCTGCTCACAGATGGAGCTCATTCCTTGACTCGTCAGGTGCGAATTATTTGCGCGGACAAGTCAGCTGTTGAACTCTACTGGTATCGAGAATTTATGCATTTCCGTCTCGAGAAAAAAACGAGTTAATCGAATAGTTTCGCACGAAACGATAAACATTCCGATTCTCTTTCGATCGAAAAAAAAATTGTTTTGAGGTTAAAACTGTCACAAAAAATGTAAAAAAATAAATGTATGCAATAAAAATATAATCAGAATAAAATTATTTTTATTTAAATTGAAAGTATATGTTTTTGGGGCAAAAAAAATACAGGTTTTTGGAAAAATCTTTTGAAAACTCCGAAACTCGACGAGATCTCGAAAAACACAATTGTCGAGTATTTCGTAAGAAGGGCGGAGGTGTTCGAAATAATCGGAAAAGAACAATCACGTAATTATTTTCCGAAAAAAAAAAAAAAAAAAAAAAAAGTACGAGATATTTATGGTCGAGTTTACGAAACGTCATGAAAATCGAAACGACCAATATATCGATGTTTATCGACGATTGCGATGGTTTTGATAGCGTTTGCGGCTGCCAAGAAAATTGTGCTAAATAGAGAGAAAGGGGAAGGAATGGGCGCACGTGTGAAACTGAAACGAGTCGCAATATAGTGTAGGAGCTGTTAAGCGGCGGGGGCGTCGCTACGCCTATCGCTCTGCTCGGATGACATCGCGATGTTTTCTCCAAGGATCGGGTGAAAAGATGCCGCGATGCCGAGAGCGGCGGTGCTCGGTGTTCGCAAGTGCATCTGGAATCGCGCCAAAATTATTAGAGGAAAAAGAATCGGGCGACAGCGTCGAGTGGATGAAAATCGTCTCATAGAACTCGCGGGCAACTGCCCCAACGCTTGTTGATCCATTTGAACCGACGATTCGTTTCCGACTGAATATACGTTATTTCGTTCTCTTTGCCGGCGTCTCGCAAAAGCGTTCGCGTCGAGCGTGCGAAAATTTGTCTTCGTTGTTGCGTCGACGCGTCGTCGTTTATACTTGTAATATAACGCTATATGTAACTCTCGGACGCCATCCTACTGATGTATATAACAACCGTCTATGCCGCGGCCCTCGGATCGCGCGGTCATATCGGGACCAAGTAGCGCAACGATGATACGAAACGTGTATAAAACATATATATATAAATCTGTACGATTATTTCGGGTTCTCAAAGAAGATACGCGAGTCATCGACGATACAAATCTGATGTACAACCGACGAAATATATAGATACTCACCTCGAATCATAACTATTTTTAAGTCAAACCCTTTGCGCGAAGATTTCGGCGAGTCGTTGATATTCGTGTTTTCGCAGTGAAGCGAAAATAGTATCGATACACGTTGCGGATGTTAATAATATACAATGCATCATATTTTTATTGCATATTCCATAATACATCGTATTTATTATATAATATACAGCATATAGTACAGAGTATTGTATACGAATACTACGATACATAACCTAAAATATGACATACATCGATACGCATCGATATATTAACAAATCATTGCGGTTCGCTTGACAGAGTTGATTACACCGCTTTGTCGCGTTCCATAGTAACCGAGAACTCGATACGGGAGATATACGCGACGTTATAATGCAACTCGTCGTCGGGCTGACGCGCGGAGAACCGCGAGCCGCTAGATAGAGGAGTACTTCTTTCCGTATCAGCATCGAGTGCACAGTCCAGACGCGGGAGAAAATAAAAGGTCCGGTCGAAGAGAGAAAGAGAGTGGGGAAAGTTGGGTAGAGATTAACCGAGAGTGAGATGCGGAGAACGGACAAGCGCGAGGGAGAAGCGAGACATTTGGGATCTCAGCCTAGCGATCAGTTCAGTTCTTCGATGTTCGCGGCGGTGTCACGGACGGCCGCACTGTCCGTACGGGAAACTCACGGGTGACTGCCAGTGACGTGTGTTCGTGAAAACAATTCATTATTTCCGTTGATATCGAACTATTTCCCCTTCCCGAATTATCGAAGTACCCCATCGTCTCGTCAATTCTTCGATTGTGCGCATGCGTAGTAACCGCGATAAACTTCGCGAGACAATCGAAAATCCGAATACGAAAAAACGTTTAAAAAATCTTCGAGGCGTCAGAATCCCACGCGATTACTGACAATTCGCGGTTTCGAAATAATATTGGGTACGACGACGACACTCACGTGCGGAATCGAACGAAATAATCGACGGGGGCTTTCGCGTTTCGCTGGTGAAGCGCGACTGCGGTCAATCGTCTCGAGAGTATATAGAACATCGAGAGATATACAGAAAAAAAACGAATAAAGAATAAAACGATAAAAAAAACGTCGTAGCCGTCGCTGTGGGATAAAGAACGAGGACAAGGCGCGTACACAGTCGCAAAACTATAGTCATTTAGCTTGTATCCACTATAGACAATCGGTGTCAGTTTGTATTGCACGGCAAAGCTGCGGTGTCTCGACTCGAGGATCTTTCACTGTAGAGAGCGGACTTTCTCCGGTCGCCCCGAAGCTTCGCCTCCGGCATCGTTAAAAAAAATATATATATCATTAAAAAAAAAAAAAATAAAATTCTCTTCGGCGCGTACTGAATATTATCTCGAAAATTATAAACACACATATACGCGCATACGGGAGGTGAGAGGGGCGCGAAAAATAGATCCCAGTCATGCCGATTATTTGAATCATTGCCAAAAATGATTTTGCCCTGAGAATAAAAACCGATAAATCTATCTCGAGTGTTGCCGCTGGATCACTCGAATTTTACTCTTCTCGCGATACGCGTGCCAACTTCCTGATTCTCTTGCTACCGTCGCGAACGTGCGGGAGTGGGTTTTTCTTACATCACTCGACGACGCCCCCCCCCCCCCCCCGCGAGCGCTCACTTCCGTCAGTCGGTCTGCGCTGTCGAGCGCCTACAGGAAAAACCCGGAAAACGTTTTGGCGTTAGTTCGCGAGGGAGTGACGATCCCGAAATTACTAATTTAACGCTAGCGAATCGGACGGATTCTCACCGGAGACGCGAACGAACGAGATAATCGGGGGCGACGACGATCTCTCGTCAGTCGACCACTCGAGTCCCGTCGCGACAGATCACACGCATCGAATTATATCGCGACACTAACCTCTCATATTTCTCTCGTTTTTACGATACGAAACCCGAAAAAAAAAAAAAATTATCTTATCTACACTCATTAATCGACACTTTTACTATCGAAATATTATCGCGTCGTTGGACGCATTGTAGATTTCGTGAATAAATAGACGAACCGACCGCGGAGTGCGCGGCGTGTCGTTAAATCGAAGCACGTGGTAAACCGTCGCGGCGAAGAGACGGAGGCGGTTCAACGGGATTCTACGCGCGTACACGACGAAAGAGGGTGACTTTTCACGTCCGTGCGTGTAACGCGATCGTTCATTTAGTTCGCGCGTTTGTGTGTTAGTGTTTTTATGTGTGTGTCTGTTAGCTTCGGAGACCACGACGGACAGTTATGAGACGTACGGAAGTGGAGCTCTAAGAATATCTCGTTCGTGGATCGTTGAACCGCTGTTTCCACGTGCGCGCGCGGTACAAGACTGAGGCGAAATAAATCTTTCCCTCGCTTGCGGTTCTGTACCATCATTTTGCTGCTCTGGTCATTACGAGCCGCTGTACCGGTACGGAAAAACTGATAATCCTCTGTATCCGTTTCTCGGAACTTCGGCATCTCGTGTTTCGCGTCTACGTGAACTCGCGAGAGTGACAGGGGGTTTGATAGAGTCAGTGAAAGAAAAGTTGACAATGTCGGGAGACGGAACGTCGGACGAGGAAGGATCACAGGAGGATTCGGCGAGATACGACATCGACGACATGGAAATAATTAAAACTATCGGTGAGTCCCAATGACAATATAATGAATGAAACATCAAATCGGCGATTATCGGTCAATAAAAAAAGTCGTAAATTTCTCTCTAAAAAAAAAAAAAAAAAAAAAAAAAAAAATTGAGATCGAAAAAATCGGAAAAAAATTTCCCCTCGTGTCACTTTACCTTGCAACGAAGAAAACTTTCCGAAAATCGTAAAGTAATGAAAAAGTAAATAAAGTTGATCTAAATTGTTAATTCACTGAGAGATTCACCCTGAATGACAGCCAATTAGTTTCCCCTTCCAAATTCGCGAAAGAATAACACGATCGAATGACGGACCGTTTGACGCTTCCGGAACGGCACGATCGATCGATGGGGGGAAGGGGGGGGGGAGGGTTTCGAGATAAAAAAATCACGTCCTGTACACGAGTTACGAAGATCGATGAGCGGCCTAACCGATTTCTCAAGAGAACACGTCGATCGCGGGCGTGTTTGTTGAGGCAAAGAAAAAATGTAAAGAACCAGAGCTATCGCGCGAGGCGAACGCGACTAGTTGCGTGCCGTTGCGAGCAAGTGGGCCACTGGAGAGCGAGAGGTCGCCCACGAGTATATTTAACTCCCGAGAAATACGCTGAGACTCGCGAGCGTCATGAGGGAAACCTCGCGATATTTAACTGCCCCCGCGCGCGTTCTCATCGTCTGCCGTAATAATGTCATTATTATTATTTTTATTATTATTCTTGTCATTTATTATTATTATTATTATTATCATTACTATTATTATTATTATTCGTAATTACGTTTTCAAACACGAGAACGCGTGTTACGATCGATCAATAAAATTTTATTTTGGTGAAACATCGCGTCGGCGACATAAAATTTATCGACTAATTGGATAGGCGTGAATTAGTTTCGCGAGGTAAATTCATTCGTAAGACACGAGACGTATGACAAAATGTTTCGCGGTTCGGATTCTCGGAGATTTTCGTTGTACGCGGCGAGGCCCTCCCACAGGCAGCTGTCGTCGATCGTTAACAGCGCCGCTGCATTAACCGACAAAGCTTGTCTCGTCATTAACCGGGAACGTGGAGAAACATGACGACGACGACGACGAACGTCTTCGGGGAGAGTTGCCAATTTGGCAAATATTTATAGCGGAATCGGAGAAAACACGACAACGCTATCTGATGCGCGATCCTTTGTGGCACTGGAGTCGCACGAGTACTCCGCAACGATAATCATGCGATTGCAGCTTTAGAGTCGATCGAGAATCTCAACGGAAATTTGGAAATTGAAAATTTTGAAACGAACGAAATCACTAGCGATTTTATAACTTCGATTTTTTTGACAAAATAAAAAAAATTATTATTCGAAAATTGAAATTTTTTGAAAATTCAGGAGTTTCCGGAAAACCGGAAGTCAGATTTTTTTTTTTTTAAGTTTGCGATTTTTTTCAAGTTGTACATTTTTTAAGGACAATCGATTCGTTCGCGAAAATATTTCCATGAAATTTTAGATTAAAGAAAAAAAATCGATTATTACGATTAATCGAATTTCGATGAAAAAAAAAATTCTTTCTATTAGATCGCTTTGCAAACGAAATTTTTTTATTGAATACACAATTTTGTTTATTTATCGATTCGTTGTCGATTTATTTTACTTTTCGATCGTAAAAAAATCGTTAATCGAGAAGACGAAACTGATTATGAAATCGCTGAGTTTCAGGTACCGGAACCTTCGGTCGTGTGGTTCTGTGCCGACATCGTGGAAGTCCATTAGCGTTGAAGGTTTTATCTATGGTGGATGTCATAAGACTTAAACAGGTCGAACACGTGAGAAACGAGGTTTCCGTTCTCAAGGAAGTCAATCACCCTTTCATCGTCAATATGTTCGTATATAACTTATATTACCGTTGAACACTATACATGAGTTCGTTGACGCGAGTTGTTTCAAAAATATAAAAAAAAATGTTAAAGACATTTTTAATTAATAATAAAAAAAAAAAATTATTATTATGTTTAAATTTATTTATTGATAATTAATTTTTTTTAATATCATTTATTTAAAAAATTAATAAATAAATAATAATAATAAATAATTTTTTTTTTTTTTATTAATTAAAAATGTTTTTAAAAATTAAAAATTTTCTTGAAACAACTGATCAATTAACAACAACAATTTAATAAATCCGCGAAATAATGAGATTCTGCATTACGAAAATTACGAAATTTCGTAAACTTTCTATTGTATTCAAAGGCTTTGGAGCGGAAGGGACGAGGCGAGAGTTTACATGCTTCTGGAATTTGTCGCCGGTGGCGAATTATTTTCCTATCTACGAGCGGCAGGAAGATTCTCCGGACCAACGAGCTGTTTCTACGCCGCTGAGATAGTTTGCGCTTTGGACTATTTGCACTGCAAACACATTGTCTACAGGGATCTCAAACCGGAAAATCTTTTGCTCGATAGTCAGGGACACTTGAAGATTACGGATTTTGGATTCTCGAAAAAGCTCACCGACCGGTGCGTATCTTTGTTTCTGCGATTTAATCGAAATCCTATAAACTCCGAAAAAAAAAAAAAAAAAAAAAAAAAAAAAAAAAAAAAAAAAATCGTTTAAATCGTCAAAATCGGCGCTAATTTTCATAGTATGAAAAAAAAATGAATTAACTAACAGTTTGTACAATTAATTACGTATTAATAAATTGAAAAAAAAAAAAAAAAAAAAAATTAATAAAAAGTATTTGTTTCGCGACCCGTAAGCGTCGATTTAGTCGATAAAATCGATTTTTTTTTCGAAGCGAAACTCGAAAATCGTTATTTAACGCGTGAAAAGAACAATCGACGTTACTCCGAGTCTTTGCGTCTACGAGACCTTGAAGTATAATTCCACAATCTCGTCGGGGGGGTCGTGACGACAACGGCGCGCGTAAACCTCTCGCTATTCCTTCGGTTTTCATTCGCGTAAAACTAAACGCGATTTTGCGTTTCTCTTTCTCTCGAAAACGTTCGCAATACGCGTGAAAGAGAAGGAGAAGAAAAAAAAGAAAAAGAAATTTCGTGCATCAGAGAGACGGAGGAAATTTGCGGTCGAAGGTTCGATTCGAACAGATGCGTTCGCGTAAACACCCCGCGGCGGACTTTACGCTTCCGAAACGCTTTTATTGGACTTTATTTCTGGCGAAACCACGCGAAATTAAGTTTTCATTCCCACCGCTGCGGAACGACGAGACATCGGGACGCTTCTGTGATTTTCCCGGAAAATCTCGTCCACTTATTTTTGGGTATCTCTTTCGGATACTCACGACACGAGTGGCCCACCCGCGCGACGAATGGCCCGAGAAATTAGTCGCGAGACTTTTTTTTTTTTTTTTTTTTTTTTTTTTTATGGCGGCTTTTGGCAACGATAATCGAGATTTCGGGGGTCTAAAACTCCGAAAACGTTAATAATAATCATTTTTTTTTTCCGAAACTTTTTTTAAATTTTTTTTAATTTTTTAAAAATTATTAATTTTTCTTAATTAATTTAATAAATTACAGAACGTGGACTCTGTGCGGCACACCGGAGTATCTCGCGCCGGAGATAATTCAGAGCAAAGGACACAACAAAGCGGTCGATTGGTGGGCACTTGGAGTACTTATTTACGAGATGTTAGCGGGTTATCCGCCCTTTTTTGACGACAATCCATTCGGTATATACGAAAAAATACTCGGCGGCCGAATAGAGTGGCCGAAGCACATGGATCCCATTGCGAAAGATCTCGTGAAAAAGTTACTCGTCGCCGATAGAACCAAAAGACTCGGCAACATGAGACAAGGCGCTGAGGATGTTAAACGACATCGTTGGTTCAAACTTGTCGAATGGCTTTTGGTAATTTTTTTTTTTATCTCCCGATGCGGAAAAATCTCGATTAACGGCGCAATGGAACAATCGTATCGAATTTTTGAGAAAATTTCGGCAAAAATTAATTTTTTTTTAATGTCGAAAAAAAAAAAGTAAAGAACTTTTTTTTTTTTTTTTCGTAAACTTACGTACTTTTTTTTTTCCTTTTATTATTTGAAATAAAATCTTTTTATGGACGATTTTTGAGAAAATTTCGGGAAAAATTTAATTTTTGTTTTTTTTTTTCAAATTTTTTGTAAACTTACGTGTTATTTATTTTATTTTTTTCTATTATCAAAAATAAAATCTTTTTATGATCGATTACGATCCGCAGCCCCGGAAAATCGAAATTTCCCGTATTAATAATCGTCGTGCGTTTTTTTTTTCATTTATTAATTAAAAAAAAAAAAAAAAATGTCCGCAGGTACCGCAAAGAGCACTGACGCCGCCGATACGCCCGCGAGTAAAGGCGCCCGGTGACGCGAGTTGTTTTGACGATTATCCGGAAACCGATTGGCGATCTCAGCCCCCATTGCCGCCGGAGCAATTGGCACTCTTTCAGGATTTCTGACGAAGAGCTTCTCGAATCATCCTATTTGGTGTTTAATTCACCCGATGCATTCAAGATAATCGAAATTCTTCTGATTCCGGAACTGTGGATCGATTCCCAGTTACCGATATCGTTGATCGCATCCACGGAGTCGAAAGTTCCTGCAGTCCGTTGCCGCTGGTCTCGGAGTCTCGTCGGGTACTCGTCGTGAAACTAAAAGTCCCCCGAGAACTCTTCTTTTTTTTTTTTTTTTTTCTTTCTTTTTGTAAATAGTATAATTATTCTTTTGCGTTTAGACAGAATTATTTATTTTGTAGGCTAATATTTTAATTGTACGAATGAAATGAGACTAAAAGTATGTTTTTTGCAGCATTGTAAATAAATTAGCAAAGTACGCCGCAATGTATACGTTTTTGTTACGTTAAAAAAAAAAAAAAAAAAAAAAAAAAAATTGAATTGGAAGAATTTAATTTTTTTCGACAAAAAAATTGGTTGTGCCAATTAATTATAAGTTTTCTTGACTATTGTCCCAATTTTTTTTTTTTTTTGTTATATTTCGCGATTCGCAAGTTGATGCGCCTTTATCAATCGATGCGCTACGATTCATCACGGAACGTGTAGAAAAGAAATAAATAAAAAAATAAAAATAAAAGAGAAATAAAAGATTTTATCATTGCGTCGCGAAACTTATAATGGAAACTCGTGTCTCGTGACTCGTCTCCATCAATAATGCAATATTTTATATGGCGTTAGTAAATAAATAATTTTCATTAGGATAAGTGCCGAACAGAGGTCCAGTCGCAGAAATGCCCCTTCCATTGTGTTAACGACTCTCCACGGGTACAAGTACCGCTTTGTACCTCTTTGCTTCGTAAAATATAAAATATAAAATATAAAATATAAAATATAAAATATAAAATATAAAATATAAAATATAAAATATAAAATATAAAATATAAAATATAAAATATAAAATATAAAATATAAAATATAAAATATAAAATATAAAATATAAAATATAAAATATAAAATATAAAATATAAAATATAAAATATAAAATATAAAATATAAAATATAAAATATAAAATATAAAATATAAAATATAAAATATAAAATATAAAATATAAAATATAAAATATAAAATATAAAATATAAAATATAAAATATAAAATATAAAATATAAAATATAAAATATAAAATATAAAATATAAAATATAAAATATAAAATATAAAATATAAAATATAAAATATAAAATATAAAATATAAAATATAAAATATAAAATATAAAATATAAAATATAAAATATAAAATATAAAATATAAAATATAAAATATAAAATATAAAATATAAAATATAAAATATAAAATATAAAATATAAAAAATTTTAAATAAAAAAAAAATGAAAAAGATTTATTCGGCGAGTAGAAATTCCGTGAAAATTGCGAAAATTCGGTTCGTCGCCCGAAGGGTAATACGCGATTTCATCGATAACACCAGTATCCACGGTGTTAAATATTTCAACGAAAGATCGGAGAACAATGGACCGATTTTCAAGTTGTTTTGGTCGTTTATCCTCATTTCGGTTCTTATAGGTAATATAACTAATTTTTTTCGTGCATTTATAACATTTATAGTGATTTTGGGATCAAAGATTTATCGCATTTTTCTACGTATATTAGGTTCGGGATTAATGTTAAAAGTATTCTGGAATCGTTATCAGAATAATCCAATGCTAACGGTGGTGGAAAGTTTCCACATACCGTCGTTTTTTGGGACTTTTCCTGCGTTAACCGTTTGCCCGGTGGCACAGCCGTCGATGGAGAGCCGTTTCAACATTTTGCGATCTTTTCGTCTTCCCGCAAATATGAGTAGAGAAGAGGCGGCATATTTATTGAAGTAAATTCAACATTAACAACTGCGATATTCGGGACAATTGTGATAAATTCGTCGAAAAAAGCAAATTAAAAAAAAAAATTTACATTTATTTCGATTATTTATTATTAATTACGAAAATGAATAAGTCGATTAATGAAATAATAATAATAAATAAATTTAAAAAATTATATTATCATTATAAATTTTTTTTTTTTATAATTTTTATTAAATAATTTGGTTTCCGAAAAAAAAAAAAAAAAAAAAATTCATCACAATTTTCCGCGATAACTCGTCTTCTCCGTCGGTAAAAAAAATTCTACGCGCACTTTTAGACACATTTTCGAGTTGACGCATCCGCGTTCGGAATTATTCGATGAACAGATTAGAATGAACGAACTATTGCGCGTTAATGGATTGGAAATGATTGATTTTCTGAAGAGTCTAAGAGGTCAATGCAAGGATACCGTCGAGTCGTGTTGGTGGTACGACAGCGAAGCGAGTTGCGAAAAATTGTTTCGCGTTTCTCACGCGTACGACGGACTTTGTTGTTCTTTCAATTATAAACTCGAAGATATGATCGATCCGCCGAGGTAACGAACATTTTTTATGTTTCTTTTTTAATTTCGAAAGACTTTTGAAAATTTAACCTCAAAATTTTCGTCGATTTATGTATTCGTCGATTTGATATTCAGTTCGGGAGATCCGACGAAAGGATTAATCCCAACGGCCGGTTATGGTGCACATTCGGGATTAACGTTGGTTTTCAAAGACAATCAATTTGTCATGAATCACGACAACGGAACGATCTCGAGAATAACGACAAACTCAGTCGGGTTGACAGTACGTATGGTTACGACGTTTTCTATCGCTATACTACGCGTTTTTTAAATTCGTCAAAAATTTGAAATATATTTTTTTTTAATACATTCGCAGTTGTATATTCATCATTTTCTCGAGTATCCGAATTCTTTTAATTTAATACTGCAGGCGGGTCGTGAAATGCAAGTAAGTGCGATGATATCGTAATTTTTTTTTTTTTTTTAATTTCGCGATCTCCCGATCGCCATTATTATCACCATACAACATTATTTTACGATTATAGTTGGGAATTGTCGCGAGAGGAAAGGTAAGAGAACCGGGAGTAAGCCGTAGACGCGAATTCCCGTGCGTCGAAAAAATGCCAATCAAATATTTTCCTTCGTACGACACGACAAATTGTCAAAATTCCTGCCGAATTAAAATCGCTCTGAACGCCTGCGGCTGTGTTCCATGGCAATTCGCGCCTTTCACCAAACGCGAAAAAGCTCCCGTGAGTTTTTTTTTTTTTTTTTTTTTTTATACGAAATATAATTCAGTTTCGTTCGCTGAAATTGCGGCGGACTGTCGACTGGCGATTTATCGCATCGGGGAGAATGGGGAACGACGGTCAGCGGGTAATTCGGGTCACCGGACATTTTTTCAAATTTTATCGATCGAAATAGCAACAAATTTATAAATAATTAATATTTCTCTAATAAACAAAAATAAATTAATTAATTAATGAAAAAAATATATAATAATAATATTTATTATTAATTTTTTGAAATTTTTTTTTTTTTTTTTTTTTCATAATTAGTTGCTATTTTGATCAGTAAAACCGAAAAAATGCCCAATGACCATCAGCACAATCGACTAGACTCGAAATACTTTTTTTTTCTTCAGATTTGCGGTTTTCTTCAGCTGAAATGCTTGAGAAACAATTATCGTGATATATGGTCCGCGAGGTATGTTAACGCGAAAGAAACTTTCTGCATCTGTCCGGAGAGCTGTCGGGGCGGAGAATATGTCATCAAAGACACGATTATCCCAATAGCTTCGACAAGATTCACGCCTTCGATGATATAGTAAATATAAAATACCATATCGACGATATACGATACTTAGCAATTTTTTTACAATTTTTTATCGGCAGTATATGAAAAAAGCTATTCGATGAAAACGACAAAATATTCCGCATTTATCGATGTATTTTTTTTTTTCATGTGATTTTCTATGCCACAGAAAAATATCGTTTGCCGTCCAAAAGATTTTATCTCTTTTTTTTTTTTTTTTTTTTTTTCGTGATTCACTTTCGAAAAATTTCGAAAAAAGGCTATGCGATTTTTCACTTCGAAACGATAGAAATAATATTTCGCGATGTTTAAATATTTCGATAATTTTTTTTTTTTTTTTTTTTTTTTTTTAGTCACAATATATCGGAAAAAAATGCTGTATTACGAATATTTATGGCTCATCAAGTTTTCGAGAACTTCGGCAGTGTCAGCATCACCAATGAGATTTATCTGCTCTGTGAGTCAATGTCTATATATTTACGATTTTTGCTATAATTATCAATGGCGGTATTAATCGATTTTTTTTTTCAATTTTCTAAAAAAAATTTTAGCTTCCGCCGGAGGAATATTCAGTTTATTTCTTGGCTGCAGTATCCTAAGCATCGGCGAGATAATTTATTTCTTTTTTATATTAATCGTCTCGTGTTACACGATAATTCGATAAGTCGAAAGTCAACCTGAGATAACGCACTGTCCATCGGTACGGCAGCGAAAATCGATCGGTTTTAACTTTACTTCGGTTCGCCGGTTATCCGACGGCAGGTAAGTTGTCGGAAGAAAAAAAAGGATACAATAAAAAAAATAAATAAAAAAGTGTTTACGCCATTCAAAAAATTATTACGAACGAACGAACGAACGTCACGCTGACGTCACGCTACGTAGTCGCGAAGTTTATATCGAAAACTAAAAAAAATGTATAACTTGCGATCAATAAGCTATTGTGGGATATAAAGTAATGTCGCGTCGTCTTTTTCAATTTTCAAGAATTCCACGAGAGATGGCGATGCATGTGACCCATTTTGTCATTAACTATACATTGTTGATAAACCCATAAAGTTATTTACGATCGATTGTCGTCGTATTGAAAATATATGAAAGAAATATATTGATAATAATAATAATTTTATTATTATTATTATTATTAAAACAAAAAAACAAATTAAAAAAAAATTATTATTAATATCAATTTTATTAATAATATAATTTTTTTATTATTATTATGTATTTTATATAATTATTATTATTTATTATTATTATGAAACGCTAAATTTACCGCCTTTAAAATAGTACCCTTAAATTTTTGCCGCGGCACGTAATCACACGAATGAAGTGGCGATTGAATTATTAATTCGGTACACGATAATCTCATTCGATAAAACTCGATAGTTGCAATATTAAAGCTCCGCGTTTATGTTACCGCGCGACTGCAATAAACTCGATTTTTTTTTCCGCACGAAATATTGCGTGATTGATACTTTCGCGTAACTGATAAAAACGACGTCATTTTCCGCGACATGAAAAAAAAAAAAAAAAAAAAAAAAAACTATTCGATGTTTAGTTTCAATTACGTCGCTGACGATAGCGTTTGAAACTCAGTAATTCCGACGCGTTTTTTCGATCGATACCATTAACCGGGTTTTTGAAATAACTTGTCGAGTGTATTATGAAAAATGGAACGTTCGAATTCTTCGAACGAACCGCCGACGAGTCGACGTGTGAAATCAAAAAGTTTCATTGCCAAGTAACTGCTTCGGTACTTTATGAACAATAGGAGTGTTCGCGGTGTCGAGTATCTCGTCGATAACACATCGGACATTGAAATACCGACAAAATTATTTTTTCCCCGACTTCACGTTTACGTCGGAGAGTTTCATATCTTTGCGAATTGTGCGATTGATTATCGAATTTTCTGCTATATATAAAAGTGAATCCACAAATTTTTAAAAAGCTTTCGACTTGACGCCGAAACTATTTCGGAATCGTTACCCGACTTCTCTAACTCCGTCGGCGATCGAGAGCTTCTCCTACGCACCCTCTTTCCTCTCTCAGTTTTCCGCATTGACCGTTTAACCAATGATTCCTGCGAGCGACGAGAAACGATCGCGACTCGCGGAACAGCTGCGATTGCCGAGCGAATCATTTTTAAAATATCGCCGCTTACGATTTTTTTTTTTTTTTTCGTAATTTTTTCCGGGGATACGGGGATTACGGGGATATATCGAGTTGACGAAAAAAAAAAAAAAAAATCAAAATCGATTTACGAAAACGAAATAAATAAAATAAATCGGTCACCGCTTCCGGTTATTCATATCTATCGATAAGAATTAGCGTAATCGGTATACAACTTGTTAAATAAATAACTCATCGTATTGAGGGGGTCAACGATCTTGAAGTTCGAAAAACGGGTAAAATTTTCGAAAAACTTAATTTCTCAAAAAAAAATTCCGAAAAACATCGAAAACTCACGAATTGCTTGGAAAACTTGACGAAATTAGTTGCAAAGTTGGAATATCGCAGTCGTTTTATGCAAATGTAATATGCGATTCATGCGTAATATCCCGAAGAAGCGCATGCGTAACGCGTAACGCGATAAATGAACAGAAATCTTTGCATAATCGTTCGAATTCTTTAAAAACATTGTAATCGGTAATGCCAATTGGTCGGAATTCGTTTGTTCCCTATGATCCCCGCGTCGGGTTATCGCGAAACTCGGTGATCTCGATAGACGCGTACGACCTTTAGCAGAGATGCACTATCGATATGAACTATTCAAGTCCAATATCGATCGCCTTTGCCATTCATTCCCCGCATGACAAAGAGTTAACGCATTGACGAGCCTATAAAAGCGTTCGGGCGCTTTAAGCATTAACAGTATCACAGCATCACATAATTTCGAACGGCGTTCTCACGCGTCTCCATTATCGTTTACCACGAGTATCCAAAGCCGATTATTAGCTATTTATACGTTAATCGAACCAGACGCCTCTTGTCGGGAGCGCTTGACCCCATTTCGCGGGTCACCTTTTCAAACGATCGAGAAGACTTCCTTCTCGACGAATCAATCAATTCATCTCGATCCCTGAATCTTAACGGTGCGCTTTTCCGAAATTTCTAAGGAATTAATTCTCCAATTCGCATCGAATCGTCTCGATCCCCGAAGTGATAGCGATCGTTGTGATTTACCGATCGCTGACTGCGAGTGAGTATCGCGTTGAAAACAAAAAAATCGGTTGAATCAACTAAATCGGCTTGCGAATGGTGAAACGAATGTTTTGTTTATTGAAATTTCAATGCCGATTTTTTTCACCGATTTATTCGATCGAACCGATTTTTTTGTCAGTGTGAAGGATTCATACCGATTTTTGTTAAATTACGACGATTAATCGATATATTAATAACGATCTTTTAGGCGAATAGTGAAATGGCAATCGGTTCGGTTGGATTGGGATTCCTAACTCTGCTTCTGCTACTCGAATCGTGTAATGGCTATTTACAAGAAACGATCGTTTATCCAATAAGATACGTGGATAGATCGATCGATCTCGGAATTTCCGGTGACGAGCTTAAGGTGCCAACGGGAAAATGCAGCGCTTCAACGGATACCGATTTATCGTTGATCCTTCCGCGATCGTGTGCACCGCGCACGCTGTACTCCGGATTCATCGTCAGCAATCGAGTCACCTGTTTGAGTCTTCGTGATAATCTCATCGAACACGTGACGATCGGTAGCTTCGATCGGTTACCGGATCTCCGCTACTTGGATCTTTCAAAGAACAGAATAGAATTCTGTGAACTCTTGTCGTTCGGTACTCACGACAGATTAATAACTCTTATAGTCGACGAAAATGCACTTCCCGGCGAGAATTCCTTAACGATCGATCGATCGAGTTATTTTCCTCGCGTCGAACATCTTTATCTTCGAAAGAATAGTATACGCCAACTGAGATTCTCGTTGAGACGACAATTTCCCGATCTAACGCATCTCTATCTGTCCGACAATCAGCTTAACTCCGCGAGTCTTACCGATCTCGATCTTCCGACAAGCCTAAGACACCTGCATCTCGAACGCAACGCCATTCGAAGAATCGAGTCACGAATCGTTCGGGAACTTTACTTTTTATTTCTCGACGGCAATGAGATCGGTAAGATTTGCTCAACCGATTGTTGGGGTTCTTATATCGATCTTCGGGGGGCGACGAAACTACGATTTTTATCGTTGATCGGTAACGCGATCGGTAACATCGATCGCGATAGTTTTACCGATCTTTGCAATCTTCGTAGTCTGATTTTAAGACACAACAGACTCGAGTCCATAGCGCCGGGTACTTTCGACTCGTTACGAGAACTTCGCGATCTTTCGTTGAGCCAAAATCGTCTGAGATGCATACCGATTTTTGGAAACGCGAGAAAATTAACGACTCTCACGATCGATAACAACGAAATCGTTAGAATCGAGGCAAACGCGTTTAGAGGGCTAATGTGGCTTAAGCGGATCTCGCTGAGCAACAATCGGATCGGTGTTGTCGAGTCCGGTGCGTTCTGTAACCTCGAAATGTTGGAGGAACTCGATATGTCGAATAACGAATTATATTATTTCTCGCCGGGTTGGATCGGTTCTAATACGCGTCTTCGTACTCTCGATCTTCGGGGTAATCGATTCACGAGCTTTGAGAACACGTATCTCTATCAAGTAGTTTCACTGAACGATCTGTATATGCAAGGAAATCCCCTGTCGAGCAGAGTTCCTCCGCGGGACGGAATATTTTCTCGCAATGTTAAAGTTCACACGGATCTCGGAATAACTGTTTCGCCGAGTCCTTGCTACGTTATCTGTAACTTCGAGTCTCACGCGTTAACGCAGTACGAGGGGGCTTCCGATTATTGGATTTAATAATCGATCCCGTTAACCCCCGCGGGTTCGCGCGAATAGATTTTTTTTTTTTTTTTTTCAAAAAATTGAAATAATATGAAAAGTTGCGGAGACACGAAAAACAGATGATCGTCGCTTCGATTCGTCATATCAAACGTATCCTTAAATCAATGTTTAACGTAACGAGAGATCGGGAGTATCAAATTACGCGACAAAAAAATGTATTTAACGAAATGCCGTCGTGTACAGTTGGCCCGTTACGCTTCACATAAAATCATTCGATTGATATGTTTGACGATTAACCGTCGTTACGGATTTACGATGAACACGTTATAATCATCGATTCTCTCGAACCAAATAATGTAATTATATTGCAGAATTTATTTGACGCAATGATGAATAAAAATACAGTTTTAAATGACAAACGACTTTTTTTTTCACCGCCGCAGCGATAATTTGCGATCGTATAACCCGAAAAAAAATAATTGAAAATGTCTACTCACCAATTCCTTTATTCGAACACCTGAGTCACGTACAATCTATGGGACACGACACAAGATTTGTTTACGTGTTTTACTCGTATTATTATTATTTGAAAAACTTCGTAGTTCGATCAGCGATATTTCTATAACCTCAAAAAAACAATCACGCGAGTATCGTCTTCGTTGACGAGAAATTCCGGGTGAGCGTAAGAAGCGTCGGGGGTTATAGATATAGAACAATAAGAATCGGCGATTCTTCGCAGGATGGGCGGGAGACTCATCCGGCAGTCTCACTCTCGCTCATCCGATGTACGGGGTACGGGATACTTTAGTATGGGTTTTTGGAAGCCGGGCGAGAACGGGGCGAGACACAGATTCACCGGCGGGGGGGAGGATGAGAAGGTGTAGTAGGAGGACTGAAACGCATGCGCCGAGGTGTATGGGGTTGGTTAAGTTGGCAGGGACACGGTACGTGATAGAGGGAGAGTGTGGATGCACGCGCGCGCGACACCGACCGCGAGAGGGAGAGCCCGCGTGGGTTTAGCGAAGAGCTTCAAGCGAAAGAGAGACGGTAAACGCGAACGTAACGCGGGAGTGAGAGAGCGCGCGGTATAACGTTCAAGTCCGAGGCGAGGTCTCCCGTGGCTGGCTGGCTGGCAAGCTCCGCTGGCCGGCCCGATGCAACCTCAGTGTTCCCTCGAACGCGGCACAGTTCCGTTCCGTGAGTTTGTGTATCCACGTGATGGAAGCTCACTGGCGCGATCACCTCGGCAGCGAGTTTCCTCGGTAGCCGATCTCATGTAGTTCACTTAGGGTGTGAAGAAAGTTTGTTTGTGTGAGTGCGTGAGATAGATAAAAGATCCTCCGAGATTCGACAAGAGTGTGTTGTTGATGTTTGTTTGTTGTTGTTGTTGTTATTGTTGATGTTGGTGCGATTTAAAAGTGCGCGAGAGGAATAATAAAAATTGTATTAATAAAAATTAACAATAAAGAATAACCCGAAAAAAAAAAAAGAAAATTTGAAAATAAATTAAAATAGTACGGTCCGAGAGTTCGTTATAGTCGAGAGATTGTCTACAATGGAATAGATATAAGCAGTGCTCAAGGGGGGGTGGGAAAAAGCCATGTAAGGAACACAAACACAACGAAGGTGTCAAAAAAAATCAACTTAAAAGTGAGCGAAGATCTCGTAAAAAAAGAAAAAAAAAAAAAGAAAAAACTCGTAATACAGAGACGCGGTGGCCGTTCGGGGCGCGACGAGTGTACTACGGGAACTCGTAGTAAGGACTCGACGAAGACGGCGGGCGGGAGTGCGATAGATTGTGGAAAAGTGTTACGCGAGAAAACAAAGATAATCGAGAATGTCGGGAAACTATTCGGTGCGATGCGAACAGGGACTGGTTGTGCCGCTGTGGACGCCAACGGACAATCTCAATCTATCCGACATTATATTTCGCGGTATTTTTTATTTTTTTTTTCTTCTATATTTATTCATCGGTGTATCGATAATAAGCGATCGTTTTATGGCGGCAATTGAGGTTATAACGTCCCAAGAAAAAGAATTAGTTGTTCGTCGTCCGGGTCGTGAACCACAGATCGTCGTAGTGCGGGTGTGGAACGAAACAGTTGCAAATCTAACCTTGATGGCGCTCGGTAGTAGCGCACCCGAAATTTTACTATCGATAATCGAAATATGGGCGAAAAACTTCGAGGCCGGTGAACTCGGTCCCGGTACCATTGTCGGTTCGGCGGCCTACAATCTCTTCGTAATAATAGCACTTTGCGTTTTCGTTATACCATCCGGTGAAAATCGTAAAATAAAACATTTAAGAGTCTTTTTCGTAACGGCTACGTGGAGCATATTCGCTTACGTATGGTTATACATTATACTTTCGGTTACGAGTCCCGGTGTCCTCGATGTATGGGAGGGCGTATTAACATTTTTATTCTTTCCGGCAACGGTACTTACCGCGTATGTCGCGGATCAGAGATTGTTGATATACAAATATCTTCACAAAGGTTATAGAATGAACAAAAGGGGGGTTATAGTACAAGCGGAAGCTGGAGATTCGGACGGTGGCGTAGAACTCGAGATAAAAGCACAGCACGATAGCATTCACGGTCTGACCGATCGTGTCGGGGACGCGGACACGCCCGAGGCACGAGAATTCGAACAAACCCGACGTGACTACATACACACCCTGCGGGAGTTGCGCAAGAAACACCCGACATTGGCACTCGAGCAGCTCGAGGTTATGGCACACGAAGAGGTACTCGGAAAGGGACCGAAGAGTCGAGCTTTTTATCGGGTACAAGCGACGAGAAAAATGGTGGGAGCGGGAAATCTAAGTAGAAAAATAAGCGAAAGAGCACAGAGCGATCTAAGTGAGGTTAAGGCGGAGTTGCAACGAGCCGAAGCCGAAAGTATCGATATCGAAAATATCAATGCTACGCGAGTTTTTTTCGAACCCGGACACTACACTGTTATGGAAAACGTCGGAACTTTCGAAGTTGGGGTTACGAGAGCCGGTGGCGATCTGAACAAAGCGTGTACCGTTGACTACACTACGGAAGACGGATCGGCCGAAGCCGGTTCCGATTACGTAACCGCAAAAGGCACACTGATCTTCGAACCCGGCGAAACGAGAAAAACTATCAATCTCTCCGTTATCGATGACGAACTTTTCGAAGAGGACGAACATTTTTACGTGAGGTAAGTTTAACTTATGTTTACCTTTCGTAACTCATATATATCGCGCACTCCTCGAATTTACACTATACGACAATACCGGCCGAGCAATTGCGATGAAACGATCTCTCGGCGATGGACTGTCATTGGGAAAATTGCATGTAGGATGCTAAAGCAATTTGACGAATGTAGAACGCGAGGTAAGTATATATGACTGACTGAACGAACGTAATTTCGTCTTGTCAGCCGATTTGACGAGAACTTTGTGATTTTTTTTATCATCGCGAAATTTTTCGCAATGTATTTCGAGAAAAAAAAATAAAAAATTTAAATGGAGAATTATGGAATATTGAATAGAATTTGTTGAAAAATGGAAGATAATAATGATAATAAAATATTTGGTTTAACGATAATGGCGTTTAATTGATATCACACGATCGAGAAAGCGAAAGTACCATTTTATTTTGATGCTGCGATCGAAAACGCGATCGCAGATGAGTCGAAAGGAAATTTTTCAAAGATTGTTCATTCCGTCGTTCCGCGATTGAATAATACGACAGCGTCGAGTTTCTGATGATTTCGAGGAGGCGAATCAACGGCCCGAAGTCATCGCGAGGCCCGCAAAGTGCTGAGAGCTCCGTAGCCGCCGCGAAGGAGTCTCGAGTTTATTAACGAGACGGAAGAAGATCGGAACGAGTACAGTAATGGAATAGGGAATTAGCGACGACTGAGAACCGAGAAAAAAAAAAAAAAAAAAAAAAAAAACGACTACTAGAAATGGGAATAGAGATCGAGGACCGCCACTCCGCTTTCTCAGGAAGCTGGAAGAGATTCTCAAGTTCTCTTCCGGTCGGGTATATCCACCCCGTAATATATATATACATATATATATACGTAAACGGTACAGTCGTGAATGAGTACAGAGTACAAGTACAGCAGAAGCGGCAAAAGGTTCCGAACTCGAGATCTCGAAATTGCTCGTTCGCCGAGCCCCGGGATCTCTTTCTCTCGCCAGTCTAACCCCATCGAGAATCCCGGAAGTTCAACTCTCTCTCTCTCTCTACCCTCCACCTTTACGCGGCCCAATTCGCTGCCCTCCCCTGCGAAGCTTGTCTCACGGTTTCTCGGTAATTGCGCGATCCATTCCTCGTTTCTCGTCCCTACCGAACGGAAACTCATTTTCGGCGGTATTCGAAGTTTCGAACGCCACGGGGACGGGGCAAATGAGAGAAAATCCCCGATTCTTACCCTCCCGGATACCTATTTCATTCTCTTGTCTCGTAAAATTGCATCGAACTCATCATTTGCGTGTATCGCGTGCAAATTCGTAGTTAATTAGCGCGTTAGTCATTTATTTTTAGGTAATTTTTTAATTGTTTATATTTCATTCTATTGCATATGTTAGTTGCTAAAACTAAATTTATTGGTTTGCGAATGTGCGAACTTTTAGGCAGAAACCGTTTGTAAAGGACGTACCATAGGCTACTAGTAGTTACGACAAAAATAGAAGTATTACCAGTACTGGTCGTTACTACTTCCGCTACTGCTAGTAGTAGTGGTATTTCCTACTAATTAAGTATTACTGCCATTAGTTACTAAGTTTAGTAGTATTCCCTGCTAATTATACACATTAAGTTTGTTTAAGTTACGTTAACTAACAACTAAGTTAAGTAATCAAAGAACAAACATCAACTTAACTTAACTTATTATTATTAGTATTTTGTTTATAGTTACATTAACTAACTACCGAGTTAAGTAGTACTGCGTACTATTCCCTAACTATAAGAAAAAAAAATTGTATCCCCCGATAAGTTATAGTTATCCGATAATAGCAGCATTATCGCGATTTTTCCGATCGTGAGATCGTTGGATTGCGTTCGGCTTCCATTCCATTTCGCTTCCTCGCTATTCTTCGAGGGTTGGTCATGAGAGTTCCGGACGCGATTCATTCGTCTTTATCATGACGCTTATTACTTCCTTTTTTTTTTCATTTTTTTTTTTTTTTTTTTTTCCTTCAACTTTACTTCCCGTCGTTTTTTTCCTGTATCGGCGCATGTTGCGTGTCACGAGACAATCGCGCGATAGATTAAACGTGGGCTGAGGCAGCGTACAGCTCTGAAGCACGGCAATGAGTGATAATATACGGAAACTTTATACAACGATGACGCCGTTTTTGCCCCTTAGGTAGTTATGAGTGACGCAATGAGGTATATAACTCGTGAAACAAGAAATTCAATCGCCAACGGTGTGAACAAAGCAACTCGTCGGTGCGCGTTAACTTGTTCTTGTTAATCGGGTCTTTCGTATTTAGTTATTCCCTTAGCATACGATGAAAAAGCATTCATAGTGATTCAATATGTATCTATAAAGTTTATCGGGGGATAGCGTTACGGTATATAGACGAGTTTTCACCTTCCGCGATCGTCGGGAGAAGTCACTCTCGTCATCACTCAACATCGGGGAGGGCGCGAGCGGAGTTTTTCGATTGATTGAAAAATGTGTACGAGAAAAATCTCTGTGAGACCGTTCGACGTCGGGGAGTCAAGTAGAATAATCTGTGTGACATATAACAGATTTCCTGATACCACCCGTACGTATAGCTGTGATTTAGTGAGTCGGTATATCTTCAACTTTGATAGGGTCGATATGAAACTCCGTTCAGTGAAATGGGAATCGTTCGGGGAGAATAAAACAATAACTGTTGTAGCAATGTTGATTGATTGATTGATTAATATACATATATATATATATATATTTGTTGCTTAATTTAGCCAATATAAAAAGTGGAAAGGAATTAAAAGTTATCAATCACATTACTGATAATAATGATTGGCAACAGTCCTCGTCATACAAAGCTTCATATTTCATATTGAATAATTTTCGCAGTTTGACAATTTGAAATCAAAATAAAATCGTAAAAAATGCAAATTGAATTTGTGTCGTTTTTTTTTTTTTTTTTTTACTGATTCCAATCATTAATATGCTCTCGAAAAATAACATTATTGTGAATTTCAACATTTTTGCCCAAAATTTTTTTAAAATGTATGTTTACAAATATTTCAATGAAATTTTGATGGAACGATGAGTATTGCTTTCTCAGTATTCACGAAACATTTCCGCTCGTAAAAAAAATGTTTATCTGAATACCAATATTTTTACCGATACATATATATATTTATAATAATAATAATAATAATAGGATAAAAATAAAATGTTGCAATAATTTTTCATAATTTATTTCTTTGAAAAAAAAAAAAAAAAAAAAAAAAATGGCTATTGTACCGAATAAATAACAGAAACGCAGTATCGATGAAAAAGTCTAATCGATGTATACGAATTTCCGATGATTTCAGACTGAGCAATTGTTCGCAGCCAGCGATGCTGGTATCGCCGAGTCTCGCAACAGTAATGATTCTCGACGACGATCACAGCGGTATATTTGGTTTTCCGGAACGCGACGTCGAGTTGGTGGAGAGCGTTGGACAATATCCGCTGAGGGTTGTGCGTTACAGCGGCGCACGGGGACGCGTCGTTCTTTCCTACAAGACGGTCGAAGGTACTGCAAAGCCCGGCAGGCAGTATCAACCCTGCGAGGGTTTCCTGACCTTCGAGGACAATCAGACTGAGTAAGTTTTGCAAAAAAAAAAATTAAAAAAATATTTATAAAAAATAAAAAAATAATTATTCAATCATTACGAAGAGATTGGCTAATCGCGTCGAGCAGATATTTGCTTTCGCGACGGAAACTCGTAAATGCCATTGCGCGCGACTAAAAAAAACTTTTATAGCCTTTGATGTTCAACAAAAGGGTTATTTGCTCGATATATATATATATATATATATATATATATAAGTATATATAGAAATATATATACATATATACAGAGTTACGAAGTATATAAAGTTTATCCTACCGTCGTCGGGGTTTTGCCAACAAACGACTACCGATGTTCACAATAGTTCGCGTCTCTGTTTTCTTCTTTCATTCTTCGAAGCGCCGACTTTGCAAGCTTCGTGCCCCGAGGGTTCGTAATAGTAAAGCTATCGCACAGTGGGCACAGAGGCTGCAAAAGTACAGCTATGAAAAAAAAAAAAAAAAAAAAAAAAAAACACGAAAAGCGAAAAAAAAAAAAAAAACCGGATATATAACTCGGCAGAGCTTGCAGTACAAAAAAAAAGCATATATACACGGAAAAAACGTAGTGAAAGACGAAAAAAAAAATGACACCCCCTATTGCGGACTCTGTTCCGTTAAAATTTGACGCGAGAGGGAGTGAAAATTGTGTTTTATCCGCCTTCAGGCTCCGGCGCAGGCCTTTGGGGTGTTTTTAAAAACCTTTCTCTCGCGTGCTCCGGAGTATCGCTCCGTCTATGTTTATCCAACACGCTGTAGCAATATTTTTCAGCGCACCCCTGGCGATACTCTTATTGCGCTATCTTTCATTCCGTTCTTTAAAAATTCTCATTTCCGACTTTAATAATAAATAGAATTATTCACGTTCTCGCATTCGTTCGGACATTGACGGAAATGTTGTATATACACACTATACATGATTTGTATATAGAATTGGGAATAAATAATTCGTTTCAAAGTATATATACAATACAAATCTCTCTATATATACTTTTAATGACATTACATAAAAAAAAAAATGTTATAAATTTTTTTTTTTGAAAATCATTTTTTTATCGAAAAAAAAAAAAAAAAAAAAAAAAAATTTTTTTGAAAATAATTTTTTTTATCGAAAAAAAAAAAAAAAAAAAAAAAAAAAAAAAAATTATTTTAATATTTTTATTTATTTTTTATTATTTTCATCTATATACCGTATGTGGTGTATATAAGCTGTACAGTGCATATACTTTATATATCGATAATACTACTTTACATATTAATTATTTACGACCATTTCTTCGCGTAAGTTATATATAATCTTTATATAACTTTTCTTCCGGGGGAGCAAAATGTTCCGACTGAGAGACGAAGAATTTATCGTGGCAATTCGTAGAGTTGGGATGTTTCGCGTTAATGGGACTCGGGGATATCGCGTAGAACATTAATTAACGGTTGAATCATTAGCGATGCTATATCCGTTGCGATGGTTCGAGAAATCGATGCGTAACTTATCACACAGTCGGGATCTTCGAAGGTACGACAGGGGCGATAGGATGCGAAACAGCTTAATTTTATGGGATGGCAGAGCCAAGTTGAGCATAAGAAAGAAAACGAGGGGATGGACGCGCCGAGAACGTAAAGAGCGAAGAAAACACACGAGGCGTAAGTGGGCCAATAGGGGGCGGGAAGCCCCGAGGGTGCTTCGCCGTTACGTTCTCCGGGCAGCCCTGCCGCGATTCCCCGGCCGCCACTGCTCTCTCTACCGTCCATACGTGTCGTCTGCACGCCTGCGTTAACTTCTATCGTTCTAAAAAACCTTCGACCTCCGAACGGCACCCGCTCTCCACTATCTCTATCGTCGTTGGTTACACGAGGGCATTTTTCTCGGGTTGTTTAGCCCTTACGAGCGATCGGCGTGTAACGAACCCGAATCAGCTACACACTTTCGTCACTCATTGTCTTTTCGTAAAAAAAAAAAAAAAAAAAAAAAAAAGATCGCGAATATCGGCGAAACTGATTTTACGGCCTCCCATACGGAGGGCGTTACTATACGTCCCGTTTAACTATGAAAAAAAACGCGAAAAAAAAAAAAAAAATCGTAAAAAAAACATCGAATTGTTTTTTTTTTCGATGTATTAAATAGATTTTTTTTAACGCTTTCCGGTATTTTTGGGTTTAAGAATCGAACGATGAAATCGAGATAAAGTCGCCATTTTTGTATTTTTTTTGCCAAAAAAAAAAATTAGATCGACAATTTTTTTTTTTATTAATGGTTTTTCATCATAGATTTTTATCGAAAAAATTTTTCATTTTTTACGAGACGAAAAATCGCGAAAAGTATAATCGCACGGTATTAAATGAGAGGCGCAGTGATGCGTAAATGAAAAAATGATATTTCTGTCGTCAATAATCGTCGATTCAATCGTCGACGGCGTCGATTGAGAAAAATGTTACCGGTTGATACTTTCATTCGACCCGAGAGAAGAAAAGTTACTTTTTTTTCATAGCAATCAAGTCGCGATTGAGGATTTAAGAATATGGAATGAATATATATATATATATATATACACATTTACGTAGGAATAGAGATTGAGAGAAGGGTCTCTCCCTACCGTTTGCGGAGTTTCACAGGGTGATTGCGAGAGTACCGAGAGACAGAGAGAGAAAGAGAGAGAGAAAGCGGGGGCGACCCTCGCGAGTTCGCTAACGGATAGACTCATTTGAAAGGCGAATTCGGGGCTTTCAGCGTGAAAATTGAAAACGGTTCTTGAACGCGTCACGCTACGGTAGTCAAGAAGTAGCCGCGGCATTGCCGAGAAACGTGAACGGTGGAGAGACCGTCACTGATGACATACTATAGAACAAAAAAAACGTCGACTAAAAGAATGAAGAGTTCCCCGATAAGTTCCAGTGTCGAGGCACCGGGGGTTAGATGACTTTAAATTCAGAAAAGTCCCGTTAGAGATATATATATATATATATATATATATATATGTTAAAAACTCGTCACAGAAGTTTCGGGGCGTTTGGCTAGTCGCGTCATTGTGGTTAGAAAGATATAAAAAGGAAACCGGGGCGAGTTGCAACATGTGCTTTAAAAGAAATCGAAGATTTGGCGCTCTAAGGAGGATACAGCGCGCGGTGTTAATTTCCCATAACTTCGAGAAAAATGAGAGAGAATTGCAAACACTTTTCGATGTTATAATAAAAATCTGAAAAAATTCATGCATATCAAAGATACTGAAAAAATTAATTTCGCATAATAATAATTGCAAAATGTTATTAACAAATTGACGAAAAAAAAAAAAAAAAGTTCATAAATTTTTTTTTTTTTTTTTAGCTAACTTTTTTTTTTGTGAAAATGATTTGTTTTTTTTTTTTTTTTTCGAAATACGTATGAATTTTTTCTGATTTTAATCTTTAATTTTGATTTTTTTTTTTTTTTCGACACATTTTTTCCGTATTAAAAAAATCGACTTCCCCTGTGTTTCAACTTACCCCGGTCTTCCTCCCCATAGTATAGACTCCATTTTCATAGATCGCGACACTCGCTGTGTGGGATTTTCCGTTTTATACTGCGTCTCTTCTGATTTGCCTTATGTTTCAACTCGCCCCGGTCTCCTTTTTTACATACGTAATCCGACGATGACGAGGCATGTGTCTCGGACTCGACGAGCCACTAGACATCGCGACGAGACCTTTGACCCTCGTCGACAGATGACGCGATACACGCTTTTCCCGATAAACATCGCGACAGCGAACGACAAGAGAAATTCGATGGGCAAAAAAGCTCCGACAATACGAGGAGCATAAAGCCGCCGAGTCTCGCGAAAGCGCGCGTAGGGAAAAAGTTATCATTTTTTAATATCTCCTCTCTCCGCGTTCCGTATTGTCGCGTATGTTGACTCGCGGCATCAATGCGAAACAGACAATTTGCATCTGCAGTTACGCGCGCAATCTCGTTGGAGATGGGAGATTATTTTTTTTTCGCTCCGAAATACCAGAGACGCCGGCCGCCCGACGCATATGAATTCACCGCCAAGTTAGCGAGTCGCTTTATTTCTTCTGTTTCCCTTACGTCTCTTCGTGTCCTCTGCACGTATATTCCTCCGACGGTACGAGAACTTTCATGGCATTCGGGTCAACCGAAGTTTCAAAGTTACCTCCGCGATCTCTCGTTCGCTACTACAATAGCAAACGAGATGAAGGAGTCTCTCTTCTCCGTCCGACAGCGACGAACGGCCGCAGAGAGAAACGAGTTGTACGTCCCGACAGAATTTCATTTGAATCGCAAGTTTCGGTTTCCATGGAGATCGCGAACTCTCCTCGTCGCTCTTATCAAACTTGTCAATTGTCTCCTCTCCTCTTTCCTCTCATACGTTCGGCTCTATACTTTCGCTACTCTTTTCACTCCGTTCTCCGTCGTTGCCGCATTCGTTTCTCCATCCAACGCGATCTATCGACGGTACATCGGCCGCTTTTCGCGGTGTTCTCGACAGAGAGACGACAACTTTCCTCCCTTTTTATTCCGTTCAGTCAGACAGCAAAACAATTGGTTTTTTCTTTAATTCGGCTTTTGTTGTTTATCGTCAACAATACCCGATGCAGTCGAGACGCTTAAACGAATTTCGTATATCTACATCGGTGACGACGATCGACCAATAGTACTCTACATCTTTATCCGACTCTAAGAGGATCAGGAGAAAGGGCTTTGGATAAAAATAGCATTTCCCTACGGGAGATAAAACATATTTACGTACGCGTTAGCGAGAGGGTCTCAAACTCGAAGGGCTTTCGGAAGAACGAAGTGCTTGAAACGAAAAAAAAAAAAAAAAAACAGCGGCCATAAAGGAGACCGGGGAGAGTTGAAACATCGGGGAAATCGGTACTCACGGAAAAATCAGAGGGTTGGCGCAATAAATACGGAACTCTAAAGTGTTTTTTTTTTTTTTTTTTTTTTTTAATCATATCTTCGATGTTTTTTTTTTTTATTTAATTTTTTTTATCATATCTTCGATGTTTTTTTTTTATTTAATTTTTTTATCGTATCTTCGATGTTTTTTTTTTTTTTTTTTTTTTTTTTTTTTTACGATGTGTCTGTTTCAACTAACCCCGGTCTCCCCAATATTAAAACTGAAGGAGATGAAACGATAAGAATCCTGACGAGCGTCCAAATCCGACGATAAATCACTGCTACGAGGGAACGAGACGATCGCGTGGAAATGTTGCGGGGGTCCTTCGTTTTTTTTTTTTTCCTTTTCACCCTCCGATTCACCACTCCCCCATCTCCTTGATACACGACGCAGATGAACAATAAATCAAAAAAGATACTGCCGAACCTTCGCCGTAGTGTTCCTCGCACTCCCGTTACCGCCTAATGCAATCTTTGGTAGCATCTTCCCGCGTTGCCTAACCGAGAAACGAATTAGTCCTTCGAACGAATACATCGAGAAAAAAAAAAAAAAAAAAAAAAAAAAAAAAAAATCGGTCGGCACTCAAGCGTGTTGCGCGTTTATTATACTGTAGGGGTTCATAGGGAAAACGAAATAAAATCCCCCATTAGAATTCCGAGATCGGCGATCACGTTTGCGTTTTTTTATCGAACAACGAATAAATTCGACTCCACCGGAGTTGATAGTTTTCATCGCGCAGATAATACGCACTGAACGCACGCAATGAGGCAAGCAGCAGAAATCGGATCGGTATTAAAGCTCCACGACGGAGACGACAAGATCTTTGCGTGCGTCGGTTGCCGACCTGAGAGACCGGAGAGAATGCGGACAAAAAAAAATGGATGAGAGGGAGAGACGTTACACTCAAGCGTAGGGTAGCGTGAAGCTACCCTACGCGATCCTGCCGCGCGATAAAACTCGCAGAGTTTAATGGCTTCAGGATACTTTTTTTTTTTTTTTTTTTTTTTTTTTTTCGGTTCTCGTTAGTATAATCACAGTGCGTTGAAAATTGTCACGGGCTCAGCTGCTCTTCAGCCCGCGCTGCGTCGTTAGGAGACTCGAAAAAAATTCAATGCTTTTTCGCGAATTACCTTTCGATAGGCATTCGCATTTAATCCGTTGAATTTTTTTTTTTTTTTTTTTTTTTTTTTTTTTACTGCCTGCGTTAAGACTTAATCAGTGTTTCCACTATTATAGTATATATTTTAATACCATAGAGTGCCAGACGCGTTGGATAGCATTTTTTATTTTTTTGACTGCTTTTCTTACGCGATCTTCCGCGCGTTTCAAGTGATCGCCTCTCGTAAGTTTACATTATAATAAAAACGGATTAATTATGGTGCGATTATCGTGTATTACTATATCTCCGAGTGTCGGGAAGGAAGGGAATGTTGCGACACAAAGACACAATAGGAGAGTTTGTCCGCTGTTTGCATTGTTGCGAAACGAGAACGTCATAGGAAGGCGGCGAGAGATCCGCGGTGAATGAGGCGTCCAATCGTTCTCCCGCCCATTGATCCTTTTCCTCCTATACGTCTCCTTTCCGTACCTTTTCCCCGATACTTTTATATTTTATTTTTCTCGTAACGCTCCCCGAGATGTCTGCGAATAAGACGTAAACGGAGATCCTTCTGATGCAACCTAAAGCTCGTATATACGAAAAGATATATAGTGACTATAGCTATAATAAGATGTAAAACTATAGTACGCTATTTGTTGTGTATATCAACAGATAAAGTCGAATAGGAATTGATATATCGACCTCGATTCCTCGAGCGTATTGTTACCCACTTTTATTACATCGTAAAAAAGAGATTTCTCTTGGCGAACATTTCGTTTTTTTTTTTTTTTTCGTGATTTTCGCGTTAATGTGTTGGTAATCGTAAAATTTGAAAATTGATAGATTTGATCAATTAAAAAATTAATTAAATAAATTTAGTCGAAAAAAAAAAAAATTAATAAAATAATAATAATAATATATATTTTTTTTTATTTACGAATTATAATGATTATTAATTTATAAATTTTTGAAAATTAAACAAATTTATCGTAATTTAGGTTAAATTTTTTTATCAACGAATAAAGTTGATTCATAAAGCAGTGCGAAAAAAAAAAAAAAAAAAAAGTTCTATTATTTCGATCCGATGACTACGGCGGAGACACTTAAGAATATTAGTGGGACGAGATTCGGAGCGATTGAGACCGCGTAAAGATTACGAACCGCGTCCCCCGACAATGCTTAGACACTGTTAATCGTGAAGCGATTACAGTCGCGTGTATATTATAAATATTACGAAGAGAGAAATAGAACGACCACCGGGTCAGTCGGGAGACTTGTGATTTTAATCGTGTCGGTCACGAGAGTTACTTCGGTCGAATTAATGCACGCGACGATTACATCTCAAGTATAACCCACTGTATCAGAGTCGCAGTCAACCCCGTCGCGCTCGCGGCAACTCCACGTGCGCCGTTGGATTTAATGCCGTTGCAACGAAACTATACATGTGACACAGTCAGCTTATTCCGCTGTATAAAAAGTAATAAACAAAAGTAATTTTGTTGGTTTTTTTTGTGACCGCTGCTTTTAAATTGGAAATTAAATTTTTTTCTACAAATTTAATTCATATATATTTATGAATTAATTCGCATTCATTTTTCGTAATCTTCTGAATTTTATATGATTTTTTCGATGTTTTTTCGATACTTACTAATGCATCAAAAAAAAAAAAAAAAATTCCGCATATAAGTTATCCAAACAATTTTTTTTTATTTCGGAGTAAAATCGGAAAAAGTTGAAAAAAAAAAAAAAAAAAAAAAATTTCAATTTCGTTTCAAGACGATGAAATATTTATTAATAAAAACTGAAACTTGGAAACAACGCTGTAAAAAATTCAATGTCGACATCCCTTCAAATCCCTCAGTGCGGACGAAGGGTCAAGATCGACAAAAATAGACTATATGAATTCAAAGTTAGGTATATAAAAGGGCTGTTGATTCATGGGGTTCGTCGTGAGCAAAGAAGAAGTTTCTTTCTTCGCTTCGAATTGAGCTTTCGTAACAAAAAAAAAAGGCGTTTGAGAGTCGCTGACAAAGAGATTTCCGCGCAAATAGCTTCGGAGAGGTGTACTGTACCCGGAGTTAGTAGTATATACGCATATATACACACGTTAGATCGATCGATTCGGCGTCTCGCTTCGCCTTCTCGGTTCCTTCGTTTTTCCACGCGGCCCGTGGTTCAAGCGCGAGAGACGAGAAAACGAAGAAATCGCTGGCAGGATTACCGCTTTCAGTCGGGAAGCATATAAAAGCGATGAGAAAAGCGCCGGGAGGAGTAGCGATGAGCACCACTGGCGCTGCGCGAAGCGAAGCTCTCTCTACGCGAGTTTTCTCGAGATAAGACTATTCTGTAGGGCGTCCATGAGAGACGGGAGGTGAGCTTTTATTTCGCCAAACGACTGGTGAGTTACCTCTCAGTAGAAACCGACCGCATCTCGTAATCCAGAGTTGCCATTCTTTTCCAACTCCCGTGGCCTCCGTTTCCGGACTGACGAGAGATCATCGCGTTACTTCGCTTTACTTTGCGTCACGTACACCAATCTTGCGCTGCATGTGCAAACAATCAGCAAACCGCCACTTTTTTCTTTTCCATCTCATTCTCATTACGCGGTGCAAACAAAAAACAAAAGATGCGAATTACATTTGCATAGGATTTCCTTGATTTTTCGTTTAAATCGCCGTTTACAGAGATCTATGAGAAATACATCGATTTCTGGATCCTCATGGAGGAAGTTTGGTAAACGGCTATAGAAATGAAGGTTTCCATCAAAACGGAGCAAAAGAAGGCGAAAGAAAAAAAATGGGACTTCTAGTTACCGATCAGAAGAGTTCGTATCCCACCAGTTGGTCGAATTCGTCACATACATTTATGCCGCATAGCGTTATGCGGGGTTTCCATGTCTTCATTGGCTTATGTATGATTCTGAATATCCAGCGATCGCGATTCATCGCATTAGAACTCTCGCTACTTTATCCTCAAACAAGGCGTCTGCTATTTCCGGTATCAAAAAGACCCGTTACAATGCATCAGAAAGCAATTCAAATTGCTAACAATAGATAACTACAATCCCGTCGATACCTGGCAGCACTTCCAACAAAAGCCCAATAAGGCGTACAATCAGATATAGCAGAAGCATTGTCTGGCATCAAGATACCCAAATCTGTTGCGGTATCATTCCATTTCTTTACAAGGATCACTCGACATACCATCCTTCGCAATTCCCTTCAGCATGGATACCCATCCCTTTGCCAATTTCCATATCTACTTGATATCGCGTGACGCCTAACATCAGAAACCTAAGAGGCCTATCGTCCTCCTTCCTCTATACGTCACTTCAAGACGTGTTAAATTGATTCCTTCAAGTTGAGAAACACGCAGTAGGATTACCGGTAAAAAGGTTCGATGCAACGCGCACCGCAGCTGGAGGCTTCTCATGCAAGGCATGCCATGCTATGCCATGGAAAGGGAGCCTCTGTTGCTGGTGGCCTTAGCATAATCTCTGTGCCGCTGGAGAGTCTAAGGAATACATAATACTCTCCACTATCTTAAGTACTTCCGTGGATCTACACATGCATGCATGTTGTATCATCATGCCATCGTCGTTTGCCGGTGTATTCCACAAGGCGCAAACGCAGGGTGGGAAAGAGTTGGATGGCATACATGCTGCAGTAGTATAGGTACGTTATAGGCAGACGGCGCCAGAATCCCCGGGGATGTGTTGCATGGTATGCTATAAGCTCGAATGTCCCGGACCGCATATGTATAGCGCACACGTGTCTTCGTGTCACGAATATTTTCAACAGCCCCTCCTAGGTACGCTATAGCAGCAGTGCCCTGAACCATCTGATGCTGTTGGGTGTACGGGGGTATAAGCATGACGGCACTAGAGGCACCCGGACACCCGAGCACACACGTCCGTCAACGCATACATGTCAGCCATTTTCATACATAAATATACATAGATAACGACGTATGCTATATACATATATGTATATCTATACATTATAACATGTGTACCATAGCTGTATGGGAGGTTTACAAATCCGACCGATATACAGCAGAGCCGGATTTGGTACAGCGGAATGTTAGCATCTAGGATTACACACGGGTAAGAGGTGAGATTAATACTACGGAGTCAGTGCAAATCTGTCGGACTAGAGGCCAATTGGAACGGGAGTTGTGTAGTTAAATCATAGGCAGAGATGGACAGGAGTAGGGAGGACCGCATGCCTTAGGCTCATGAATTCAAGATATTCTGTACCTCGATTTATAGGTTATATGGGTACAGGTATAGTGTATTACAGTTTCTGGGCGCGTTAAGCGATTCTATGAGCTTAACGTTGATGAGCCCAAGCTTATGGCATGCCATACGCTTGCTAATGCTCTCATTATGCAATATGATTGCGTTGGGTACTAATGATTTTATTGACAGTGGAAGAAGGCTGTAATGGTTGATACCCTGGGATCAGTTCTGAATCTGATGAGGAGGTCATCATACAGAACTTTATTTCGAATGATGTCCTAACTTCTTGGGTTATCCGTTTTGTTTGCCCAATGATCAGCTCTTAATTGAGATGATGACCTGGAAACATCCCGTCGTTAACGACGAGTGTTGATGCCAATTATGAAATGATGAAATAAAGTATACCGTTGAGGACCGCATGCCTTAGGCTCATGAATTCAAGATATTCTGTACCTTGATTTATAGGTTATATGGGTACAGGTATAGTGTATTACAGTTTCTGGGCGCGTTAAGCGATTCTATGAGCTTAAAGTTGATGAGCCCAAGCTCACGGCATGCCATACGCTTGCTAATGCTCCCATTATTCAATATGATTGCGTTGAGTACTAATGATTTTATTGACAGTGGTAGAAGGTTGTAATGGTTGATACCCTGGGATCAGTTTTGAATCTGATGAGGAGGTCATCATACAGAACTTTATTTCGAATGATGTCCTAACTTCTTGGGTTATCCGTTTTGTTTGCCCAATGATCAGCGCTTAATTGAGATGATGACCTAGAAACATCCCGTCGTTAAGGACGAGTGTTGATGCCAATTATGAAGTGATGAAATAAAGTATACCGTTGAGGAAAAGTTGATTGCCCGATCCGAAGCAAGCGCGATGTTGTTCCAGACCCGGCGTCTGGGGCGTCTGGGTTTGGAATTAATATTTACAATTTATCGATGGACACGACAAACAAACAAAGAGTTTCTGTTGACTACATGGTTAAGGCTTCCATATCGAGCTCTCCGATATCAATCGTTAATGGTGGCGACCCTCAACCCCCCGGAGAGTTGCATTAATCAGCAAATTGAATTTCTTCTTTACCAGACTCCGTTTGCACACCTCGTAAACCTTACCCTACAGTGTCACTCGTGAACTCGTTTCGTCTGCCGAGATCCCCAACGAGTTTCGAGTCTCGCGAGCGTTTTTTTTTTTTCGTTTCAAGAGCGCAAACAGGAGAAACCGAGATTGCCGAGAGTGGTCAAGTGTGCAGTACGAGAACCGCGTTTCATAACGTTTCAGAAAGAAAAAACTACCGTACAAGTTCAGTTTAAAACAGAGGTCCGTGCTCTCCGGCATGTTGACACTCTATTGAAATCACCGCGGCAACAGTAGACCTTTCCTTAAGTGAACACATCTTTCCAACCGCTCGAAATTCGCCCCAAATTTCGTATTTTTTAACAAAACTGTGGAAAATAGATCGATTAAAAAAAAATTACAAAATGGCGGCGAATAAAGCATTTTTATCCGATTGTTGGTAAATTGGACATCACTCGAAAAAAATACGATCCGCAACTGTTATCAACTTGAATATCCCATTTTCGGTTGTTATTTCCGTTAGTTGTTATCACCGATGAACGTTCACCGGAAACTGAACAATTAGCTCTTCCGGTCGCTATATTTTTTAAAAAATGATGTTTTTCATATCGCCAAATAGATGTATCCCTTTAAAATGATTTACGACGATGAACCGGAACCCCTCTGCATGTATACGCGCATTCAAGGTGATCGTTCCCATCAAACCGAACAAATTGCTCGAACTATCATTTTTTTCGATTAACACGATTCCTTCCTTGACCTTATATTAGTTCTCGCTGCTGTGTAATAGCCTCAATCGATTATATAAACGAGGTATATAAACTCGCGCACATGGAGCCGCTGTCACGGGTACATATACATATAACTACGGGATATACTACGCATATGTCTCTATATAATGTAACCCTGGAGTGTTGTTGCAACCTTCGATTCGAACAGTTTCAAGGAACAACGCGTTATAATACGACCCGATCCTACCGAAGCTTCAACAGGGTTGTTGCGGGGGATGGAAACGATGTTTATCGAGTCTGTTATCATTTATTGCTTGATCCTCGTTTCTCGATTATGTTTACCAAGTTAAACACTATTCCGTCAACGAGAAATACGCGTTTCTGATAGTCGTGAATGCGGTAAGCATCGATGTCAACAGCTTATAGGTTATGTCTCGTCTATCTGTACCAACCTTTCAATCGATAAATCTATCCAAACATAAATCGATAAAACGCATAACTGACGCGAGAGCTTTCGTTCGGAGGGCTTCGCATATTTTTACAACCCTCCCAGGGGTGGTGAATCGACTCTGTACGCCATTACCGAAGCTCTCGAGGCTTTCCAGTGTACGTGGGCAGTCGTTCGCGAACTCACGATGCCCCCTTCGCTCGAGGATCTCTTCTCTCTTCAACTATCCGAACGCTCTTCGGATCCCAGTTTAACGTCCGGTATTCCGAAACGTTCCTCTTGAAAACTCGTATCTCGACGCATTACGCGCTAACGCGTGGGTTGGACAATCAAAATCTCACTCTGCTATCTACCATTTTGGTATAATTGCCTTTGTAAATACGCGCCGAGTCACGGCTGTTTGCCTATTGGCGGAGCTAAATGTGTTAAAGACTATCGTTACTCGCGCGGAAAATAAACATTTCTTACGTTAAAAGGGCGAAGGGATGTTTTTTTAGGGTTCTTTCAAAGCAAATTTCACAAATGTGCGAATAGTGTTTCGAATCAAATATTCTTTTATTCGAATAATTCGAATTCTGTCGAATAATCAAATAAAAAAATAGTAATCGATGAATATCGAATTAAATAATAATAATAATAAACAACAAAAAAATCAAATTTATTTTACACTTTACCAACGTTATTGTGGTTTTTTTCAAATTTTGATTTATGCAAATTCGATTTTATATCACTCGCTTTTTCCTTCCGATAGAAACGAATCGTTTGAAAAAAAAAAAAAAAAATTCTGACAGTTTCAACCCAATAAATGTTATTAACACACAAACGTCTATCTGCGTGTCTCCGTACGTGACGCACTTTAAAAAAAGAAAAACTTACGCACCGCGACTGTTGTTACGAAAGTGGAACGAGAATAAACGGTCATTCGATATCACAAACGCGAACCGCGCCATTTTTTTTTTTTTTATAAGTTTCGAATTTCGATTTATATGTTTATAACCTCAAAAAAATCTTCGCGATTATTACGCAATTTTTTTTTTTTTTTTTCACCTTTTCAGAAGCGACTTTACTAGTTATGTTCACCGATTTTTATATATACGCGCAATGAGTTTTAATCGTTTTATACGATATCGGAAAAGAAAAAAAAATTATTTCCATTTTGATTTATTTAAAATATCGCATTCGGTTTGTGTATCGAGTGTTTGTACGGCGCGCTATACATATACATAAAGGGCGCCGGGCGGAGGCGGGAAAGAGGGGTACTAATGCGTCGGTGAATTCACACTCTCGTCGCCGGTATTAATGGCGTCGATTGTATTCGATTATAAACGCAACGGCAGTGTGGGTGTGTAAACCCCTCGTTTGCCACGTATCCCGTCCGTTGTTCGACGCACTGTTGCCTCGTGATAACGATCACTTCATAAACAACGTAATACATACACATAACTACGAATTTGCGAGAAACTCACATCGATAAATTTTGAATTAGCAGTGAGTGTATTTGTATCGTATGTACCGATAATTCTTTGCTCCCTTTTTTGCCTTTTGTTTTATTCGATGTTTCGAAGCCTCTGGCAGTACTTTGATTCGACAAATGAGCCGATAAGCCATTTATGAGTAAATCACTGTAACGATCGACGAAAATTAACGAACAATATACTTAATTAGCTGTCGTTAATTATGTAACGATTAATCAAGAGACGCGGCAGCGTCTCGTCGTTAAGTAGTTTAAAGAAAAAGTTCGCGCGGCAACATATTTTTTTACTTAAAAAATGATATTTATTATTAATATTATTAATATTAAATATCATTAATATTAAAATAATATAATAATAATAAAAAATACCAATATTGAAAGTTTTATGCATAAATTTCAGTAGAATTTCAATGAAATTTTCGACTCAATTTTGTTTAATTATGAAATATGAGATTTAAATAAAATTTATTTTACGAATTTTACGAAGGATTTGAAAAATTTTCGGTACCGAGAATTTGAAATTTTTATTAATTCACTGATTGATGTTAAAAAAAAAAGAGAATTTTCAGTGCCGTCAATTTGTGAATATTTTTCAGAGAGGTACATAAATCTCGCAATTCAAAAACCGAGCGAAATTTTTTCGTGCTTCAGTTTTAAAGTATCGGCACGAAATAAAAAATAAAAAATTGCGAATAAATCTCTTTTTTATTTTTTTTTATTTTTGAAAAAAATGTTTACATTTTTTTACGACTCTCAATGTACCTTTCAGCAATGGAAATTCATTTTATTTCCTTCAATAGTTTTCATTTGAAAAATATTGCATTTCATTCATTTATCGAATCGCTAAGCAGATTAACAATATCCCGAACGCCATTTTTGTTTTAACGAACATAATAAAAGAGATTACTTAATAAATATATATTAATTATGAAACGTAAATAAATGTTTCAAAAAAAGAAAAAATTAACGAAAAAAAAAAAAAATCGCGTGTATTTGCAGAAAGACGATAACATTGACGATAATCGAAGAAGATTCTTACGAAAAAGATGCGCTGTTTTACGTGGAACTGGGAGAGCCGCAGCTGCAAGGAGGTAAGTTTTGCATAAAATCCAAAATTATACTAATCACGTATCGCGATGTATTTGTCACATAAAAAAAAAATCAAAAACAAAAAATCTTCATTATTTCACAAAAAAAAAAAAAAAAAAACCAAAAAATTAAAAAGTCGAAAAATAAGATTCGAGAATCGAGCAGTCGAGATAAGGGATCAGAAATCCCTGAAGCCTCATAAATTTTTTTTTTTTTTTCATCATCCCGAAGAAAATTGCGAAGAAAAGACCGATGTTAATTGGGGGAACATAGCCTTTGCGGACGACTTAATTAATATATAATGCGCGACTCGCGAGTTCGTTAAATTGGGCCGCGAAAGAGGCGCTTCTGTTCTCCTCTTTGTAAGAATAAATAATAAAAAAAAAATAACGAAAATTGGCGGTTAATAACGATTATCCACGATAATCCGAAAGATGCTTCGCGAGTATCGTGCCTCGTGAAATTTTTACGATGCAATTTAAGTTTTTAAATAAATAAACGAAAAAAAAAAAAAAAAAAAAAAAAAAAACGATACCGGCTTCGGAGAGATCGTTTCTCCGAGGCAAGTGCTTCTCTCGTTTCTCGAGAGGGCGTCGAGTGTCTCCTTCCAATTATTAAATTTTTCTATTAAGCGCCACCGTCGTGACGCGGCAATATTTCCGGGGAAACTTTTTTTTTTTTTTTTTTTTTTTTTTTTTTTTTCGGTTCGTTATTGTATCCGATTAATATTGGCATAAGCGCGTCAATTAGTGGAATTAGCCGTTTTCTCAACGAGTTCAGCTATTACGGAAGACGTAATACGCTTGAATCGAGCGCTGCTCACCGTCCTCCATCAGAGGCACGAGGAGAATCCGCTGATAGAATATACGACGACGGGGTATAAGCACTCGTTCCATTATCGGTTGGAGAGCAATCGTGGCGAATGGGAGATCTTCGAACAAAGAAGCGCCATTAGCAGTCAGCGATGCGATGCTCGCCGCCAAATTGGCTGAGAAAAAAAAAAAGGCCGCGAGCTACGGTCGGATTAATAATTAGGTTTCGTTCTCGTATTCCGCTCATCTTGAATTCATCGGTATCACTCGCGCGTCAAAAAAATTCCAATGTCATTTCGAAATTTTTTTTTGATTCCTCGAAAATTATTTTTGCAAAAACGATCACATTGTCGCGATAATCGGAGAAACCAACGGGAGGATTAATTTAAAAGAGATTTTTTTAGAAATTTTCGATGTTTTTCTGTAAAATAAAATTAAAAAAAAAAATTATTTTTATAAAGTCGTTTCCTGATAAAGTCCTTTTTTTTCGAAAAAAATAAAAATAAAAAATTAATTTTTTATTAAGTTTCCAACGATTTTGTGATTATTTCGTAAAAAAGATCGCTACATTTCGTTGTTTTTTAATTTTTAATTTTTGTCGTTATTGTTTTCACATTTTTCCGTATAATATCGTTAAAAATCGTTTTCTTCGCGTTATTTACATTAATTATGTCGGATCGCAAATCGATTTTCCATAATTTCGGAATTATCGGGTTGATAGACGTGAAATTTCCATCAGCTTACTCGCTGTACCCATTGGAAGGCGAGTAAACAAATTTAGTTACAGTTAATCCGCAGTCCGCTTAAACCGCCGCCGGTTAATTGAGATTTCACTGTGTTTCAGAATTCGTAGTAATAATTTCATGAATATCGCAACATCGTAAAATTATTACTTTTCTACTAATTACATAATTAATTAGTAATCCATATTAATTAAATGAATAAAAAATTATTTTCAAACTTTCTCCGCGGTCACTGTAGTTCTCTCGACGGCTCGATTCTCGATATATCACAAAATTCGCAGCAGCAAAATGCACACACGTTTATTTTCAGTTATCACACGGTACACCGCGTTGTATTTTTTTTAGCTTATGAAAAAAAAAAAAAAAAAAAAAAAAAAAAAATTCTTTCGTAATTAAATGATTCATAAATAACGAAGTTAAAATTGAATAAAAAAATATTTTAATTATTCCCATCGTCACGGTAGCTTTCTCGACGGCTCGATTCTCGATTTATCACGAAATTCGCAGCCGCAAAATGCAAACACATTTTTTTTTTTTTTTTTTTTTCGTTATAACAGGATAAACTTTGTTTAATTTTCTTCAAACACCTTAAAAAAAAAAAAAAAAAAAAAAAAAAAAAAAAAAAAAAAAACTTTACTCACCGTTTGTGTGTATCCCTCTCTCTTTCTCTCTGTATCCAATAACTAACGCGCCCGCCTGGTCGTGAAACTGGACCACTGCGTACGTGCATACAACGCGGCTGACCGTAAGTTTATTACATGAAAGAAGGGATGACGAGTGAAATTTCGCTGCTGCTCAGTTGCTGCCGCTTTTCAATTCACAATATCTTATAATTAGCTATTAAAAAGTAACTTATCCATTCGTAGTTAATTTTTTTTTTCATTTTATTTATTTACTTTTATTTCGCGCGGCTTTTTAAAAAATAATCACAGTTAGTTTCCACGAACGAACCGTAGAAATCGTCAAGTAGCGCCGCCGAAAAGCGGCGAATTCCCAAATGACAATAAAAAAATATAATAAAAATATAAGAAATATATTGAATTCAAATATAAATATATATTTTTTTTATATTAATACATCGAATATAATAATATTTTCATCGAAAAATGATATATCATATTAAAATGATATATTTAAAAAAAATAATTCAACAAATATATTTTTCAAAAATATATACGATATATGATATATTTTTTTTAAATGTGTGATTTGATATGTATAAAACGCACAAAGGCTTTGATTTACCGAGAGAAATTTCCATTTGCCGAGTGTAATCGTATATTTGAGTTGTAATCCGAAGTGCGTATGCGGTTAATCGCGGAAGGTAGAGTAGCGCCGAAATGGGGAACGGAGGGAAAGAACGGTGGTGAGTTTTGTGGTTCAGAGAGAACGAGAGACTGTGAAGTACACACCGACGCAAACAGTGAAACAGCCGTGGGGCGTCGGCACCGTGTTATAGTTGATACTCTGTGCGTGAAACAAATACCGCGGTCGAGCCGTTGCTGCGAAGCATAGACCAGCGTCGGCTTATCACGGGACTCGTGTCTTCTCTCCGTTCCCCGTTTAACAACACCGGTTAATTGTTCGCGCTGCTCAACGCCTCGGGATGAGCGGTTATTGCACGCGGACTAAACAAACGAGGGTGCGGCTGTTACACGAGGATCGTAAGCATGATAATTATATCGATAATTGGAAGCTCGACGAGATGAGAATACAGGGGCAACTTGGTAGGTCATGCAATTTGCCACAATAGAACGCTGGAGAGGTTTTGGTTGTAAAGCTCTCAGCGAATCGCGAGTCCAGTATAATGGGATCGAATTTTGCTCGTTTCTTCGGCTTCCAGTGAAGGAGAATCGCAGGAAAAAAAATATATTAAAAATATATGAGAAATATATCGGAATATATCGAAATATATAGGAATATATCGAAATATATCGAAATAAATCGGAATATATCGAAATATATCGCAATAAATCGAAATATATCAGAATATATCGGAACATAACGGAATATATCGGGAAATTCGGTTTTTCAATGTTTAATATATTAATGATATAATATATATGATGATATATATTTGTGGAAATATATTTTAAAATATATCCGCAATATACCATTTGTCGTCTAAAATATATGGGATATATCAATATTTTGTAAAAAGTATATGCAAAAACGATATTATAAATATATCAGAAATATATGAAATTCGGTGTTTCTATATTTTATTTTGCGATATATATATTTTTCATGTATATAGATATATTTTGCGATATACTTTTTTTCCATGTGGACTTTTCCGCGTATCAGATTTTCCGTGAATACCTCGCGAATTTCTATAGCTAAAATGAGGTCCAGCGAGTGCGCGATAAGCGCGGAGTCTGCAGGGTCGACAAACAAGCGGACGACTGTACTAACACCCTCCTTTCCATTATCCGTCCGTATTATCTGATAGGGTAATGGGGGCGTATAAGGGTGTTTGATGCATATTCAAGGATATTTTATCGCATAATCCCCCGTGAACTTTTATCCGTGAGGCGGGAAATATCCAGAGGCTGAGGCAATCATCTCGGGCTATCGCTTGGCATCTTAATTATTTTGTATTTTTTTTTTTTTTATTATTATTGCGTAATTAGGAGAGCGAAAAAGGAGTAAAAGATAAAAATTAAATAATTTTTTTTTTTTCCTCAGAAATTTTAGAAGATAAAAAATAATTTTTTTACCCAATGAATTCAGAGGCTTACGATTTTATTTTATACGAAAAATAATTTTTTTTTTTACGATTCTCTCAACAAAAACCCTCGCGGATCGTAAGATGCGGTATAACACGTGGAAAAACTTGAATTTAAACTTCAAATAAACTCGAAATTCAAAGTGATCGCTAGAAAAAGCATAAACGCGAATGCGGCATTTACCTTAACAGTCCATTACTGTGATGGCATTGTGGTGATAAATTACCATGTGCATCGTAATCGATGAACGACACTTCGACGAGAGTCGTGTCTATGAAACAACACGTCTATGTTGACCTATGAACGGCTGATATTATTGTTGCCGATTAGCCTCGTCGACTCGGAGACTAAACGATCGACGCGCGAAATTGGCAATCAAATCAAATCAAATCAAAATAAAAAAAAATATCAGTTACCAGATGATTACACAGTCTTTTTTCGATTGAAATAAATCGTTAATAACTTTTGGCGAATTATTATTATTATTATTACGAAAAATCTCTATTCATTGCACCGTTTGTACGATCGAAAAATTCAACGAAAAATCTAAAAAAAAAAAAAAAAAAATCGGAAATTTCGAAAATGGAAAATTCAAAAATTTCGTCGTTTCATCCATTTAAAAAGAGTTAAAAATTTTCTCCGAATCTCACATTCGGCTGTAAACGTAATACAATCCCCTTAATATAGTTACCATCCGTTTACTCTCCGGATTATGACTGCACCACTCTACCAGCTGCGATCAATGTTTCTATCGTACATCGCGTGACTCAAAGCAGAAATCCTTCTCCTTTTTTTTTTTTTTTTTTTTTTCAAAAAATTAGCCTTTGGGTTCAACTGAAAGAAGTTTGTCGTTCATTCCCGATAACGAACCAAGTAACGGAACACGCAAACATACGTAAATAAAGTATACCGATAATACGGTACACAGTATCGCCCGGTGAGTCTCAGGGTCACGAGTAGTAACCGTGAGGAGGTGCAACAGGGAAACGAAAGTTCAAGGATTGACGATACGTGTCGAGAACCATCGATGATACGATGCCGAAAGATTCGTAAAGATGCATCGATCTGTATATATCTCTCGTAGAATTCAAGACGCGGAGGAAGTAACGGAAAAAAAAAAAAAAAAAAAAAAATGGCGGTACGAAATCGAGAGGGGAAACGGTCGAGAGGCAAGTATTGCAAAGGAGATTGGATCAGACGCTGGCAAGAGTGGCGCAAGTAGTTACGGTACGGACGTGACTAGCCGAGGTGTAAGTAGATACGGTTACCCCAACAGCGTTGGACGTCCGCAAATTGCAACGACTACCTTCACGGTAAGCCCCCGGGTGATGGTGCTGCCGGTGGCGCCTGTAGACGTTTGCTATCGCAGAGGAACGGATCTGGAATTTCCATTAGGAAAACCCCGCGAAAGTTGTGGACGAGGGGCGGTGAGGGAAAGGATGGGGGCGCGAGGGGAGGTCGGAGTATAAGAGAGACGAGAGGAGCTCCGAGCATAACGCTCAGTCAATACTTTCCTCGTGAGATCCGCGACTCTTCCCTATCGTTTCTAAATGTTTCGCAGATTATCGTCGAACTTATAAAATTTTCCTCGCGTTCCCGATCGGTTTTCAATTACCATATTATATATTCGTCGAGAAATTCCCGATCCGCTTTTGATTCAAATACGAAAATATACTTTTACGTCATTTTTCTTTTTGTTCGAATGCCTTTTGTTCACGAATTTGCATATCGGGAGCTATTGAATAAAATCGAATCTCTCGAATAAAAAAATTGTGAAAATTTGATTCGCACGTTTCGATGTTTTTTTTTTTTTTTATTAACGTCGATATCGACGTCTCTGTATCGGAAAGTTAGTCAACGAATTTTTGGTTTTCATGCGGAGGAATCTTTGAATAATGTAACGATTGATTATTATTATAATTATTTGTTAAAAAATTCTTTTTAAAAAGTAAGGAAGCGATGGACAATTATAATTTTTAAAAACGCGCGAATTTCATATATTTTTAACATTTTTTTCCATATGTACTTCTCGACGAGAAAACAAAAAAAGAATTTCTAACAAAAGATTCTGAAATGTTGTGCACTGTATCCTCTCTTCGGATGGTCGCACGACAACGAAGAAATTACTTTCGTTTCAAGAGATTTTGTTGTGTGGGACTTTCCACGTGGCAATGGATCGTTTATTCCATACGCTGTTTTTTTTTTGCGCCTTTAACTGCGCGCTTTTCTCTCCGCCGACGTTCCACTTAACGACCTACTTTTCCGCAATGATACATACACGTGACATTCGCGGATGGAAGTTCACTTTGCGCTTCTCGTTTCGCTTGTCTTTTCCTTTTACTTAATCCTCTTTCTCTCTATTCTCTTCGACTACCTTAATTCTCCCATTTATCATCATTTCCTTCGCTTCCTTCACGATAGAGATCCGTCCATTTATCAAATTCTTCAATCCACAATGAAAGAAAATCCTTGAAGTCTCTTCGTCGCGTCGAAAACTGCACCCATTCCCAGTAGAATAGGTGGGGGATGAGACTGGGGCAATATGGACTACTGAAGCGAAATAGGACACCGCAACGTTAAAAGTTAAAGTCGTCAACTACAGTTAAAAAAATTAACAATTACGTAGAATCCGAACATTTGTATCTATTTTCGTCAAATTCAAAGCCAAATCTGATAATATTAGTTCGGGTTGTAGACGAAATTTTAAATTGATAGATCGAAAACGCCTCAGTAATGGAATTTTTCTATTTTGAACAGATGATCCATTTTGCCCCGAAATCGTGTTTTTTTTTTTTCGGGACCTCGAAACATTTGTTACGAATTTAATTTGATAATAAAGCGTCAATTCGTGTCTCTGAAATCATGAAAACGTTCGGTATTCCTTATCCGGTCCGTTTTGCCCCCAAATCGCGTTTTTTTTTTTCGAAACCTCGAAGTATTTATTATGAATTTAATTTGGTAATAAAGCGTCAATTCGTGTCTCTGAAATCATGAAAACGTTCCGTATTCCTTATCCGGTCCGTTTTGCCCCCAAATCGCCTTTTTTTATTCTCGGAACCTCGAAAAATTTGTTACGAATTTAATTTGGTAATAAAGCGTCAATTCGTGTCTCTGAAATCATGAAAACGTTTCGTATTCCTTATCCGGTCCGTTTTGCCCCCAAATCGCCTTTTTTTATTTTCGGAACTTCGAAAAATTTGTTACGAATTTAATTTGGTAATAAAGTGTCAATTCGTGTCTCTGAAATCATGAAAACGTTTCGTATTCGTTATCCGGTCCGTTTTGCCCCGACCTCTGCCTCCACAGTTCGGAGACTCGACGGATCTCTCTCGTCGCGACTCACCTGCCCACCCACTGGTAATTAGAACTTATCCAACCATTTGTTTTTAATTAACGAATCAATTGCTCGGGTGAGTTGGGACTTCGTTCGTACGCTTGGGACGTTCCAAACTACCGAAAAATTTTCTACGGTGAAGGGAATTGAGTTAAACTCATTCAACGGTGAGACTTCGCGGTTAGGAAAACAGCGGAGCGAATAGAACGCGAACGTTGATTGGATTAAATCTCGTATACGAAGTAATAACCCGCGACGGCTGATACAATCGTAAAGCGTATTTTTTTTTATGTTTCATCGTTAGCACAGGACGCTTTATATTGCCGGAACTCATAGGGTGCACGTGAGGCAGGAATGGCGGAAGGTTTAACACGCCTCGCGCTGTCTTTTGCAGCCGTAACAGCTTGAAACTCCTGGCGAATCGTTGCGCAACTTTCTTTCTATCTATCTATACATTCCGCATTTGTGGGAAGTCTCTGATACGCGATTACTTTTTATAACAAAACGGCTTTCGGAGTGTTGGATTCGGTATAATATACGAATACATCGCGGATGATGTATCCCGAGTACTGTAATGACAATAGTTTCCAGTTGATTCGACGGACGGGAGTAGATAAACGCACTAATCTGTGTGAACATATATATGCAGTTTGCTCCGAACACGTAAACCCGAGTCTCGTGAGACAGGTGTTCTCTGCTGAGTGGGACGTACAGTACTATGCAGGGACCCCGTCAAGTAAATTGTACTATAGTCCAATAAGGCAAATGGAACCATTCCCGACCCCTGTGAGATCGAGTTGACAGAAGTGCGGCATTTTCCAACACGTGAAAGTAAATTTCGTGATTATTTCGAAACCGCTGTATAATCTTGTCGGTGGTATATTAAAAAATCGTGAAAATTGAAAATTTTGCAGATTGCTTCGTCATTAATTTTTATTTTTCGGAAACAAAAAAAAACTGAAAATTCCGGATTGATTTACTTTACGATGAAAGTTAATGAGAAAGCGGTACTTTCCTCATTAATTTTCTTAATACCTTTAAAAAAACATGAAAATAGTCATTTTTGAAGGTTTTTTTATTTTTTTTTTTTTTTCAATTTTGGAAAAATTTTTTTTTCGAAAATAAACATTTTTTTTGTGTGAATAACTCTGAAATCCTTTTGCCGATTCTCGCTGAATTGAATACTAAACAACTTCGACGAAAACTCGGTATGTGCGCCAAATTTTAGTTCGTTTCCTCAACATTTCGATATTTTTTTCTAAACGTCATTTTTTGATGTTTCGAAACATTTTGAACACTGCGACTTTATTTTTTGAAAACAAAGATTCTAAATCGAAATACGGACTATTAAACCACTCGACATTTCTCAAAGTCGCTCTCAAGAATGTGCGGATCGTGACCCGCGGTACAAAAGTGAAAAAAAAAAAAAAAGTCTCGTATTTAATTACAGTACTTATCCCGCACGTTACAATCCTCGTATACGGCACGAAATTCTGAAATTTTTTTCACTCCGCTGTTAATCATGTTGTTTAATCAGCCTTCGCGTAAATGAACTTTAGCATCAAAGCGGTTGGTAGAGGGTTCACGGAGGCGAATAGGAGAACATTTGCCTCAGTAGTACGGGGGCGTAGTGCACAGCCAGTGGTGGATTTCCACCGGATTGTAGTGTGCAGTACGCTCCGTTGTTATCTCCCTCAGTCGACCTCGAGGATCTCCTCAACTTCGACAAGTTTGTCTAAGTTAATCCAAGCAGACACTCCACTTCTCGCTTCCATCGTCTCGTTGACGTTGGCCGGTTAACCGTCCTCCGTTTATCAGCCAAAAGACGACCAAAGCCTCAAAAGCAAGGAATATCCCGAAAAATAGTAGATAAAGACAAAATCGTGATGGTTTACTCGAGTCTCGAGATTTATCAAACTCTCTCTCCATTCTCCGCGATCTTTTGCGGTGCGATTTTCACATCTACAGTGGAGAGTCCTGTGGTACGGTTTTGGAACAGAAAGAGGCCCCGTGAGAGTGGAAAAAAGTAGAGAAACAGTGAAACTCTACTCGCGCAGTAGAGAATTCATTGTGTGGTCAGACTTGGGTAGGAAATTCTCTTCTCTTTCCCAAGGGGCGATGGAAAGGCCAACAATATCCTGAGCTTAGGTTGTCCCTTTTTCTCTTCTACTGTTCTATCTTCGTCCGTCTACCGCACAGTTTTCCCCGCATCACCCCCTCGACTCCACCCCTTTGTTGCTCGTTCACCTCGCGCCACCACCGAGAAATCACTGTCCGCCAATCCGCAACAAGAAACTCATTCTCTCTCTTCGCAGAAACTCTCTTCGCCGTCTTTGTAGCGTCAACCGCAAAGCTCAGCAACGAGGCTTGTTGCCGATGCGACGAACAAAACGCTTTCGCCGTTTTCATTCGTCTCTGATGTTCTAATTCGATAATTTCTCACTTTTTTTTTCCACCTCCGCAAAAATCCTGATAAATCAACGGTTTCGCGTCTATTTTCAAATGTACTCGTTACAGTAATCGCGATAGTTTGATAATAACATCGAAAAGCAGGAAAAATGCGGGGCGCGATAACGCAATATCGACAGATGTCTCGGAAACGAAGCGCGTCAAAGTTGTCTATATTCCCTTCGGGATGTTGACGTTTCGCGTTGAAAAACAACGACGGTGTGGCGCCACTCACTTCCGTGGAATCTTTGGGTTGAGATTCCAATAGCTTAAATCTTTTTTTTTTACTTTCATTCGTTCGTGACGTCTATTTTTACGATTTTTCGACATTATACGACATTTTACGACATTTTTCTCCGATGAAATCTTTCGAAGAGAAACACGCGTTTGCGTCATCTCCGATCTTTATAGATTAGTCGAGGAATTCTCGAGGTAATTCGAGTCCCCGTTTCGGCGTATCGGAAAGGGAAATACAATGCTTTCATTCCCGCGACACCAAAGCGCAAAGGAGGATCGATGGGAGAAACAGAGGCAAACACCACTCGCGGAATAAAACATTTTCTGCGGTACGATCGTTAATTTCTTTGTTTCGCCTTCGTTCGATCCGCTACATCCGGAATGTACCGCGTTATAGACAACTGGCTACCTATAGACATCGAAGACAAGGGCGGCAACAGACTCTGTTATGTATACCAATGTATCCTCTTCGATGTGTATTTTTCCATCGGAGTTTTAAAAAAATCATAACAATGGAGACTATATTTCCGAAGCTACGTTGACGTTCGCCGCGGAGTCTTTGATGGCAAAGATATTCATAGCGAGGAGATCGATTTCCTCAAAGAGAAAAAAAAAAAAACGTTTCCACGAAAAGCTTTCTTTTCTACTCCTTGCAGTTTTGATGATTTAATTTTTTTTTTTTTTTATGCGAAATTTTCCGGATTCTCGCAATGATCTATATATAGATTTCAATTTTTCGAAATTTTAGATTTACTGATAAAAAAAATCATCGAATTACACGAAATCGCTATAAAGCGAAAATCCGACAAACAGAACTCCGTAATAACGAAACTTTGATCAATTAAAAATCTCCATCAGAACTTCGTCTATTTTTTTTTTAATCTTTACAATTTCCGGTTACGAAAAAAAATCATAAAAAATGTAAAAATTTCCCATTGCTTTCTCATTAATTTCCTTTTTTTTTTCGAGAATTTTTCCGACGAGAAAGCCAACAAATTGCAGGCGAATTGCGGGCGATGTTTTTCCTCGTAGTCGAAGTTTCGTGATTGAAGGAAATTGATGTAAAATCAATACGAATTTTTTTCAATATTCAGGATTTTACGATACGCAATAAAAGACTTTTTGTTTTTTATGAATATAATGAAAAATAAAAGATATTGCGAAATATGAAGGAACGCAATTGCACAGAGGCGAATCAATCGATACACCGACATCGGAGCCGATATACAATACTCTACTCGAGGCTATGTCGACAATAATGCCATTCACCTAGCGAACAATCAGTCTCCATTATGCCGATCGTAATTGTACCTGACAAAGCTGATGCATACGCCATTCGATTGGTCTATCAACACGAGAGGAGAGTGTTGAGAATACCGAAAAGACCTTCCAACGGACCAAAGATAAACGTCCTTAATCGTTGATGTGTCCACCCGCAGCTGGTGAAGCTTCGTAAAACTTTCACCAACTCTGGGGTTTGGCGTTCTTCCTCTTCCGCGGAATGTGTACAAAGTTATCCCACCCTTCCGAGTCTTATCCTCATTAATGAGTAATCGGCTCCGTTCGGCCGTAAAGTGTCAATTAACTCAACGGGCGCGTTAAACAAGGCAGCCATTCGCATAACCCCTATCGTGGCGCCCGTTTACGGGTGAATATCCCATCCACGTGCCACATTCGCGCTTAAAGGCACTGCAAAGGGTTGAAACTTCAAAAAACATCGATTTTCTCGTAATTTCACAATTTTCGATCGTCGGATCTTAACTTTAATCGGTAACAAAGATTTTGAAAAAAAAATCGAATATCGACCGGTTTTTTGGCTCAAAGCTTATGGAAACTCCTTAAGGGGAAATAATCGCGGAATAAAAAATACCTAAACTTGATTTTCAAGAAAATCGGTTCTCAATTTTTTTTCTTCTATCGGGAAAAAAAAATTTCGAAAATTATAAAAAAAAAATTTATTTTTTTACCGACTGACGGTAAAAATCATATTTTTACGAAAATCGGCATAATTTAGCTGACCCGACCCTCGTAGTGCTTCTATAGGGTGGAAAAACATATTACTGGATCACCGGTGTGCGCGCGGTTTTCCACAGGCGCGTATAATGTCAACATCTACCCTTGAGACGACATACGGGAAAATCGAAAATGTTTCATGAGAAGGGAGGCGCGAGGGGACCCGTAGTAACGCGAACTATATCGTTTAGTTGCCGGATCACTCGTTGCTCGTCTATATTCCATGAATGCAGCAGAAGTTCTATCGAAACGGCGCCCTTTTGGTTGCCCGGTAAAACGAAAAGGGTGAATGAATTTCGTCTGTCCCCGAGGAACAGCCCTTAAAGGAGCCCTCGATAAAAGCCTTTTGAAAGATTGATAGCCGTTGCCCAGTGAAGCTGTGGCTTTTGTCGCGGATGTTGCCAAGTAACGAGGGACGACGATAGTTCACGACAATTTCAAACGTATATATCTATACGATACGATCGAATGAGAGTCCAAAAGTAGACAAAAAATCTACACGATCATTAAGTGCTCTTCTCTCGTTCATAGACACCTATAATCATCTGTTCCATGGGGTATTTATATCACTGACAGCCGTTGCGGTCTTCTCGAATGTTCAGTTTTAAATGTCACGTATCGATTTCAACGGCTGCATCGCCGCGCCGCCTACGGATAGTCGAGATACAGTGAAACCTCGATAAACGGCTTTCAAATTTTTTCAACCCTTACAAAGCGTAAAGCAAATGTAAATTGATTAAAATTTCACATTCGTCAAACCGGCAATCCGAAACGATCGAAAAAATATTCGAATTTCAGTTAATTTTCGTAAATAACTGCGTCGATAATACAGATCGCGTTTTTCATGGATTCATAACCTAAAAAATTTATTTCGCGAAAATTAAAAAAATCGTACCGAAAAAATATCATTTTTTTTTTCGAATTGTGAATTTTCTTTGAATTGCATTTTTTGAATTCGAGTTTCTACTGTAGACGAGAAAAAACGTAATAACCGACGCGGTAGGGAGCCCCGTTAACGCGATTCTTCCACCCTGCGGGTTCGACCAATCGAGTCTCAACCTTTAACCGGAATAAAGGAAAGCTATAAATTTCTATGTATCCAGATACGATTCTTAAAACTACTATATCTTGTCGCGCGCGGCACTCGAACGTAAAAGACCCTCCTCTCCATACTTTATAGTCTCAACGTTTTATCGAATACCGAAAAAAAAAAAAAAAAAAAAAAAAAAGTACCATTTGATGACTTCGACGCCGATAGCGTTTTAATCGTCTTTCGCATTTTTACGAAACATTCTTCGCAATCGCTTGCTTTCGCTACCAGTTGCACTTAACGGTTACACTATTTATAGGGAATACATAGGGTATCCATTTTATATACCCTTTACATTTGTTTGAAGCTGAGAGGGAACGCACGCGCGCAAATGTAGAGACTCGTTGCTTCGAATTCTTTTTCTATGACAGTGAAAAAAAAAAAAAAAAAAAAAAAAAAAAAAAAAAATTGTACTGCTAGTATAGCAAGTAGTTTTACAACGAAACGATAGTTTATTTAGTATTTTATTTTTGCGATAATACACAATCGATTTAGAGAGGCAAGAGAAGGGGGAGAGGCTTACGGTATAGAAAAAACATTGTAGTTACAAAACCGTAGCGTTAGAATTATTAGACACGGTATAGGTGATATTTGAAGGTTCCGTTTATCCGGTAGAAAACGACGGGGCAAAACGGAAAAATTACGAAGAATTTTTTTTTTTTTTTTATTTAACGCAAAATTTAACTTAATAATAATAATTACATTTTTTTTTATATTATATTTTATTTATTAGTAATAATAATAATCATTATTATTCAATAATAAAATATAATTTTAAAAAAATTTAATTTTTATTATTATTATATTTTATTTCGAATTTTTTCGGCGATTTCTGTTTGTCTGCCCATTTTGCCCCGCGCGCCGCCACAAGATGAAAATATGCGACTAGAGTTGGCCGACCTACGACAGGGGTCTCGTAAACAAAAGTAAACGCGATTATATATGAAGATACAAGTTTCGTAGTACGCAACGATCGGACGAATCGCACAGTTTGATAGTAAACATGACAAACGTCATCGAGAAACGAGTAGTATAATAAAATTATTGGTGTTATTTCGAAGGAGCGAAGCGACTAAGGGCTGCACGCGCGCAAGTGGTTAAGGTCCGCTAGACACGATCGCGGATATCCGGAGTCGCGCGATATTATTACAGTATTAGTATCTATATATATATATATATATATATATATACGCCACTGGTACAAGAGAGTCGGTTCTCACAGTGGCATAATTCATGAAAGAATCGATACTCGCGTAACGTCGCCGTCGCTGACGTCGACTGTGCATTAACGTTTGTCGAGGTCGTCAACCTACTCGATAGAAAAAAAAAAAAAAAAACATTCTTTAAAAACAAACGGAATAGACTGCGTTTAGCGCGTCACCACTTGTTCACTGTCGCGGAGCTCCAGTCGACGGGGAGAGAGGATTATCGAAAATAGAATTCGGGGAGAGTGGGGCGAAATGGACCAAAGGGTCAAAAAAGAAAAATGGCTGAAAAAAAATTGACGAAAAATTCAAAATTGAGACAAAATTTGAGAAAAGTGAAAAAAAAAAAAAATTGATTTTTTTTTTTTTTTTTCGAAAAATTTATTGAAATTTTTTGAAAATCCGATTTTAATTTTTCGATTTTTCTCAAATTTTTTAAATCATTTTTATTTATCTATGTCCATTTTGCCCCAATTTCTCCTACACGCAGTGTTGGTTAATTTTTCGTACCCTCATCGCTGCGTATGTATATCGCGATCTATACGCGTCTGATCACGAAAAATCGATCAACGACACCTTGTGGATTTTTTATGTTTACAGCCGACGCAGGAATAGCGGCTGCTGCAGAATTAAAGACACCGGATGAACGTACAGAGGAGGAAAAAATGGCTCTGTTGGGAAGGCCGAGACTCGGCGAAGTCTCGACCGCCCAGATACGTATCAAAGAATCGAAAGAATTCAAAAACACGGTGGATAAACTCGTCCAACGGGCGAATGCATCGATACTACTCGGTGAGTGAACTGAATGCATCTATTACACTCCATAAATTCGCGCAAAAATCGCCTAAACCGTATTTTTCAAATTTTTTTATTTTTTTTTTTCATCGCCGGGAGAAATTTTTCAAACTTGTATCGCCATTGTTATCGTCAGAGTTTTGTTCGTTTGTAACCCCCTCGGCACTCGGGTTTCTCCCGTTGTTGCGATAAGCCGGATTTTTGATCCGCAGCAGCGCGCCGAGCGCCCGTAGCACGGTGCCGGCTTCGTCGATCCCACACACCCGACCGCGCGCGTTCGCTTCATCCCCAATGCATCATCTGCTGATCTCGCGTATTAACACCCACTAACCTCGAGTCAACTGAACTTTTTCGTCGACTCTTTCAACCGTTTCCCAGTGAAGTTTTCGCTGAAGAAAGAACTTCAGCAGTACGAGAAAAATGTATGAAAAATCCCGAATCGGAGTGTCGAACGATTATCGATTGCTCTCGATGTTTCGATGAAAAATAATGTTTGTGAACGGATCGTTAGTTATTATAACTAATTTTTCGTTATTTCAACTAATTTTTAGTTATTTTTAACTAACTATTAGTTATTTCTGCAAATTATTAGTTATTTCAACGAAACCACACGAAACTACGAATCGCAAACGCGTCATCGAGAAATTTAAATTTCGTCCCCAAAAGCCCTTTTAACAGAGTTTATTCCGATCTTTCCGCGGAAAAAAAAATCCTATATATCGCGTTGTGAATATAATGAACAAAACTTTAAACCAATCCGCGCGCATTTCCCGCTAATTACGGTTATTCGATGTTTCATCGCTCTCTCTGCAATAATCCAACGTTACTGCGCCGCAGTATCGTGTTGATAGCGACCATTAACGTGAGAGAGATTAACGATAATTAATGGTCGACATATGTTCATTGGGGATGTCGCAGGTACGAGTTCTTGGAAGGAGCAATTCACGGAGGCGATGACGGTGAGCGGAGGAGACGGCGACGACGATCCCGGCGCAGGTGGTGCCGGAGAAGGACATTCACCGCCACCATCAACCGCCGACTATCTTATGCATGTTCTCACCATATTCTGGAAGGTGCTATTTGCCTTCGTTCCGCCAACCGGTAAGTACACATCTCGCGCGTTTACTCATTTACACAATCCACTGAGTACCATCGTTACCCACATATATGAATATTCGAACCTCAGTAATATCATAGAGACTCCGTAACGCGAATCAAGGAAATCCCTACCGAACGATTCGAGACTCTGAACCGCATAGACGCAGCGAAAGAAATCCCCTCTCGTAATAATGAGTCTCTATGCATCTAAAAGCGTAAACTCTAATTTTTTTTTGCAAATATCTCAAATTATTTTTTTCCGAAAAAAAAAAAAAAAAAAAAATTGAATTTTTTTTTAAGCGCTCTTCGATATAAAAATCTCAGAATAATCGCATATCGACCGAAATACATCGATACTTCGAGTTGAATTTTTTTTTAATTATAGTCGCGACTCCTGAAAAAGATCGCGAGAATAGATAATCATTGGTACGGAACATCAAAGCTGTGATATCATTAGAGAATATCAGGGAGAAGATAGATATTAATGTTTAACATTAATACACATCTAAGCTTTGCTATGCGCACTGTACGTTGCGTTTATCCATAAGCTCCATCCTTATCACCGGCGACGCTAATGGGTCGGACAAGAATTTCAATGGGGTAAAGGGGAGGGGGAGGGGGTGGAAGTGACGAGAGGAGGTATATAGTCGCGAGGATATTATCCCACCAAGTGGTGGTATGTTCCGAGACCCGTGGGATTTGCGGCGTCCATTGTCTGCTCGGTGGGTTCCAGACGGTGTTCCACATAGCCGTGAGGAATTACGTGCCGCGACCTTACGCGGTGAAACTGCACATCTTCGCCTCCGCGTTGCGCTCCCGGTGCTCCTTAGACTCGGGACGACAGCGAGTTGTAGTTATATACAAGTATTGAATCGGAAAACCGCACCCGGGACCGTTCATTTGTCATAAAATGATTGAGATATAGTCTTCCGCGATAGGGGAATCCCCTGAGTAACTCCCATAGCGATTAGTTAGTAGCGCGGGATTATTTCTTTTATAGCGACGACAGAAATTAATGAGTTGAGAGAACTAATAGACGGATCGGACTGTTTTTTTGAAAAAAAAAAAAAAAATCGGATTCGACTAATCGGCAATTTTTTCGACGGATTGTCAGTTATTTTGACTAATTATTACTTATTTCGGCTAATTTTTTTGTTTTTCGACTAATTATTAGTTTTTTTGCTAGTTTTTTGGTTTTTCGACTAATTATTAGTTTTTTGCTAATTTTTTGGTTTTTCGACTAATTATTAGTTTTTTTGCTAATTTTTTGGTTTTTCGACTAATTATTAGTTTTTTTGCTAATTTTTAGTTTTTTCGACTAATTGTTAGTTATTTTGGCTAATTATTAGTTATTTCGGCTAATCATCAGTTTTCTGATCACTGCTTTCAACTTTTCGATAGCTCCCCCCATAATTTTACTCGGTACACCGCTCATTCGAAGACGAATGAAAAAAAGATCGATCGCCGTACTAAAAGAAACTTTGTAAAAACAGGACGCGACTTCCAAATTTGCTACGCGAAGCTAATGGAGCACAAGAAACCTAATGATACTTCCATAAAAATAGCTGATATTTCAAAACACCCCGTAAAATAGTTTGACGACTGGGCGTAAACTTGGTATAAAAAACGTTCAAAGGAAAAAGACGAAGATGGATGGCGCGGAGAGCATGAAAGCGGAAACCCCGAGCGCCGATGACACGACGAAGCGTCAACGATGCATCGGCATGTGCGACACGTTTGAGACTATAATTTTTCGAAAACCATCAACTCCCTCGGGGTTCCCATACCACGTCCTGTGAGTCACGTTTTATTCTGTGACCGAACCGATACCGTAACGATACGTAATCCCTTTAAACGCATATTTCCGCCATTTTTCTCTTTCCTTCGCCATTGCGCCATTTATGCGCAAAGTTAGCGAGCGAAGTTTTGCGCGGCAGGAGTTGCCTTTCCATCGAAGTACTCTTTCGAAGAATAACAAGCGTAGTAAAGCGATGCCATTTGCAAAGTTTGAATGTTCGGGAAAATTATCGTATACACGTGTATATCGTAAAATCGGCTATATATAGTTCGCGATGTTTCTCGGACGTAATGGGAAACGAAATTACCGCAAGAGCGATCGAAAATGCCAATCCGACGACAGCTTCGATATTCGAACGGCACGTCAGTCAAGTTTCCGTGGGTAGGTAACTGTTATAGATGAGATCCGCGGACCGTTCGACGTTGAGGCGTGACATGGCCTCTGGGATTCCTCTCGGCGAGTTTACTGCCGGAACTTACCAACGCTGTATTAGCGGACGTTCCATATCGGGAGCAGCTTGGGGTCGCATTCGTGGAGGAAGCTATAGTGGCCATTGTCATGCTTTGGTACCCGAGATTTACCGTTTGCCGCCTATAACCCGAGACGACAGTATTCTACTGGTTTCCGGTTTCATGAAATACATTTCTTTGGGAAAAGGAACGAATATCTTCGTGAGCAGTCTGATGCCTTAACGTAAAAATGGCCAAAAAATGGCCGTTTCGTGATATCATCGATGAGGCAATACCAGTTACACAAAGATTTTTTGCGCAACAAAAGTGCCTTTTTTGGTAAAAAAAAAAAGTGCCATTTTATGTCACAAAAAATAAAAGTGCCATTTTTTCAAATTAAAATAAATGGATTTTTTTTCAATGGATTTTTTTTTTCACATGACACTTTTTTAAGTGCCATTTTTTAAACAACAAAAAGGGCCATTTTTTTATTTAAAAAAAATGGCACTATTGTCGACAAAGTAATTCCGGAAAAAAACCGTTTTCTCGAATCATCCTAATGTCGGGTCGTCGAATTGGTGTGTTTGCCGTTTCCCTACAGTCATATCCATGGTACTTTGCACGAGTCTATTCCGCTGGGGAGTCTTCTTTCCCCTTTATTCTCATTTTCTTTACTGCTGGCTGCCGTTACCACGAGGGCGATGCCAACTACGTCATGTTATAACAGTTCTCGTGAGTGGGAATCACGTAAATTCCCAAAGACGGGTGTTAGGCAGATGGAGGGGGGTGCGGGGGAGGGTGGGGGGGGGCGCTGGACTATCCCCCGATAGTGGCGTTGTCCTACGAAATGGTCAAGAGAAACAGAGACGGTCCGGTTTTGCTGAGAGAGTAATAGCGAGAACCGCAGCAACGCGTTCCATTATCGGATTACACAGAGATCCTTTGACCTCCTCGTGTCTGTACGCCTCGCGCACTGTTGGCCGCGTGTGTACTTGGGTAACGAGGCGTCGTCGTTCTGTCACCCCATGATCTCTCGGTGTTACTCCCACCGGTCCGGGAAACACCGACGAATCACGCTTCGCGGAAGTGAATTGTTTCAACGTGGAGAACACTTCGGTCCCCCGTCTCATTCGCTTTGCCGTCTATGTAATCGCGACAAAGTCTCCGAAGCTTCCGCGGTCCGTTAGTGGACAACGATGAATCGTTTACGATGTTTTTTTTTTTTTAGCTGCAGTAAGTTATCTCTCTACTAAACTAATAATTAACCCATTATGCGCGGAATTCTCGTTAATCTTCTAAATTGAAGTAAACTTACGGGAATACATCGTATTTAAAGAAAAATGTCTCCGATACCGTAATCGGTAACAAAACGATTTTTTTTTTTACTGACAATAAATAAAATAAATAACGGTTACCCCTTCAGAGTATACGATTTACAGGTTTTACGACCCTCGCGAATATCTTTCTGTAGTCTTTAACTGAGTCACCAGTTTCCGCTGAGATTTCTCGATCGTCACAATAGGCCGGTAAACGGAAACGATCGTTGCAGTTTGGTGATCGTTTCGACCCTTCGATTCGACTTTTGCTGACGATTTGCAAACCCAATCGTTTTCGGACGATTCTTATTTTCGAACTTTCGACGAATGATATCTTTTGTTCCTTTTGGTACATCGATAAATTTTATGACTTAACCTAAAAAAGACCGAGAAATTCAAACAGCACGTCGATGATGAGAGGCACTGCGATTATACGAGCGAAGATAGGGCTTTTTCCAGAGTAGAAGGGCAGATATAGGGCTTCCGTTTCCGTAACCCATCGAGGAATCCGTAACCCATCATGTCACTCGAATGTCTGTTTCCTCTATGCATCGATTGTTAAGGGGGAATATCTAACTGGTGATTCGAAAGCAGAGACCAATTTCTTTTTTCTCTAAAATGCAATGTTTTTTTTTTTTTTTTTTTTTTTTAAATAAAATTATTTATTTTTTTACTCCTATTTTCAAATTTAATTTAATAAAATTAAGTATAAATACATTTTTTAAACGAAAAATAAAAAAAAAAATAATTTTTTTTTTTTTTTCTTTAAAACATCGAAAAAAGAAAAAAAAACGATTTTTGGATTTCGAGTCGATTTCAAATAGATACATTCCAGTGGAAGCCATAGATTTGAAATGAAAAAAAAAAAAAAAAAAAAAACGAAATGTATAATACGAGTTAATAACAGTGCCGCGTCGTCATGAATTCCGAAGCGCTTTTTTTTTTCATTAAAGTCTATAATTATGCATTGGATGCAGCAGTCTTTAATGAATATCGTGGGGTATCTCAGGATTTGATTAAATCGCTATAATGCTTTATCCCGACAAGTTCGTTAATGCATCAAAGAGACACGGGGGTGACAACGCTGTTGGTGGTGCCGATCCCATTACCGAGAGACTGGACGGCCCCAATGAAAGCCCCGCTGTTCACTGTCTCATTGCCGAGTTTACTAGAGGTTCTATCGGTTGATTTAACGCCAGGAAGCTACAAAGCAATGCTGTATTAACGCAAAATAGAATTTCCTGTAACGGGTATTGATTAATCATTGTTTGAATGTAATAAACAGCGACTAAATTGAAAACCGTCACACTGTCGCGTCCCTTCGGCCCTAAAACCTTCGTATTTCAATTAGAAGACTAAAATTACATCGCGAGAATTTCTACCGGAATTACCAACAGTCGATACGATAAATAAAAAAATAAATAAATAATAAAAAAAAAATAATAATAAATAAATAATAAAAAAAAAAAATAATAAATAAAGAATAAAAAAATAATAATAATAAATAAATAAATAAATAAAAAGTTCGTACTTTGATGAATTTTTTTTTAATTCACCATTTATCAAGTAGTTGGGCATTTGGAATTACTTTCAAGAATCTGTGTCACCAGATACACGAGCATTGAAATCGAGGAATTTTACCTCTGTTTCCGCTCCATCGCTTATTCTCCCGCTTTCTTTTTCAACAACAAACAAAAAAAAAGAAACGAAATGTGGGACGCACCACTCAAGGTCCCGCAAAAATGAATACGCCACGTTCCGGCGATGACAACAGCGGTGAGAGCGAAAAAAAACCTTTTTTTTTTTTTTTATTTTTCCTTTACCAGTCGTTTTTTTTTTCGTGACCTCGAACTTCTCGACGATTCGCGTTCTCGGTACCTTGTCCTCGTCCTCGTTGTAGTTATTGTCGGAGAGCAATGAATAAAGAAAAGCGCATCAACGAGTTCGCAGACTTTTCTTTCGGCTGTTCGCAACACATTGGGTGTAACAGTACGGATGGCGTTGTCTGTCTGTTCCTCGTCTCGATGTTATTCAGAAATATGGAAAAACTGTGCATCGTATGCACTCCGAAGTGGCGATTCACGTAGGAAACTCCCACTCGGCGCAATTAAACACATTAGCGCTGTCGCTGCTGTGCCATTGAGTAATGAATGAAAAATTGTAAAAAAGGGTGTAAAAGCTCTCCGGTAGCGTGAAATACGCGACGCGGAAGGATGCTGTGTATATGAATATACGAGAGACAAGAAGGGGGCATTCACGGCAAGTCTCGAAAACTCTCCGAGCGATAATTACGAGAATACGAATGGGTGACTGAAAGTCGATAACCTATCGGGAAGTTTGCGTACTATAAATTATTAACGCGGAAAAAAAAGAGGCAATTATTGTTCGAATCTGTTTCAGATATCGCCGGAGGGTACCTATGCTTTGTCATCAGTATTTGCGGTATCGGCGTCGTCACAGCCGTTATCGGCGACGTCGCATCGTATTTCGGATGCACACTCGGCATCAAAGACTCCGTTACTGCCGTTGTCTTCGTTGCACTCGGCACCAGTATTCCCGGTGAGTACCAATAAAAATATTGTTTCTGTCGCTTTTTTTTTATATTTTAAGTAAAAAAAAAAAAAAAAAATACAATTTAAAAAAAAAATAAAATTTTTTTATTTATTTAAAAATCGTTAATTGTTACATTTTTGTTTCAATTATATAGTTTTTAAATCAAAATTAATTATAAAAATAGTAATTTTTTATGCATATTTTAAAATATAACTTTTTTTTTTAATGATTTTATGCCATTTATTCGTCACACAAAAATTTAGGTGTATCTCTTTTGTTTTTTTAAAAACTTCGATCAAATTTGAATTTATACGATTAGTCGAAATACATCGAAAAATGGAAAAACAATTATTATTTTATACGTACAAACAAACATATATAGGGTTTTCCAGGTCTGCGGGAGCGGAAATATGTTATCGAAATTTATCGAAAATGTATTCTTTAGTTGCTATAGCTGTATTTAACTAATCAAGTAACAGTTATCAATCGAAATGTGTTGTCTCTGGTTGCGTGCGGAGCGGCCACCGAAGGTGGGCGCGGAGCAGCAACCAGAGGCGACACTTTTCGATTGATAACTGTTACTTGATTAGTTAAATACAGCTATAGCAACTAAAGAATACATTTTCGATAAATTTCGATAACATATTTTCGCTCCCGCAAACCTCGAAAAGCCTGTATATACCTGATATACAGAGGGAACGCAGCTGTCCCGAATAATGCCGAGGAGAGCCGAACCCGGAGACCCGAACGAACCGCAGCGGCTCGAGCGCGGCGCCGACCCGCCGCTAGTACCCGAAGCGACCGCTAGATTTCGCATGAAAAATTTTTTCTCGAAAACGAAAGAGTGTCTGAATCTCAATATAAGCGAACGAAAAATAGTGGTTAGTATCGCTTCTCGGCCTATGGCTAAGATCAAAGTGTAGTATCTGTTCTTATCAGCTTAATATCTGATACGCTCCCCATTGGGGAGCCAGAATATTAATCTGATTTTTGTAACTAGTCTGGACCCACGGGCTTGCTCGGGGCGGACACGGGTTGTACCGGCATTGCAGTGCCGCCGGTTTCAGCCCAATAAACTATCTAAACATAATTTTCTAGGTTTTCTCTAAATAACTATTTAATAGTTATTATTATTAATAAGATATTCACAGATATCTTATTATTTGTTTAGTAATAATTCTACAGGATTATTGGCCTGTAGAAATTATTAAGTTCGATTACGAAGCTGTTTGCTTTTGCGAAAATAGCGATTGGAGAACTTTGAAGTTTGGAGTCCGCACTGTTTACTTCACACTGCGGAATTTTAGTGTTATATGGATAGAGTGAAAAGAGCGAATACACGACACTCGAAAATTGCTTCGCAATTTTCTCGCGCGTGTATTCGGTCTTTTGACTCTATCCATATAACACTAAAATCCCGCAGTGTGAAGTAAACAGTGCGGACTGCAAACTTCAAAGTTTTCCAATCACTAGTTCGATCGGATAAAATCAATATTACAAAACGTATGAAATTTAAGAAAACTGTAATTATCGCAATTTGATTCATTTGGAAATTGGCTGTCGACGAAGCCGAACGTTAAGTAGTTTTTGTCGAGAAATTTAGCTGTGTGAAAAAACAAATGAAATGCAGTGATTTGGAAAAAATTTAAATAAATCGAAAAAATTTAAATAAACCGAAAAAAATTGAAATAAATCGAAAAAAATTCAAATAAATCGAAAAAAATTCAAATAAATTGAAAAAATTCAGATAAATCGAAAAAATTCAGATAAATCGAAAAAAAAAATCGAATATTACTATCCGCACATCGATAGGAAGGTACGATCGTTGTATCTACAAATGATTCACTTTCGTCGTAACTTCAAGTGTGCGGTAATTAACAAATGTGTACTACCGGAGTACAGTATTCAGTTACCACGTTGAATATCGCTTTACTATCTCTCAAGCGAACGATCAGACCGCAACGCTCTCGGTACTTCCAAAGTTTTGGCGTAAATTCCCGAGGAGAATCGATTTTCCATAGAGTTTCCACGAGAACTCGAGCGATGCTACCGAAGACTCGAACGACGATAATTCACGCGTTAATCGAGGCTATCGGTCGGCGTTGATTGCACGCATTCTTGCACAACGCGGCGCAATCACCGACGATCACCTCTCGTATCGCGAAGCACACAACGTGTACACATAAGTTTTGCGTAATGGGATTTGTCGATGAGTTTCATCGAGCACCGGGTCACGAAACGGCATTAATAAGTTCTTAAAGTTTACTTCATCATATCTTAAAGGTGTATCGTTAGCATTCCGAACCACAAATCTCGTCGATTAAAAAAAAATGTCGAAAAATGGAGGTTTCGAAAATTGAAAAAAATTCAAAGAAAAATTCATATGTTTTCAACAAAATCAAAAAATCAATTTCAGCTGAAAAAAGATCGATTGCCGGATGATTTATTAGACAATTTTTATTTTAAACGATTTCGTTAATAATTTTTCGGAATTATTATTACGAAAAATCGATATTTTTCGTTCTATATGATTAAAAATTTTCAGACTTCTATCCCATTCGGAATTATGCGAAAATCTCTCCTAATCGCGCGCGTTTGACGAATTTTTGTCGAAACAAATTGAAAAAAAAAAAAAAAAAAAAAAAAAAAAATTGGGTTATGTTTGCAATTTTGTTGAGTTTCGTTGTTCGCGATAAAATGTGAGGTTATGCAGTGTAAATTACGTGATAATCGAGCGATGGCGCTGACGTTAATTTCATCCGTACTTACACCGCGGTGTCGGGTGCTCTGTAATACACATTTCTGCTCGAGTTTCAGCGCTCTCGCTGGATGATGATACTTTTCGCGTTGCCATAGAAAACCATAGGGGGGGATGTATGTGTTTACGAAAGGATGTACGCCGTCGCGTATACGTCCGATTCGAATGTCACTATTTCTCGATTAGCTTTGCATAACTCCAATTCCAGCGTATTTTTAACGTCAAGCGACGTCGGCAAATTCGCTTTGAGAGAGAAACGAGCCGCGGCGGCAACGCTTGAAGCGCTCCCCCGCGACCGCGAAAAAAAGACCCCAAACGAAATTGCTTGTCGAGCCACCAAAAGCCAACGAGCTTTTCCAGCCTCTGCTGCCAGCCACGGCTACCGTTGTACCACGCGTTAGGTCGCCTCATCGTTTTTATACATTACAAACTATAGGTATATATAGTACTCGAGACGTATGTACGGGTAGAATGGGGCAAAACGGTCACATCGCGCAATCGAAAAATAACGCGAAAATTGTTGAGAATTTTTTACAGTTTTTTATTCAAAGTAAAATTCTATAAAAATTGGAATAAAATTTGAAGAAACATTTGAAAAAAAGAAAAAGGCAAAACGGCACATCGCGCAACCGAAAAATAACGCGAAAATTGTTGAGAATTTTTTACAGTTCTTTATTCAACGTAAAATTTGATAAAAATTGGAATAAAAGTTGAAGAAACATTTGAAAGAAAAAACGGCAAAACGACACGTCGCGGAACCGAAAAATAACGCGAAAATTGTTGAAAATTTTTTACTGTTCTTTATTCAAAGCAAAATTTGATAAAAATTGAAATAAAATCTGAAGAAACATTTGAAAAAAAAATTACAAATTCAACTTCCATTTTTTTTGGAATTTCGACACAATTTTTTTAACATTCGAATACAATAAAAAAAAAAAAATTACAACAATTTTTAAATTATTTCAACTCAATTTTTTATGAATGTTATTTCGATTTGTAAATAAATTTTAGCACTTTTTTTTTTAAATTGCTTCCGATTGCTGTGTATCCATTTTTACCCCCATTTCTCAACATATATATATCCGCGTGTCTCTTATCCGTTTCTTTCACATTTACGTACAACAAAATCGATATAAAACGACGCGAAATTTCAGTGCATTTATTTTATCGTTTTTTCCGAGTCTTTGACGAAAACGAACTCGTGAATTCGATGGTCAACACGAAACTTCCAGAATGACTGCGATATTAAAAAAGGCGAAAGGGACAGAAAATCGTTTTCTATTTATATATATATATATATTTCTTTCGCAACACAGCGAAAGCGGAAACGCGACGGAAAGGCGGACAGCGAGAGAATTGGGTTTCGGACTTTTCGAAAGGTCCTTTCGACGAGAGAGAAAATCGGATGAGAGCGTACGGAGTGATAATTCATTATGCGCCTTTGTTACGTGAAACAATGGACTTTACGCCAAAGCGATTCCCATCGTTTCTCTTAACTTGACTTTCCTCCGCCCTCTTCCCGTCTATCGTTCGTAGAAGTGTACCAATCGAAACGAATGGTTTCCTCGACTCGCGAGTCGAGGAAACCATTTTTTTTTTTTTTTTTTTTTTTTTTTTTTTTTTTTTTTTTAAAGACGATAACTTTATTCGCGCGGATATTACACGCGATCTTCGAAATTTCGACTTTCGCATTTTGCCGCCCGTCGACCCATTTTTTCTCACCTTTTCCTACATATATCGATATATATCGATATACAATACGATGCTTCACAGGATTCTTCGTCTTTACAGCAATTGCAATCGATCATTAATTAACGACGATGCGTTTCGTTACAGATACGTTCGCAAGCAAAGTCGCTGCGTGTCAAGATAAGTATGCGGACGCGAGCGTTGGCAACGTAACCGGAAGTAACGCAGTTAACGTCTTCCTGGGTATTGGAATTGCCTGGAGTATCGCCGCCATATACCACGCATCTCACGGAAATAAGTTTCACGTGAAGCCCGGCAAGTGAGTGTTTCGTTAATTCGATCTTTTCGCCTCCTATAGCCATAAGCAATTCTCACAATCGCGATAGGGAGTTGTAATACGCGAACGAGTAGTCGTGAAGTAAAAGAGAGATTTCGCGTCGAAATTCGCTCGATGCATCTAACAGCTACTCTTCCGGATACCTTTACCACCCGTTGTATACATATCGAACGGATTTCGACTGGTAGTATCGTTGTTCGACCAGATGGCGCAATTATGAGGGCTGCAGCTGCGGCGCTTTGTGCAAAACTCGTAAATCGATAAGAAAAAAAAAAAAAAAAAAAGAAATATCGATCGATTCCGTTTGACTACACAAAATCGAATACTATTCGCGAACAAATATCGTGTATCGCGTGATTTTAGTTTTTCATGGAAAAGGATTTTTTTTTTTTTTACTATTTTTCGACCCGCTGGCCGTTCGAGTAAATTTCAGGCAATCAAATCGAAATTTTGGACACACGCCAACCGGCAACCGTAGTTGATTTTTTATTAAATTCACTCGCAATCGGAAAAGGGATGTAAAAACAACAAATACTTCAATGTTCTCAAAAAAAAAAAAAAAAATGTTTATTTCCTACTCATTGCAACTTTAACGGTTTTCAATTTTTCTAAACGTTTTAATAATCATAATAACTCATTTTTTTTGTTATTTACAAACAAATAATAAATTACAAAATGACGATAAAAAAAAAAAAAATTCAGAAAATTTTTCGATTTTTTTTTTTTCCAAATTTTATGGATACGCGATGCGACGAAGTTGGTGTAAAAATCTTATTATCGACAGCCTGGCATTCTCGGTGACCCTCTTCTGCACGGAAGCCTGTCTCGTGATAGTGGTGCTGTTCCTGAGGCGTTCGAAGGCCATTGGTGGTGAGCTTGGAGGTCCCTTTGCGCCGAAGGTCGTTACCTCTATGTTTCTCTTCTCCCTGTGGCTATTCTACCTCATCATGTCGACCCTCGAGGCCTACGGCGTAATCGAGGGCTTCTAAAACCGATCGCGGCTGAGCGCGACAAGGCCTATAAACAGAGATAGCAGCTGCACTACCACAGTGGCAGCGAACGCCCAACCCATCGACCATCACCATCGCCATAATCACAACTACCAACAGTCTATATCCTCACACGATCATAGAGTACTATCTACTGTGCACAGCTATCAACGATCGGAACGACGAGCGCAAGCGTCCGGTGCATCGGAGTCCCGAATGTTGTGCGAAGGTTTCTTCGGTTCAGCGCGGCAAGTACTACTTTCATGTGATATATGATATATGATATATGATATATGATATACGATATGCGATATATGATATGCGATATATGATATACGATATCCGATATATGGTATATGATATACGATATATGGTATATGATATACGATATATGATATATGGTATGTGATATATGATATACGATATACGATATACGATATATGATATACGATATATGATATATGATATATGATATATGATATATGATATATGATATATGATATATGATATATGATATATGATATATGATATATGATATACGATATACGATATATGATATACGATATATGATATACGATATATGATATACGATATATGATATATGATATATGATATACGATATATGATATACGATATATGATATATGATATACGATATATGATATATGATATACGATATACGATATACGATATACGATATATGATATATGATATACGATATACGATATACGATATACGATATACGATATATGATATATGATACATGATATACGATATATGATATACGATATATGATATATGAGGTGTGATTATGTCTGCGTAAACGAGCAAAAGGAATTTGCCTTAAGGCGTGAAAAATAAAAGGGACAAATGAAATGAAAAGTATTGAAAACTATAAACGTCTAGTCGAGCCGGTGCCCCGACGGGGACAGTTCCATCGAACAATACCAAATTAAATTATTATAATGTCAAAAAAAAGAAAAAGGAAAATAAAAACAAAATAATCATATACACCATATGATATATTAAATTATATACATAGTGTATTTTATTTAATTTTAAGATATACAAGGATCCAAGATATTTTAGTAGCGAAAGTGTATTTGCAATTCCTTTAATCCGCCAGAGAAAGCTATAATATATTATATCCGCTAATTTTGTATAACGCGTATAAGAAAAAAAAAAATCGTAGGCACCGAGTGGCATTAGTTCGTAAGGAACTCTAGTTTTGGCGATTAGAACTCCATTCGGACGTTAGATAGGTAGTGTTTACGATTATACGGAAATTACTATTTAATGTCGAAGAATATCCGGTCATTGATCAGAGAGAACGGAGCGAAATGGACAGAGGGCGGTAAGGTGGGTACTAAAAAATTGAAATAATTTGAAAAAAAATATTGAGATAAAATTTGAAAAAAAATTATTATTAATTTATTATTATTTATAATTTTTTTTTCAAATTTTATCTCAATTATTGAAATGAGGAAAAAAAAATGGAATTGAATTTTTTATTAAAAAAAAAAATGTTTAAATAATATCAAATAATTATAATATAATAGTAGTAATAAATTAATAATTAGTAATATATTATTATTATTATTATTTGAAATTATACAACTTTTTTTTTTTTTTTTTTTTTTTTTTTTTTTTTTTTTTTTTTCAATTATTCCGATTTCCGTGTACCCATTTTGCCAAATGCCTACTTTGCCCCGCACTCCCCTACCCGATGGGCACTCATAGAACGAAAACGGAATCCTCAGGTTGGTGTCTTGCGAAGCGAATTTTTTTTTTTTTTTTTTTTTTTTTTTTTTTTTCGGATCAACAAAACCGGAGTCCAGAAGCAACGTATCGGTAGCCTTGAAATAACAGACACATTCAAAGCCTATTGAATTAAATGAAAATTTACCAGAAAAGGCCCCCAAAAATGAAGATAAAAAATGCTCACGATGATGCGATAATGAATGCAAGAGAATCGTTGTTAATGAAAAAACAATCGATTAATATATATATATATCGATTGTCGTCTCGGGGACTGTGAGACACGCGGGCCTTCGATCGAAAGTAAAACCTTTCATTGTTCTTCACTGCCTTTGATCGAAGGTCGCATGTCGGGACGTAACGCGTTTTAAAAAAGCTGAGGAATAAAAAATAAAAAAAAAAAAACATAAATAGATTCTAATAATAGATATAAGAACTGTACACTGTTACGATCGATTAAAGCGCCAAGTCTGCTGTGTATATTATTATTATTATGCATGTCTACGGATACATAGGCACACCACCCACTCTAACATATACGCGCGTACCGATTATTATAGAAATATGCAACTGATTGGTAAAGGGTACGAAATTTCGGAGATTAAAAAAAAAAAAAAAAAAAAAAAAAAATTAATAAAAAAAAAGAACTAAACGGAGGTGCGAAATAATTGAGAATCGTTGCATTAATTACGAACTCCTAAATCGATACGATGCAAATGTTTAATGTTGTTATTATTATTATTATTGATGGACGCAGATAGTTTAGATCGAAGTTAAAATTACGAGAAAAAAACGATCGATGCGAAAATCTTGAAAAAAAAAAAAAAAAAGATTAAAAAAGAGCGCTTCTTCGCTCCCGCGCGTCGAATGCTTTTCGATATATCTAGTCGTACGATTGATTTTCCTAAGCGATCGTTGAAAAACGCGCTTTGCCCGAAGAAAACTTTACGCGATTTTTAGAAATCGCGATATATTCACAATGGAGGAATTTTGAAAATTTACGGAGTCGGGAATGAGTATTGGAAAATTAAGGAAGTTACCCGGCGATTCGAAAATTCGAAATAATGTTTCATTTTTTTTTTTCTCGAAAACTATAAGAGGTAATGGAATAATTTTTTTTTTTCATTAAAAAGTATACGTATTTGAAATTTTAGAAAAAAAATTGGGCAGAAATATCGATAAACAAAAAAGCATTTTTCGGCATTTTTTTTTTTTATTTTTCAATATTTTTTTGCCAATTTTTTTTTGTTTTCGATACATATATTTTTCGAGAAAAAAAAATGATTTTCTTATCCCCCATAATTTTCGAGACAAAAAAAAATTCAAAATTTGACTCGAATTTCGAATCATCGGGAAGATATATCTCCTTTACGCGCGACACATTGTCGTAAACTTTACTGCACTCCAAATGTTTGCACAAGTCAAATATTCTCAGAGAATATAAAATCGACGACGGATTTTGCTGATCCGTTGAATTGTGTATGAAATCTCGAAAAAAAAAAAAAAAAAAAAAAAAAAAAAAAAAAAAACTGAATAATAATCAAATTGATTCAAAGTGTGTAGATAATTTTTAAAAATTCGAAAGACACTAAAATTACGCGATCGCGCGGAATCTCGCTGATCTAATGGACGATGCGACTTAAAATTTCAGCGTCTTCGCGAAATGCGCAATCGAATATAAATTATTTTAATAATAAAATAAGCGTCGACGTTCCAAGTGGAAATGAGAAAAAAAAAAAGAAAAAAGTATAACTTACATATTTATAGAACTTACAGACACTCAACTAGCAAAGCGTTAAAGTGATAAACCATAAACGAGATCACGGAGGTTCCGAGGTTTCCGTCGTTCGCCGTAATCTAAACGGACAAAACTGTGTCCCATACACTCTTTTACGCATCTCGTTCCCATTTTTTCCGATAATATCGTGAGATATGCAAGAATTGAGGAGAAACTCTTATAAAAGGATTTCTAAGCGATTCTCATCGAGAATTATTCACATTTTCGATCTATTAGGGCATTTGGAGATTTTTTTTTTTTTTTCGCCATAAACTCGAATCACCAAATTTCATGAGAATAACTACGAGTAGAATTCGATTTTAGATTGTTCGATGCGACTGATAAACCGGTCCGCGTTACGTTCGGATGGAATTATGATTGCTTTTTTGAAACTTACGGTACGAATGGGGAGAGCGGGAAAAATTGGCACATCGAAAAAGAAAATATTGAATATAATTGAGTTGTTTTTTTTTTTTTCAAAAATGGGTTTACTTTTGAAATAAATCGGAATAAGATATGAAAAAAAATTGAGTTAAAAATAAAATTAAAAAAAAAAAAATTGAGAATAAAAAAAAAATTAAATTAAATTTTTTTTTTTTTTAATTAGTTAATATTTTTCAAAAAAAAGTTAAAATTCAAAAAATGAGGTTAAACATGAAAAAAATTGAGATAAAATTACAAAAAAAAAATTCTATGTTTTCTGAAATTTTCTTACACTGTGCGCCGCGCACCCCTACAGTATTAATCTAAAAAAAATGATTATAAAACTTAGTGTTCTGGAATGCTGACACAGAGTCGTTACCGACTGTCTCTTCCACTCGAGAGAATTGACGAAAAAGAGTCCATTTGGAATCGTGAGAACAGAAAGAAAGGAAAAAAAAAAAAAAAAAAAAAAACCCGAATATTATTCCCGATAAAAGATAAAAACACATAGCGTTCGAGACGTGTTAAAAAAAAAATTACGCGAAAAATACGTAAAGTTTGTCGATCAAAGTGTTATATTTATCGTAGACGAGAGAGTTTAACGTGAGTAATTTTTGTGGATAGACAACGAGACGTGAGTGAAATTTTGTAGATAAGTAAAAAAAAAAATATCGTAAGAAAAAAAAAAAAAAAAAAAAAAATATCGGGTTTGTCGTTCGAACGATTAGAGTTAAATTATAAAACTTGTAAGCTTCCTAATAGGATAAATTACAAATTGATACATACGTAGATAAACTATTAATACTCTAATATCTCTCTCTTTCCTGCCGCTCTCTTCGGAGCAAATAAAAAAAAAAAAAAAAAAAAAAATTTAGCTAATGGCGCATTTATCGCGACGGTATTATACACGTATACAGACACACGGAAACCGACATATACATATATAGAAACACTTTTCAAAAAACGGGGCCTGTGAAACCCTTACGGGGAAAAAAAATCATTTTACCGGATACTTTTGCCGCTTTCGTCGGGGACTCTCTACGTTCCGCGATTTCTACGGCCAGCCCCCCCCCCCCCCCCTCCCCCTTTAACTATTTCTACTCTCTTTTCAACTAAACTGAAATGATAAAATAAAAAATTTAACGCGTAGAAGACAATTAAAGCCTTTGTAACCCTCTTATCAGCCCTCTTATTCTTCTTCATCTTCTTCCTGCAATACTTCGAGAGAAAAAAAAAAAAAAAAAAAAAAAAAAAACGGACCAAGTATCCTACACGTCGATTCTTCAATTTCGAAATTTTTTCAGTGGAGTTAAAATAGATCGACTAACAGAAAGTCTGATGAATTTTACTGTTATTTATACGTGCGGTAAAAAAAAAACAAAAAAAATCACGAAAACCCAATCGCGTCCGTTGGATCGATTGCGATAAACATATTAAATTCGAGATAAATCGATAATTAACGCGTATCAATTAGTTTTATTTCTCTCAAATTCTACAAAACTTCGTAGCTTCGTGGAAGTTGTTGGCCAACAATTACAGGATCGCGAAATGACCAAACAGTAGAAAAAAAAAAAAAAAAAAAAAAAAAAAACACAAACACACAAAAAATAAAATGATTCGGACCAAATATCGTTTAATTCACGTTTCATTGTATTTTAGTGCGAATTCTGTGCGTGAATTGTTGAAAAACATCAAATACTTCGTAAAATTATCGTTTTTTTGTTTTCGTTCGATTTATTTAATAATTCATTGAAATTGATTGCATCTGACGAATCGAAGAGCGAAACTAAATACGCAGCACTCAATTCGAAAGGCGTTTTATTATTATTAATAAATTAATTATTATTAATCGAATAATACAATATAATTTTTTTTTAAATGCATTATTATTATTATTATTATTAATAATAATTTATTTATTATTAATTTCAATGCTTCACGCACAATCTCCGAGTGCGAGCGTAATTAATGGTAATAGTGTCATTTATCGATCTCCCGTTATCGACATTAAAAAAAAAAAAAAAAAAAAAAAAAAATGCATTATTACCGGTCGGTTGCGCTCGACTTTTGGATAGCTTATCTCGAAGGTACCATCAATCTCGTGGGGCTGGCCATATAATCAATATTGTATATATATATACTCTCAAAAAAAAAAAAAAAAAAAAAAAAAAAAAAAAAAAAAAAAAAAAGTTTCTATTCGCTTTACCGGAGGAACAAAATTATATACTATACACGATATTACGATAACGGAAGCATATAAAAAATTTCGAAAAAAAAAAATAAAAAGTCTATCCCTCTTTACTGTCTTTGCAATACGATAATCGTAGCGACGAGAAACAAGAAAAAAAAAAAACACAATTTACGATAACTATATTGTCGCAGTGACGAAATATCGTCGATCCCCATTCGAAGATTCGTCGTTTGCCGAGCAATTCGATACATCGACGGGGGGGTTAAAATCGTCGATAAATCTATCACCGAAAAAAAAAAAAATAATAATATAAACATAATATCCAATTGTTGCGGATAACTTCGACCGAAGATCCCGATAACTGTGTTTAAAAACAAAAACGTAGAAATACTAAAGTAACGAAAACCATAAAAATGAAAAAAAAAAAAAATGCGTATAAAAAAAATTAAATTAAAGTGGATACGAGTCTTCTCCATTTAAGACGTAGTCATTGTGTGTTCCTAGACACGTTTCCAAAAGTTACGATATACATAATAAAAACTATACGTCGAAAAAAAAGATCGAAGAAAAAAGATCGATATAATAATGAGAACGCGAACGGGGCGACGAGAATTGACGATTATTATGTGAAAAAAAAAAAAAAAAAAAAAAAAAAAAGATGAAAAAAAACGTTAGTTACCGCAATGTTGTTGCAATACATACGGAAATTAATGAGAAACCGAAGCGAATGAGACGGAAGATGCACATATGAGTTTTGTACTATGAAATGAAACATAAACAAATTTCGCCAGTAGATATATGTGTATATAATTGTTGTGTTATTGCATAGTAAGTATACACTAGAAATGAAAAAAATCTACGTACACATTAGAATTATATGTGGCATATGTTCTTTCTTCGTTTCGTCACCCACTACCCCCTCCCCGCCCGCCGTCCCCGCCATCCCTGCCGCGCCTTCGTAAGATTGTTGTTCGGCGTAAACAGAGGTTATGTATGTTTATCATCGATGATCCCGAATGTAAATAGATTAGATCATTCAAAAATCGTGATTTCCGCAAATGAAATAAAAAACGAGAGCTATTATTATCATTATTATGATTTTTTTCAATCAATGAAACGAGAAAATGACGTGATGAAATCCTCTTACAAAAATAAATTTATCGATCTATTGGAATTCCTCAGTGAAATTTATAAAATTCATAATTTCGATTAAAATTCATAAACAATCGTAGAAAATTTGTTTTGCATTGTTTTTTTATATAAATACACAGGAATAATACAATTATTATTTATTTTTATTTGTTTATTGTTAATAATTCGATTTCCTAACCTATTTTCGATTAACCTGACGATTTTGACACGTTGAGTGTCCCGGTGACTCAACGATCGGTGTTCCTTCGTATTGTTTATAACCTTAAATATTAATTAATAACGACCCGTTCGTTTGGGGCGATCGGTGGATTGAACTCAGTCACTGGGATACTCATTGCGGTGTCACATGTATCTCCGGAAGTCATTTATTGCTCGATCTTCGATGTTTCAAATAAATAAAATCCCAATGCACGCACCGCCCCCCCCCTCCCTCTCCTAACGTCGTCCCGATCTTTTTCCTCTCTGTGTCCGCATTAATTTTCGTAACCCTCGGAGTGCTCGACAGCTACCGGCCTCTTCGCATCGACGAAAAAAAAAAAGAAAAAAAAGCTCATTTCTCAGTTTGTACAAAACCCTATTCACCGTCGCGTAAAATAATGCGCGGCCAATGTACGCGCATCGTAACAACGAATTCAAGTTATAATCTTAATGTTACGTAAACTTTTTTAATTTTTTTTTTTTTTTTTTTTTTTTCGTTATAAAATGCATCTCGTTCGAGTGTCTCAGTCGATATAGACTCACACCAGCTGCAGTGAGATGATAATAGGGCTATTCGTGAAAAGGTGTTTTGCGGGCTTTCAATCAAAAAACAAAAGTCTCTTAAGGTTATGTTTCCTCTTTTCAGTGATGCATAGAGCCGAAATAATTACGAAATAATCGATTAATTGTCGATTTTGGAATTTTAACAACAGAATAAATGTATTGGCTGTTTGCATCGTTGTTTTTCGATGTTTTTTTTTTTTCATGCCTTTGTTTCTCATAACTGAATATTTATTTTCGATATTCCCTGCTCGCTATTTTCGCTTCACGAAAAAGACAAAATGAATTAAAAGAATAAATAATTAAGAGCTATCTGTAGGCCAAAGAAGGAGTATGCGAGAATATTATACGAATTGGATTGCCTGTGCAAAGAAAGGAAAGCGGCAAAGAAAAAAAAAAAAAAAAAAAAAAAAAAAATGAAAAACGTGTTAATTGTTGATGTACGATCTCGTCGAGGCGCCCGACGCGAGGCGACGATACCGAAACCTCGCGATGGGTCTTCGGCCGAATGTTAAATATTATTTATTTGCTCCACTAGCCGCGCCGGGGCACAGCGGTCGTTGAATAACTCTACGCAACAACGCTATGGAAATTATGTACGTTGGGTAAATAAATAAAACAGAAAATTCGATGTTCGAACGCCGCTGGTCCCGACGTGTTGGACGATACGAACGTTGCTCGACTAACAGAATCAATTAATTGTAATTGAATCGAAAGTGCAAAATATACATACATTAAATGTTGTTTACATGAGGCATCGTTTTCGTTCGTTGCGTAAGTTTCTTTCTTCGTAATCCCCGTCGTTCCCGATTCCCGTAGCAAATAACAAAAGATCGATTTTTTTTTCGATCGATACAGAAATCGAAAGGTTATGTACACTTTTGGCCCGAAAAGTTGACACAAACAGATCGACGGAAGCGAAAACATTTTTTTTTAATACTTTTAAAAAAAGTTAACTCAATTATCCGAGAATCGAATTATTTCGCGACTACAATGATTTTTTTCTTCGACATACTTGAGTACGTGACGAAAAAAGTAAAAAACTGACGTGTTTGTGTGAAGATAGCGAATAAAATTTTTATTTCCGTTTGACTCGCTGCTATTGGCCGGAATGGCGGCGATAATCGGAAAGCTATTCAATATGGCGGCGCAATGAGGACATTAATTTAATGAACCTGGATAAACACGAGATACACCCGATGCTTGTGACATGTCGCGCGAAATTAACGACTCTCCGGGTTCTCGATTAGAGTCGAAAAATAATTATTACTGTACAGTGCACCGCAATCCGTCGTAAATAAATGTTTCGATATTACAAGCGTCAAAACCGCCGCGACATGTTTACGGATTCGCGGCTCGCGATTAATTGTCATAAACCACAGTCGCGTTAATAATGGTTCGACGGAGATAGCCGGTTTATTCGCAACGACAGTATCGCCAAAAAGCCTCGTGCACTCGATACGCGATACTGACGCGTAAAAAAAAAAAAAATTTTAATGGATTATCTCGTGTTGAGGACAAACGTTGGTACGCATATGAGAATGTTAAGTCCGCGGTGACGGTCGGTTAGAACCTTTAACTGTGAATAAAATTGAACAAAAAAAAAACTACGAAAGCGGAAATATAATAATTTAGTAGGAGGTGCAAAGGTGAGTCAAACGATATTATTTATTTCTTCGTGTATTTATTCATTTATTTGTCCATTTGTTTACGAAGTATTTCGGAATATTTCGATTAGATATTAAAAATTCCAGTACATTGTTAATATTCATAAAAACAAAATCGTATGCGAATTTTTATTATTTTTTGCGTAATTATTGAGAAATTATCGCGTACTTTGTGTTTTTATATAAATCTATTCCACTCACCTGCGATCGAAAAGTTTGACGTGAATCTCACGTGTCCATTCAATAGACGATTCATTCTACTCGTTGAATGAAATTTATGTAGTATACTATAGTAAAGCGCCCGTCTAGATTAACCGATTCGCACGTCAAAGAACGCGACAAGCTTAATAACATCAATATATATATGTATCATTACATCGCGCAACGTCTATCGCGTCACAGGTCGTTCTGGGAGTACTGCCAAATATTCAAATTCGGTGTCATCTCCTCTCGTCGTCGTCTCGTACGCCGGGGAGAGATATTGCATGAATCTTAAACCGGACCGGTCAGTATCCGTTCGGTGTGCCCCACGATCCCTTCCAAATAATGTCGCGTTGTACACGTTGTTTTTATTTATTTTGCGAGTGATATAAATTTTTAACACGTAATTTTTTTATTATTCTCTCGAAGTGATTAACCGAACAGTGGAATAAAGACGGAGACTAAAATCACGGGGATCTGTGTATCGTTGTTGCCAAAATCTATAAAAAGGTGCGCTAAAGTCGATTAGCAGACGACGTACGCTGATTTACATTGTAGTGGAGTGTCAGGCGCGACAACGGGTCGTGTCTACGCGCGCGACAATAATGACGTTGTACCTCGCGACGCTGTTAATTTCCCTCTTGGGAGTTACATGCTCGGGGCTCGGAGATTCTCTCGATAACGAATGGTGGGAAACTACACTGGTCTACGATATATCGCCGAGTGCTTATCAGGACAGCGATGGCGATGGTCACGGAGATTTGCAAGGTATGACCTTCCATCTAAAACGCGTTTACACTTCGATATCCCACAAAAGTTCGTCACGTTCGCGCGCCCCCCCCCCCCCCCCCTCCCCATCGAAATACTTCGAATCCCTGAGAGAGGTCAGCCGAGTTTCGTAAATTGTCGCGACGATATGTACGCGATGGAAAATTCGTTATCGCTCTCGTAAAAAAAAAGATATATATATATATTTTCAAATGAGTTAACGATATTACCCAGTGGACTAAATTCACTCACCGATGTGGAACACACTGACTCTATTAATAGAAGATTGGCACCGCGACGTCTCTCGGAGGTTGGGGTCGACCCCCGCGGCCTTGAAAATTAACAACACGTAGAAATTTCACAAATGCTTGAACTTTTAATCACTCAAATAACGATATAATCGGTTTTTTCCACTTCGATTACATGTCTTCGAATACGATAATTCATTTCGCGATCTATTTTTTTTTATGTTCGACGCGCGACGCAATACGCGACTTTGAAAATCAAAACACTTATTACAGATTTAATAACCAAAATTCACCGAATACTTTTAATTCACACAAATATAACACACAATCGATTTTTTTCACCTCGCGTACGCGCCCACCAATGCAAACAAACGATTTCGCGATTGACAGTTTTTTGTTTAACGTTCGACTGACGATATATCGATTGTCGCGCGATGTTTCGCAGGTATAATTAGTCGTCTCGAGTACATTCACGATCTCGGCGTTGAAACGATATTACTTAATTCGATATATCCGTCACCTGTCATCAACTCCGGCAACGATGTTTCGGACTACAAAAATATTCATCCTCTCATCGGTAATCTCAGTGATTTCGATGATCTTCTCGAAGAAGCACACGGACGTGGTACGAGTCTATCGTAAAATATCTTCGCGATCACTTTACGCAATGCACCAATTTATTTCACGAAACGTTTTTTTTTTTATAATCTATTAGACATGAAAGTCATTTTAGACATCGTACCGAACCACTCGAGCGATCAGCACGAATGGTTTAACGCATCGATCTACAAAATGGCGCCTTACAGTGATTATTATGTCTGGGATGACGGTACCCTTACGGAGAATGGCACGAGAGTACCGCCCGATAACTGGGTACACGCAAACAAATCTTTGTACAACGATATTATTAACATAATAAAAATAATAACAATAATAATAATAATAGTTTATCGATTTATTTTTAAATAAAGACGACAATAACTTTGCACGATGACGATTCCGCGTGGACGTGGAACGACGAAAGAGATCAGTGGTATTATCACAAATTTGACGAAACTCAACCGGATCTCGAACTCCGTAATGAAAATGTTCGTCAAGAGATAATGGTAAATAATGAATCATTCGTTTCCCAATTTAGCATCGTCGGATTATTTTTATTTATTATTAACAAATTTCAGCTTATATTAGAGTTTTGGTTGGACAGAGGAGTCGACGGTTTCCGTATATCGGGTATTCCATATTTCTTCGAAGATCCCGATATCGGTACCGAGGAAAACGTTGAATTTTTGTATGAGATTCGCTCATTCGTCGACGCGTGGACCAAACTGACCAATTCATCGTCAAAGTATGTATCGATATAATAATCATTATTAATAAAAAAATAATAATAATCATTGTTATTAAATCGTATTTATTTGTTTATTATTGTAAATTGTTATTATTATATACACGAAAAAAAAGGTTTAAAAATAATAATAATACGGAATATTTTGTTATAAATTCATTAAAAAAATGTTATTATTATACTGTACCTTACATGGCGTCATTTCATGGCATTATATTTCGCGTTCCCGTTATTATAATTTACAGACTTTTGGTAGCCGGTACATGCGATACCGAAGTTAATTCGTTGTCGTACTACGGACGGGACAATATATCGGGGATTTTGCCGTTAAATTGTCGCTTCAACATTGATATCGATTTCACTGGTAACAATAACGCGAGCGAAATTGCGGCAATGATCGAAGAATGGCTGAATTTAATACCGGCGAACGCGACCACCAACTGGGCGGTAAAATATACTTCGTTACCAGTAATCACGATGTTTTTTTATTTGATAATAATAATAATAATGAAAAATAACAATAATAATAATAATAATAATGAAAATTAACAACAATAATAATAATAATAATGGAAATTAATAATAATAACAATAAAAATGATGATAACAGCGTTGATTATTGTTATTATAATACTTCGTGGTGATATACAGCTGTGGAACGAAAATGAGTCGAGAATAGCGTCGAGAATCGGTTCGGATCGACTGGACGGTCTTCATATGTTAAGTATGCTACTGCCGGGACAGGCGTTCACCCATTACGGCGATGAAATCGGAATGCATGATATGCCAATTTTCTCAAATGAAATTGACGACGAGTTTCGTACACGAAATGGATACGACGAAATCAGTTCGGAGAATTACTCGGCGATAGCGCCGATGCAGTGGGACGACACGAATGCCGGAGGTTTTTCGACGAGCGAAAGTACCTATTTTCCCGTAAACGACGATTACCTCGTAACGAATGTTGAAGAACAATTGGAAAATCCGAAAAGCCATTTAAACGTTTACAAAAATTTGGTAAAATTGCGAAAGGATCCCGTATTCGTGAGGGGAGACTGGGAACTCGAATCGCTTAACGACGACGCGGTTCTCGTGTTGCGAAGGTAAGTATCAGTGTCGCGCGCGATATGCGTACAATAAAATGAAAAATTAAAAGTTCGCTGATTTTTTTTTTTTTACGTTTTCTGATACGCATGGCGAGGAAAATGACGAAAATTTTACGAGATAATGTAAAAAAAAATTTATCGATTTTTTTTTTTTTTTTTTTTTTTTTTTTTTCAGGACGCTCACCGGTTATCCAGTTTACGTTGTTGTAATAAATTTATCCGATGACGAACAGCGAGTCAATATGACAGAGTTGTATCCCGATTTGTACAATTACTTGGATGTCGTCGTAACTTCCAGCGACGATGATACAAATCGGTAAGTAACTCCTTTTTTTTTATTACTCTCATTACAATCGCAATAACGTATCATTTTTTTTTATATTAAATTTTTTTTTTTTTATTTAATTTTTTTTTTTTTATTAAATTTTTTTTTATTTTTTTTTTATTAAATTTTTTTTTATTTATCTTCAATTAGATCCGTTGTTGCCAGAGACGCAATCGATCTTTCGTCTTACGACGGTCTCGTGCTGCGGGAATGCGACATGGATGACAATACCACAGAGCCGTTTATCGACATCGATAGTTCGATAGAAAAATCGACGATTATCGATTATAATTACAAGGAAACGCAGACACACGATAACAACGATGAAGAGTATAATACCACAGAAGAGATCGAAATTACGACTAATAAACTCGATGAAAAGAATATCTCGATGGATCTATCGATACCGGCGTCGACAACGGAAGTTTCAAGCGCTCCTCCGAGCGCTCCAATTCCGACTATAAATCCATCGCCAACGGCTCCTTCTTCATCCGCATTCAGCGAAACAATACGCGCAAAGCTCCAATTACACGTAATTGTCGGTTTTTCAATTGCGATTATTATATTCACCGGGGAATGGTGAACTGACGAATAAAAATAAATTCATCCATATGCTTCGAACTTTATATTCATTATATATATATTTTTTTTGTTTTCATTCTCGTTATTAATTATACAATATATACTTTATACAAGAAATACATATCTTCATTTTTTTTTTTTTTTTTTTTTTTTTTTTCTATATCGCAATAATAATTTTGCTTAAGCGCAACGATCAAACTTTTTTTTTTTTTTTTTTTTTTTCTTCTTTGCATCATTTTTTGTTTCGATGCTGAAAAGTGACGGCGCGGCATTTCGCTTCGCAAAACGTCCGACGATCGGAAAGTTGTATTTTTTTCTATAGTAACATTTTTTTTTTTTTTTTTTTTTTTTTTTTTTTTTCGTAATATTTATCGTTATTAATCGTGAATAGAGATATGAGGATAAAAGAATCGACAGCGGGTATTTACCACGACAATCCGATCGAAAATGCCTGCGACTATTTTTTTTTTTTTTTTTTTTTTTTTTTTTTTTTTTACGTAAACATTCTATTTGACAAATAAAAACAAACAAACGTCGTTTACAGACGATTATATGATATAAACGTACAAAAATATAACAAAATGATTGGATAAAGTTCGTGGATGCGAACGACGCTCTTAGCACCAATTCGAATCGAAAATGCGAAACACGCGACTCGATCTCATTTTTTTTTTTTTTTTTTTTTTTTGGGTTTCTTTTTATCTCGAACTGACGTATTTCGTTAAACGAATCGAAAAACTTTACCGTCTACATTCGCAACGCTATTATAATGTATTTACAATTTTTCTGTATCCTACAAAATTAATTGTTTTTCTTTAATTTTTTTTTTTTTCATTTTTCTTTTTATAAATATATATATAACGCGATTTGATTTTACGTTGGCGAGAAGAAGCTAAACGCTTTTTCAAATTGGTCATCGCGACGCCGACGGCGCGGCGAATTCGATATTTTCGTTTTTTTTTCTTTTTTTTTTTTTTTTTTTTACAACAAAATTGATTCTCGCGAACGAATAAATTATTCAATGTATTTCGAAGATTGAGGCGAGAAAATTTGTTGTTACATTAGATTTTAAATAGTTATTAGAGTGGTGGAAAAAAAAATGTTTAGGTGAATCGAATTATTCGAATTTTCGAATATTTGCAGATTTCTACTTTTTTTTTTTTTTTTTTGCGAGAATTATCTTCGCGTTTGCAACGACTATGAAACGATCCTATAAAATAAGCAATCGATTAATTTGTGCCAAAAATTTTACGCAGTCATTCGATCGCTTATCGAAAAAAAAACGGCGATATTCATGAGAATTCATGAGAAGTCGTTTTCCGGCCGTTTTTCGTTCGTTTATAAAAAAAAAGTTGTATTTCAGTTGTTTATTAATGAAACTATTATTCTGACGCCTATTGGCGGTCAATTAACGCTATTTATACGCTGATTTTTTGGCACAAAACAATCGGTCGTTTCTGTTGCCATTTTTAGTTCTAATTTCGCAGTCGCGTAGTTTTGCGAGGATTGTGACTCATCGACGGTATCATTGCTAAGAAAAGAACATTTTTTTCGAAATTTCTAATCTGCACGATAATATTTTTTACTAACTAATCGATCGATTGCGATAACGCAATTTTTTCGATCATTTTACGTTAAAACATCCAAACTGCTCACCAAAATTCGTTCCGTTTCCGCAAAAGAGTAAAATTCGTAAAAACAGAGATCAGTTAATTAACTTATATACGGCGTTATTAACGTTAAACGTTTTTCTAAAATCGAAATTCGGATTCAAAAAATTTCTGAATTTCGTAGACTCGATATCTCAATCGTTGCAAAACTTTGACAATAATTAATATTTTTTAATTCACTTATAGTGAAATCGAAACGCCGCGATGTAAAACTGATATTCTTTGCGGCGCAATATCGATATAACAAAAATTATAGTAATTATCGGTTTTTTTTTTAAACTTAAAAAACTGAATTAAAAAAAAATGGAATTCGAAAAAATCGAATTCAAAATTCGATTTCGGAGTATCGAAAACCATCGCTTGGGATACAACGACCACGAGAACTGTTATCTCCAAAAAAAGAAAAAAAAAAAAAAAACGACGTTATCGACGATAAAGTATTTGGTATAAAAAAAAATTAATCGAAACCACTCTAACGATTGCACATTAATTAAACGTGATTTTTAAATCCGAAACTTATAAAGTCCGAAGATAAGAATATCCAATTATTTTCATAATTATAATAACTTTTCTCAATAAATTGTCTAATTAGCAAAAAGAAAAGTTTTCTCAACGCGATTTTCTATGCGGTACTTGAAAAATTTCGTTGTTAGTCCATCGCGGACCGAGCGAAGTGGATAAAGTTTCGAGGGGAGAAAAAGTTTGGGATATATAAACGCATCGTACTTCGCGCGGTAAAGAATAAAAGAAGCGAATCGTCGGAAGGGCAGTCAGAGATGAAAGTGTACTGAGAAAATGGAAGAGAATTGCGACCGCGGATCGAGTCCGCGGCTCGTTGGCGACAGCTAGAAAGCCTCTGGTTTATCGACGACTTTGAATATATTGGAAAGTTCGTCGACGAGAGTCTCGTAACGATAGGAGACGCGAATGTCCGGAACGTTGGTTCTCGTTATGTCGTTTCCCGCGACACCTTCCTTCGTATAATTGGGTCCCAACCAATATTGTTTGCTCTATGAAAATATGAAAAAAAAAAAAGAGTTAATTAACAATTAATGGCTTTGCGAAACGGAAAAAAAAAAAAAAAAATTAGCGATTCGCAACTTTTCGCTGATTTTTCACAAAAGTCGTCAAAACTCAGTGAATTTCTCGAATTTCTCCGAAATTTTTGTTGCAAATTGATATTAAGTATTTGCGCTATAAAAATGCAACGAAAAATCGATTTTTTGAAATTTGAAAAATTTTGATTTTTTTTTTTTGAAAATTTTTTTTTAATTTTTTTTTTTTTTTTTGGATTTTTGAGAGAACGAACCTTGTGAGGGAAACCGCTCATCAGAACCGAATTTCTCGCCAATTCGCACATATCGCACGAGCTAAGCTTCCAGACTTGCGCCGCGATGCTGTATTCTTCCATCAAAGGTTCCTGAAACGTGAAAATTCGATTGAAATAATCGTCGAGTCGATAATCAACGGTATAATAATGATACCGTACCTTGGTAAAGTGAAATTGCAGAGGATCATCGGTCGAGAGACTGATGCAGAGACCTCGCGCGAGATACTCCGGCAGAGGATTCCGATGGTAATTCAGGAAAAGAGAATTGTTACTGAGGGGCGACATTGCGATACCGATCTGCGCGAGATAATAGAGATACTGGAGAACCGGAACTTTTCTCAAGAGGAGACCGTGAGATATATTCTCCGCCATCATAAAACCGCAAACCAAATGTTGAATGGGACCCGCTTCGCCGCAATGCGGTCTCAGAACGAAAGTATTCATTCCTTGTTCTCTGAAAACGAATTAAATGCAATACATTTAGAAAAAAAGACCGTAATATCGCTGCAGAGTGATTAAAATCGGGAAAAAAATGTTATAAAAGCTGTAGAATCGGCTGACATTTAATTGCGATAGTCGCGAGTAAAAAAAAAGTTCCGCACCACGTAATTGGTACCGAATTTTTATTTTTTTTTCTAAAAAGCTACAGGAGGTAATATTACAATATTTTTTTGCAAAACAGTATATGTTTTCACTAAAAAAAAAAAAAAAATCAAGAATTATTAAAAAAATTAAAAAGTTAATTTTTTTTTTTTTTATAGTTTTGATAATTTCTAATTTTTTTTTTTTTTTATATTTCTTTTTAATATCTATTGCCAATTTTTTTTTGTAAGACTCCCAACACACGTAAGTTTCCGCAAAAAAAAAATTATTTCATTATCTGCTATAGTTTTCGAGAAAAAAAATTAAACGCGTCGCGTATCGATGAAAAAAGGGAAAAAAAAAAATTGAGAAAAATTCTAAATTCAAACTTACGCTCGGAAATGATTCAGTACAGTCATATTGGCGAACGTATAGTACTGATAGTATCCGTACGGTGGATTTTCAACGTCATTCCAGTCTTCCGGAGGGCAAACGTCCTTATCGAAGAGAGGATTTTCCGGTTTACTCTCGTCGTCGACGGAGTCGAAGCCGATCACCTATATCGCGATATTAATCGTATCATATCGTTTTCAGCGACTCAATACCTCAATAATATTTCCTCGTTAATTCGTAACTCACGTATTGAAGAAATTTGTGAAGTTCCGGATGACTATTTGGATCGTTCGTCGCTTCGAAAAGCGGCAAAAATATGTTATTCAGAATCTCTTGGAAGTTATTCATCAGTTTGTTGAGTTTAAAGATGTCACTGCGCGATAAAATCGTTATAATTAGCATTTTAATTTATCGGACAATCGGAACGAAAGGATGAAAATTTCTTTTCAAAATGTTAATATTGTTATACTAACTATAGTCGAGGAATTTGGATCAACCAACGGACATTGTCCGATGAAACATCGCTGGATATCGCCCATTTGGCGAGTTTATCCCATTCCTCGGGACTTTTACCATAAATAGATAATCTCAGCTCCGCATTCTGATACTTTGATTCCTCGAGATCGCTGGCGACTTCCTTTATTATACGAGCGAAATATTTTCCCTCGAGATAATTATCGGTTTTGAGAAAAACCTCACGAAGACGACTCTCACCGATCGGATTGTATTTCGCGTTGAATTTGTCGAATCTGTGAAATGTGTTTCTGTCCTAAAAAACAAAGTAAAGAACAAAGTAAAGCGACCTGTATTTTTTTTTTTTTTACCAATAATACGAACATTAATATTCATTATCGTATCGAAAATCCATTTTTAATGATTTATTGATTTCTGAACTAAAAAAAAAAAAAAATAATCAGTATTACCGGATTGCGCGTGGAAAGCCGGCGAAATAAATTTACTTTTCGAAAAAAAAAAAAAAAAAAAAAAAAAATCAAAAAATACTAATAAAAGAAATAATCGAAAAAAAAAAAAAAAATTCGATGCCATTAATTTAAAGGCGCAACGTTAATATTTTTATCGAAACTTCACGTAGTGACGAAAAAAAAAAAAAAAAAAAAAAGATCGTCGCGGGAACTCACCGCGTGTACGTCGAGCATATCGACGCTGAGATCATAAGTAGTGAGATTCATGGAACGAAAAACTTCCTCCAGTGTCATAATTTCGCCGCTCTTGGAACACGTGACGACCTCGTCGGCGTGATTTTTCAATGTTTTTTTAATAAAACGCAAAAGATGCTTTTGATTCATACAAGAAGCCGCGTGAATGTGCGTATCGACTTTCCGTATATTGTAGAAATCGCGATGAGGAACGGCCTTTTGACTCGCGAGTTCTCGCAGTTCGTTAAGCAACACGTGCAATTGAAATTTCGATGATAAATAGCTGAGTCTCCTGTAGCAAAACGATTTCAAAGGGCCGTCGGCTATCATCGCGCAGAGGAGATTCATTTCGCGAACGAAAGTCGCCAAATCGGGATAAGAATAGGGAACCGGCTTTCTATTCTCGTAATCTTCTTCGTTCGCGTAAACATTGAAAACACCGTTCAACGGTGCAATTTTATAATTCTTCGACGGCGGAAACTCGCACTCCCATGGATCGCCTCGGGACGCCGGCGCGTGTACCGGATGATCTGCAAAAAAAAAAAAAAAAAAATCGATAATTCGCATAAAAAAAATTAAATTAAAATAATTTCGCGATGTATTTGTAAAAAATTGAAAAATTAAATTATTACTATTATAATTATTTACAAGAAAATTTAAAAAATTATAAATACGACTATTAAATAAAAATAAAATAACGATAAATTATTTAAATAATAATTATTCGATAATTGGCATAAAATAAATTTAATTAAAATAATTTCGCGATGTATTTGTAAAATATTGAAAAATTAAATTATTACTTTTATAGTTATTTACGAGAAAATTAAAAAATTATAAATACGACTATTAAATAAAAATAAAATAACGATAAATTATTTAAATAATAATTATTCGATAATTGGCATAAAATAAATTTAATTAAAATAATTTCGCGATGTTATTTCTAAAATATTGAAAAATTGATGAATTAAATTATTAAATATAAATAAAATAATAATAAATTAATAATTTAATTGCATAAATAAATTATTTAAATAATAATTATTATTAATTCTTACGACGTACCGGCAATAGCCATTCGATCGTCGTGCTGAACCTCGTCATCGATATTCAAAGGCCGCTTGTCGGCGGTTCTCAAGAATCTCGACGTTATCGAAGGGAAACTCTGCTTTGAATTGTTCATATATTTCTCTCGTATAGCCAATGCCTGAACGAGCATTTGCGATGCCTGTTGCAGATCCTCCAAAGGCACCTGAAAAGCAGACGACGCGTATTAAACTTCAGTAATATATAATAAATAACCATTTGCAACATTTACACTTTTTTTTGTCGGATTTCTTTTCTTCGCGATATATATATATTTCTATATATATATATATATCTTTAGTTATTAGACTCGCGGTGTGCATATTTCGAGAAGACACCGACGTAAGATTATCGAACGGTTCGAGGAGAATACCAAACGGGGAGTGAGTTGCAGGAAAACTCAGCAGAATTAAAGGGGATGAAGCGGAATAAGAGAGTTGCGGCGGAGGACTGCAGTGACCGCGTGACCACAACTTGACCTCCGAGACGAATATCCCGACTCTCCACATCCACCGTACGGTTTTCAATGCTTTGATATAATGTCAAAGAGAAAAAAAAAAAAAGAAAAAAAAAATTCGGATGCTGAATACCAACATTTTCTGTTTTTCTTGATTTTCCGTATTTTTTTCAACGTCTCGCGACGCATAAAGTATTCTACTCGTAATACACTTTTGTATTATTATTTTTTAATATAAAACTCTCGTGAAATTAATTTTTTGGAGTATCAATAGTACGATGGAAAACGTTCGCTGGAGATATTGTTATTTTTTCCAACTGAGTGAAAGTTAATGGAAAATAAATCGAAAAAAAATGAAAGAAAATTACTAATTTGTGATTTTTTAAAATTATTATAGTAAATTGAGAAAAGAAAATAAAAAATACTAAAAAAGATTCGTTAAACAATTTTAATTTTTTTTCGTTTTGTTAATATCTTTTTGTTATTATTATTACGGAAAATTAATACTCTTAGCGCTTTCTGTATAATGAATTGTTTTTTTTTTAGAATTTCATCCCATTGAGAAATATTCAAAATTCTCTCTGAATCTCTCTTTTCTTTGGAAATGTAACGATACATTCTCCTTAAACAATAGACTCCCAGCTGCGAGAATAAATTACCAGTTTTCACGTTCGTTTCAAAAATATATTACAACTCTGCGAAACTTTCAGTCCAAAAGTCCCTTTTATCGGTTTCTTTCACCGAACGCTGTTTTCTTTTAATTTACCGAGCGATAGCTTTGTCCTCCAATTACCTTCTTTTTTTATAAACTCCAATTACTCTGTAACACTTCCTGTATATCGTTACTTTATCCATTTCAGTAAAACTTAATAATATAAAAAAAATTCCGAAAAATGAGCGAAAATCACTAATTTATGATTTTTAGACTTTTTTTTTTATTTAATATTTTTCCACCAAATTAAACATATTAGAGGGGATAACTAAACTCGAGACTTCGATCTGCAAGAATAAATAATCAGTTTTCACGTTTCTTTCATAAATATATCACTACTTTGAGAATTTAGCAAAGTAAAAGGCATTTTTACGGCTTTCGTTCTCCAAACGCCGTTTTCTTTTAATTTACTAAACAACAGTATCGCTTATCAATTAATTTCTTCTCTATAAACTTCCTTTACGCTGCAAACAATGCCTCCGACCACCGGATGTTCCTCAGGAACTCAATTTCTTTATTTATTTATTCTAATAATTTTATCGCGAGTTTCGCGATAAACGAGTAGTTCGCTCCGACGACAAATCGACTCAAGTTACAAGGTCAGCGGGGATAAAGATCGTGAATCATCGGGGATTATCGACGCTTATATACCGTCGGATATTCAGCCGCAGCAATAGGTCAATCGGTATACTCCCCGTGTGAGTTTCCTGTATATAACATACAAAAGCATAAAAGCAAAGAAACGAAGTGGAGAAATGCTGTGAGAACATAAGCCGACATTCTCGGGGCTTCGACTTGGAAGGCATACGGTTGCCGTGTGTTTCTTGATGCCTTCGAATATATATTGAATTATAATGTAACATCGCGTTGCGTAGCAGCTTTTCAAAACCCTCCGATGAGTTTCTGAGGTTTTAAGGAGAATGTATCGTTCCGTATTACCAAAGAGAGCAGCGATTCCGAGAGAATTTCGACAACTTTCCAACTTTTTCTTCAACCGAAATTAATTTCCAAATTTTTCTCAATACTTACGATTTTTTTTGAGAATTTTTTAGAATTTTCAAAAATTCGTGGTTTTCATCCGTAAAAAAAAATCAAACATTTTTTTTTTTTCGAAAATACGAAAAAATTCTCAAAAAATTCATAAGTATTAAAAAAAATTATCGAAAAAATATTTTTGATTCTTTTTACGGATGAAAAATCACGAATTTCCGAAAATTCGAAAAAAATTTCAAAAAAATCGCAAATAAATTTCGACTGAAGAAACAGTTAAAGTACCGGGAAATTTGTTAAAAAATGATTTTTCTTCACTAAATTGTTAATAACTTTCCGTATTGTTGATTTTTTTCAGATTTTTATTAAATCGGAAAATATTCGAAATTCGCTCCGAATTTCGCGTGAATCTCACTATTTGGTAATACGAAACGATACGCTGTTGTTAATGAACAGAGTATATCGTTATCAGGGACTCACCCCGGATGTGTCCTCTCCGGAAATTGAAACTCTTTGAAAGTGCGGAACAAAGTCATTCTCCTCGAGAGTAAACGGGGGATCGATGTCATCGGGAACTCCGGGACCCAACGAGGGTTCGTAATGACTACGACGCTCCTCGAGATCCTTTGCCGCCCTGAAAAACAATTTTTTTAAAAATTTTATCTCATTTTTTCGTTTCAAATTGCATTATTAAAACATTATAATGGCTTCGGAAAGACGAAACATCGTATCATTTACGAGGGGACGACGAGGATCGACGGTAAATATGCGCGTCAAGCTTCCGAGAGTTCAATCGCTATCAGTTTGCTCCCGAAATGTTTGAGATAACGGGGGGTCTACAGACGTCGGATAGAGTTCGCGATAACGAAACGACCTCTCATCGACGAACACCGGCTAAGTATGGTGATTTAAGGAGAGGAGAGAGGGAGAGACGATTCCAGACGAGAAAATGTGTTTTTTTTTTTTTTTTTTTTTTTTAAAGGTGCAAAAAAATTGAGTCAATGATCCCACGTGATGTTTTGTTGATAATGGAATTTGGATCATCGAAAAAAATCGGCGTTTCGAAATATCAAAAATTGAAGAAATATAATTTTTTGTTTTTTTTAATATAATTAACGAAAATGTAATTAATTTCATAAATTCTTATATTTGGAACTGAATTTTTTTTTTACGCGTTCGGGACATCGGTACGAACAACCAATAGCACGGAGTTTTTGATAAAATTAATTTTTATCGACGAGAAAAAATAAAATACGATTTTTGACCCGAAATTGTCGAACTTTATTCTCAATCGTCTTATCACGTGCGGCGAAAAACAGTCGCGTGATCGATTGGTGATGAATTTTATTATGTTTTCTTTGTCTTATTGACGCGCGCGATGGTAATAAATAAACTTATTTGGGGTGTCGAACTGATTATTTTACATTCTTACGAACGATTGATACGCTTCTCTTTAATTACCTCAACAATATCGTATTGTCCCTCAGCCAGCGTTTCGAATCGATGGCGCAGGCAAACATTGTATTATTATTATTATTTTATTTTTTTTATTTTTATTTTCATCAATATATTATTATCAACAAAAAAAAAAAAAAAGTTTCTACTGCACTCTCTTAAGGCACTTATTTGTTTCGTAAAATTTCATTAATTCATCGCCGATTCATAATCGATCGAAATATCGAAATTCTCCGCGAATTTTTTTTTTTTTTTTTTTTATTTTATTATTATTATTTTTTTTTTATAAATCCTGGAATATGCACCATCCAAAAATAAACGAAAGTTCCGAGAAAATTCCTCAGTTACATTTTTTTTCGTGCTTCGCGATCGTAGATCGCGCGTCGCGGAGCGAGTGGAGGGGGAAAAATCGTCTTTACGGATTGCGTGAAATTTTCTCTATCGTAATAGACGGAAAAATGTTCGAAAATTGTCGTGTCGACGTTCGGCCATCGCTCGAAGGTACGGGACGGACGATCGCGCGACAAATATACACGGAAAATTGGAACAGCCGAAGCCCTCGATTCGGTATCGTCGTTTCTATGGGACAAAACCCCGTCCTTTCGTGTCGACGATCGCGCAAACACTGACATCACCCACCGGTTGCCACCCCTCACTCTGGTAACGCGCGGCCCGTCCACCTCTAGTCCTCTCCCTCCCTCCCTCCCTCCCGCACCCCTCCCCCTCCCTTTCCCCCCTTCGCCCCCTTCTCTTCTCGCAGCTCTCGCATTTTCTCTCCATTTTGCTCCGTCACTGTATACTCCGCACTCTCGTCAAGTCGCACTCGTCGAGTATCGCAGACCATGCGCGCGATCCGCGAACTTCGAGATTCTGGAGGCACACGCATCCCGACTAACGAAGCCCCTGAGCTTTCGAGTGCGTCGTTGATATTTTTCCACCTCGTCGGACCGCTCCGACAAAAGGGGAACGCAATATATATCGCGAAATATATATACGATATATGGAATTTTTTTTTTTTTACGAAAAAAAAAAATTATATTACGCGAATATTTTGGAATATATAACGAATTTTATGATTTTTTATGTTTCTTATGTAAAATGGCCGAATTTCGTGGAATTTTAATATATTTTAATGATTTTTTTTTTTTTTTTTTTTTTTTTTTTTTTCATGAGAGTCGATCCCCTCGCGATATGTAGCTGAAGAAAATAATAAAAAAAATAAAAGAAAAATTCCGACGACAACTGAACATACAGTTTCGGTAGATATGAACGCATATCGCGATGCGAATGAGACGATAATAATGTCGGTGAATTATTTTTTTTTTTTTTTTTTTTTTTTACGACGTATTGTCGTCCCACACACGAGTACTCGGTAATTGATTAATTAATCGCTCAATTGGAAGATCCCAAAGCGCCCGGCCCCCGACGTGTCTCTACGCAATGTTTTTAACGTTTGCGAATGTATATTGGATAAATGATGTATTGACCCAATTGGGAAATAATAATAATCGAATATATATCTGATGTTTTTTTTTTTTTGGGAAAATAGTATATTATGGATATATTTTCGGATAAAGCAAATAGCGATAAATACCGAATGTCTAATAATTTACGTAATATATAAATAATAATAATAATAATAATAATACTATTATTACTAAAGAATTATTATATAAATGTTTATATGAGAAAAAAAATATTTAATTTTGCAGAAAAATGTGATTTCGGCAATTAATAAATAAAATATAGAAACGCAAATTTTTTTTTTTTTTGCATATATTTTTTGATGTAATAAAATATAAGATTTACGCGTTTAAGTCTCTGAAATAACGAATCCACAGAATACTCCATAACTCGCGCGTAGATATCATAGTGAAGTTTCATTAACCTACTTATGTCCGTTGGATTATCTTTAATCGATATAAAAAAAATAAAAAAATTGTTTATGTATTTTTTTTTTTTGCAAAAAACGCGTAAAACTTGCGGTGAATTTGGTTTAAGGAATTTCTACTCCGCGTAAAAAAATCAAATTTGCAATTTTAGTTCGAAATATTGACGAAAAATAAAAAAGAAAAAAATTGTTTCGTTTCACAATAATTACTACGAATCTAAATTAACGAAAAAATTACAAATTTAACTTCGCAAAACTATATAAAAAATCTGCCAATCGATAAATTTCCGTAAATCGAATTATTTTACGAAAATCCAATATTATACTTTTTTTTTTTTTAATATAATAAAAAATAAAGTAGAAATTCTTCAGTAGAGATTCTCCTTAATTTTCACGAATTTTAAATGAAAATTAAAAAAAAAAATAATAATTTTTGAAATTTCAAGTTTTTTTCATATTTCCAAAATTTGCTCTCCGAACATTTTTTTTTTTTTTTTTTTGATCGATCGAATTTCCTTTTCAAAACAAATTTTAATGTTCTCACGTTTCCCGAGTCAATTCCCTAAAATTTTCTGTGTATCTATAGTCAATAAACATTAACGAAATTAGGTACTATCGTTGCGTCAGCGAGAGATCGACAGCGTAAGAAAAAAAAAAGAAAAAAGAAAAAAAAAAAAAGTGACTTAACGTCGGCATCGTAATCGATGTGTCGCGGAGTTGGATTATTGATCGCCGCTACACTGTGTATACCACTCTCTCGCGTAACACGTAACGTCTATATAGCGATGCAGTGCAGAGAAAGAGAAGCCGCCGGCCGACGCAGACAGTGGACAGAGGAGATGACGCCGAACTACGATTGCTTCGATCGATACTTAGACCACCGATAATAAATATCAGTCGCTATCGGTTATAAATAATAATATTAATAATAATAATTTTTAAAAATTAAATAATAATAATAAAATAATAATAATAATAATAATAATAATAAAATCGATGTAATTATGATAATACGGAAAAGAAGATCGGAGTACTTATCGGAGTTCGAAAGATTGAGAACAGCTTTTGCCGATTGAGTTCGCAAGTGGCGAGAGAAATGAAAAATTTATAATAATTTTGAAAAATAAAAATCATAGACTGCGAGTTGCTACTTCGGTAGACGTAAAACCGGAGTCTTTGATATCTATAGGTCGCATCGAGTCGTTCAGACGGTCAACTCGAGGAAACCGTTCACCGAGTCGTCGAGACCCCCCCACCGATCACCCGGGAAAAACATCAGCGAGTCTCGGCGAATGCGTAGACGTCGCACGATGCGAGGACAGTAAAACCGCAATTCTTGAATTTTTAAAAAATTTTCGAAATATTTTAAAAAAATTTCGATATATTTTTAAATATTTTCGAAATATTTTTTAAAAATTTCAAAATATCGTTACAAATTTTCAAAATTTTTTAAAAAATGTTCGAAATATGAACGAAATCGGTACAGTAGTGAAAAAATTACGTTTTTTTCCGTTTTGTGATATTGATGAAATTTTATTCGAATTTTGAAAAAACGTTGAAATTTTTATTTTTTTTTCGGTTTTTATGTTTACGATACCGTTTCGACCACATAATCAAAGTTTTACTGTACAACGATTGAATAACACTTCGTAGTCGAAAAGCGATTCAAGACGACGGTCAGCGAGTATTCGCAATCGTTGAATTATGCGCCGTTCTTTCGAATCAAATCAAATCGAATAAACAAAATTTTAACATTCCATCGCACCGCGAGATATTTTTAGTACGCCGTGCGACGATTCGTCGGACGCGGGTACTCGAGAATACGAAAATAAATAAACGATCTCATCGCCTTTAATGAGAATCGTCCGCTAACGTTACGATTCGCGTTTTTTTTTTTTTTGCATTTTTCCGCTTTTAAAAAGTCGTAATTACGTTTTGTGGAACTCACTTGACAGTCAACTGGCGTTGAATCAACAATTTTTTCTCAATTTGCTCGATGGGGAACTGCGGAACTTCATACGGTGCTGAGATCTCATTTGGAAGTTCGGACGGTACGATCATTCGGAGAGAATTTGCACCTCCGGCGCCGGCGACTGCGCCGTCCAAACCGAATATCGGACTCTCGCTGCCTGCAATTAAAAACGAAATTTCTACGTTTGTCGGGGAAGAGGAGTCATCCAATCGTTTGTTTTTAACTAATTGGAGAAAAAAATAAAAATAAAAAAAATCATTTCTCGTTCGTGTCGTTAACCTGTAGCGGTATTTATGCGCCGCGGCGATAAACTGTGTCGCAACTCTGTTCTCGACGATGTAGTGTAGCCAATCGGAGTAACGACAATTAATCGGAAATATATCGCCGAAGAATTTTCACAATTTACTTTCGCAATAAAGTAATAATAATAATAACAATAACAAAAAATGAATAATTATACGAATTCGAAGATAGTCGTTAAAAAGTCATTGACATTATTATTATCATTTTATCACGGAAAAAAAACAAAAATTCGAATAAAAAAAATGAATAATTTTCGATAAAAATACTAATAATAATAATGATTTTGAATTTACGTCGAATTTGCGAATTTATAAATACTTATTTAAAAAATCATTATTATTATTTTCGTTAACGGGCGTCGATTACAATATGTTTTCGATCGTCGAAACATTGATTAAGAATATATCGATGAATTTTCTATAATATCTCGCGGAGTGGAGTTCACGATAGTCATATATTATTCCGCGACAAACGAAAACCTCGCGGTCTCTCGAGATGACGGATTATCAGTTTCGGAAACTTTCCGCGTAGCCATTGAGCGGTTTGCCGAAAGGGGCGCTATACGGTTAATGGTGTGACTTACAAAAACATAAACACGCCGGTAGAGAAATGCGTGTGTCCGCGCGTTCTAAACCCGCGTTTGTTAGCTCGATGACCCAGATATACGAGCTGCACGCGCGCCCCGGTGGGGGTTATGTTGCACGTGTGCATTTTCGCCACTTCGCTATCGCGTACGCAGCGCGATGTTTTGTTTGGGACGGAGGGGGAAGAGGAGGGGAGGGGGGGAGACAAGTTTCACGGTGTGGAAGGAGAAACGGCGAGATACCTGTCGGGTCGTTCGTCTTGACGATAACGCCAAGTCGCGCAAACTAACTCCACCACCACGTCGTACAAAACCGATCTTTTTCAAGGTTAATATATATCGACGCTCCCCACACGCGCGCCGCGTGTTTTTCACCTCATCGCGTTACATTTAAATTTCCGTGATTAACCCCCGCGAAACTTTCGCGGCATTCCGCGTCGCGGTGACTAACAACCTCCGCATACTTCGCGGCGCGTCTTCCCGTGACAAAGGCTCGGAAAAAACTTTAAATTGTCGCGATCGCTTGACACATGTCAGATTAAATGGCTGCGCGTACGAATTTTTGTCAACTTTGGGGAGAACGGCACTGAAAATTTAAACGGGAGGGAAAAACGGGAATATAGGTTAGGATTTTTTTTTTTTTTCTATAAGACGAAAAATTTAATAAAAAATGCGAGATAATTGCAGAAAATGTATGAAAAAAACAAAAGTATATTGGACATTTCAAATTTAATGCAATATAATGCCTCACAACGTTTTTCTAATTTTTTTTCAAATTTTATTTCGATTTTATTTTTATCGACTTTTATATCCATTTTTTTTTCAATTTTTTGTGTCATTTACATAGAAAAAGTTTTTTAAAACGTTTTCTTGTGGAATCTCGGAACAATTTACCATCGCAGTTGTAGCGCGATGACTCTGACTACACGGTGAATCAGGTTTTGGCATCGTACCAGAGAAACCATCGGTCCAATCACCGTGCAACTCGGCTACGTCTTTGTCGCGTACTCCGTACAGAGAGATCAATACCACCGGCTCGCGATTACAATCTTGGCAAAGGGTCTAACAACGCCGTTGCGTTTTGTTATCTCTCCCCTTTATATCTTTTTACTATTTTCACGTCCATAAAATTTCCTCCGTAAACTACTTAATGTTTCATTCGCTATATTCGCGTGCGATAATCTCAATCGTCGCGATAAAAAAAAGCAATTCGAAGTATTTAATTCAACCAGAGGGTTCGCGATCTCTGCAAGAGTTTGAATTTGGATCGGTTCGCGTCGCAACGGTTCGGAATGCGTCAACATCTCTGACGAAAAAGAACATCTGCATCGTCAGTAAAGGTTTACTTTCCCGACTGGACTTCTGTACATTAACATCTTGAGAATCAAAAGGGCTTATAGGTTATTATTTGACACGTCAAATATTGTTCGTTCCGCCATTTTGTTTCTCGAGCGCTCGATGTTATTTTGTCACGTCGCCAGTATTTTAAGCGCGTAGGTCTTTCGCGAAGTTTAAAGAACGAACAAAAAAATACGTTCGATGTTTTTCACGCAAAAAAAAAATGGCGCGTATCTCGTTAATCGGTCGCTTGAATTTTTGCATCGTATCGCATGAACGACGAAGTCATAAATCTTACATAACCTAACGGAGATAATCGAGAGTTGTACCTTCGTCCGAATCGGTGAGAAAAATCGGGTGATGGTGTCTTCCGAGAAAACCATCGTTTCCCCCGGGCGTTACTCCTCTGCTCGACATTTTTTTTTGTTTTTCAACTTTTATTTATTTATTGTTATATTCGTTAACACTGCGGGTTATTACTCTTTGTTGCGAATACTTCGACGAGTTTCGACGCTCGCGAAGCTTCGATGTAACCGTCTGACTTGTGACTGCGCGAAGGAGAGACGGTTATTGCATCGATAATAACGACACGAACATTCGTAAAGTCAAAGGAAAGGTAATAATTTTATCGCGTATAGATGCTAATGTTTTCGGTCGTTTCGCTTCGCACCGCCGCTTCGTAACGCCGGGTACTCGTGGACCGTGCGAGTCAATGATTATGCGTCGAACGAAAGACGAGTAATTTTTTTTGTTTTTTTTTTGCGAAACGAAGAAAGATCGCGGCAAGGAAGTTAAAAACGTCGATTTGAAAAAGACATCTACGCGGTAGAGGTGCCGATCTATTACTGACGCCAAACCACACGGGTTGTCTTGTTTCTATTCGCGTGTACACTACGCGCGGAGTTCTCAGCTCGAAGTTATATCCTCGCGCGGACACAACGAGCGTACAGTGCATATGGTTCTTGACGACTAAAGACGAGTCGCGATGTTTTTACGCTCGACAAGTCCGTCCGGTCGAACGTTAAAAAAAAATGTACCTCCCGCACGTTCGAGTGGACTAATTACGATGTTTTCGATCTTTTTTTTTTTATTTTTTTTTTTTTTTCGATCTTTTTTTTTCGTTCCGAGGAATATAAAAAAGGTTATAATAAGGGTATAAGGCAAAGCAATGAATAGAACTCTCGTGTATAGGGCACATCGTTACGATTGTTTTGACGAGGCGTGTTTAACTTTCCCCGCTCGTTGCTCGATAACTAATAACTATTATCCGGACAATTGAGTTGCCATTGAGTAATTTCAGGGTTGAGGTGACGATGTAGGGTCGCCGAGTCGTGGCATTAACAGTGAAGTACCGTAGACATCGTACTCATTGGCATTAATGTAGAAAGATCGATATGAAGTCCCTACCGCACTGACCCCGAGTGGTGCGGCAACTTTATTACTCTATTAACCTATCATCGGGGGAGAACGGGGCAAAATGGACCGGCTATGGAATAATACAGACCGTTGCTATGACTCCAAAGAAATAACTGTTTGTTACCAAAAAAAATTAAATTCGTAACAAATATTTTGCGATTCGGAGAAAAAAAATACATTTCGGGGCAAAATGGACTTACGATATAAGGAGATTTCGTCGTATAAAAAGTTATCGAGTTAAAACTTTGTGCACAACTCGAACTATCGGGAGGTATGTTTGTCACACGAATTTGACGAAAAATAATAAAAAAAATTGATTTATTTTTAAAAAATGTCGATTTTTCGACTCAATGTTGTTAATAGATCGACGAATTAATGAAATCCATTTTACCCCAATTTATTTGTTTTTTTATTTATTCACAAAAATATTGCGGCCATTTTGCCCCATTAAATTCGTCTGGAACATTTTCCCCGATAGTCCATATTGCCCCCGTCTCCCCCTACGTTCCTGCATTCATCTATCGATCGTTCGCTGCAGTCGGACAGGTGCGCGTTCGCACGTTCATCTACTCGTACGAACGCCGCGTTATATTTGACAAAATATTGACGAATTATCGATACGTGATTGGGAACTTACGATCGCGTTGATGATCGACATTGTTGCCTGGAGTTATCGAACTGTCGGCATCCCCTTCGAGCTCGTAATAGAGACTTCCGGCTGTACCAGCGATTCCCGCGCTCGCTACCGCTGTTCCATTGGTGTCCTTGTTCCCGTTCACTGAGACCGGGTCTTCCATTATCGTGTATATACGACTGTTGTAAAATCTAATAAAAAATGAAAAAACAAAAAAAATGTTCGTACGGATCCCAATATATGTTCCTTTCAGTAAAAAAAACATTATTTTTATTATTTCCTACAGTTTTTGAGAAAAAAAAAATCAAATATTTGGCTCGATCTCCGAAGCGGTGGGGGCGTAAAAAGCTCTGTGAGAAGCGATAAAAGACAAAGGATTTCGGAATCCAAAAACTCGATACACATCGTTTGCTTCTGAATCTCGATTTCCCTTGTCTTTAATCCCTTCCGATCGCGCGTTTTTTTTAATTTTCAGCACAGAATGACGCTGCGCACAACGTTCGATTGATTAATGGCTGCAGTGTGAAAATTCGGGGTTATCGTCGCGTGGGGAACGATAATTTTATCGTGACACGACAGAATATTGAAACGTTCTCAATCGATTGACATATATACAAAATTATTAATTTCATCGATTATTCAGAGTGAAAACTAACGCCTCGAAAATAACTATAATTATTATTAAAATCAAATATATTCGAATTTTTGCGATTTATCGGATGGAGGAACAATCGATAATGGCATTTATTACGATCGACAATAATCAATAAGAAATATTGTCGATGCATAGCGCATATCCGGCGCCAAGTAGAAAAAACAATTTATTTTTATCTCTATTCGCAAGCACTTTTGCAATGCGTTCGTAGAAACGCATAAATATGTATGTTATTACTCACCTAACTCTGTTGTTCACTGTCCCGATGAGAACCACTGGCGCGAACAACACGTCTTATTTTGTATTTAAAAAAAGAAAACCACTTGTCAACAGATTGTAGTGTACTGATATACTGATAAAGCCCGGGGAACGACGCATTCGCCGGATAGGTTTGTGGGGAAGAGAGTTTTCGTGCGACGACGATATGACGTGAGACGAGTGCGCGAGAGCTGTGTCGGGGGCTCTTCGCAACTATGACACAGTGCGATGTTTAAACACCCCGAACGTATCGAATAAAAAAGAACTTTGAAAGTAACACGTTCGACGCTGAATAATCTCGCGTATTCGCGTACGCGACTGTCACAGTCCCGATGTATGAAAAAAAAAACGTGGTTACACTATTTCGGGAGTCGAAAAAAAGCGTCAACAAGAATATCCATAAAGTACGAAATAACACGTGAAAAAAAACTCGTAGTAGATTTCGGATAACAAATAAATAACAGTTGTTGAATAAACGCGCGAGAATTGATAACGTCTTCGGGTTTAATACGTATATTATCGCGCGGCTCTTTGGCAAACGTAACTGCGAGCAATGATGCGAAGAACGAAATTCGCTGGAAGTTCGAACGAGTCGTGCGTCGCACGAGCAATAACAGCTGTGACCAGATCAGGCCGGCGAACAACAGCGTGTCAAACGTACAAACTATCGGGGCGGTGGGGGAAAGGGAGGGGGGATCGAGTTAAAATACTGTGCGTATGCTGGATATGCGTGTGGGGATCAGCAGCGAGAAGAGACTCTTTCGCAGAGACGTCGGGAACCCCGTCGAAAGGAGTAGCGCACGTATCTATGCCGCTTCGCAAGAGTCTATACCAAAACGTCACATATCATGGTAGACACTGAGCTATAGGCTCCACGCGATAGCCTGCGAGTTCTCCGTGTCGGGATTCTTGAGAACGCCGACTATTGGACGGAGGGTGTGCTGTTCGCCACCGCAAACGCGTCAGTCATTGGCGCAGACTCGGTTCTCTGCGAAAATCCATATCCGAATAACGTATATACGTTATATATGTTTCCTCCGCCGGTTCTCGGAATGTTCGAAACCGACGAATCGAGCTTTTCAACGAAGTCAGTCGATCGATCAATTTATTCATTAATAATTATCCATTATTAATTAATAACAATGAATAATAATAATAATAATAATAATAAAATTAATTAAGGGGATCGGAACTTTCAAAATGCCGAATAATTTCGCACCAAATTAATAAAAAAAATCGATTCAAATAAATCGATGAAAAAAATAACAAATATTGTTAATAATTAATTTTATTAATTTTATTAATAATTTACTATATTACATCGTGATACTTACTTTACGCAGGTTGCATATATTCTCTCGATTAGCCAACTAATGGTAACGCGATTGCTAATGGTAACGCGAAAAATTATAAGATCGATTTATCGAAAAAGTTCATCCATAGCGAAGGGGGGCGGGGAGGGGGGGGGAGGGTCGCTAATTGAAATCAAAATCGCTCTCAGTATTCGATACATTTTTCTCGATAGTACTTTCCGTATCCGAATCCAAAAGCGACTTAATAACATCTTTCGATTTTTTCGTATTTTTCTCGTCCTTTAGCTGCGCGTTTTTTTGCGCTATTGTAACAGTTTCATTGGTCTCATTTCCTCGTATTTCGTCACCGGATCCCTTGTCCGGTTGTCCATCGAAATTATTCTGCGATTCATAAACTTTCGATGCCTCCGTTCCCTCGTAGTATTCTTGACCATCGGCTATCGGCTGAGCGTTCGGCTCATAGACCTCCATATTCGCGTATTGTTGACTTTCCGGATAAACGTAATCGGCACTCGAAACCGGATATGCGACGTCGTCACCTTGCGGATAATTTTCATTTTGCTGATATTCTTGCTGATCAACGTTTGTCGAGTACTCTTGACTCGGATCGACGCTGTAACCCTCGTAATTTGATTCGTTATTAACGTACTGTTCATTAGGTTCGGCAGCGGCGATGTAATCGGCATTTCCTAAATAATCCGCGGATTCGTTCGGATTTTTTTCGTATTGTTGCTGAAGATTCGGATCCTCGGAATACTGTTGCTGAAGATTCGGATCCTCGGAATACTGTTGCTGAAGATTCGGATCCTCGGAATACTGTTGCTGAAGATTCGGATCCTCGGGATACTGTTGCTGAAGATTCGGATCCTCGGAATACTGTTGCTGAAGATTCGGATCCTCGGAATACTGTTGCTGAAGATTCGGATCCTCGGGATACTGTTGCTGAAGATTCGGATCCTCGGGATACTGTTGCTGAAGATTCGGATCCTCGGGATACTGTTGCTGAAGATTCGAATCCTCTGGATACTGTTGCTGAAGATTCGGATCCTCGGGATACTGTTGCTGAAGATTCGGATCCTCGGGATACTGTTGCTGAAGATTCGGATCCTCGGGATACTGTTGCTGAAGATTCGGATCCTCGGAATACTGTTGCTGAAGATTCGGATCCTCGGAATACTGTTGCTGAAGATTCGGATCCTCGGAATACTGTTGCTGAAGATTCGGATCCTCGGGATACTGTTGCTGAAGATTCGGATCCTCGGGATACTGTTGCTGAAGATTCGGATCCTCGGAATACTGTTGCTGAAGATTCGGATCCTCGGGATACTGTTGCTGAAGATTCGGATCCTCGGAATACTGTTGCTGAAGATTCGGATCCTCGGAATATTGTTGCTGAAGATTCGGATCCTCAGGATATTGTTGCTGAAGATTCGGATCCTCAGGATACTGTTGCTGAAGATTCGAATCCTCGGAATACTGTTGCTGAAGATTCGAATCCTCGGGATATCGTTGCGGAACATTCGAATCCCCGTTATAGTCAGTCGGATACCGCTGATCGTAGGAATACTGACCATTCGGATCTTCCGGATACTGCACACCATTCGGATCGTAATTCTGATATTCGTTCGGATTTCCTTGATACGTTTCGCTCGTATATTCGTATTGTTGATCGGTATTCGCTGGATATTCATTCTGAACGAAGGATTTCTCGGGTTCAACATAATTTTCTTCTTCTCCCGTAACGCCGTAATCCGTTGGATCGGAATTCGTACGATTCGCGATCTCCTGTACCGTTTCTCCCGATTTTTCTCTGTACTCTTCAGATAATCGATTAATATCCTCCGGAATTTCCGAACTTTCGTATTCCTTTTCTTTCCGATTCCGCATCTCTTCATTTTTTATTTCCGACAAACTTTCCATCAATTCGTTCGAATTTCCCGCGGAAACGGCTATCAACTCATTCCTCTCAAATTCGGCTTTAGAATCTTTCGATTGTATATTCAACGGTTCCTGTTGCTGCGGTACCTTCGCAGGATCTTCCATTTCTCCAACATAATCATCTTGCGCTTCGTCTTTCAGTATTATTTCCTGAACTCTTCTCTCCAAAGCGCTGAGATTCCACGGTTCCAATTCCTCGTAAATATCGCGTAAATGGTCTTCGGTTTCGCGTACTTCGCCCACAAGTACTTTGTACTCATTTTCGAGTTTTTCAATTCCCGGATAATTCTCCATCAATAATTCTCCTGAATCTTCGATAACTTCATTTTCATTTTCCTCGAGAATTTCTAATTCTTCGGAATTTCTATATTTCTCGTTTCCATTAATTCCACTCGAATCGACGCTACCGACCCGATTATCTCGTCTATTTCGAGAAATTTTCGCAATATCCTCAATATTTCTACGCTGTCGCGTTGCTAATTCAGCGCCGTCTTTCGCAATCTCCGCGCTAATTCCGTTCTTGGCGCGTAACGAGAGTTTCTCGTTACTAACGTCGTCTCCGCTTCTCGGATTAACCGACGTGAATTGGTTAGCGACGTTCGTTGAGTTTCTATCGCCGAGTGACCCTTCCGCACCTGCAGCAGTCAGTTTCTCGACGTTTTCTCGACGAATATCGTTCGATATGTTGTTATCTCCGGTCGCTGTGCGTTTCGCAAGATCGTCGGCAATTTCGAGAACATTTTCGAGATTCTGCGGCAATCGGATCCGCGGCTTCTCCTCCGCCGAGAGATCAACGCCGTCGTCCGATAAAGTTACGTTCAGCAAATCTCCACTGGTGTTCTGCTCGGGATCGACGTCTTCTACGCTCTGCGGATCGGCATCGCGATGAAGATTACGAATTTTACTGATATATCTTTCCAATTCGTTTTCCACGGCGCTACCGAGATAATCCTCTTCGTCGCCGAGTTCCTCTCGCAACATATCGGTTACTTTCGTGTAATTATTTTGCTTCCCAGGGATCGATAGATCTTTCGAAAAACTCGAATAATTCGTATTTAAGTTGATAGGCTTTTCGGATTCATTACGTGACAAATTAGCAGCCGATAATCTCGCCGCTGCGAGGCGATCGGGTTGAAAGGCCGGAGAATAGCCGGAAGTTTCGTTGAAAGTTCTCGAAGGCATTGTATAGGAATTATAGGCTCCGGAATTCGCTAAATCGCGAATTACTGTTCCGGTAGATCCCTCACGCCATTCAGACAAATAGCTCTTCGTTTCCGGTTTTTTCATCGAGTATTCCGACGCAAAACGCGATGGAGATCGGTATTCGTAAGCGGAAGTCTGTGGAACGGTTTCTCGATCGATGGAACTTCTTGTGTGATGAGATTTTCTCGGATTGAGAGAATTATTAGACGAAACAAGTTGTTCGGAGTTTTTTCTCGATAAACGAGCGGTTTGAGGGAAACGAACTGAAGAAATCGGCGAAGAAATCGGTTGAGAATTTTCGTAACGCGGTACGGAGAAATTAGCGTAACAGGGATCGCTTCCCATTTGATTTAAGGAATGCATCCGACCTGTTGTTGCGCTTTTATTCGCTCCAAAAGCTAAGGAACTTCCGCGATCCGCGAGGAAACGCGCGTTTTTGTTTCCGGCGTTTAGGCAGTTGCTGCGTCGCTGTTTCTCGTCGTTTTGACTTGCGACTCCGCTGTCACCGGTTACACTTCCGTTTGTACGGTTATTGTACGAAGACAATATCGATGCTTCGTACTGTTTCTAGAAAATCGTAACTCATTAGTTTCTTCACCCATTTCCATCGAAAAATTCAATGATCGGTAACGACGCGTGAAAAAAAAATCGGTTTACTCACTCTGAGAGCTCCGAGTCGGTCGGTTTTAGCGGACATCAATGCTAAACTCGTGTCGACCCGATCCAATGCCCCCAACAACCTGTGATTACGCTCGTCCCGCGCCTGCTGCTCCTCCAGGAATTCTATGTATCGCATTCTCAATCGGTTGATACATGTCTCGTGTCTGTCGCAAAAAAAAAAAAAAAAAAATTAATATTAATAAGTGAAGAAAAATGGAGGATCGAGATTTCGTCGTATGAATTGCAATTTTCCCGAAAAAAAAAAAGAAAAAAAAACGAAAGGAAATCGAAAAAAAAAAATCGTAAAAAAAAAAAACAAATTAATATTAATAAGTGATAAAAATGGAGGACCGAAATTTCGTCGTAAGAATTGCAATTTTCCCGAAAAAAAAAAACAAAAGAAATTCGGAAAAAAAGAATCGTAAAAAAAAAAAATCGCGGAAAAAGAAAACCGGAATCCCTGAACGAAACGAAACGAACGATATTTACAAAATTTCTGAATTTCGTGAATCGGCGGAATAAAAAAAATGATATCGTATTGCAAGGAGGTCATCGAAAATACGAAGAAACAGCGAAATCCAAGGTTGTGATACGAGTGATCGACTAAACTACTGGTGGCACGTAAGGATTGACATTGAACGTTGTGTGCGGTACGCGCGCCCGCAGGTAAAAGCCGCAATATTCTTCACGATACAAACGTTACCCGGTACCAGTCGCTTGACTTGTCGTCCCAAAATCGATTTTACTCCGCGCGACTACCGTCTGCACGCGTATCTCTCGTTGGCGCGCCGAATTTATAATAACGTAACATCCGATGAGTTTCTCTCGTCGTTGCAACGGATTTGTATCGTTACGGCATTAGCCGGAAGCGTAACTATTCACGAATTATCGATCTGTGGACATTCCTCAGGAGGCTAAAGTAACGAAGAGGGTCGTCGAGAGATCGATAATACGGACGACGATGTCTCGATATCTCTTCGTAGAATTATTGTCCTCCAAAGAGAAAAAATTTTGTACATTTTTTTTATAATACTTTAAGGAAATTTAGAGCGAAAAAAAAATTAAATTAATTAATTTTATTAATTAATATTAATTCATTATTCATTTTTTTAATCATGTAAATTAATAAATAAAAAAATGATTGCAATTCGTCTCAATGCTTTTCATACAATTTTCGTGTTGCAAATACGAGATTTTTCTTATTTTTTCAATATTTTCGTGAAAAAAATTTCGAAATTGTAAATTAATAAAAAAAATTATCAAAGTGCGGCTCGATGCACTCCGTATAATTATCGTGCCTCACGAGGAAATTTTGTGAATTAAAAAAAATTTTTTATCCTTTCGTCAAAAATTACTGAGTGAAAAAAAAAAAAAAAAAATCGAAGTTTCTCACCGACTTCGCGATTCGTGTTCCAGCAGCGAAAATCGTTCTTCCAATCTTATGCGTTCCTCTTCGCTGAAAAATCGAAATAAAAAGATCGAAAATAATTATTGAATTTTTTTTTAAGTTAATTATTATCGTATTTACGTATCGAGAGATAATTTACCTCCGTCGCAGACGCTCCTGCAGCTCGAGCATTTTTTTGTAGTAATCGTTGCCGTTTTTCAGTGGAATCATTTTTCGCTTCCGAATTCACGGCATATTCGTGACGCATTAAACAATCAACTCGCCGCGACACGTGTAGTACCGACGAGAAACTAATTTCGCGAATGTGACGAACGTAAAAAAAAAAAAAAAAAAAAAGCGAATCGACGATTTCTCAATCGAGAAAATAGAAACGAAGGTGGCGTTTCGCTGTGTAACGAATGGTAAAATGAATTATAGATAGTTATAGCGGTAACGGAAGCGAAGAGAGGGATAAAAGCGACCCTTCTGTCTCAGGAAGCGCCGAGCAACTGTCGCATTCGGCATCGCAACGCGCGCCCGGTATAGGGGTGCGATACGCGCGTAGAGACGTATATATACAGGTGTTCCATCCCCTACCCGCCTCTCCGCGTCGTTCGTCGCTCGTTTCTGCCCTATTATCCGGGAACCACAGCGATCAACATCGTCGTATCCGAGTAAACAATACGCGTACTTCGGAACAAAAAAATTCGATCGAACGATAAAACAGCAAAGTCGATATATACGTTTTTTTTTTCGATTGAAAATATTTTTATCGTATTTATTAATTGAAATTTATAAAAATCGTAAAATTACTGCTTTACATTGCGTAATAAAAAAAATCAATAAAAACTAAAAAAAAATAATAATAATTGTATAATAATAAATAGTGAAAAAATGCGATTTTAATGTTCCGCCGTTTTTAAAACTTTTCCTTTTTTTTTTTTTTATCGCCGGCAATGATTTTTTCGAAATAATTCGGTAACTATTTGGGGATAAAAACGCGGGTATTCGAGTTTCTCGACGAAAAGTTATAGCCGATGAAGTAGTTGCACGAGATCGCCGTAGACGCGCAAAAAACACAAACGCCCGATGCGCGCCTTGTGTTCCGTCGCTCGCCTCCGCGAATACGTAAGCGCGTAGGCGGCTCTCGCGTGTCTGTTGCAAATTTCGTTTCGCGAGACTTTTTAATGCGCCTTTCCGGTTTCGTTAAGTTAAAGCGGATCGAAACTAAGTGGCGAGTCTCTCGGGTGCACGTGATATGCCACGGGTTAAGCAATACGTGTTTTTCTTTTATTTCTTCATCGCGCTTTCGAAAATTTGCGCGGCGATAAAACGGATAACGGTATTCTCTTCTCCAGTAAATAATTAAACGCGATTTCGACGGTAAATCTATCGACGAAACTTACAAACGACTAAAATAAATGAGAAACAAGTTTTTCAATGCGGAAATAGAATTATTCGTTTTCTCGCGGAAACAATGAGAATTTTACTTGTTTCATCTAATCTTCGACCGGTTGCTTCACGTATTTCGCATGTAAATGTTTGGTGAGCGACGGAGTCGTCGTCGTCGCCATGTGCAGAATTTGCTCCAAGACGTCGTCTACCAGTCGGAATTCTCTCTTCAGCTGTAAAAAAAAACAAAATATTAATAAAAGAAAAATTATTTGAAAAAAATACAAATTCGAAATTTTTTAATTTTTTTTTTTTTTTTTTTTTTTTTTTTTTTTTCTTGACGTACCATCGTCACTGCTGGATCTTTGGTGCCTTCGGACATCCGGCAAATTGACGTACTGTGAAGCAGTATTTCTTCACCCGTTACGATACCCTCTTCAACAGTCGCGAGTCCAAAATTATGCGACAAGACGAGAGCGACTTTGTTTGTTTCTGGAATAATTTTCAAAAAACCAACTTCTCGATGCATAGGATTTTTTCTTTCGGGATGCCAGCTCTGCGCTTCGTAATTCAACATCGGCTGACCAATGGATGTAAACTTTATCTCGTCATGGTAAGCGAATTGCTTTGTCGTGGGAAATCCACCTTTGGCCGGCGTTTCTGTTCTCCATGTTCCCTCGAGCCATGAAAGCGATTTTATAGCGTTATGCATCGGCAAACGATTCATTTCTGTGAACAATCGTTGTGCACACGATTTTAGAAAAACATCGAAATTTCGTCAATTTCTTTTTTATTTTTGTTTTTTTTTCGCGATGTTTTAGAGAATTATGCAACGGCTAACGATTCATTTCTGTGAACAATTATTTCGCACACGTTTTTTTATCGTAATCAAAATATATATCGCGTTCGAGGCGATTTAGTTTCGCGTTCGAATCATTAATGAAAGCGAAAGGTACCGTCGTTATGTGTTATCACTGTCTATTCGTCTATCGAGTGGTGTGACTTTTTGAAGAATTAACCGGTAGTTCGACGTTCAAAACACTTTAGGCCCCGAGGACTTGTTTACACCCGTTAATCACGTTTATAATAAGTGGGGAGAATGCAGTGGGGTGTTCCATACCCCCTTCGAAGTACCAAAAACAACATCTTGCTGCCATCTTCCGAAGTAACCAGCATGGTCCCTGCCATCCTTAGCCAATGAGCGCTTCCCGCTTGGTCTTTATTATTGTTGTTATTTTTCCAACAATCCGTGTGATGTGTACTGCATAAGCGCCATGGCGACTTTACCGCCGCGCAAAAATCCAACACCCACAAGAATATCAAAGGAAAATTTAAGTCCGTTGGAAATATTGCTGCAGCTTGGATTCCCGAAAATCAGAGCGTAAGTATCGACACAACTATCGCATTTTCCCGATCACGAACACATCATTATCGTTGCTCGCCTTCCCGAGATCCCCGTGAAATCGCCATTGTAAACAAACAGCTGTCAAAAATCGTCTCGATGTCTACCGCCGTTCAAAAAAAAAACTCTTCAATCATTGAATTTTATTCCTCTTACAAACAAATAACTTGAATTATAACCGAAAACCCCCGATTAAAGATAAATAACCTCAATTACTTCATTTTTTCGTAAAAACTCGCGTTCTCACGATCTGACGCCTGTTTCGTCTCTATGCCGTTTTTTCTCCATAACACGTGAAAATAATCAACAGAGAAAAAGCATTAGCAGCAACAGGGCACCGTGGTGTTCAATTAGCGTCAGACTGGCTGCTCGCTCATGTCCGAGATCCCAGTCTCGATTTGGAGGAACCGAGAGAATATGTACTCTACGCTTGTCCCACCGGAGCTCTCGCCGAGAAACTCGATCAGTTTTGGGCTGAGAGTCGAGAGTTGGGATGGAACGGAGCTCACAATGTTATGCCACACATAACTCTCGTCTCCTTTTTTAAGGTATCAAAATCCTACCAATAAAAAAAAAAAAAAAAAAAATCGTACATTTTTTTTTTATTTCGTCAATTTTTTTTTTTTTTCGTAATCTGCTAATTAATTAGTGTAAAAGAATTTTTTTCTCGTTTCATAAATAAATAAATAAATTTTTATTATTATTATCACTATTACTGTTGTTCTTATTATCATTATTATTACGATTGTTATTATTGTTATTACTGATTTCAGGCGCCGGATAGATTGGCGGAACAAGTAGCCAACGCATTGGAGAGTGTATTGGATCAAAGGGAATGTCCCGAACGCATAGATCTCGAGGCTTACGTATCGCCGAATTTTATGGGTCTTTTCGTCGACGAGAAGCAAGCGGATTGGTTGAAATCAATAGCCGTTCGATACGTTAATAAATTGTCGAGTCTTACGATCGACGCGGAGGCGCACAAGAAATCGTTGCACCTAACATTGGCCTATCAATTCCCAAGCAGTTTGTTTCAACCTTTGCGTTCGATGGTCGAAAGATTGGGATTCGGAAGACCTACTCATTGGGAATTACGACTTTATTCTCGTGATTCCCGATTGCGCGAGTCGCACGTTCACAAAGTAACTCTCGCGCACGCACCGCGGGAACACGACGAACTCGAATTACGTCCGGACGATTATATTTATCTCGGAGAGGGTACGTGCAATGCTTCTATCGACGGTTGGGTAGAAGGAACATCGTGGCTCACCGGAACATCGGGATATCTGCCGCTGAATCACACGAATCGCACTGCCGAATCGGACTCCTGGACGCTACACGCGACCGTTAGATTAACAGAAATCGGACCGGAAACCGTTAACATGGAAATTCCGAGAACGAGAAAACCACCGGTACTATCCTCCACCGAGTCTCTCGATACCCCCGACGGCATCGCTACCGATGGCGAACCGGTACGCGTCTATTTCCCTTAAATCAAATTTACCGCTTTAATTTCCTTGAAAATTTATCAACTTTTTATTTTTTTTTATTTTTTTTTTTTTATCTTAATCATTAATTTCCTAAATTAATACACAAAATCTTTTTTTTTTCCACAGATCGAAGCCTCCGAAGCCCCGACGACCCCTTCGAGGCAAATTTTCATCTGCCGCCACGGCGAACGCGTTGATTTTACATTCGGCGCGTGGATACCTTACTGTTTCGAAGCAAACGGCAGTTATATACGTCGCGATCTCAATATGCCGAAACAAATACCGACGAGAAACATTCAGGACTTTCAAAACGATAGTCCGTTGACGACTCTCGGTGAGATACAAGCGAAATTACTCGGAGATGCGATGAAATCTTCGAGCGTAAAAATCGACGTCGCGTTTGCATCCCCGTCGCTGAGATGCGTACAAACGCTTTCCGAAATTCTTAAGGGTCTCGGATCCGATATACCGATCAAAGTCGAACCCGGATTGATCGAGTGGTTGGCGTGGTATCCAAATGGTTTACCGACGTGGATGAGTCCCCAGCAACTCATCGATGCCGGTTTCAACGTCGATCTGTTTTACGATCCTCTCGTTAAAGTCGACGGATTGCCCGCTCGCGAAAACGCCGCTCAGTATTACGAGCGAAGTTACGGTCTAATAAAACACTTAATCGATAATACTTTAGGAAATATATTAATCGTCGCGCACGCCGCTTCGCTCGCCGCGTGTACGAGACAATTAGTCGGCGGGAGGATACCACCCGCTGCCGAAGTTACGCGATTAGTTCAGAGAGTTCCGTATTTAGCGTGTTTAGCCGCCCGACAAGAATCGGACGGATGGCAACTTCATCCTCCGCCTTTTCCTCCCATTACTCACACCAGCAATAGTAGATTCGATTGGAAAATTCTTATATGAGATATCGGTAATACGACTATCGACAAAAGACTGCAACGATACAATGAACTTTTTTTTTTTTTTTTTTTTTTTTTTTTTTTTGAGAGATTTTTTGGTGAAAATATGGATATCGAATATGTTCCTTCCGCGAATATCGCGTCGTCCGATACGAAAAAAAATTTGAAATTTAATTTATTTTAATTAAATTTAAAAAAAAAAAAATTTTTAAATAAATTAAATTTTCTAATTTAAAATTTAATTTAAATAAATTAAATTTAGAAAAAAAAAAAATTTTATTAGGATACGAAGATAATTATGTATACGGGTGTTGGCATTCCATTTTTTCAATTATCTCGATGTATAACTTAAATCTTAGATATTTAGAAATTCTCGGAGAATCGATTTATTATTATTCGAATTTATTCAACGTCCATTCGTCTCTGTCTCCGAGTTTATATCATCGATAAGTACAAAATGGCCTCTGAGTGGTTTATAGGCCGATGTGCGACGAAACACGACGATACGCCGGGTAGCAGTATTAAGAATCGGAATCGAGATATCATAACTTTGGATGACGCGAAAGTTTGCGGTGTTTTTTTTAACGAAATAATAGATTTTTTTTTTTCTGATTTTTTTTTTAAGATTTAAGATGAAATAATTTTTTTTTCCATTCTGCATCATCGGAAAAGGCATTGGAATTATTTTTTCGCAATTCTGGGCGCGAAATGCTTTTAAATCATCCGAAATGCGTACCAACGAAAAATTCGCGTAAAAATACGAAAATTTTTTCGGTACACATTTCCGAAAATTTCGACAAATTTTCGCGCAAAGAATTCGAAAAAAAAAAAAAAAATTTCATCGAATTTTCAAGATCTCTGGAAATTTGTTTTTTTTTTTGCCGATAAGGAAAAGGAATTTTTTTGGGAAAAAAAAAATTAAGTTTCGCGAATAACTTCGTTGAATAAACATCGCTAACTTTCGCGTCATAAATTCGTCTTGAACTGTGTGTCGACCGTCAATTACCAATCGCATGAACCTTTTTAAATGTTTATGTAATTTTGAACGATAGTATCGCGAGTAAGAGAAACTTTTATCGAATTGTGTAACAGCGTTTCTTCCTTTAGGTCGCATATATGCCATCGGATATATTATTTAACGTTATAGAATTCGTTTTATTCGTCGTTAAGTTTAACCAAAGATTAATGAAATCATTGCATATCTCTGTAGGAATAATGTTTTTTTAATTTTTTTTTTTTTTTTTTTTTTTTTATTGCAAAGTCTTACGTAGACAAAAAAAAACGTTTCGTTGAACGGTAAAAATTTATATAAGAAATTACAATATACAATTTTATCTTTGATGCGAATGTACAAAAAAAAACGGATATTGTCCCATTTTACGATGTAACTAAAGTTCCCCGAAGAGAGAATTTGTTATTTATAATTGTTCGTTTTATTCTCAAATTTTACGAGACATTTTTATAGCTTTCATCAGATGTGACCGCCTTCCTTCAATTTCGATACCAAAGCATCGACATCGGGAAGAACGGATCCGGCCTGTCGAACGGGCGGTTCCTCGACCGATACAATTTCGATTCTCGCTGCCGTATCGACACCCAAATCCTTCGCGGAAACTTTTTTTATCGGTTTTTTTTTCGCTTTCATGATATTTGGAAGTGTCGCGTACCGCGGCTCGTTAAGACGCAAATCCGCGCTAAGAACGGCCGGAGTTTTTACCTTCACGACCTCCAATCCCCCGTCGACTTCTCGCGTTACCAGCAATCCGCCGTCTTGATGTTCGATCTGTAATTCATTTATTTATCATTATATTCGCGGCGAAGTCATTTTTTTTTACAAGAAATAACATAAATATTGTTTTTTCATTGAGTTTTTGTTTCCGTGAAAAAAAAAGATCGAAAATCGAATGTATGAAAAGATCGAAAAATTTTTATTCGATATCTTAAGAAGGTCTCTAATTGGTGGGATAAGTGTTCAGAAGGGATGTAGAGAGGCCAATTTTAATGGTTTTAATACTTAAAGAAATGTTTTAAGGGGATTTTCGTCAATTTTTAATTAACACTGTCGCCCCCACAAGTACCTTGCTGCAGAATGTACCCGCGGGCCAATCAAGCGTTCCCGCTATCATCTGCGCGGTCTGATTGCAGTCGTCATCGATAGCTTGTTTACCGACAATCACGAGATCCGCTTTTTCGTCTTGCGCGAGTTTGGCGAGAATCTTGGAAACGTGAATCGGCTGAAGTGTCTCGTACTCCGATCCCGAAATTTCGACGTGAATTCCGCGATCGGCCCCCATGGCGAGAGCTGTTCTCAGGGTTTCCTGTGCCTGTGCGGGTCCGCAACTAACGGCGACAACTTCTTGGGCGATTTTTTTTTCCTTCATTTTTACAGCCTCCTCGACGGCAATTTCGTCGAATGGATTCATCGAGTGTTTGACCCCTTCGGTGACGACACCGCTTTTGTCGGGTTTGACGCGAATCTTATTGAGATAAAGTTAAAAATATTTGTTTTCGTATATATGTGAAGAAAATTAAGGAATCTTAGAAGGTTCTGAAAGGGGAGAGAAAGAAAAACGTGTACAGTACCTTAACCGCATAATCGATTACTCTCTTTACACCCACGAGCACACGAGCCATTATCGAATCGCTCTTCGAACAGTCGAACGAATACAATTAATATGTCGATCGGCACGAGCAACGAGTGCTACTGGCCTTTGCTAATTTTTCGGGATCAAGAGTCCAATCCTCGATAAGCCTTGCGACCGAGGAGTGGGGGCTCACGTTGTTACATCACGAGCAGCGAGATAAAACGAACGCGACTTGTTTTATTGATACTTGTTACTTATATTACTATATGCGCCAATCTTTCCAACATCCATGTTCCGAATGATCGCGTTCTTCTGTCGACACAATAATCAATCGTTCGAAAACATATCGGAGCGTCGAAAAAAAAAAAAGAATCCCATCTCGTTACTACAATTCGAACGATAGACCATTGTCGCTTGGACAAGTATTCGTAGATTGAATTTTCAACTAAATTTTTTTACCGATGGTTTAATTAATCGAAAAAAATTATTTATTCTCAAGAAAATTAAATTTTTGGAAATTAGTAATAATAATCGATAATTGTTCATTTCGGAGTAAAAAAAATTGTTCATAAATTTGACACTAGACGATTTACAGCGCTTGCGTAGGGTACACGCCTCGGAAAGTTGTCCGCAGGGTTCGCAGTCCGCGCCGAGTGACGTGGCTCGAATGACGGCTGCACAAGTAGTCTGTCGCCGTTCAGTGTGATAAACGTATTGTTTGCGACATCGTGAAAAAAAACTAAGATGAAGTAAATTGTGAACGAAGAATTTTGCAGCAACTGACTCGCTCGCGATCGCGAGAATATTCGCGTCGTTGGATTAATCGAATTGTCGGTAAGCGTTTCGTAGTTAACCTCGGCATTTTAGCCACAGTGACACGCTGCTATTAACTCTCTCTTGGACACGTCCAGCCACGCGTAACTCGCGATTTCTGATATTTGACGTGTTTTATTGATATTCCCAATAGTTTTTTGATATCGTCGATGTTTTTTTTGTATTCCCGATGTTTTTTCGATATTCCCGATGGTTTTTTGATATTTCCGATGTTTTTTTTATATTACCGATGGTTTTTTGATATTCCCGATATTTTTTTTATATTTCCGATGTTTTTTTGTATGCGCAAGTGCTAAAAAAAAAAAATACTCCGTTTTTCAGCATCATGACAACCTACGAGGATTTCATTCAGCAGAACGAGGATCGCGACGGCATTCGTTTCACATGGAATGTATGGCCATCGTCAAGAATCGAAGCGACCAGATTAGTCGTACTTCTCGGTGCGTTGTATCAACCCATCAAGGAGCGCCTCGATCTTCCGCCGATTCAGTATGATCCGGTTCCTTGCACCAGATCTACCTGCAGAGCAATTTTGAATCCTCTTTGCCAGGTGGACTACAGAGCAAAACTATGGGTCTGCAATTTCTGTTTCCAGAGAAATCCGGTGAGAATAAAAAATCTTGAAAACTACGAAAATCAAACGCATTACGAAAAACTTTGAAATAAAAAAAAATAAAAATCTATTAAATTATCTATAAATTTTTTTCACAGTTTCCTCCTCAGTATGCCGCGATTTCGGAACAGCATCAGCCCGCGGAATTGATACCGTCGTTTTCGACGATCGAATACATTATCATGGTAATTAATTTCACGAAATTACGCGAATTACGGGAGTCCGAAAAATTCGGACGAAAATTACGAAAAAAAAGAAATCTTTCGCTCCGCGAAATTTTTCGAATCGTCAAAATAAAAACATCGCTGCGAACGAAAAATCGCCTGATAATAGGGTTTCGATGTTTTTTACATAAAAAAAAGGAAAATCGCTTTTATATATTTCGATTAAACGGCCGTTAAAACGATTTTATTTTCTGTATTTCTCAGCGAGCGCAATGTTTGCCGCCGATATTCCTGTTGGTCGTCGATACTTGTATGGATGAAGAGGAATTAGGAGCTCTGAAGGATTCTCTTCAAATGTCCCTCTCGCTGTTACCGCCGAGCGCGCTGATCGGTTTAATAACTTTCGGAAAAATGGTACAAGTTCACGAATTAGGATGCGAAGGATGCAGTAAAAGTTACGTTTTTCGGGGAACGAAGGATCTTCAACCGAAACAAGTTCAGGATATGCTTGGCATCGGCAGACCATCTCCGGGACAAAATCCCAATCAACAGAGAGGTCCCACCGGTCAACCTCTTCCCCCGGCGAATAGATTTTTGCAACCTGTTCACAAATGCGACATGAGTCTTACCGATTTATTGGGAGAATTGCAACGCGATCCTTGGCCCGTGAGCCCTGGAAAAAGACCTCTCAGATCTACCGGCGTTGCTCTTGCCGTCGCTACCGGCCTTTTGGAAGCCAGTTATGCCAATACGGGAGCGAGGTACGTTTTTTTTTTCGATTTTTTTCATATGAAAACGAAATTTCGAGGTTTTCGATTTTTCAAAATTTTTTTTCTAATTATTACAATTTTTTTTCTAATTATTAGAATTTTTTTTCTAATTATTAGAATTTTTTTTCTAATTATTAGAATTTTTTTTCTAATTATTAGAATTTTTTGTCTAATCATTAGAATTTTTTTCCAATCATTAGAATTTTTTTTCTAATTACTAGAATTTTTTTTCGAATGACTAAAATTTTTCTCGATTTTTTTTTTCGTCGCGCTATTTCTCGTATTAAACCGGATTTCCTTTTTTCAGAGTAATGTTGTTCGTCGGTGGGCCGTGTTCTCAGGGTCCCGGTCAGGTGGTAACGGACGATCTTCGTCAGCCGATAAGATCTCATCACGACATTCACAAAGACAACGCGAAGCACATGAAAAAAGCGACGAAGCACTACGACGGTTTAGCCGCACGTGCCGCCGCGAACGGTCACATAATCGATATCTATTCCTGCGCTCTCGATCAGACCGGTCTTTTGGAAATGCGTCAATGCTGCAATTCCACAGGCGGTCACATGGTTATGGGAGATTCTTTCAATTCCTCGCTATTCAAACAAACATTTCAGCGCGTATTTACGAAGGATTCAAAAAGGGATCTAAAAATGGCTTTCAACGCGACGCTGGAGGTGAAAACTTCGCGAGAAATCAAAGTTTCCGGAGCGATAGGTCCGTGCGTATCGCTCGGCGTTAAAGGCGCCAGCGTCGGCGAACAGGAAGTGGGACTCGGCGGTACGTGCCAATGGAAGTTTTGCTCGCTAACGCCGTCGACCACTACGGCGTTATTCTTCGAAGTCGTAAATCAGCACGCGGCTCCCATTCCTCAAGGAGGCAGAGGCTGCATACAGTTCATCACGCAATATCAGCACAGTAGCGGTCAGCGAAGAATTCGCGTAACTACTATCGCAAGAAAGTAAGAAAAAAAAAATCTGTAATCCTATCGCGAAAAATTCGATATATCGAAGTCTCGAAAAATTCGATTAATTTTTTTTTTTTTTTTTTTTTTTTTTTTTTTAGTTGGGCAGATGCTTCGTCGTCGTTGCACCACATAAGCGCCGGTTTCGATCAGGAAGCTGCAGCAGTTTTGATGTCGAGATTAGCGGTTTTCAGAGCCGAAAGCGACGACGGACCGGATGTACTTCGATGGGTCGACAGAATGCTTATTCGATTGGTAAGCATTGAATTACGAAAAAAATTTAATTTATTTTATCAATAAATTCAATTTAGCAAATAAATAATTATATTAATATTAATTAAAAAAAATAATATATATATTGAAGTAATAATAATGTTATTGACTCGCTTTTCATTTTTTTTTTTTTTTTTTCGTAATTTAATTTTATTATAAAAATATATTTTTGAAAAACGAGATTTTCGATGATAATTTTTTTTTTTTTTTTTTTTTTTTTTTAGTGTCAAAAGTTCGGCGAATACGCGAAGGACGATCCCAATAGCTTCAGACTTGCGGAGAACTTTTCGCTATATCCGCAGTTTATGTATCATCTCAGGAGATCACAATTTCTTCAAGTATTCAATAACTCACCGGACGAGACGAGTTTTTACAGGTAAATGCGATTTTCGGTAGCGAATTTGGATTTTATCTGTTAATTAATTTCATAGTTCCCGAGTGACGAATAATTGTTATGAATTATCGTCGTTATTATTCGGTTATTTATCGATTTTAAATCGTTTCAGACACATGCTGATGCGAGAGGATCTCACCAATTCGTTGATTATGGTGCAACCGATTCTCTACAGCTACGGATTCGGCGGACCGCCTGAACCCGTATTACTCGACACGTCGTCCATAAAACCCGATAGAATTCTTCTCATGGATACTTTCTTCCAAATTCTCATATTTCACGGAGAGGTGAATTACAAATTCGGAAAAAAAAAATCCGAATCCTTACGATCTTCGAAAATAACATTTTTTTTTTTTTTTTTTGCAAAAATTACTTATCGATCAATAATACAATTCGTGTTTCACGAAATAATAGTTCTCGTAAAAAAAAATTTCAAAACTTTCCGAATTTTACGTGAATATCGCGAATTTTAGAATTTCGATTTTTTTTTTTTCCGAAACTTACTTTTGGGGGAAAAAATATGTAAAAAATCATCGAAATTTATTTTTTTCCCGGTAATTTTGAGATAAAAAATATTGTTACGCGATAAACAAAAATTCGGAAAAATTTCGATAAATTCGCGATAAATAGAAATTCGTATAATTTTTTTTTTTTTTTTTTAAGGATATTATGGTTACGAATCCACGAGTTATAATGCGTTTTACGAATTTCAGACTATCGCTCAGTGGCGACAGCTTAAATATCAGGATCTACCGGAATACGAGAACTTCCGTCAGTTGTTAGCCGCGCCGGTCGACGATGCCGCGGAAATTTTGGGCGGACGATTCCCGGCGCCGCGATACATTGATACCGAACAGGGCGGTTCCCAGGCGCGATTCCTATTAAGCAAAGTGAATCCCAGTCAGACGCACAACAATATGTACGCCTATGGAGCGGTAAGTTTGCGCGAATTTTATCGAAAATTTTGTTCATTTTACTACTTAACTTTCATTTTTTACTCGATTCTCGATTTCGTATCGAGAAAAAAAAAACAATTCGTCTGTTATTTATGTTTCACATGCATGTGATTCAACGACATGCGTAACTAATGATTTTTTATTTCATTACGATCCCGTGAACCAGGGGACGCCGTTGCCCAACGGGGTGTGTTTTTTTTTTTTTGTATTTTGGACTTTTTTTTTTTCGTTTTTTTTTTCAATTTTTTTTTTTTTTTTTTTTTCTTATCGATATATTCGATACTTTTTTTTACTATTTTTTCACTCTTTATCTCAATGGGAAAATTTTGTTACAATTAACTATCACATTCGTCGCTTATTAACCAATTTTTTTTTTAACTAATGTTTCACCACTTTTTTTTTTTTAATAATATAATTTACTCAATCATCGGCAATTGTCTAATTTTTTTTTGGGGAATTGGTTCGGCATTATGGATTATTCGATTTTTTTTTTTTTTTTTTAAATTATTGGTTTTTGATTTTTTTTTTTTTTTAATTATACGATTTTTTTTCCGACTAATTATTCGAAACCTTCGAATATTCGCACACAACTTATAATCAGATTTTCATTTTTTCTAATATTTTTATATCAATGCAATGTATATATCTTCCGGGAAATATATCATTTTTTTTTTTTTTTTTTTTTTTTTTTTGATAATTTGGTTCGGTGTTACTACGGGGCTTTCGTGGTTTCGCTTCGGGAATAATTTTTTTTTCATGATTGCCAATATTAATTTTATTTTGTTCTTTTTTTTTTTATCATTTAGGAGAGCGGAGCACCGGTTTTGACGGACGACGTCAGCCTTCAAGTATTTATGGAACACCTAAAGAAATTGGCTGTGTCGTCGACAGCGTAAACCCATAAAATTAATCTAATGGACGTTCGTAGCCAATACTTCGTTGTGCTTTTATATGTTACGGAGATTCTATTGTATAAAATTAGGAAACATGTCGAGTGTCTGCATTAATTGTTGCCGCGAGAGATAAAATTGCGGCAAACTTTCCAATAGGTCAACGAAAAAAAAAAAAAAAAAAAAAAAAAAAAAAAAAAAAAAAAACTGATTATTCCGTTTAAGATAAAGAAACAAAAAATAATGCATATTTTACATCTAACATTGTGGACACAAGTGAATTGTGGTGAATAAAATCAATTCGTATAGTCCAATTTTTGTTTTGTTTTGATGTTTTTTTTGCGATTTTTTTTTTTTACTCTTAAATCTTTTATACAGTATACAATACGATATCTCTACGCATCGTGAAACATATCATTCATCTTCGCGATAATCAATGTTCATTATGCAAACGGGATATACATCGAGGAACAACCGAAGTACGAGAAAAACCTTTCAATTCGGAACGACTATATTTATCTCAACGTTTTTTTTTTTTTTTTTTTCAGAAAATTAGACCAGCAACTCGACTTGGCGCACCTGCCGCGCTGTAAAAAGTGTTTATTTGCGATTAACGAATGTATAGTTGGAAATGGCAAAATAAATTATTATTTTTCATCGAAAAAAAAAAAAAAAAAAAAAAAATTAACAAATAATTTAATTATTAATACTTTTTTTTTTTTTTTAAATCGCTATTTTCAATTATACGTTCGTGAAATTCGAATAAATTTTTTTTCTCAGCGCGTATTACGCGTCGAGTGTGTTATTGTTGCTTATATTTTCAGCGGTAATTGAGCGCACGGTTTACCGATTAATCATAAAAACTAACAGAGGAACAGAATTTCACAAGAGAAAAAGTTTAAACCGATGATATTGAAAAAAATACGAAGCCGAACTGAAAAAAACATAACTAAAACACACTATTTACAATAAATTCACGAAAAAAAAAAAAAAAAAAAACTTGAATGCCGAAAAATAAAAATGCGCTTCAAGAAATCTTCGCGATTATCTTACCATCTCTTACAACGAATTTTGTGCATTTTTTTTTACAAAAGTGCAATTTTTAACTGAGAAATCTTATGGACATCTTTTGCTCGACGTCAGTTCTCTCCAAAACTTTGCAGAATTCGTCGAACGATATCATTCCGTCGCCGTTCTCGTCGGCTTCTACTATCGTCCTTTCCACAATGCTGCTGAGCTGTTCCTCGCTACGGAAATACGATATAAGTTGCGAATTTAAAAAAAAAGGTAATAATTTCGGATACACGTTCGGTGGTACAGAGATGTGCATTAAATTTTTTTTCTAAATGATTTTCTCGTATTTTTAAATAATTTTCACGCAATTCCAATGTAAATCTCGAAAAACAAAAAATATTCCGTGAAAAAAACTTCGCGACGAAAACAATATTTTCGGAGCGCAAAAAAGTCGAAAATTCTTAATTAAAAGCATAAAACCATTTTAATTGAATTAAAATTGAAAAAAATTGAACTAATTAAGTATAATGATGAATATAAAATAAATTTGCATATTATTTACTCATTTGTAAAAAATTGAATTTTTTTCCATAAAAAACGTTTATTATGGAAATTTACCTTATGTTAGCGCCAACCATCATATGAAGAATCGCCAAGAGTTCGTCTTTGGAAATAAGATCGTCGTTATCCAAATCATACATTTTGAAAGCGACTGCAACAAAAATACGCGTTATAAAAAAAATTCTATAAAAAAAAAATATATATGTGCGTTACTTACAGCGCAGTTTCTCCTGTCGGGAATTCAATCTGTTGGGACTATTTTTTTTGATCGGTCTGAATAGCGCCAAAACCTGCATAAATTGCAAAAAATTGACTCTGTCATTGCCACTTTCGTCGAAGAAAGCATTGACGATCCTTTCGCCAAGAGGATTGATAGCGAGTTCCGGAATTCTCAAAAAATCCTCTCGACTCAATGTTCCGCAATCGCCGCGATCCAAACTCGTAAATCGACTGTAGAGCCTTTCGATTTGATTTGGTGTAACTGCGGTAAGATAATTAACATGGAATGGCCAACCAATGAAACGAGATATTGTTGTAATTTAATGAATTATCGTCTTTGATCGCGCGACAAATGCGCTCGACGAACGGCGATATTTCGATGAAATTCGTTGCGGATAAATAAGCCCGTGCGATGTACAGGTAAAAATAATAAACGAGGAAAAAACTTACATCCCGTGGCCTCCTGTATTTGTGCAATTTCCTCCTCGCGCAAGAGTAGGCTTGATTTGTTCCCCATTGTATTGTCGTTGAGTCGTCGCGACGCAATTAATTGATTTGCACTGGCAGCGATGGATAATCGTCGTCTCCAATTTGTTATCGAGTCATTCGCACCACATAGTAATCGCGGATACACGGGTCAAAGTACGTGCGTAACTGAGGTTTGACAGGGGATAGGTTAGATGACCGATACGCAATGATTCCAGCCATCGTTATTCACGTACCGAAAGCTGCCGAGTATTTCCGAACGGCAGCGTGTTATTCATTTCCCACTTTTCGTCAATCCCGAATGAGCGAATGTTTGAGTCCGCGTGGTTGGGCCTGTCGGGGGCGCGGGGGTAGCATTATCCCGTTAATGTATCCAATATGTTATGTTTTATTAATTAACTAGTCTGTTAATTAAACAATCGTAAAAAAAACTATAAATCCTCGATAAAACGAGACGTCGATCGTTAAATCCTTTCATGTAGTCATCTTCGCGTCGCGCGGAGTTTTATTTTTGTTTCGACGGCATACTGTACCGGTGTATGCAGTCTTCACGCACCCGTTCTTCACGCTCGTCTGCTCCGGTTGTTTGATCAATAATAAACGCAAATCCTAACTAAATCTATAATAGTATAATGTTTCAAACGATATCTAGAATAAGGGTGTTCGACAAGCCATTTCGTACAGTACTGTCGAGTCATTTGTGTAAAAAAAATCTCAATTGTCAAGCCAAAGTTTTGTTGAATAACGCGTGTCGAGGTTATGCCGAACATCGTTCCATGAGATATTACAACAATTGTCACTGTAAACAGTGTCATAGAACAAGCAGAACATTCAGTTCACAGATTAATACGACCGACGCGTCCGAACAGTAAGAAACCATTTCTAACAGTTTTTTCCAGCGATTATTTTTTTCCCAGTGGCTGTCGTGCGATTTGCGCGTAAAAAAAAATTTACAAATAAGCGACAAAAGAAAACATTTTTTTATAATAATCATAATAAGTACGAAAAAATCGAAACGTCTCTTCGACGAAATTTTAAGAACCGCTCTTTGATGACAAAAAATTAATTTTCTGATAGCAGTGCGTCAAGTTTTAAGCGAAGAAAAATTTGAAAACATATATACAGTAAGTATAAATCAATGTTGATTAGAATTATCGACTTAAATTTATTGTAGTGAACTCGATCCCCGGCAATTTGAGAAAATATCGGATGACACATTGGATTCACTGACAGAGTATTTCGACGAGTTAATGGAAAAGGCGGAACATCTGCAAGACGCCGACGTTTCTTATGGAGTAAGTTACGCTGTTTTAAAGGAATGAAGCAAAATTAATTTACTTATTAACCAAAAAATCGTTTTTATTCGTGTAAAATTGTGAAAAAAAAAAAAAAAAAAAAAAAAAATTTTTCAGGACGGAGTATTGACGGTAAAACTCGGCGACAATTTTGGAACGTATGTGATAAATCGTCAAACGCCGAATAAACAGATTTGGCTTTCATCGCCGACATCGGGACCCAAGAGATACGACTTTATCGCCGGTAAATGGATCTATAGACACGACGGTAAAACGTTGCATCAGCTTCTGGACGACGAATTACCGACTGTAGTTAAGGGACAAACGTCGTTTAGCGAATGTTCGTACGGCGGTGGAAAAAATTCGATAAATTCTTAAAAATGATTGTTATAATAATTTCGTTGAATCTTCAAACGCATATATTAGTTCGCTAATTTTGTTTTAATTCCGAATTAATTTGGGATATCAATGATCTGTACGTAAATATCGAATAAACTTGTGAAGATACAAAACCGTTTATTTTATATTATTTTATTCTCATTATCAATATTAATTTAAAATCTTATTATTTAATGTCCAATTTTGCTGCTAATTTATTTTCTTATCGGAATAAAAATTAAAAAAAAATAAAAAAATTCATTTGATAAAATCGATGAATTTCCGTATTTTTTCGAAATTTCGATACAATGATTATTTTTTGCTCTTCGACAGTTTTTCGCGATCCGAATCATCATGGAGATTATGGAGGATGGAAATCTTGTGGATCGCGTCAGAATTTTGCTGCAACGAGATATGCAATATTATCAGGTAAAAGGAGTGAAAAGCTTTTTTATCGCGCAAAAGGATTCGTTTTATTCAGCTTTTCTAGTTCGGTAATTTTTCCCGAGTTATCTTTGCACAGTGGATATAGAATACACAGCTAAAGTAGTAACCGATTAAGCATTTCGTTTTGTAAGTAAAATTGCGAATCAGACTCGCGATTTACGTGAAAAAAAAAATCATTCGCGATAATCTTGAACTCCGAGCGATAATTTTTTTTATAGCCGACTTAAGATATCTTTACTCTGCGATATTAATATCGGCAAACAGTAATAACGATTCGTATTCAATGAGAAAATATTAGAAAATTGTAAAAATTGAAAAATCATTTTTTCAATGTCTCGCGAGACGACGAAAAAAAGTCACTGAAACCCAATTAAACAAATTCTCTCAGAAATAAAGAAAAAAAAAATGTTTAATTTTTGTTTCGCTGAAATTGAATATAATTAAATAATTATAATATTAATATTAATGATTATTAATTATTTTTTTTAGTAGTCGAATTTTTTTTTTTTTTTTTTTTTCAACATTTCCGTAATGATTTTCCCAAATTCCGCAACACGAATCTCTTTTATAGAAAAGTACAATAAAAATCTTAAAAAATCTGTAATCACGATGCGTTAATTATACGATATATTTGAAAAGGCAATGCAAACAGTTTTGCGGGAAACCGTATGCGTGAGAGTCAGCGGTGGAAAACTCGATTTTCCTCGTCACGCATCCTTCGCAGCGATTAAAATAGTCACGTGGTGGGAAGCCGAATTTTGCGCGGCGTTTAGACGTCCATCCGGTTTGAGTACATCGAATGCGAGCGAAAGTCCGAGCGAAGGGGACGAGGATAATGCTATAAAGACGACTCCTCCTTCGGAATTTATTATGTTAGTCGTCGACACCTCTGAACAATTGTTAGGTAAGGAAAAGAACACTAAAAAAGGATCCACGGGACGTTCTAAGGAAAGGAAAAATAATCTTCAAGGATTACTAAGGATCGTTCTGAATGATTTTAGAACATTTACACACGTTAATCCAAGAATCGTTGGATCACGCGGACCTCACTGTCCTCACCGCGACTCTCGGCGCAGCGGCTTTAATCCGAAATTGTCTCTGGTGCTATAATCAACAATCGAAGGATAAAATCCCCGAGCAATCGAGGTATCGAGAAAACATTATTAATCCGATGAAAACCACAATTTTTATTTTTTTTTTTTATTTTTTTTATAATAAAATACACTAAAAAAAAAAATGCAAAAAAACATCGAAAAAAATCAGCGGAAATAACTATTTTGCATTTTTTTTTTTTTTACGCCAAATCGAGTTATTGAAGTCAATTTTTTGTTTAATCATTTAAAAAAAAATTCCCTTAGAAAAAAAAATTGGATTTCTACTCCATTTTTAAATATTTTGATTCGATGATTTTTTTTACATCGCCGAAACTTCATTACGAGTAAAAAAATCGCATGAGATTAGTGATACGATGTTTTTCGGAGCAAAAAAAAAAAATTTAAACGCTTTTTTGCGCGAAAATTGCGAAAATACCTTTTCGTCGTTTTTTCTCATTGAAATCCTAAAATTATTTATTTCGATTGCATATATTCGACTAAAATCCAAAAATCCTCGATAGCGTGAAACTTTTCGAATGCTACAAATCTTACGATGAAATGGCGGAAGCGGTGGCGGAGAGATTGTTGGATTTGCACTGCAGATTAATATCTCTCTATATACTGAACGAAGCCGATTCTCTCAGTTGGCAAAAGAACAAATCTTTTTTCGAGAAGGAACGGTGTTCCTTTACGATACAAATGTGGTGGCTGTATATGCAGGGTGAGTAATAAACTTCCGGGAATCCCCGGCGATTATAGTTAACGCGTTGCGTAGCGCGGCAACGAAAGGATCTTTTTTTTTCTTCTGACGATCGTTATCCGCACATTTATCCCTCTCAGCGTGTGCCGTATGTACACCGACCTTTGATCCAAATGTTTTTAGGGACTAAAGCCGATTTATGGAACACCGTGTCACCGAAAATGGCTCAGCGAGTTTTTGCCGGAATGCTGAACGAGTCGCTATCAATCATCGCTACTCGTTTCATTCACGTAAGAGCGCCGCACAGCAAGTCAGACGCCGGAAAAGCCAATTTTTTTTTTGTTTGAAAATTGACTTAACCGCGATGCGTCGTTTGGTCGTTTTTCCGTACCAATCTCCGGCGACTTTCCTTCAATCCAACGACTTTCGTATTCCCGGTAACCGGAAAAAAAAAAAAAAAAAAAAAATTCAACATAAACTGATTTAAAAAAACTGTACGGAAATATTGTTATGTAAAAAAAAAACTATAGAAAATATAACTCATTGGGTAACAATAATCATCGAAAACAATAATAACTCAATAATCTAATAATTTAACAATTTAATAATTTAACAATTTAATAATTTAATAATTTAATAATTTAATAATTTAATAATTTAATAATTTAATAATTTAATAATTTAATAATTTAATAATTTAATAATTTAATAATTTAATAATTTAATAATTTAATAATTTAATAATTTAATAATTTAATAATTTAATAATTTAATAATTTAATAATTTAATAATTTAATAATTTAACAATTTAACAATTTAATAATTTAACAATTTAACAATTTAACAATTTAACAACTTAATAATTTAACAATTTAATAACTTAATAATTTAACAATTTAATAATTTAATAATTTAATAATTTAATAATTTAATAATTTAATAATTTAACAATTTAACAATTTAACAATTTAACAATTTAATAATTAAAAAATTTAATAATTTAATAATTTAATAATTTACCAATTTATTAACTTAATATTTTACGGCACCTTATGCCAAAAACAAAATATCCAAAATTCCAGGGTCGTCCGAGTTTAGCGCGATCGGAGCAATTTTGGGCGGATGCCTTCAACGTCTTGTGCTGTTCTGCATATCTGGCACTGTCGGCATGTCTCGACGCTGACGAGTTGATTGGATTACGAACGACGAAGTTATCGGTCGTTATGAGGGATATTCACGCTAAATGCGGCGAATTACTCGTTTGTCTATTGCTTCGGGGAACACCGCTTCGTGTGCTCTATCAGGTTCTCCGCGATGTTATTTTCACATTGAGAATTTCGATTTTAACATTTCGGATTCGATAAGATTAGTTAATTAATCCCTTTGTAAGAATTAATAATATCGTAGGCGTGTCGCAGCGGATTGGAAAATATGACGATTTTGCAACAACGTAACGGACCCGCGCCGTGGCTTTTGATATGCGCGCCGAAGCTCTTCGGCGCCTCGTTGTCCTCCGCGAACTGCAGAAATCCCTCATTAACGCTGAAAGCTCAACTTATTCTCGAAGTTAATGTCCTCAGATCGCAGCCACAACCCAATTGGACGCAATTGTTGAAAGTAAACGATAATCTTATTCTCCGATTGACGAAACGACGAAGAGAGATACTGAAAAAAATTATTTATTGCGAAAATCCATTTTTTTCAGTGGGAAAACCAATTATCATTCGGAAAAACCAATTATTAGTATAATAATAACACATTTTCGTAATAACTAATAATTCGTTCGGAAAATAAAAAATTATTTACGTGAACGTCGAATAACATCGGAAAAACTGCTTTAAAAAAAAAAAAAAAAAAAAAAAAAAAAAAAAGTTTTCGAAATTAATAATTTTTTTCAACGAAAAAAAAAAAAAAAAAAAAAAAAAAAAATGGATAAATAATTTTTATATATCGCAGGTATTTTCAATGAACGATTGCGCTGTGGCGAGAATGTTGCTAAGTACATTGGTACGTCGATGCATCGGTTACACGGAAAATGCAAATTCAAAGAGTAATTCAATATCAACGAACGAAACTGAGGGTTGCGGAGGATTTTTATGCACAGGTTCTTCGTGCGATAAATCGGATAGCAACAGTTCCGCTAGTTTTCCATTATCGATATATCTCTACAGCATCGCGTATATATCAGTTAATACCTTTATGGATTCGTTGCACGTCATCATACCGGCTATTAAACAGGACGCAAATTGGTCCAATTATCTCGATAGACAGCAGGTAATCGCGGCACGAAATTTCGACTATCTATCGGTTCCATTGGACACAGTATAATAATTGTTCCCTCAATTTTTTAATCGAAAGAAATTAATTTATCCGCGCGCCGCGTGGGTTTTCACGCGATGTATTTTTTTTTTTTTTTTTTTTATCGAGTAACACATCGTTTCTATATTACGACCTTTCGGCAGATAAAAAAAATAGATAACGCCGTTAGAAAAGCTCTCGCAGCTTTTATCAGTGTCGGAAGCTCTCGATTATTTTTCTAGGTATGGAATCAATCGCGACCGCCGTGGCTAAACGCCCTTTTATCGCCTCTCCGGTCCATGATAATGCCTATCGTCGAAACCCTTCTCGACGCTGTTAAGGTAAAAATATTTCGCGCTAACGATCGGTTTAAACAGTTCTTGCGACACAGTCAGTCAAAAAAGTTACTATTTTTCGAAGAAAAAAAAAAAAAAAAAGATTTCAATAAATTTTTGAAAAATTATAATTAATTTATTAATTAAAAAAAAAAAAAATTTTGAAAATTTTTTTTTTTTTTTTTTTTTTATAAATATATTTGTAGATTTTTTTAAAAATTCGGGATTACGTTATTTCAGCCAATTTTTCCGTTTAAAATTTTTTTCAAAAGTCTCTATAGACGATAAACTGAACTGCACATCGCGAGGACTGTATTAGCAGTTCTTTGAATGACTTAAAAATTGATTCGGTACAACGAATCATTTATTAGACGGATGCGAGTATTTATCAAGCGATGTCACTGACGTTGGCGTGTCTAACGGAACTCTACGTTTGCGCGCCCCTCGGAATTCTCCGCGCGGGTTTAGCGATGAACGACAATCTGCCGGCGCACTGTCATCCGATCGGCGGTTCGGTTATTCTACAATTTTTCTGCGCGTCATTATACTCTGCACTTTTGGAAATTTCGAATTTCGGTGATATTAACGTCGAGAAATCGCAAACGGAAAGTGCTGCGCGCGATTCTCGACAAAATCTTAACGAAATTACTTCGGAACAAAGTTCGTTCGATCCGCGAAACAGATCGGCGGCGGCGACTGCTCTCGCTGAGGCGCTCTGCAGCATCGATGAGGATAACAAACATACCGATCAAATCGATTCTCTGCTGACGCTTATCGAAAACTGGTAGATAACACATCGATAATGAAAATAATTTTTTTTAAATTACGAGTTGAAAAAAAAAAAAAAAATTACATCGGAAGAATTAAAATTTACGAAAAAAAAATGTGCCGTATCGATTAATTATTGATTTTCCGACGCGAATTATTGATTTTTCCGACTCGTAATTTTTTTCTCAATTTTTTTTTTTTTTTTTTTTTTCAAATTATCGTTTTTTTTTTTTATGTTATTCCGAATGAAAATCTCGTTACTCTCGATGCTGAATTTCAGGATAAAATCGCACGATTCCAATGAACACGAAACGGAATTGGAAACGACTTACGCATTCATCGAAACTTATACCGATCAACTTTTGTTCACTAGCGTCGGTCGACGATCCCTTAAGGTACGCGACGTTCCACTGTGTGTCTCGTAGTATTTCGAGGAAAATTACCGATTTAATTACCGAACGATTGTTGGATTAAAATAAAATCGAACGAAATTATCAAATATTATTATTATTTTTCAATTATATTTATTAATTAATAATAAAAAAAAACATAATATTTGAAAACTGTGTTCGTTTTTATTATTATAGTATATTTTTTTATTTTAATAATCAAAAAAAAATTAATTAATTTTTTTTTTTGCAATAATAATAATAATTATTATTACTCCGTTTTTTTTTCTTCAAATTTTGTAGATAGCACACGATTATCTAATCCGCGCCTCCGATTGGGTCTTAAAAAATTTGGAAGAGGAGAGAAGAAATAACGAGGATTTCGGTGAAACGAGTGAAGTTTTTGTGGCTTCGAAACCGCTTCCCTATATAATGTTTCACATCGAAGAAGCGGCCTTCGATCAGGTGAACGAAAAAAAAAAAAAAAAAAAAAAAAAAAAGTCACATATTTCGCACGAATTCCGAAGTATATTTAGGAAATCGCGCGAAATTTTTCGAAAATTTTTGTGGTTTTTTTCAGTTTTTGATAAATTTCAACGAAGCCGATTGGCAGACAATTCTGAAAACACCGCTTTCGGGAACTGTGGATCGCGCGCGCGCGCAGATACTTCTCCGTCCGGAATTCAAGAATCTCGAAAATCTTACGTTGGATCAGAAGGAAGTTGCGAAATCCATGAAGCAATTGGCTTCCGTCGGACGTTCCGCGCGGTTTCGTTAGAGAGGAGAGGAAAATATTGGTTATTAATAATTCATAAATATATATATATATATATTGATAAATACGCAGAATCGCAATATTTGGCACATTTATTGAGTAAAACAATAATTATAATGACAATTTCATCGCGTTAATGACCATTTTTTTCATCATTAGGAATAATATCATCGAGAAATATAGTTGAGAATAATAAGCGGCTTAACGAAAATTTTTTTTTTTTACGAATCAAAATACACGACGCGACACACCCAACAGAGTTGTTTCATATTTTTTACCGTTTTTTTTGTTATTTTCTATGGAATCTCAAGTGAATTTTTTGTTTTTCGCTTTTTGCATTACGAAATTGCGGAAGCTGAAGGAAACTGAGAGATTGCCGAGCGACGAAGCGACGCGACCTTTCAAATTTTTTTTTTTTTTTTTTTTTTTTTTTTTTAAGGTGATCCATTACCTATACTATTCGGAAAGAAGAAACTCTTAGGCCACTTGCCTCGCGGGGTAAATATTGCGCTCTATACGATTCTATTGTTTTAAAGTGAATTACTTTTTTTTTTTTTTTTTTTTTTTTTTTTTTTTTTTCGTATTACAGAAGGGATGGCGACAAGAGAGTCGAAATTGTGAGAAATACGGGTTCTCGTCTCGCTGGGCGACACACATTTTTTTTTTTTTTTTTTTTTTTTTTTTTTTTTTTTTAAGATTGCAAACGTTTTTGTCGCTTTTTCGTTCGTTTAACACATTTAAATCGGTTTTTTAACGCTTATCTTATGTTTAATATACAGATATACAGAAAGGAAGCCAATTCCGGGTACGAAAATTATGTGAATCGGTTCAGCGTTTCTCGTGATTAGTTATCGTCGAAGGCTGAGGGATTGCCGCCCGGTCTCGTGAAAATTCTCGTCTGAAACAAAAAGCAACGATTACGATTTGCCGTAAAACGAAAAAAAAAAAAAAAAAAAAAAAAAAAAAATTTTTTTTTTTTTTTTTTTCATCACAAAAATCGATTTTTGCCGGAAGCGCATTAAAATAAATCAAAACGAAGTGCTCGGCGACCATCGGAATGTCTAAACTTTTTTTTAATTAAAATTTCGTATTTAAAAAAATTTCAAAGTCGACGAGTACCGAAGATACAGAAAAAAAAAATTTGAAAAAATCTTAAAATTCAAAATGTGTGGAAAAAAAATCAGAAAAACTCCGTGAAATTAAATATTTGTCGAGAAAAAAAAAAAAAAAAAAAATCTTTGAATTTCATTAATACGATTTTATGAATTTTGGTGAAATTTCTCGGCGTCTTTGCGATCGGAGAATATTTTTACTTCGCTTTGCAAAAAATTTTGTTCGCGTAAATATTTTTTCATTCGCAACGTTACGTATTATAAACAAAATGAGAATTTTTTCGTGAGTCGGAAACGACGATAAATTTATCAACTTCCGCCGACAGATCGCGGGATCTCGAGGAAACATTTCACCGCGAAATACATTGAGTTTTCGTTGGATAATTTACACTCAATTTGTATCCCGCACCCCTGTGTTCTCGGAGGGTGAGAAACGACGGTAGAAGAGGGCGCGTCGCGTTATATCAAAAGGGAGAAATCGTTTCACCAATTTTACGGTGAAACTTCATGCGAATACTTCATTATCCCACAACTCTCATCAATTCATCGTATATATATAATATTATAGATAAAAAAAAAGCGCGGAAAGCACTTACAGGAACGGGAGGTCCCGATCGACCGAATCGCAGACGAAGGGATGGCGATCGCTGAGATTTTCGAATCATCAGGTGTTCCAGTGGTGTCGCAACCAATCCGTTGTTTTCCATCGAATTACGTCGCAGCAATATTCTGTAGAACTCTCGGAGATTCTCCAGATCCCTATCGGCAGTTTCATCTGTCCGCGAAATTTACGAAAAAAAAAAAAAAATCGTAAAGATTTTAACGAAAAATTGTTTTTGAGAAATTTTTTTTTTTTTTTTTTTTTTTTTAGAATGTTTCCAAATTTCGGGTGAATATTGTTTGGAATATTATTCAAAGATCCGCGAAATTTACGAAAAAAAAAAAAAAATCGTAAAGATTTTAACGAAAAATTGTTTTTGAGAAAATTTTTTTTTTTTTTTTTTTTTTATGTTTCCAAATTTCGGGTGAATATTGTTTGGAATATTATTCAAAGATTGGCGAAATTTTAATTCGTTTCACTGTCTGAATTTCGAGATATTAGCACTCGAAGTTGACGCGATTTGCACGTAAGCGATGAACGAAGGATTGCGGCAATGGTGCGTTTTAAATTGTACCGTAAAAACTGAATTTATCAAGTTGATAAAAAAGTAAAGGAAGATGGAGAAGAATTATATGAATATTCTGAAAAAAATTGAGGATTATTCACCGTTTAGTTTTAGTGATTTGCAAATTTTTTCCGAAATCTTCGAATGTTCTCCCGATGATAATTATCGATCTTTACGATATTTACATACGAATGTAATTTCATTCAGATTTTCGCGGTTTCATAAGTAATTCGTGAATAACTAAAAAAAAAAAAAATCAATAATTCGGAAGCAATTTATGCAAATTTCGGTGGTTTTTTCCGAAAAAAAAAAAAAAAAAAAAAAAATCGGAACAAATTTCTGCAAATTTCGGTGATTTCCTCCACAAAAAAAAAAAAAATTCGGAACGAATTTCTGCAACTTTCGATGGTTTTTTTCACGAAAACCAAAAATTTGTGATGCCTATCGGCGTAAAGAAACTTTTGCTTATAACGTTTTCGCATTTATATCTTTCATCTTTACGATAAGTGGCTATATAGGGAGGCGTCTCGGAAGCGTTGACCATGCAATGAACGGTTTATGTTCCGAGTCGTAAAAAAAAAAAAAAAAAAAAAAAAGAAAAAAAAAAAATATCCCCGTGTATCACGCACTTGCGGCATATGCCTAAAAATATTTGGGTTAATAGACTCGTATATCTCCAGACATGCGAGATACTTTATCGTTATTATTAAAGTTATTATACTATATAATATTAATCGACATTTCGAACGACAAAGTTCAATACGGTCTCATAAAACTTCGAATATTTGAGTGCCTATACCGTCGGTAATGTCGATATTTACATTAAATTCAGCGATCGAACGTTTGAATAGGTAAATAGACGATTTTATCGAAAAAATTTCGAATGTAAATGGCAAACCGCAAATGTATTGCAATAATAATAATAATACCGATAATAACGGCAATATTATTATTAATGCATATAGTTGGCGCGTATGGCTATTCGAAATGTTGAATAATTTCACGCGAATTGTATCCGAATAATTCGCAAAAAAAAAATTTTAATGAAAATAACGATTTACAAAAAATTTCATTGAAATTCCCATTAATTCGATGAAATTCGAAAAAACTTCGAAAAAAACATCGAATTACTCGAAAAAACTTTGAATATTTCGTACGAACGAATATTCAAATCGATTCGAAGGCGGAAACATCTCTGTATTATAGTTAGTTATCTATCGCCACATTTGCCATTTATCGCTAACGAGCTGAAAAAGTATCAAATCAAACCTCCGTAATCCAGATAATTCTCCGAACCAATGGCGGCGCCGATCACGAGGAAGAGCATCAAGAAACTTGCGTAACCGTTGTTATTCATTCTCGTTCTGTAAAATTGCATCTGCAATTCGCAAAAAGGTTCGTTCGGTTTATTATTCTTTTCATATTAATTAAATTTTATTTTTATCTGTCGGAACTTATTTTTCAATACTTCGAAGAAAAAAAAAAAAAAAAAAAAAAAATACGATCAGTTTGTTACGATATTTATCATGACGTCATATGTTTTCGCAAATCTTTCATTGCGCTATTTTTTATTTATTTTTTTCTCAATAAAATCATTGACGCGAAATCCGCATGCAGCTGAAGTGACGCCGATACCGTATTTTTGCCGGCAATACTTCGCGAATCTAAACCCTCTCCCCCCTCTCCACGTTTCGTACGCAACCCCCGGTACGATTGCCGTATAGTGTCGCACGGATACCGGTGCCGACATTATATAATACACGATGCTAATACAATCGATAGCGAATAATACATTCGCGAAGGGACTCAATAGACCGTTGTCGACCAATTGTAGTTTCTCTCAAGAGGTTCCCGCTGTTACGTCATAATTTCATTTTATTTTATTTTTTTCATTCTCCGTCACGCCACCCTTTGTTATTAACGCGCGCTATAATATAGTATTTCTATAGATTTCCTTTCACGCGCTATTCTCTCTATCGGTAAATATCGCAACGGGTATTTGTCTCGTTTGGCAATGAAGGGTTTTTTTTTTCGATTCCCCGACGATAATAATCAATAATATTAATAACAATAATCGTATATATGATTATATACTCATAATTCATATGAAATTATATATGACGCGTTCATTTATTTATTTATTTATTTATGATTATACATTATTATTTTTTTGTGTTTTTTCGATTTACAGACGCGAACTCGCATTCCGATGTTTTTCATCATTCGACTTTATCGATATTCTCGACAGCGCGATTAGTTGCATTTTCCGAATTATTACGACGAGAATATATATTTCGCGCGCAAGTTTTGCGTTCGCGTAATATAGTTGCATGCACTGTATATTAAAAAAACTGTTCGTCGGTCTAATTACCATTTAGATAGCGCCGGTCGCGTATATATAGAGCACTCAAACTTATAGTGAAGTAGTTACACGCCGAGGAAGAAAAATCTTCCTGTAGGCTGAATAATTCATCATCAAATGACAAATTAATTCAGCCGCCAATGTGTGCGACGAGCGACCGCAACGGAAATAACGGCCGAAGTGAATTCCGCGATCGGCATTCTAGGATCGTCGAGTTAATTAACCTATAAGTAATATAATATTTGACCCTTGAAGCACCACACATATTTTTGCAACTCTTCAACGCCGCGCATAAAACTTCGAAGACTCGATAAAATAATAGTTGCGAAACTTTATCGAACATTAATATTTCGAAGTTTGATTCGTCGTGAATACGATACGTCGGGACGGAAAAATGACATCTGTCAATGCGCAGTAAGTAATCGAAATTGTTGAAATTCTCGAAGTTACGAATTTTTCAAAATGGCCGCCGCTAACACGACGAACATTAAAAAATTAATGGCTTCATTCGGACAGACTTTTGTGTTGTGTTTTGTCACTAATTATAACGATATATAGTCTGCATATTCGCGAAGGTGTGTGTATTAATTTGCTCCGTACTTTTTTCATTTCAACTGTTTTAATTTTTTCAATGAACCGTATCGTTACGAAAACTGACGGAGCTCGTTGGGGCAGACGAGAAACACGTTAATTTTAATAATCTCCGACAGTACGTCCGACGGGGTTACGCTGCATGTACACCTCTATCCAGATGTATGTATATATATATCTTCTTTTCGTTCCACCGCGGGACTTGTCGCGCACACAATTTTTCATGACTTCAACGTAATACCTGGTAATTTAACCTCTCCTCGCGATGTTCCGAGTTTTCCGACGCATTGTACTGTGTCCGAAAATATTATTTTTTTCGTTATACAATTGCGATGTATTTCCACAGCTTACATGTCGTTTCGCTATTTTTTAATTCGCGTGAGAAAATTGTCAAATAATTCTATGTATCGCAGATTCGATGTCAAATTTATATTTTCCATTCTTTTCGATTTATATATTTAACATTTTCGCGTAAATACTGAAAAAATTACCTTCGAGTTCTGCCGATTAATCAGCGCGTATTCAACGATATATTTAAGTAAATTTAAAAAATGAAAGATTGGAAATTATTCGAAAGGAAAAATAAAAAGTGAAAAGTTAAAAATGACATTTCTTTTTTTCAAGTTTGTACAAAAATGTACTAAAAGTAAAGTACTATGAAAAACGACTGCTATACTATCGAAAACTTCGTAAAAAATTCATTTTCTATTTACAAGTTTTATTAAAAAAAACGACGAGGACTAAAGAACTCCACTAGGAAACGACTTCAAACCCATCGAAAACTTCATCAAATTTTTTTTTTTTTTTTTTTTCATTTTTCTTCATCAAAAATGAAATTTACTTTTTTGAATTTCGTAAAAAAAAAAAAAAACATCGAAAAGTATTAAACTCTTTTATAAAACGTTCTCAATGCCATCAAAAGCTTTGTCAATGATTAATGTATTTTTTACTTTCATATGTGTAGTTTTTAGTTTATTCTTCCTGAATTGTGAAAAATGAAACATTTCGTATTATCCCCGTGAATACGATGTTTCCCCTCGTCACATAAAGACGAAATAGTACCTTTAGATAGACGCCAAACTTTTTTCACAGTCAAACGCGATCGTATGAGGGTGATAGGTCGGTAGCGTGCGAGTGACATTTCGCTCGGCGGTATTATTAATCATTCCCTTTTACACCGCTCTCCGCTACAGACGACTATGTCGCCCCGGTATCGCCTAATTATCGAATTAATTTTCCCAATTCGTAACCCCGCATCACGCTTTTGTCTATTCATCAATCGAATGAAATAATAATAAATAAAAAAACAATTATACGAATATTTTCATCGAAAAAACGTCAACGAATAACGAATAGCATTGCCGTTCGTTCTTCGCTTCAAAACGCCATGCAAACAAGACGCGCGCGATGTATATACCTACGTATCATCATTTACGAAACAGCGGCAACTCGACGCTGTCCTCTGTGGTCGTAAAGGTCGAAGAACAGAATAAACGCACACGACGAGATACACAACTACGTATATAACCCCAAAGCCAAGAAGAACGACGCGTTGGTTAGGTATATATATATATATATATCTCAAACTGTACTGTATGACGCGAATGTGGTACTTTTCGCCCGTTTCGGTCTGTAATTTGCGTATTCAGGCGTACCGCTGAAACCCCGGACACACGCCCTTAGCCGCGAGGTCCCCACAGTGCAAAAGCAAAACCCCATCTCCCGTCTCTCTCTATGCTTTCCGAACACTCGAATACACGGGATCTTACCGGGTTTCTAAAAATACCTTTTTTATCGCCAAAACCACCAATTTTCCGCTACTTTTTTTTTTTTTACACGACCGATCATCATCTACGACACGAGTAACGTCACGACTTCGAGGAGCAACGCTCGATCTACCTAACCTTTACGAAACTTTACGAGATACGAAGATACGAATCGTTTGTCACGGGTTACGCGATGTTTTTTTCAGTAGGTACACTATGTTTTTTTTTTGTTTGATGCAACGCCTTATATTCGCGGAAATTTTAATGACCCCTTTCAAGAAGCTACTTTCCCCGAACGCCCGTAGTGCAGAGGTAAGTTTTACACCCGAGGAGCGCATAAAATAAACATAAACGAGGCTTCCCTTTGGTCCCCACTATACTTAAGTACCGCAAAAGCAATGTAACGGCGATGTATTTGATTGACTAAGTACACCGGGATCGAGAAACCAAATAATACGAATTGAAAAATAATAATAATACGTAAATATTTATATATATATATATACATAGCAATAGATCGATTATATACTATTATTATTATATTTTATACAATATTTATGCAAAAAAACCGTAATTCTGTTGAAAATTCTCAATAAATGATTATTATTATTGTTTTATTATTATTATTAATGTACATATTCATGAGAACACGAATTGTTTAATGCGATCGACTTACCAAAATCGGGCGAAAGAACGGAAGAAACTCGTGGACCCCCGTGCGTTGTATGTTTTTTTTTCTTTGCGCGAACGCGAAGTCAAGGAGCACTGCTCTGTTTTCTTTGTGTTGAATGCGAAGATCGGTGAATTTTTTAATTTATTTAATCGAATGATTTGTCAAAAATGATATCGGAGAGGAATCTCGCGGTGTTACGCTTACGACGGTATAATGATGCCAAGTGTCGGCGAGGACGAGAGTCGCTTTATATATATATGGGACGCCGCGGAGGTGAAATGATGTGCGCGGGACTTCGAAGGGTGGGCGCGCACAGGTGGCTGCTTTTGAAGCACGCGGTGCACGGGGCGCAAGCGCCTTCCGCCTCCTTCCACTTTCCTCTCCTCGGTCAAGCGCCACCGCGTACCTCTCTTTCGCGCTTTTTTTTTTCTCCACCTTTTTTTTTTTTTTTTTCTTTTCACTATCGTTATCCACCCTATGCTTGTGCGACCGCCTGTCCTCGCGGTTATGGAATACACGAACCGTCTTCATTACGAAATCTTTGCGAGTTCGACGCTACACAGCCGGAGACCGGAATTACTGGCGGGATCATCGCAAAAGCGCGTGCAGATCTACTTTGTACTAACGAGATGGGTCCGCCGGCGTCTTCTGCTTATTTTCTATATTACCGCTCAATCTTACGGAGGTTGCAGCAAGATCCCCCCCCCCCCCCCTCTCCCGGTTGTCTACCGATCTTTCCGTCGTTACCGAATCCTTCGCACCCTCTTTATTTTTTTTCTCCGTATCCCTCGTCTTCTTGTTGCTGTTAACTATACACGCGCGGAGCATATCTCCGAATTTTCATCATCTTCGTTTCTTTCGCCGGTGATTTTTCTTATTGACCCTCATTTATACCCGCGGCGAGCAACATTATCATTTGTCCTGAATTATGCTTTCTCCGTACTGTGTGCGTGTCTCAGGTGGCGCTATCCCCACCGTGCGGCAATATCTAACATCAATCCCAATCGCACTTAGTAGTTTACGTGTATTCCCCTCGCGCGCATGTAACCCCCGTGCATACAAGTGTACCGCGATAGATCGAAAAAAAATTAAATGTCGCCATAGAATATCGTGACTGGTTCCATTTTTTTTGTCTATTCATTTTACGTTTCGTTTTCGTGTCCGAACGAGTTTTTTGCGAGGGATCGTACTGGTGAGTTATGTTCAACATTTTATTTGACACGAAGAGTTCGCTTCGCAGCAGCTATAGAATCGGCATGTTTGGTATCAAAAGTCTCGCGAATCTCGGGTTCGAGCGATTTTTTTTCGCGACACCTCTACGAGTCGACGAACGAGGGAGGGGGGCACTCGCTCAAAATTAATGCCTCGTTAAGCCGTCGGACCGCACACCTCTCACTGGCCGCGTTTCCTCCCAGACTATGCGTCAAAATTTATGAAGATAATTAAGTTGACACGACCCGGGGACAGGTGCCTGTTTGCATGAAATTATTATCCGCGTTAAGATTCGCCCGCGAGTTCCCGCGCCCCCCCCCCCCCCACGACTTGTAATACGTGTAACTGTCATACTGACGATTCATCACGCTTTAATATTCTTTTGTATTCTATCTGCTTGCCACTTTTTACTAATTACTCGGACTGCTCGCGAAAAAAGAAAAAAAAATAATCATATTGCCGATGGGGTACGCCAGACGATTGTACGATCAGCGACGTTCGTGTACCTGTACTATAGTTTATATTGTTACTATGGCATACAAAACAGCAATTACGAAACGCGGAACGAATTGTTCTTTTTCACATATATCGATATCGTTACTACACAATAACAATAATAATGTATAATCTATATGATCGACGTATTTGCACATCGTTGACTTCGTCAACGAGTTATAACCTATAGGGCAACGTGATGACTATGCAAACACATTGAGGCCAATTCAACAACGAAATAATTCATCCAATTCGTTCAGCGGCAAGTTTTGAGTTTCTGTGCAAATTTAAGGACACACAAGGGGCCCATGAATTATCAATGATTCGATTCAACACGTAGTACCTATACCAATCATAAACAGCGCACGTGCTCCCGATAACATTATTTTTATTCCCATTATTAACTCACGAACAATAGTATTGTCTATATTGTTCTTTTTTTCGGAGAACAATTTAGTTGACGCGTGGGTTACGATGAAATTTCGATTATCCCGAACAAACGAGATATTCCGCGAGTAATTGAAAATCGCAGATGATTAAAAAATATTGTAACACAATTTTTTTTATACGATAAAAAAAATTCTTTTTTTTTTTTTTCATAACGGTAAAACAAATCTTTAAAAAATGTTTTTAATTTATTTTTTTTATAAAAAAAAAAATTCCATTTTTTCAGATATAGACAAAGATGCAAAACGCTTTTTTACTTGATATCCCCCCTTACGTTCGATCTATTTGGAGGTTCGAAATTCGAAACAAATTTTCCATTTTTTTTTTTTCTCAAAAATTGTAGTAAGTAATAAAGAACAATAATAATAATAAAGAGTCTGCTTTCAATTAGTGTTTTGTTTCATTTTCCTGACGCGTAATACATCGATGATCCAACTGCACCCGCAGAATTTTAATCAATTGTTCACTTTCAATTTGGATTCTGTGCGACGCAGATTCGTGCAGAGAAAACAGAAACAGGGAAACATTGTGGGTTTCATGGTGCAGGTACCACGTACTTTGAAATCCAAGTCGAGTAACGACATATTTCGATGTTATTCGAGTGCAGCGAGCGGACCGTTAGGAAAGGGGGGGGGGGCAACGGTCGCATCGGGCTACGAGTGGAGCACGTGACCATCGTGGATCGCGTACTCCATCAGTCAGGAAAAATGTATATTGTGGATATGAGGACGAACGGGGGGCTTCACCGTTGGCGATGGGACGATCGAGGGTGTCGCGTTACCCGTGTGCATTGCCGAGCTCTCCCCGGGAACAATTGACTCGACGTCCCCCACTCGATTGTAAAAATGACCGGCGCCATCTCGCTAATGTTAAAATAAACATATCTGCAAGAGTGGCCTCCGAGTACACTAATTGCCTCTACAGCGATAATAGAAGAACGTATATATGTACGCATGACGATTGTCGTCCCCGAGCGCCCGTGTGTATTGCGAAGTGTTCTCGGTACTCGACACGCAAACACACATCGTTCGCGTTCTTCGTTTTTTTTTTTTTTTTTTTCATTTCAAGTTTCATCCATCATCAGCGCTGAATCTCACCCTCGTCAGCTTTGACCATATCGACTGTGTGTACTGCGTGTGTATTTTAGTGAATCATATCGCTTTCATTTTACACACCGTCACGCATTGGGGGAGAATGAGGTAATGGCGATAATCAAGCGCATATCGCGACGAATCGAGTATAAAGACTAGTATTTGAACTTTAAACTATTTTTTAAATATTTTTCGAGAGTTTTTCGAAAAGTATATAATTCGAATTGAAGTGAAAGAAATAATAGAGAAATTGAGTGAACAACGAAAACAGCGGTACATTTTATTTCGGGTACAAAATTCGTTGGACATTAAATTCGCCATTAAAAAATATCTTCGAAATCGCCATTTTTAATGTTATCCAACATTCGCGCAATGATAAAAATGTAGAAAATTTATTATTTGACAGTCGTGCACTTTGGACGCGCGGAGTAACTCGTTACTCGAGATAACCAATGCATATTAAGTTATTGGGGTGTTCGGCATTATCCGCTGTTCGTCATTACCTCATTCTCCCCTATGTATCCTTCAGCGTTCACCTCGTGTCATCGACTAGACATTTATATATATAGTTATATATCCGACACGCGATAGCTATATAAATAGTGGAGGGAAACGGTATTCCCACAGAGCTGCGAAAACTGAACAACGGAAAGGTAAAACTGATGATATATAGAGCGTCGCGGTACAAGGGACCGCGATATGAATCAACGTAACTGACGCGCGGAGAGTTCGAGTCGCAACGGGAAAATTGTTCGAACGTTCGGTGTTCTTATCGAGAATAAGAACACCGGACCCTAAAACATTGGAGAATAAACGAGTTATCGCGAGAGATACGCGAAGCATTGTCCATAGGCGACCGCTTCATCGACGAGGTGAGGCGCCCGATGACCACGGAAAGCAGAGAACAAAACGCTTTTTCTCCGATCGGCCTACATAACCTATAAACGTATGTGTCATACGAGGAGGTCGATCGAGTGATTGAAATCACAAAAAAAACGAATAAACTTGGCGCGATGACCGCATAATTCTCCAAACAGCGTCGAACGCTCGTCCCTCTCTCCATGCATCGAATTTTAAGGTTATTTTTTTCGAATGATCAATAACGCGGCAGGTATCTCTCGAAACTGAGAGGTCCGGCGCGCGCGCGCGCGCGTTTTCTCCATCCCGCTTTCGAAAAAAAAAAAAAAAATCGAACAGCAAAGTATCTAATTTATCGATGATTTCGTACGTATTCTGTATTTTACTTTCTCGAAATCCTCAAAGCGTCGTCCCCTCCAGTCGCCAATAAAAATAGTCGTCATGAAAAAAAAAAAATGAATATTTTGTCGATAAAATAATTTCAGGATTTCGAAAATTCGAAATACGCGATCGATTTCACACGTTTTTTCGTATTTCGATGTAAATATTTTTCTAAATAATCATAATAAAGCCAAACGATTAGGATTTCGAATATTTTATTTCGTAAACTCACTTACACACTATACAAGTTTAATTTTTCATTATTTATTTGTTGTCTTGACTTGCGCTGTACTCGTAATATACATCTATGCTGTAACACGATAATACTGAATCTACGCAAGACAGCAGCATCACCTTGTTTTTTTTTTTTTTGTTTTTTTTTTTTTTATTTCTCTTGATCGACATTTACTCGTTAAAATGAACATTCGCGCGAAGTTTTGTAAAATTTCGCTCGTGTCGAGTAACGGCCGATATCACATCTGTTTTATCGTAAAACATCTATCCACAGCAGCGTTGCTCCTGCGTAACATCAAACCCGTTGATGCCTTCTCAGTCAACATTTCTGTAAATAACAAAACAAAAGAAAAAACATAAAAATTAATACATACGAATTTTTATCGATTGAAAAATCCCCGCGAGACCCTTGTCGACGTTTTAAACGAGTTATCGATCTGTTTTACCCGGAGAGTTACGAACCCCGTTACGCTTCAACGACAAAGGTCTTTGCGTAAATTGGACGTCGAAAAAAGATTTTTACGTTCGAAAAAAAAAAAACATTAAAAAATAAAAAAAATTAATTTTTTTTTAGAAATTTTTTTGAGAAAATTGAGAAAAAAAAAATCATTAAAAAACCAATTTTTTTTTTTTATATAAGAAATAGAAGAAAAAACATACCGTGCAATTTATCATTCGTTTCATCATGCAAATGACCATAGGACGGTGAACCTCGTCAACGTGCACTTATTTTCTAATTATTTTAATAAAAATAGAATGCGATACACAAGTTTCCTACAATAATTGTGCAAAACAAACAATGATTGGTTAGTATAAGTAGTATAAAAAAAAATTGTTAAAAATTAGATTTTTCGTGAGAGAAGAGAAGAAAAGAGAAGAGAAGAGAGGAGAGAGAAGTCGTAAGAATTAAAAGGACAATCATGCGAAATGCAGTTAAATTACAACGATTAGAATGCGCGAATTTAATTCAAAATAGTTGTGAAACACAAGGAATTAATAAAAATCCATGTGAGTCTCCGTATCGCTGATAATCGAACACGAAGATCCACGGCGCGGAGGTTCGTGATCTACGTACACGATGCGAAGAGTATTTGTGAAACCGGATCCCTGTTTCCATCCCGTAACGACGACGACTGTGTCACCGGTTTTCAAGAAACCGCGATTCTTGCCAAAGTTAATACCGACTTGAACGCGAACGTCGACGTCCTTCAGCCAATCGGACAGCGGCGGGTCTGCAATTCAAGAAAATTAATATTAATAATAATAGTTTACAGATTTTTTTTCGAATTAATCGGGTTTCATCGATGTTTATCAATTTTTATTGAATTAAATTGCTTTTTATCGAATTTTATCGAATTATTCGAATTTTATCGAATTATTCGAATTTTATCGAGTTATTCGAATTTTATCGAATGATTCGAATTTTATCGAATTATTCGAATTTTATCGAATTATTCGAATTTTATCGAATTATTCGAATTTTATCGAATCATTCGAATTTTATCGAATTATTCGAATTTTATCGAATTATATTAATAATCTTTAGATTTTTTTTTCGAATTTATCGGGTTTCATCGATGTTTATCGATTTTTATTGAATTAATTCATATTTTGTAGAATTATTTGGATTTTATCGAATTTCATTGAGTTATTCCGACTTTTTTTGGATTTTATCAAATTTCATCGAATTATTCGACTTTACACCGCAATTAACGAAATTCAATATTAATACTAATAATCTACGAAAAACCGCATATAAATAAACGAAAGAATAATTCACCTGTGTAGTAAAGCGGCAAAATTCCACGATATAGATGCGCCTGACGTGCAACTTGATGGAAGCGAGTAACAGCGATGATGGGACAACGCGGTCTGTATTTCGAGATCAAATGAGCCGAACGACCGGAAGTCGTGATAACTATGATGGCAGTTGCCAAACATTTGGCCGAAGCTTCGACAGAGGCGATGGCAACGGCATGCGTAGCGTCGATGGGAGGCAAAGCTTTGCGCGAGAGATCCAAAAAGATTTGATTTTGCCAAATCGCTTCCTCCGCTTCTTTGCAGATATTCGCCATCGTACGCACGCATTCGAGAGGATATTCTCCTTTAGCTGTTTCACCTGTATATTCATAGATAAAAAAAAATATATATATGAAAATTAAATTTCGGTGATTTTCATAATTAATATATATAAATTGCACAATTTCTTTGGTGATGTCGAATCGTAATAAAATCGAATATAATTATTTTCCGTGGAAAATAAATACATTTATATCATAAAAATCAAAATTCCATAATTTTTTTTTTTTTTTTTTTTTTTTTGGAAAATTATTATATTCTATTATATTTGTTACGGAAATATTTCTCAATATACTTTTTTCAAATTTTCAATATATATTATATTTTGAATAAATTAAATTTTTTTTTCTTTTTTTTTTTTTTTTTTTTTAATATATTTTGAATATTATATATTATGAACGAACGCCGTACCTGAGAGCATAACGCAGTCGGCGCCATCGAGTATCGCATTCGCGACATCCGAAGATTCGGCTCTCGTGGCTCGTGGTTTTTTCACCATAGACTCGAGCATCTGAGTCGCGCAGATCACCGGTTTTCCAACTTTGTTGCATCTGCTGATCATTGATTTTTGCGCGAGAAAAACCTTCTCAGGTGGAATTTCGATACCGAGATCACCGCGGGCGACCATAATACCGTCGGATGCTTCGATAATCTCGTCGAGATTCGTCATTCCCTGTTGATTCTCAATCTTCGATATGATTTTAATATTTTTTCCCTTCTCACCGAGAATACTACGAATCTCAGTTAACGCCGCGGCGTTACGAATGAACGATGCGAATATCATATCGACGTCCTGTTCGATACCGAAATGAAAATCGGATTTATCCTTCTCGGATACCGCTGGCAAATCGACCGGAACTCCCGGCAAATTAACACCCTTACGGGAGCCAAGTGTACCACCGTTCTCAACGGTGCAATCGATTGCCGTCGGATCTGCGTAACAAAATTAATAAAAAACGTTATTTCGACGAGAAAAATTCATTGAATAAATTTTTTAATGAATTATCAACGATATACCAAATATTTATCGAATTAATCGAATTTTATCGAATTATTTGAATTTTATCGAAATAGTTGAATTTTATCGAATTATACGATTTTTTTTCGAATTACTCGACTTTTTTTTTTTTTAATCATTCTTTTTTTTTTTTTTTTTCGAATTACTCGACTTTTTTTTTTTTTAATCATTCGTTTTTTTTTTTTTTTTTTTTTTTTTTTTCGAATTACTCGACATTTTTTTTTTTTTAATCATTCGTTTTTTCTTTTTCGAATTATTCAATTTTTTTTAAGTATTCGATTTCCATCGAATTATTCGTTTTTGAATTAATTATCAACGATATACTTACTGACTCCGGTTACGACGAGAGAAATGAGACCGTCGTCGACGAAAACGCGATTACCGACTTTCAGAACCTTCGAGATGTTTTCGTAATCCACCCAAACGGTCGTTGCGTTTCCCTTCTCCAGGAAAGCTTTGTCGGTCGTCAGCTTGAAGCTCTGACCCTTTACGAGTTCAACTTCGGCCGCTCCGCCCTGTATTTTACAAAAATTGATTATTTCGAACAAATTTTTTTTTTTTTTTTAACTCATAACTATTCGGTTTTTTTTACTTATTTTTTTTTCAGTGTAATTCGTTTGTTCGCAAACATCGCGGATTATATAGAAAAAAAAACTAAAGAGTCGAGAAAATTAATAAATAAATAAAAAAACGAAATTTGAAAAAAAAAAAAAAAAAAAAAAAAAAAAAAAATAATTTTTTTTTTTTTTTAATATATTGTTAATATATCAAAAAATATTAAAACATTATTATTATCATTATTATCAATATATAAATAATAAAAAAAACGCCGAATCTGATATTGAAATTTTTTTTTTTTTTTTTTTTATATATATATTTCTGCGGCGAATATTACTTACACCTTCGAGAAGACCGGTACGAATTTCGGGACCTTTGGTATCGAGAGCTATAGCGACGGGAACGTTTATGCTGTTTCGCTGTGAGAGATTTTTCTGCGCCTGTCGAACGTTGGCGATAGTCTCCGCGTGATATTCATGCGAACCATGAGAAAAATTCATTCGCGCAATATTCATTCCGGTTTCAATCATTTTTTCGAGCATTTCGACGGAACGGGATGCCGGTCCGATGGTACAAATTATACCGGAAAGTCGAACGAACGACGCATGAGAATCGACGTCGAGAGCGCACATGTGATCCAACTGACTTTGGGCGTTCAGCGCCAAGACGTTCGGTGTACCCGCCATCTGTTGCAAAAACAATGTTTTTCATGTTTATTATTACGAACAAAATTGCGGCAAAAAAAAAAAAAAAAAACAAAAAAAAAAAAGGAATCAGAATACAGAAAGAAAAGAGGCGGCGAATCGTGTGTGTGAAACAATAATAATAATAATAATAATAATAATAGAGATTAAATTAATAAAAAATAAAATTCAGAGAATGAATATTTGTGACGAGTCGAGGCTGTCGCACGGTTGGTCTGTCTCGACAGAGCGTATGCAACTGAAAAAAAAATATATATATATTTGTGTAGGATGACGATAGGGTGCGATGAATTATCAGTTACCATATCGACGCTCTATCGATAAGGTGTATGCGAATAGAGCGTTTAAATCGAATCGAATACCGGTGTTCGTGAAGAAATTCAAATAATTCGAATATTGGATTTTTTTTGGAATTATCGATGTTTTTTCGATTTTTTAATTTTTTTTTCGAATTATTCGGATTTTATCGATATTTATCGATTTTTATCGAATTTCAATGCGTTTTGTTGAATATTATTGAATTCGTCGTATTTTATCGATATATATCGATTTTTATCGAATTTCATTGCGTTTTGTTGAATTTTATTGAATTCTTCGTATTTTATCGATATATATCGATTTTTATCGAATTTCATTGCTTTTCATTGAATTTCATTGAATTTCCGTATTTTATCGAAACATTCAAATATTTCAAATATCCGATTCGAATTATTCGCATACACCTATAAATAATAAGAAATCAACGATTTTCATACACCCAACTAAAACAATACCGACCTTCGTCTACAATTTTCCGATTTTTCGATCTACAAAACTCTCGTGCAGACGTGCGTAGTACTGAACTCGACAAACCCGATTGGCGATATCTCGTCCGTTACCTACTTATAGCCATGCAATATGATTTTTTTTCCGTTTCTCGCGCGAGCGTCGACACTCGGAAGTGCAGCGGGGATCACCGATACGACACGGCCTTGACTCGCGCTCAGGAAACAAAGAGACGAAAAAAAAAAAAAAAAGAAGTGATACCAAGCGAAGCCGGAGACGTTTATCGTCGCCGACCTCGCCGGTTCGTTTTTAGAGGTTAAAGATGCTACGAGGCGATGTTAGGCTCGAGTTTAGAGGTCATTCGTTACAGTATAACTTCGTACGCATTTCTTTTCTTTTTTCCTCCAGCATTGCGCAACGCATTCGTGATAAATAGACAATTTCTATTTCTACTATCAACTCGTTATGGAAGTTCAATATTACGAGGAAAAAAAAAAAAAAAAAAAAAACAAAACATCGACGACACAAGTAAACAAATAATACGATGAATATTGGCGTAAGCAAAGTTTCAGCAGTGGTCGGGTACGCGACCTTGTCGGATCGTGCCGATAGCCTGGTGAGAGAGCTCGTCCTCGACAAAAATAAATTCGCGACGCGTAAGCACGGGGCGCGCACAGGCGCGTCTTGTCTCTCGGACCACGTAATAGAAAAATAATAAAAATAGCTCGGGGATCGTCAAAACGAGGGAATCCGATGGATTTACGGGTATAACAACGATAATAATTGATGAAATGTTCGATTATCGAATATATCGAAACTACACGAAACATCGCGATTAAATGACATATGAATACGCGGCGCGTAAGTACGGGGCGCGCAGGGGCGCGTCTTGTAGTTTTCCGAACACGTAATAGAAAAATAATAAAAATAACTCGGGGATCGACAAAACGAGGGAATTCGATGGTTTTAAGGGTATAAAAACGATAATAATCGATGAAATAATCGATTATCGAATACATCGTAACTACGTAAAACATCGCTAATAAATGAAATAAAAAAGCGACAAGAGAAACACAGATAATTTGAGATGCAAACAAAAAGGTAAGTGGGGGGGTTACCTTGTCGTCCGTAGTTATCCACACCATTTTCGTTGGCTGCGTAAATAAAGGGGAAAAAATACGTATTATTAGTGATTTTTTTTTATTGCGGCTGGTGCTGCCGGAGCTATCATCGGGACGCGCGGACGTCCCGAAAGCAATCCGAGTTGCTCCGTTGCTCGCGCTAACGAAATATCTTCCGAGGATCGGACAGATACGCGAATGCATCGGTTTGCACGGCGCGTATAAACTATCCTCGATCCTCCCTCTAAACGCGTCAACCCGACTGCTACGTTCCGAGTAGTCGGGTCGGCGCTGTATCCAAATTTATGTGTTATATACGCTACCAAAGTTAAACAGCTCGACTACCGGTGAATAAACGACGCCGAACGTAATGAAACCACTGCGTTACAGCCGCAGCGGAGACGATGCATGACAAACGATATAATACGGCTGCATTCAGCACAATCTTAATGTATATCGAGTTGATAACGAAATCCGGAAACATCGGTGCGTACGTCGGCGATATGATCGTCTGCGCTGCGCCGCGACGTACGCGACAGACCCGCTAATAGATCGAAGATAATATTTTCGCACGTTTCTCATCGACGTAAAAAAAAAACGCGATCTTTTGTATCCGCGAGATATTTCCTACGAAAATTCTATTAACGTTGCGTTCTATGCGATATTCGCGGGGAAATGCTTCATTGTAAATAAAATAAGAAGAGTAAACGCGATGTACGTGTTAATTTAACTTGTGTGCGAATCACTACCAGCGAGGGACCCCGAGCCGCGAGACTATTGAATGACTCGTCGCAGCGCCGCTCGACGTAAAACCACTCGTCCGTAGTCTGCACACTGTTCGTCTGTAGGTACTGTATTAGGGGAGATGCAACAGCGATCTAAATTGCAACGACAAAGTTATGGATCCCCTTTGCGAATTACCGGTAATCTTGAGATACTTGACGATAATTCATTTAAGCCGTTGTGAGCATAAGACATAAAGTCGGTGTCTTCATGATTTATAGGTGATTCTTATCGTTATCGGTATTTTTATCGGTTATATGGAAAAATTTGAAATTGTACTGTATATATGCATTGTATATATCCTCAGATATATATTACACGTGATATACTATTTTCATGCGATATATCAGTATATAGCGCATAATATATAGTAAATACCTCGAGATGTGAGTAATTAATACGATACGAATTCGGAATTTTTTTTTTTTTTTTTTTTTTTTTTTTTTTTTTCCGAGATTCGATACTAAGAAAAATATTGCGAACTCGAGGCGGTGTCGCATGCGCCGCGTCACGTGTAACCGCACCGGCATTGAGGGCCAATCGCGACAGTTGACGCCTTTGCCTATTCAACGGTGTGTAGCGTACGATCGCGAAGTCGTTGGTAGGTCGTCGCACAACGGCGACTGACTTACACGAGAGGTCAAGTTAGATTATGCATTGACAAACCTCACCTAACCCCTTGGGAAATGGTTTCACTTGTTAAAAAAAATTAACTTAACATTACATTTTTAAGATTATTGTCATATTTTATATTATTTAACGTGTATAAACGTCGAACAAGCGACGAAGGGGGCCGGTGGACGTGCACTAAAAATATATATTAACGGTAAGCGAAGTTTTCGCGATCGATCGATTGCGGAACTGTGCTAACCGCTGGTCCATGACCTTCCGACATTTCGGCGATTCACTTTTCGTGAATCACGACGATTTGCCGGTTTCGAGCGGCTCGTCGCTCGTGCAATGATCAAAATTGAAAAAATTCGTTTCGAGTTCATGAAAATATAACGGAAACTCAGAAAAAAAACTTCGAAATGTTTCTACGCTGACGTCACGAATGCACTACACACGGAAATTTATTTTTCAAGGTCTCGACTGGCATTGCGCGACGAGCACTTATGCAATGATGCAATGCTAATGTCAAGTAATCGAACGATACAAACGCATGAACATTGAGCATTTTATTCGACTCGAGAAAACATGGCGCCATTAACTCGACGGATCATCTCGCGACTTTTTTGTAATATAAATCGCGAGTTATAACCAAAAACAATTCTACGTTACGATCGGCAGTTTTTTCGGAGGTTCCGTTAATTTTTCGTCTCGAACAACGGACGCGCGGCGATTGGAATGCTTTCGCGATTCCCACGTTACCTTTATCGAATCCTGGATTCCGGTGAGATATTCAGTGATCGTTGATACTTTCGATGATACTAATGATGCTCCGCACGGAACTGTGGCTCGTGGGCAACTGACGTTTGAGGACGCGAGGAAGGTCACCACCTCGTAGAGCGTCAGTGGGGAAGACGAACGACGAGGCCCTCTAGCGGCCCGAACGATAATCTTTACTTTACTTTATTCTTATAAATTATAACACGCGTGAGAAAAGATGCGAGTAAAAACGCAATGCAAGTCCACGAATGCCAATTGTTTTGTTCTCATTATCACATTTTTCTTGCATTACGGAATAAATATGGAATTTAGATTTCGAGCTGTGGGTACGCCATAGACACGTGAGTTGCGAACCGCCGTACACTCAGCGGTTCGTATTTTTTGCGTGTCACATATATAGACTTAACGCGGCCAATACATGTTAGTAACGCGTGATATCGCAGGGCGTATGGCGTGCCGAGTGGAACGGTGAACACGTGCCTCGGAAATGTCCGAAGCCAATGGGGAAGCCGAAGCAAATAGCGGATATTTCCTCTGCTTTTTTCTTTTTTCAGAATCCACCTTTCATAGATAATCCATTCGTGTGCCACACGCTCCTTAACTTCAAATGTATTATCACTCTTATCTTTTTTTATGTAGTCGAATAAATCATTGAACAGCGAGAAGTTTACATTCGTTAAAGACAGATACACTATGGGTAATTAGTGAAGAATGATATTTCGCTGGCTTGCCGGCGATCGCAAGTTTTGCTGAAAATTTGTATTATTCCGTTTGATGAATGCCGTTTGCGAATGTTCGATTGTTTTACAAAATAATTTGAGAGTTAAACATTACCGAACGCCGAAAATTAATTTTCTTTTTGAAAATTAAAAAAAACAAAATAGGTATAATAATAATATTATACTAGTGTTTACATTACATTAACATTATTATTTTATATTTAATAAAGTATGAAATACAAATAAATAAATGAATAATTTTCGTTTTTATTAAAAAAAAAAAAAAATTCGGAGTTTTAAAAGTATCCTTTCCTCCTTTTCGTCTTTTCGGTGAATGTGTTTCTAAATTCGAATTTCTATTTCCGACGAAGCAACGAATCGAGGCTTCGGAACGAAAAATAATCAGCTGGCAAATCAATCGGCTCGCCATGCCTCCCTGTAGTGTCTCTTGAGTGATAAATTAGAGCACCAGAGCAAAACATGCATCACACCACACAGCTGCGCTGGTAAAACGCACGAATTTGTTGCGACCTTCACGATCGCGGTCGATACTGCAGCCGTTGGGGCACTTTAGGAAGATATTGGATCGCGCGGGGAGTGGGAATAGATAACGCTGTGTCGAGGCATTCCTCAGCCAACAAACGAGACAGACATCGCGGAGCAGCCACTTGTTCAGTCCGAAAAGTTTGACTCGACCGTTCGATTCAAGATGAGTGACTCGTCGAGGAACACCGATGGTGTTATCAACTTTGGCGCAGGGCCCGCGAAACTCCCGCAAGAGGTACACGAGAAATTAATTACAATAGTTAACCTTTATAACTACAAGAAAAATAACTTATCGCGAAATAACCGCATTCTTGCTAATCGGCTATGGGAACGACTGACTATATTATTTCATTAATAAGTTAATTAAGACATCTATATATATGTATCACGGAATCGTAAATTCTCCAAAAACGATGTATCGTAAAGATCGAAAATCTTAATAAAAATCGAAAAAAATCGATTATTCTGTGAAAATTTATCGGATTTCGCGAAATTGTGTCGAAAATAAAATCGAAGCGCGTCTCGTGAAAATAAATTAAAAGTACGCCTACTAACCAGATATCGTCACGACGAACGATATCCCTCGTAAAAATCGATTTATTGAAGCATTTATATGAAAAAAATAAATCGATTATTCTGTGAAAATACATCGAAAATACATTATTCGCGAGTCTCGCATACGTTAATTCGATCCAATATTGTTCTTGGGGTCTTCTTATCATGTTTTTGCGTTAAAAGATAATATCGTTCGATGACGATAGCGCTATTACAAAATATTTCAGCGCGCGATCGTTCCGCAGGGGATATTGTGACCATATTGTTAGGGAATAAGGAACACAGTGAATGTTACACGAGCATTCGACGTGTCGTTAGATAAGCTGCGATTGCATATATTGCGGGTCACGATCGTTCATTGAACTGAACCCAGTCGGCAATAATTACATCGAGCATCGAATATATTTTAGGTTCTTAAAGACGTCCAAAAAGAATTACTCGCTTACGCGAACACGAAAATCAGCGTACTGGAACTCAGTCATCGATCGGGTGAATTTACGAAAATCATCGAAAATGCCCAGCAGACTGTTCGAGATTTGCTGTGAGTTAATCGATCGATATTCGAGTATCGATCTTTGCCGATCTTTGTCGCGGAAGACAAATTGTAACGCAGAAACCTGTTGAACATTTTTTTTCAGCAAAATACCGAGCAACTATAAGGTTCTCTTCATGCAGGGAGGCGGAACGGGTATATTTGCCGCAGTACCTCTCAACCTGATGAACAAATCAGGTTCCGCCGATTACATCGTAACCGGTATAATTTATTATTTTTATTAAAATTCGACAAAATAAAAATTAACATTTTTTTTTAAATCGTAAATAAAAAGATTATTATTATTATGCAAAAAAAATATCGACTATAAAAATAGTAATAAAAATTAGAAAAAAAATGTTTAATCGTAATTTTATCATTTTTATTATTAATTTTTTATTTTTTTAACGAAATTCATTAATTTTAGGCTCCTGGTCGGCAAAGGCAGCTAAGGAGGCGGAAAAATATGGAAAAGTTAATCTCGTTGTCCCAAAGCCGAGTAAATACATCGATATCCCGGAAAGTTCAAGTTGGAATTTGGATCCGAAGGCTTCCTACGTTTACTATTGCGCCAATGAGACGGTTCACGGTACAAAATTATCGAATCGATGTCGATTCGCGATTTTTTTTTCGATTAATAAAAATCGGAAAAATTTCGATTTTCGATGTTTTTTCGGTCAATAAAAATCGGAAAAATTTCGATTTTCGATGTTTTTTCGGTTCATAAAAATCGGAAAAATTTCGATTTTCGATGTTTTTTCGGTCAATAAAAATCAAAAAAATTTCGATTTTCGATGTTTTTTTTTATAATTAATAAATTATCAGAATGCTGAGATAATAATAACGACAATTTTTATTGTTTGCAGGCATAGAATTTGATTTCGTACCGGAAACGAATGGCGTTCCTTTGGTCGCCGATATGTCTTCGAATATTCTTTCGCGGCCTATCGATGTTTCCAAAGTAAAAAAAAAAAAAAAATTCTAATGGTTTCCCGAATTATTATTGATATAACTTTATTCATTTTTTTTTTATTAATCATTTGCAGTTCGCCGTTATTTACGCCGGAGCACAGAAAAATATCGGACCGGCCGGCGTAACTCTGGTTATAGTTCGGGAAGATATTCTCGGCACTCCGATGCCGATTTGCCCGACAATTCTTAATTTCACCGTAATGGCTAATGACAATTCCCTCCACAATACACCACCAGTTTTCCAGTAAGTGCTTTCAGTATTAATACGAAGTATCGCAAGTCGCGAGATATTTTTTAAATTTATCAAAATTTATTTGAATAAAAAAAAAAAAAAAAAATTTTTTTAATATTTTTAAAGTTTCAAAAAAATTAAATTTTTTCATTTTTTTTTTCGAAAAACTTATTTCAAATGCCAAATTTCAATTTTCTAAAAATTTAATATACCGGTGCATATCGTGCGCTTTTTTCCTCATAACTTCGCAATATCTCCGAAAATCTCTGAAAAACATCGCGATTTCGTTTTGGATGATAATTTTTTGCATACAATTTTTTTTCATATGCATTCTTCGCGAAAAAATTGTTTTTTTTTAAACAAAAATGACTATCAGAAAGATTTTATAATTAAAAAAAAAATTTTACCAATCGATATACCGATTTTTTTCGTTTGCAGAATATACTTCGTGGGACTCGTCTTCGAGTGGATCAAAAAACACGGCGGTGTGGAAGGTATGGAAAAACTCGCGATAATAAAAAGCAAAAAGATTTACGGTGTGATGGATGAGTCCAATGGATTCTACACGTGTCCCGTGAATCCCCGTTCGCGAAGCCGCATGAACGTTCCTTTCCGTATCGGCGGTAACGACGAGGAACTCGAAAAGAAATTCCTCGCGGGGGCGCAATCTCGCGGAATGCTACAGCTTAAGGGTCACAGGTGAAAAAAAAATCCATAAAAATATATTAAAAAAAAATATTAAAAAAAAAATCCAAAAAAAAATATCCAAAAAAAAAAAAAAAAGAAATTTCCAAAATATTTCGGGTGTTTTAAGGCTAAAGATCGAACGTCGTACGTGCAAAGTGCACACAGCGCGCGCAGCGCGTAAATCCTTTAGCCTTCAGACACGCGATTTCTTATCCATTTCACCGGTTATTTCTGAATCTCAATAACAATCTTTTTTTATCAATTTTCAAGATCCGTTGGAGGAATCCGCGCGTCGCTATACAACGCGGTTAGCGTACAAGACGCCGAAGATTTGGCCGCTTATATGCGTCTCTTTTACAAAGAGAATTTCAAGCAGTAAAAGTTCTTCTCTCGCAGAAGCGTTTATATTGGAATAACCGATCGCTTACGCATGAAGTGTTTCTTGATATATTGTTATATTTTTATAAATAAAAAAAAGAAATGCGATAATGTAAAATTTCTTTTAGTTCTCTTAATTTTTGGATCATTTGCTGTCCGTCCTTTTGGAATGTTCCGCGAATACCGAATCTATGACTTTTTCCAGTTTCTCATTGCTGCCGCGGCATCCATCGATAACAGCTTTAGACCACTAAAAAAAAAAAAAAAAAAAAAAAAAAAAAAAAATTATTTTGTTGATATATCGCGAAGTTTTCCGATGATAACGACTCCAATAATTCGCATGAAAAATCCTTAAATAGTTACGAATACCTTAAAATATTCGTCGACGCGTTCCGTCGTCCATCCTATAGGCGTCGCTTTCAGTAAATCCCGCAAATTATAAATTTTATCCGCTAATTTAACTAATTTCGCTTCATAACTTATCCCGGGACTGTGTCTTATCTGTTCCAATTTTCTTTCTTCTTTCGATAAACTTTTATCGTCCGTTACTTCTGCTACAACGTTACTGATACTTTTGCCGAATTCCTTTTCTATCTCTTCGATTGTCGTATCCGTGTCTTCGACTGTGTCGTGCAGCAAAGCTGCTGCTATAACGATCGGATCGTAGACATCGCCTTCTTGAATCAATATATTCGCAACACCTGAAAATTGGAACGAAGTATTTGGTGAATACTTTGAGCGGAGAAATGGTAAGATAATGCGAAACTAAAATAAAAAAAAATAAGAAAATTGTAATTAAACGATCAAAAGATTTAAAAAAAATGGAATTTTAGGTTCAAAAGATTTTTTAAAAATTGGAATTTAAGGTTCAAAAGTTTTTTTAAAAATTGGAATTTAAGGTTCAAAAGTTTTTTAAAAAATTGGAATTTAAGGTTCAAAAGATTTTAAAAAAATTGGAATTTACGGTTCAAAAGATTTAAAAAAAAAATGGAATTTAAGGTTCAAAAGTTTTTTAAAAATTGGAATTTAAGGTTCAAAATTAAAAAAAAAATTGGAATTAAAGGTTCAAAAGTTTTAAAAAAAATTGGAATTTAAGGTTCAAAAGTTTTTTAAAAAATTGGAATAAAGGACCAAAATTTTGTTTAAAAATCGGAATTTAAGGAAATAAAAAAATTGATGGATAGCGAAGGAAATTAATGATATTTCAGGACTTTTCCGCGACCACTGGAAACCATGAAAAGCGATAAAAGTTGGAAATACTGACCCAACGGATGATTGATGTAAGGCGTCTCCTCGACATCTTTTCTTCTCTGTTTCGAGTGCTTTATAGCAGCGAAATTAGCGCATTTTACAATCAACGAAAGAACTTTTATCGATGAATTCTCCTTTTCCTTCTCACTGCACTCCGAAAGCGATAAATTTCTCTTCTCATCCGACATAATAATTCCTATTATATCTTCGAACGATCGATTATCGTTTCTTTACCTACAAATTACTCCGAAACACATAACCAATTTTCGAATAGTTTATCTCCAGTTTTTTTCTTCTCCGTTTACCTAAGAAAAACAAAAGTATCGTTACTTACAGCCGAAAAGATATACCGCATCATAATTCCCAATAATATTGAAAAAAAAAATGTTTCTTCACCTGTTATCCTCAATTTTTTGTCAATCGATAAGTCCGCTTGCTATCAGAATGGAGTCTAACAGCACTCCGTTTTTTGTAGTCTCATTAAAGCAGAAGTACTATTACGCCCTCTGGTGCTTCGAAATCGCAGAAAAATCGACAGATTTCTTCTATTTTAATCGATTTAAAATTTTTTTTTAGAATTTAATTTTAAAAAATTTCAAAAATGTTAACTTTTTAGAATTTAATTAAAAAAAAAAAAAAATTTATTTTTTAACTTTTTATATTGTTGAAATTTTTTTTTTTAAATTCTCAAGTTAAATTTTTTTTTTTATTAATTTAATTTTGGTTTTAATTAACAAACAAATTAAATAACGAGGATGCGATTTAAAAGTGTTAAATTACTTCATTGCGGTTTTCCAACACTCGTCTATATGTATTAGTAATATCCACAATATTGTACATAAAATATATTACATTGCTATTCATCATCGACAAATAACAAAACTCAACATTAGTAGCAATGAATTATTAACTAAGTTAATTATCATTGCAATTACTTTTGTCGATTAAATGACGTGTGTTGTATTTGTGTTTTCGCACTTAGAATTAAAATACCATACGTAATATGCATCTCAAGGCTCAGCAAGGAACATTAGTTGGACAACAAAATGCTGAGCGAAGGGTTTTCAAAATCGTCACGTGCTTCTCTCGTTTATTTCTCTTGCATACTACCTAACGATCTATTTAATTACTAATAAGCGATTTTTTTTTTTCTATCGTTTCGCCGCGTATCGAAAATTAATTGACACACGTTATGCACATTTCTTCCGCAATAAACGTTCAATCGTAATGATTTTTTCTTCTTTTTTTTTTTTTTTTTTTTTCGTATATATACTCTCAATAATATAACGCAAAAAACGTTATCGTGAACGAGATGAAGGATAATACGAACGATTATCGGGTAATTAATAAAGATGCGATATGTTAAACTTTTTACAAACTCACGTCGACTAGAAATACGGCGGTATCAGAATGTTCAAGTGCCTTCGAAATAGTATACATTTTTTTAATACATAATACAGTGTAAGCTAATAAAATTCCCCTTCTAATATCCACAAACCATAAGTACTTTTTTTTTTTTTTTTTTTTTTTTTTTTTTTTTAGTCGCGAAACGCAGAAAACATTCTCGACGAGAAGAAACCATTAATAAAAAAAAACGCGAGAATGCGATTGCGCAGCGTAATTAATTGGAATGTTTGTTTCCGTTCTTTTTTTTTTTTTTTTTTTTTCGATGAAAATAAACGCGTTATGTTGAATTTTTTTTGCTGCGATTTGTTTTTTTTTTTTTCTTTTTTTTTTTTTTTTTAGGTCGATCGATGGTGATTACGATGAGCGATGAAAATGCCGTATTTTGCTCCGACGGGTAAAGAATAGTTATTGGAAGAGCCGATGATTCATTGGTTTTATCGGTCTGAACACAGATTTGAAGAGATCTTCTTTTTTTTTTTTTTTTTTCTTTCGTTATCCAACTGAAATACACGGGCCGCGGGTGCGCGTTGACACTCGTTAATCAATTCTCTAATTTATCTTTCTCGTTCACCACCTTTCAAACTCAGTATTCAGACCGACGTTACTCAACCGGGCATTTTCCGATTTATCATCGCACCGAGATCCTGAACTATCTGCTTCTGCTCGGGATTAAAGAGAAGAGTTCGCGCACTGAGAAAAGAAATGTCCGGAAGTTGTTTCAGCACTCTGATAGTTTCTTCTCTGACGGGCATCGGGCGGCCGTTTCTATCGGGAACGGTGTGTTCCGCGTTTAGAGCGGAATTAACGTTCCTTTGATTATCGATCTTTGGAATTCGTTCGCTTTTACCGCTTTCGGAACGCGAAGAACTCGTTTTAGTCGAAGTATTAGGTATTAGGAATGGTTTGCCGGTTCTTTGAGACTTCGATGCTATTTTTCGAGAAGTCGCCTCCGGTTCCGTACGCTTCGCCCAATTTCCACCGCTGGGACCCGGCAACGGTTCGATTATTCTCGACATGTGAGATGATTGTCGGTGCATTTTTGTCGCTGTATTGTCCACCGATTGAAATGATCGCTGCCCTTTCGATGCACCGAGCTGATGCACCGCGATACCGTGTTCCTGGGATAACGATGTCTCCGATGAATCTGTTGAGTTTCCATTATCGTTAATTTATTTTGTTGCATTGTTTCGGGGGTTTGAAAGTCTATTTTATGGATGATACTATGATTATTCTATTTTACATTGTACAAGGTATGTATGTTAGAAAATCGGAAAAAATATCATCGGAACAAAAAGTATCGGAAAAAAAATTCTGAAAAATATGAAAATTATACTTTTTTTTTTTCGGGGGCTTTTCTTCCCGGAGATTCGGGGAAAAAAATCACGAAAAAAAGGCCGCTGAACAAATAAGTTGCATCTCTGGAAGAAAAACCCCATTTTTATCATTTTCCGGATGTCTTTTTTCCAGAGGGTTTTTTCCGAGAAATGTTTTTTTCAAAAATTTTTTTTTCCGAAACTTTTTTTTTTTTTTTCATTTTTTTCGGAAACTTTTTTTTTCCAATTTTTTTCATTCTTTTTAACTATTTTTTGCCAAAGTTTTGTTTTTTCAAACATTTTTTACCGAGAAATTTTTTTTTCAAAATATTTTTTCGGAAACTTTTTTTTTTTTTTTTTTTCGATTTTTTAACTATTTTTTGCCGAATTTTTTTTTTTCCGAGAATTTTTTTTCCGCCTACCGTATGTTATAAATAACGTGTTGTGCAAGGATTCTGGTATTTTAGCTTCAAGACTTACAGTAATATATGGAGCTCCTTGTACAGGCAGCGTGGTGATGGTAGGATTCGGAGTGTGCGGAACAATGGGGACTTAGCAATGGATCAAACGGATACAACAAATCTAGCGGTAGAAGAGCCGAAAGACCACCACCTGAGAGTGCGTTTCATTTTAGAAGTAAATTGCGTGTGCAAAAAAAAAAAAAAAAAAAGAAAAAAATAATTAATAACGTCAATACAAGGAATCATAGGGTTTATTAAGCGGGACAAGTGGATCAGTGGCAGTGTCAAATCAACAACAGAAAAGATATCGTTATATTACAGTGTCACAAACGACGAAACTCGGTTAAGGGTAACATAAAGAAAAATACTTACTTGCGTCCAATGGATTGACGAGGCCGGCGCTGTTCCAGTCGAACTGAGCAGCTGGAACCTCCTATAAAATATTTATTTCTCGATGTAATTTCATTAAAAAGAAAATAACTCCTTTACACATAAAAATATATATAGCGATTCGAAAACACAGAAAAAAAAAAAAAAAATTGAATAAAAATCGTTTATATGAATTTTTTTGGGTTTTTTTTTTTACCGACGAAGTGATTAAATACGAAACGAAAGACTACTAAAAATATATATAGCAAATCGAAAACGCGAGACATCAAATTTGAATTTAAAAAAATAATTATACATAATGGAACTTTTCGAAAAAAAAAAAAAAAAAATTGAATAAAAATAAAAGAGAAGAAAAATCGTTTATATGGATTTTTTTGGTTTTTTTTTTACCGACGAAATTATTAAATACGAAACGAAAGACTACTAAATATATATATAGTGAATCGAAAACACGAGACATAAAATTTGAATGAAAAAAAATAATTATATATAATCCAACTTTCCGAAAAAAAAAAAAAAAAAAAAAAAATTATGAAAAATCATTTATATGCATTTTTTTTCTGTTTTTTTTTACCAACAAAATGATTAAACACGAAACGAAAGATTACTCACTTCCGAGGTAACGAAATTATGAGGCGTTTTATTGGGATTTGAAGACGATGCCTGTTGCAAATCGCTGCCGGCTTTTACGGGTTCCAGCGGTGCGAATCCGAGATTAGCGGCGAAACGCGGTATGTTGGGGTTCCATCGCGGGCCAAAAAGCTGCAATTTTTTTTTCCTGTATTTTATTCTCGTTGTTATAGTTATATTTTTTCGATGATCGGGGAAAACGCCTCGGAATTTTTTTATATTTTATTTATTATTAGCGCATTGTGTACTCACGATGTTCCGCGAATCGATTCCCAATGAACTCAAGAGAACTGTGTTACTAACGCTGTTTGACCATTGATACGAAAGGGCGTTAGTTTCCTCGACGCTTTTGAGATTTTCCCAAATTCTATCGGTATCCGTGATGAGCGGTTGAAAATTTGCATCGCGGGGCTCCGGCACTACGGGAAACATGTTGGTTATGATGTCCTCAATTTTGTTGGACGCCTGGAATACAGAAAACTATAAGAATTTGATTGATATATCGCTACCGAAATTTTTCTATCGATTAGGGATCTGCGAATGTCCGAAATTTCGAATAATTCGACTAGAATCGAAAAAAAATTATACGAATAACAATTATAAATAAAAACAAAGTAAATAATTCGAAAAAAAATTCATTTCGAAAGAATTTCGATTCGAATCGAAAATAAATAATTCGAATAACAATTAGACGTAAAAAAATGTAAATAATTCGAAAAAAATTGATTTGATTTTGATTTTTTTAATTGATTTGTTGATTTTTTTAATTGATTTTTTGATTTTTTTAAAATTGATTTTGAAAGAAAATTCGATTCGATGACTATTCGCAGACCCGGCGATTGATAACGACAGTCCCACGAGAAAGAACACCATATCTGTTTCTATGACTAAACAAAAGTCTAATTTTTTCTTATTTTTTTTTTTTTTTCTAAAACAAATAAATATTTGAAATAAATCGAAAACTTACATTCTTATTCTCTATCCGACTGATAGAATCTTTCAAACTAATTTGCGGTTTCTCTACTGGAAGGGCGCAGGCGTCAAAATCTCCGAAGTCTTCAAAATCGTCGTCGAGACCATTCGAACGATTTGTAAGATTAATTTTCGGAGAGGCAACGTTCGGCGCCCATTCCTCGGTTTCGCCGCCGGGTTCGTTCGAGAAGTCCGCAAAATCACCGAAATCATCGTCGTCATCATTTCCAATGTTTTCTTTATCGACATTATTATCCTCCCTATCGATCGGTTGCTCTTGAAAGTTCGTAAGGATTTCACGATCGATCGGCGAATCTTCTCTCGACGTTTTCGTCGATCCATCGAAATAATCCGCTGTATCCTTCGCATCATTAAAAAATGACGACGAATCGGGCAAATGTTCCGCGAGTTCGTTAACAAAATCGATCGCTGCCGATGGCAGTGATGGATTCATTGATAATTCCAGCGCCGCGAATTCGTCATCGTTGCCTCGATGATCGAGACCTCCGCTCGTTTCTCCGGGAACATCGTGACTCTCGATAGGATCCGCGATAATTCCGGTCGCAAAACAGTTCGATTCTTCAAAACTCTGTGCGACACACGCGAAATCATCAAACTCTTCGTATTTCTCCGGCGATTCCAAAACCGGCGGATTTTCTTCGTTCGTTAATTCAAAAGTTTTCTCATTCCCGTTATCCCCAGCGATCGAACAACGACTCGGAGATTTTTCAACGATTTTCTCAATATTCTCGGAATCCCTATCCGTTTCTTTATCGAAATCGAAGCTAAAATCGGCAAAACTATTGATAGTATTCGATTCCAATGGATTTTCAGTTTTCTCCGATTCCGCTTCGATCTCATCATTTCCATCCCCACCGTTGTTATCCTCGGAGATGCAAAAACTTGCGAATTCCGATGTTACATTATCGAGAGTATCGTTGCTCTCGTTTTCGACGAAAGCCTTTGCAACGATTTCCTCGTTATTCCCTTTCAACGGAATTATTTTTTCCGTCGTCTCACCGCTGATCGTCAATGTCGCAATGTCCTCCTCCTCCTCGGAGTAATTCTCGATATTTCCGTTTACCGGACGATTGTCGCATTCCAGAGAATCGTTTAGTTTATCGTAATCGTAGAAATCGTCGTCGAAATTCGCCGGCAAATCGTCGGCGTCCGTTGGATCGTCGAGTACCAAACTCAGCGGCTCCGGTTCCTCCGGCGTTTGCACGTCGTTCGGAATAATTTCACGATCGCTTCCGCTTCTCGGACTATCAACTAAACTGCTGTTACTACTACCTTTACTGCTAACTACATCGCCGTTAACAAAAATTTCATTCTCTACTATCGCGCGATTGTCGACGTATTCGCGTCTAACGCTATCATCGCTCTTCGCATTATCTTCTTCGCACTGTTCAACGCATACATCTAAATAGCTATTTTTCGCGAATTCCTTAACATCGGAGTTGTTATTTGACAAACTACCGCTAATAATCGTCCTATTATCTAACTTTATGCTGCTCACGTCGTCGTCACTTTTTTCAACAATCATAATATCCTCGTCAAGGATACCGGACGTCCGAAGCTTACGATCCTTTCGCAGCGGCGACTCGACGGGTGAATAATCGCCGATACCATTGATTTTTGGCGACGCATTGACCGATGGCGTTGGCGTCTGCATTGGCGTCAATAACTTTTGCGGCGAATCTGACGTCGTCGAGAGACCTGAAATTTTTTGTTTTTTAACAATGTTTGCGGCGAAATTTCGTCGTTTACTTACCGTCAATGCCGCCCGTTGCGTAGTCTCCGAATTCGTCGTCATCCGACTCGCCAAAGTTGTCAAGAGGCGGAGGCGTCGAACTGACTAACGGTGGAAACGCCATTACGACGTGACCCTGAAATATTTTGCATTATTTTATGAGTTTTTGTTTGGAGTTTTCATTGAATTAATTGTCGCGGGTGTCGATTGTTACGCGATAAAAGGGAAACGTCGGAAAATGTAGGTTAGTCGTTTCGTATTCGAAAGTTTGAAATGCCAAAAATGGGCGATCGTGTTTGCGTGTATTTTCGAGTGTTAGTTGACGTTATTTTGGAAATAAAGGGGAAGAAAACGGAATTTTTTATGGAGTAAATAGGAGACTCACCTCGATAAAACCTTTCGATGGGGTTTTTTTATCGCTCGTTACGTATGTATTGGTGCTGTCATTTTCGTCGTTCGACGGGGGCAGACTGCTGTCTGGTATCCTTTGGTACTACACAGGCGCACACACAATAATTACACATAGCCCCCGAAAGAATATTTCAACGAGAGTCCGTGCGATCTTTTTATTTTTTTTCTTTCGAGTAAAAACGAATCTTGGGTTTCTACTATGCGATGGAGTGTTTTGTCTATGTGTAATATTTACAAGGCCGAGAAACGAAAACTTCTGAAGGCGATTAACATACAGCCTGTTTTCCGTGCGTCGTTCTCTCAGCTGCGATAGTGACTCTTGTGCCACGGCTCGGCGGGTACACAGTTTAACACGGTGCCAACTCCCGACTGTCACTAATCTACTGTAACGCAACTCGTTGTCTAACGCGCGTACAGGTAAAACGCGACGATACACGCGCACGCGAGTGGCGGGATTTTCGTTTATACCGTTTACGCTCAAGAACACCTTGTGTGTCACGCTGTTGCAAGCCGCATTTAAGTAATGAAGATTAGTCAGAGGTGCGTTTAAATGACGCTGAAAAAATTTAATTGAAAGGCAAAACGTTTTTAAGTATTTTGGAGTACCTTGCTGTGCATTTACGATCGATATTTTCTCATCACATCGCTACTATAAAAAACAATCTATCAAAGTCGTGGATCTTTAAACGTGTCATCTTATATTCGCATACTATAATAGTGGAAAAAACCAAATTATTATTATTCAATTATTCATTGCTTATGAATCACGTGCTTCAACTATATCCTTAGTTACTGGATGTAAATATAAAAATGATTCTAAAGCTTCATGGATGGATGAATTTCACGCATTTAGCTGCAATTGAAAATACGGAATTAAAAGTGCAAGCGTTGGGAGTCTTTAAATATTCGAAATTTCCCAGATTTCAGCGCCAATCGAATTATCGATAATTGCATGTATTCGATGTTTCATTCGAATAACTCGAAAATTTTTAAATGAAAAAAAAAAAAAAAGAGTAACTCGATAAAATTCGAAAAAAAATCGAACATCTCGAAAGTGGAATGGAGTTATTGCAATTAATTAATATTCGAACACTATTTACCTACCTTTCGCAAAAGCTCTTCCGGTATTCTTCCATCTTGTAGTGCAATTACATACGATCGATATTTTCTCGTCATAACTCTGTTTAAAGAGAAAGCTACAAGAAACTCGTATCTTTAAACCTATAATTTTATATTCGTGTACAATACAAAATGACGAAAAAAACCAATTTATTATAATTCAGTTATTTATTGCTTATGAATCCCGTGTTCCAACCCGTATTATGCTCTCTTATATACTAAATGTAATAAAAACAAACAAAAAACATTCAAATAGTACGATAACCGTACGAAAATCACCAATTTATTAACGCCTCCATAAAAGATCGATAACAATTTGCCAATTCCACTGAAACTTAAAAAAAATCGTCGAAAAACATCCCGCGTGTAAAAAAAAAACGCGGAAAAAGATTTTTGACGATTTTTTTTTCCCTCACGAAAATTCTTCCTTCGGAACCGAGTGCTGAGTTCGTCGATGTTTGCGCATATCGCCCTTTTGCCTGAAGCATCGTCCGCACACATCGCACGCATGAGGTTTCTCGCCCGTGTGAATCTTGATATGATTGTTCAGTGCTTCGGTTCTCGTGAAAGCTTTTTCGCAATAACTGCATTTGTATCTCCTGTCCCCGCGATGAATCAGTCTATGCTGATAAAACACCGAACCCGTTAAAAACGCCTTATTGCAAACATCGCATTTGAAGGGACGTTCTCTCGTGTGTTTTTTTCTCGTATGATCGGCCAAATCGGGTTTTATCGTGAATCTTTGATCGCAGTATTCGCACGCATACGGTTTTACCCCCATATGAAATCTCTTGTGAGTCCACATGTGACTCGATTGCGTGTAACTTTTGCCGCATATATTGCAAACATACGGTCGCAAACCGTTGTGTCGTCTTTTGTGTGCCAACAACGAATTCGCGGTCGGCAACAAACTGCCGCATACATCGCACGGAAATTTCGTGCATTGCTCCTGTCCGTGAATTCTTAACTCCTCGATACTCCCGAATCCCCGCGCGCAAAGTTCGCAAACGTATTTCGCGTCATTTTCGTTATTCTCCGATTTTCTCGCCGTTAAATGTTCGCGTTTTCTCTTATGTTTGTGAAGCAACGATAATTCTTTCGTCTCTTTGCCGCAGACATCGCAAAGGTAAACAGTCGCAACACGAAACCCCGTCGAGTGTTCTTTCCAATGCGGAACGGCTTCGGCAAAAGATTTACATGTAGTCGCGCAATCGTTGCACGTATAGGGATTTTCGATCACGTGACGTCTCTGATGCCCCCGAAGAATCTCCGTATCGTCGAAATGACAGTTGCAAAATTCGCAATGGTAAATTTTCGATACACAAATTTCATCGATCGATTTTTTCGCGTGTTTTTTTCCGTGATCTTCGGCTTTCGCATGAGAATCAAATATTTCACCGCATTCCGCGCATTTCCATGCGTTTTGAGTTTTTTCGATCACGAGACCGTGACTCGCAACGTGTTTATTGAGTCGCGATTTTTGCGTAAAACTTTTCGAACATTCCGAACATTTGAAAGGTTTTTCCGGCAAATGGGTAACGATGTGACGTTTTAACGTGTAACCGTCGGAAAATCCTTTATTACATACCTCGCAGACGTGGGGACGCGTTTTGCCGTCCAAACACACGTGAACCCTCAGCTCCTGCTGACCTTCCAATAACTTACCGCATTGCAGACACGACACCGCGTTGTTTTCGCAGTGATATCGCTTGTAATGATAAAATAACTTCAATTCCTTCGCGAAAATAACATCGCAAATGTTGCAGTAAAGTTCTTTCGCGCCGTTGTGAAATTTCATATGAAAATTCAATCGTTCCTCGAAGGTAAATATCGCGGTACACACGGGACATTTATAGGGTCGCGAAGTGCTCTGAATATTCGGTTTACATTTGTGATCGTCGAGATTTTCACGCGTGTGATAGAGATTCATACACGCGCCGCATTTTAGATATTCTTCGCTGTTTTCCAAACATTTTAGTTTTATAGAGTTGGGATCGCGATTTTCCTTCGAAAATTCGAGATCCTCCAATGCTTTTTCCTCGTCGCTACTGTCGATAACTATATCGCTTTCGTATGGAATCCCTTCGATCGGCGATTCGCTACTCGTCGGATCATTTAAATAACTCGTTTGCATGTGTCCTTCGAAACACAGGGGACACGATTTCTCGTCGGCGAGAATTTCGCGCGTAACAACGTCCGTTAAATCGGAAGATTCTCTTTTGTCGCGAAACATCGCTTCCAATGTTTCATCGGCTTCGATACATTGCGCGTCGAAAGCGGCGCACCAATTTATCTTCTCAACGCAAACTGAACAAAGTTGCTTCGGAAGGTGATCCGTTTTACGGATCTGAAATTTATTATTAAAAAAAAAAAATTATATCAATTAATTTTTTTTCTTAACTTTAATTAAAAATTTCATTTAATTTAATTAGAAAAAAAATTAATTAATATCCTTTTTTTTCTATTTTTAATAAATTAAATTTCTATTTAATTTTTTTTTTCAATTATTTTAATTAATTTTTTTTTCAAATTTGAAATTGTAGCATTATTTAATTATTAAATTTTTTTTTCGTATATGTACTGTAGATCGCGACTTTTTTTTACCTTAACGCTTAAACAGCTATTTATTTTGTCCGCAAGTTTCATTGATTCGCCGAATTCGGAAAAAACGAATACAGGATCGACGACCCGAGCGGCGCACAAACGACATAGAGATCCGGAAGTACAGTCTCCGCTTGATTCTGTTTTTGCTTCCGGTTCGATCGTTTCGCACGACGATAATAGCTCTTCCTGCGACCAAACGATACTTTCTTCGTCGAGTTCGTCAATTTCCTCCTCCATTTCGCTCAATGTACCGATCGATTCGTCTTTAAATTCATTCATTGCGATTTTTTTTTTTTTTTTTTTTCTATAATAAAAGATCGCATTGTCGCGTCAACGATCTTTTTGCAAAGTATTTTTTTTTTTTTTTTTTTTTCTTAACGATCGTAAGAATTTACTGACCTTAACTTTGATGGGGAATCGACACGTATTTTTTTCCGCTTTGCCGCGATGTCGCGTCGCGCGATCGTCCCGTATCCGCGACAGTATAATACACGAGACGATGTAACTATCGCGTCCTTAAAAACACAATGGATACTTCGCGGGTGACAAATATCATGGCAAACTAAAGAACTGAAAACCACCTACTCGTTTCGGCGCTCACGACTCGCGACTCGAGATATTTTGACTGAAAAAAAAAAAAAAAAAAAAAAAACATTGCAAGGCAACGCGAAACAGTTGCGAGTAAAGATTCGTTACTTTCGATTGTTTCAACCGAATTTTGCGAAAATAAAATTCGAAAAAAATCAAATAAATAAAATCGATAGTAATAGAAAAAAATGCAAAAAATTTATTGTCGTTTATGTAAAAATATCAGATTTTCTTAATTAAGTTATTATATTTCATGATTTTAAAGCCATCGACGGCCGATCTTCGAATTTTTTCGAGAATTCAATTCCTGCCGCGTTCTCAAGATGGTATAAGAATATACTGCAGTGTCTTTCCCTTTCGCAATTCTCGGAGTCTCTTGCAATGCCGCAAAGCCGTCAACAGATTTAATTTCGATTTATCCAATTTCGTCTGCGTGTGTCGATAATAATCGTCGGCGGTAAAATAATACACGGGATCTGTAAAAATGAAAAAACAAAATGTTGCGTTTTAAATTCGTAGAATAAAAAAATTATTAAAAATACTCAATTAAGTTAATTAATTATTGATAATAAAATAATTTCATAAAAAATTAAATAATAATAATAATAATAAAAAATTATTTATTAATTTTTTTTTTTTTTTTCGAAAATAAAAAGGAAAAATTTCCGAATACCTTCCCCCGGAGCGACGACTATTTCTTCTTGTATCAAACTCAAGTAAAGATCCAATTTTCCCTTTTTGCGCGCCTTGTTTTTTCCCATAGATAACAATTTGTATTTTGCGTCCAAAATTTGATTTATCACAGTCACCAAATTGTTGAGATTCGCCAAAGATTGACGGCCGATCATATATTTTGGTATTTTTGAAAATTCCTCTTCGCTCAGCAAATCGATAACGTAGGAATCTTCGGAGTTCTTAAATAATGTTTTTTTGCAGTCTTGCGGTTCCGGCGTTTCTGCGTCGATTACAAGCGTTTCGTTGATCATATGATGGCGACTCGTTTCTCTTTTGACGGAATCGACTGTCGCACGATCGGTATTTGTTACGTATGGCGATTCTGCTTCGCCGAGTTTTGAGAAATCGTTGATAAATTCGTCGGGTAAATAATCGCTCATACGGATGATGTCTTTATCCATTTTACTCAGCATTAGCGACAAATTCTATACGAAATTTTTTTTTATTTTTCGGCTATAGATTTTTTTTTTTTTTTTCGTGAGACTACTTACGCGAAGTTCGACATTTTGGGATTTCATCGTCTCCAAATTTTGTCTCGCTGTTTCGACACCCTTTGTTATGGTTGCCATTTCCTGTTTGGCGCGTAATAATTGCTCCAGTAGCGCATCTTTGTCTGGAGAAATTAATTTAACGATGAGATTTTCTCTCCGATTTTTACGAAGAAAATAATATATATATGTGTATTTGTCGACGCGTACTTCGAATAAGTGCTGTTGCCAATGTGAGTTCTTCCAATTGCGCGGCGTGGGTTTTCAATGTATCTTCGAACGACGACATCGTCGATGTAATAAATACGTGTTAATAGGTTTTATCGTTTTTTTTTTAATTCACTGATTCTTATTTACACACTTTGCAACGTTCCCCGCCTAATTGTACGTCGCGTAACGTCGAGTGAAACCGTTTGAATGTTTTTTTGAATTTAATACTCACAGAGTCATAAACATCGCGCACAAAGCAAGAAACACGGGCGATTGGAAAATATACAACAGCGATCGAAGCGCCTTTGGAATGATTGGAATAGTTCTCGCGCGTTCCGAGATTATTGGCGCTGTCGTCGCACAGCGGTCATTTTTGGGGTTCAATTCCGACAGTCACCGTTACGTGACTATCTTTAAAATGACCATTTTTGCGTTAAAAAGATTCGCGACGATTATTTGGAATTTCATTTATCGTTTTGACGGTAATATTATTAATAAAAATATGTAACTAATATTCTCTAATGTGTACAAAAGAATATTATCCGCTCGATGGTAAATTTTCGATACAAATTATACCATCACGGTACAGTATTGCATTAAAATAATTTGAAAAAAAATGGTATTAATAGAAACCATCGAAAATACGTAAATTATCTTCGAAACTTTGTCGGATATCGAAATATTGATATTATTTATAAATGTCTAATCAATGACGATGAGCGATGAGTATAGTTGCTCAACACCGGCGCCAATCGGGTTTTGAGAAATTACTGTACGGAAAATCGATTCGAGCTACCGAGCCGTTCTCCCGTACGCAATACTCGACACTCCAATAGAAACGCGAATGGGCGCTAACTCGCGTCCCCGTTGACCAATAGCGTCGCGTTTATCGTTCCGATGTTTTCGGAAAGGTCAGTTACGCCTTACCAACACAGACAAACATCGTAAACCACGAACGTGTCACACGTACACAAACGAGACTACGGACGATTGTTTATCCGCCATTTTGTTAAGCTGCCGTACGCGCAGTTTTTCGGTGGCAGGCTGAGCGCGATTTTACGATGATTGCGGTGTATCGAGTGGCGAAGCATTGACGATGTATCAATTAGTGCAATAGTGTTAAGCAGCAAAGTTCGACGAGGGTTAAAACAATCGTGTTGATTATCGTTCGCGAATACCGTGAGATATAAAGCGCGTAGTGAAGAAGTTTTGTGTGTTGAGGGGCCCCCTTCTTGGCGACGATCGACGACGAGAGACCTCGGGCTTCGACGCGAGAGAGACGGAGATAGCGATGTGATAAGCCGAGAGGCGCTTTTCACGCCTCGCCCCGTCGACGCTCCGTGACTATGACACAGTAGCAGAAAAAAAAAACAACAAAAAAAAAAAAGATAAACACAACAACAACCAAAAAATCGAATAATTTCGTCGATATTTCAACGATAGTTCGCGGTAAATCGTAAATAACTCGAATAATAAGGTGCACCGTATTTCGCGACAATTCCGCGTCTCGTCCCCGTACTTGCGCTCGTTTCAGTGAAAAAAGAAAAAAAAAAACAAAACCACAATAAAAAGAAACGAAAAAAGAGAAAATGTCAAACCACAAAAACTCGTCGTTCGACGACGAACATTCTTGAACCTCGTTGGTTGTCTCGACGCTTCTCATCGCAAAAACCCATCGGTCAAATGTCCGTTGAATTCAAATAATAAGTACGGAGCAATAACGCAGTCAAGTAAGTCACACATAAGTTTATTACAGCGACGATTCGAAAAAAAATTTAAGCGAATCGTTATTTTTGGAAAATATAATATTTGGAAAATCAACGTGTCGTTGCAGTATGTCGGGACAGAGCGGAGGTCATCGGTTGCGTTTATCAATGCTCAACGATCAACTGACGTGCAAACTTTGTCACGGTTACTTCATCGACGCTACTACAATAATTGAGTGTCTGCATTCATGTAAGTATATCGAAAATAAAAAAAATTCAATTTTTAAAAAATAATATTTCTCGTGTTTTTCAATTTTTTTTTTAATAATAATTCACGCATTTTTCGAAAAAAATTTTTGAATAATATTTCTCGTATTTTTCGATCGAAAAAAAAAAATTTCTCGGACTTTTCGAAAAAAAATTTCGAATAATTTTTTATCGCTTTTTTTTAACACTTTGGATAACAGTTTGCAGAAGCTGCATAGTCAAGTACTTGGAGAACAACAAATATTGTCCGATATGCGAAGTTCAAATACACAAAAGCAAACCATTGCTGAATATCCGACCGGATCACACGCTGCAAGACATTGTCTACAAATTGGTGCCGGCGTGTTATCAGAGTAAGTTTCACGTTTTTTTTTTCTTTTTTTAATAAAACAGAATTGCTAATTCTGAACCTCCGTTAGTTTTATTTATTTATCTAATTGCATTTTATTTTTATTTTATTTTATTTTTATTTTTTATTGCATTTTTTATTTAAAAAATGTAATATATATATATTTATTTAAACTTCCATTGATTGATTAATTATATATTATTATTTATCGTCCAAAACGAATATCCCGACTTATCTGCGCTGCAATAGTTGTCGCATTGATTAAAAAAAAAAAAATTTTAGATTAATTCAACATTAACACGATAAACAATATCTTCATATCGTTTTATTTGATTTTCACTATAAAATATGATTTTCAACGATTTTTTTTTTTTCACCGATACGAGTGATTATTTGTCGATTTTCATTACTAGCAGTTAATACGAAGAAAATTAAATGATTAATTCGTTAATTTACCAATTTATCGATACGCAGACGAGATGCGATGTAGAAGAGATTTCTACGCGAAGAATCCGGAAGCCCTGCGTTCGACAACATCGCCGGAGGCTCGGGGCGAACCTGTCGAGTCTCATATTTATTCGCCGGACGAATCGTTGAGTCTTTCCCTCGAGTACTACAATCCCGTTGATCAGCCGATAATCGGCGAATTGGGTGTCGACGATGGTAAAGAAACGGGAGTCGCGCGAAAGCAACAGGAACACAAAGAACAAAATCAATTGCAGCAAAAAGTACAACCGAAGCGTTATTTGCGATGTCCCGCAGCTGTAATGGTGTTTCATCTCCAAAAGCTCATCAGATCGAAATACGGTCTGAGCGACGCTCACAGAGTCGACGTTATGTACAAAGAGGAAACGCTTTGCGACAGTTACACGCTGATGGATGTAATGTACATCTATCACTGGAGGCGGGTGAGTTGCGATTCCATTTTTATTTTTCTTCGTCTCAGAAAAAAAAAAAACAAATTAAATCGACAAAAAAAAAAAAAAAAAAAAAAAATTCCCGTAAACTTATAAAAAAAAGAAAAAAAATCTCAAAAAAATTTTGAAAAAAATAATAAATTTGCCTCTCCGATCGTTCGGCAAAAAAAATTATTTTTTAACGAAGAAAAATAATAAAACAAAACAAAAAAAAATTGCAAAAAAAAAAAATATATTGTATTGAAAAAATTTGAAAAAATTTGAGTATTGAGAATATTTTTTTAAATTGCAGAAAGTGCCGTTACACCTGAGTTACCGGATATTCGAGTCGTCGCCGAAGCGTCTGAAGCTCGACGAGGACAACGATAATTTCAAACAGTCGTTGACGAACGCCGGTATAAGTCCATTGGATCCGCAGAGTGATTCTCAAGTGCAACAGCAGCAGCAGCAGCAGCAGCAGCAGAGCGGTCCGGGAGCGAAATCTGAATGGAAAGAAGTGCAACTAAAGATTTCCGAGACGGGAGTGATAAGCGTAACGGACATAACGTCACCGGATTCGAAGAAAAGCGCAAAGACTGAGAAGAAGCCATTGCCGGTCGGTTGTTCGACGAGTCTCTGTGGAAACGACGAGGAGAAACGTAAGAGACTAATAGACGAGGGAACGCCGTCGGTTGATGTAAATAAAAGTGATAAAACGATCGCCGATTCTCGACGGGAAACAAAAGTAGGAACCGACGGTACAGCAAAAATTTCGGAAAAGAAACGACAAATCGTTAATCCGGAAACCAGTAAAACAGTTTCGAGAAGCGAAACGACCAAATCCTCTCAGGAAATTCCCGGTAATATCTCAAAAACGAGTGTAAGTACCGCGGAAAATATTCCCGAAGAGAAGCAATCGAACGTCGAGAAAGCAACGACCCGCGAGACGCGTTCGCGATCGTCAAATTCGCAGGAAGCATCGCAATCGATTAGCGAGCAGCAAACCGATGTAAAATCGACAGCCGAATCGCCGAGAGGAAAATTATCATCAGTTCCCCTCGAAAAAGCCGCAATTCCTAAGAAACTCGAAGCCGTACCGTCGACGGAAGACGAAAAATCGAAAAACAATAATCTCGAGACGATAATAACGATGGAAACGAATGTCTCGAGATTATCATCGCCTCAGGATTCCCCGTCGAGCGTTCCTCTCGTAACAAAGATCTCTAAGACCGTCGAAACGAAAAATTCATCACAGCAACAAACCTCCGCGGGTTCGAAGATCGACGCGCTGAGCGCGAAGCTTCAGTTTCAGCCGAAAATCGGTGAGGTGAACAATACCTACGCGAAGAAAACGCCGAAAGATAAGAGAACGATAATGGATAAAGTATTGAAAAAATCAACGACGCAGGCATCGTCATCGAGTTCATCAATCGCGACGACCTGTTCCTCCCCCTCGTCATCGTCGTCTTCGTGTTCTTCATCAGCGGAAAGCACAGTGACGATGAGAACTTTGAGTAAAAATATCGCCGATAAAAATCGTACGAATGCCTCTATAACGCCGCAAGCAGCAGCGGCAGCAGCGAGCGCTCCGGGAAAAAGCGTACGAATAGAATCGAACCAATCGATATCCATAACGAGTTCAACAGGTAATCAGACGAGTCAAATAATGAATTGTTTAGGCGGCGGAACAACGATATCGTCGACGTACTGCACAGCGCCGACTTCTTCGGGTTCCCTATCCGTGACAACGTTACCAACGAATCCGGCAACGAATCGTCGCGTAACCGACGATTCTCGTTCGGCGAACGTTGTAGCGACTGCCGATAATCAATCGAGAGACGATAAACACCCGAATATCGTCGCGACGAGCGTTAATCAAAATTCCGGAAAGAATTGTTACGGAAGACGAGATAACCAAAGTTTGAATGTACCGAGTAGCGAGTCGTTGGCATCGATCGGTTTAAACGTATCGACGTCGATGCAAACCGCGTCAACGTTTCCATATCTCGTTCAGGATCTCGTTAACGCGGAAATGATGAAAAATTCACCGTTACCAACGAAAGTTTCGGGTTTAACGATACAAAAAACAACGGGAATGTCTCATCAGCAAAATCAACAAATGCCGCAGCAACAAGTATCGAACTCTTCGACGAGCGCTACTAACCCTTCGTGTGCCAATATCGGCAGTTCTTTCAATCTCCACCCCTCGATGAGTATCTATTCGATACCAACGTCGAGCAAAAACAATACATCGGGAAATTCTTCATCGTCGTCATCGTCTCTTTACTCGAACGCTACGAGTCTCACGAATTCGTCGAACGCTGCGGGAGGAAAGAATTCAAATGCATTGGGATCGAGTAAAAGCGGAAATCTCGAGATAATGAGCGTTTATTCGGTGCCTCCGTGTCCCGACGCAATACCGATATCGCTTATAAAGCCGCCGGTAAGAAAACACGAAGTTATAGCGAAAGGTACGAATTTAAATGAAATTTGTGCGAAAATTGGTGAAAATTCGAAGGAAAAAAATAAAGCGGAATCCCGAAGTCGTCCGGAAGTACCGAATTTATTGAAAATAACGAAAAAATCATCGCAATCATTGTCATCGAGTTCTTCGGTATCTTCCGTCGACGGTATCCCAACGAAACACGTATCGAATATACCGAACGTACCGATTTACACGCCGAGCAATAGTCTCGCCGTTTCGGAATCAAAAATGTCGTCTTACAGCAAAGAATCGTCGATGATAACGTCGAAATTATCGTCATTCGCCGCGACGACCGGACAATCGTCACCGCCGATCGGTAAACAAAGATACAAAACTCCCGGATTACCAACGAAATTCGGTACTCCAACGGGAATGTCGAAAAACAATGTCGTAGTATTGAAAAATCAGAGCAAAGAATCTTTGAGCTCTCAGCAGATATCTCAGAGTTCTATGACGTTGCAACAGCAACGGGATGATAGCGGAGGTAATGGAAAGTCGAATATGAAACGCGCCGATTCGGCGAAACGTAGAAATTCATTGAGATTCTTGGGAAATCCGGCGTCGGGAGTTAAACCGCTTTACGGACCTTCGGAGGGAAAAAGCGGCGAAAGCGGCGCATCCGCGACTGGAACTTCGGGTGGTAAAATAACTTCACTCAGTATGACGAAAATCGATCCTAAGACTCTGTCGCCGATTATTTCGACTTCCAATTCACCGATAGTATCGCCGCCGCCTTATACTCCGAGCGCTCGCGGCACTTGCTATCAAAATCATCAAAATTTCTCGAGAGAAATGTGCGCACGTAGCGCCGGCGGCGGCGGCGGATCACCGATTTCGTCGAGAAATTCACCGGTCAATATGCTTTCGACGAATCCTTTCATACAATCGCCGACTCCTAATACTCATCCGCGATTAATGATGCCGCATAACAATCTATATATACAGCCGTATCCTCAGGCGTCGAGATTCACGAATCCACTTATTAGACAACCAATCGGATTGCCGTCGAGCGCCTTTCACAGCAGTTTACCTCCTTCGATCAATAAACCTTATCAACGAACGAATTATTTGCCACAAACTACCGGCGTTTATTCACAACAACAGATATCTCAACCACCAGCTGTACAGAGAATTCCCGCGAGCAGTAGTCACGGATCCTCGCCGTCTTCGAGTTCATCTTCGTCGCCAAAATCACCGAAAAAATCCAACAGTCCCGGCGCGAGTTTCGCTAAAGCTTCGGAAACTCTTACGTCGAATGTTAGCAATGTTACCGATGCTAAAAATGTAATGCTACTCGCGAAAGTCGCGCAGGAAACAACGAATGCATTTAATTTATCGAAAACTGGAATTTCGCAACAGAAACAAACGAAACAAACGGGAAGTTTGGGAAGCGATGGAGCGAAGGAAAGCGTCGCGACGGCGTGTAGTAAAGCGAAACAGGATAATTCGAAAGCTATTAAAGAAGTTGAGAGACGGAGAGGATCGTCGGATAACGGAGGAAATAAATTACGCGAGGAAAAGGAACGCAACGAAAGCGATGGAATGATAAGAATTCCACAGGACAACGAGACGACCAGCAAAGATGATTCTTCGAAAGATACGAGAGATATCGCTAAAAGAGAAACGGAGAAAATTGCCGCGAAAGCGAATGGTGATTTGATCGGAGATAATTCGACACCGGAAATTAGTAAAACACAACAGGAAAATACGACGAGAGAAGAGGCTAAAGCTGCGAAATGTTCTGATGATAAAACGAATTTTTCACGGGATAACAAAGATTCAGATGGGAATAAAAGTTTGCAACAGCAAATAACACAACAACAGGGAAATAATAATCCCAATGAGAGAATTCAAAACGCTAAGGAATCGTCGAACGATAGCAAAACGGAGGAACAACAGATAAGCAAAAGCGGCGAACAGATACAGGGAAAAAATAATAAAACTACGAAAGCCGAATCGTAATGAGAGCAAAAGAACGTTTTTTACGACATTTCTTTTTTCTTTTTTTTTTTTTTTTTTTTCGATCGCAAATTCGAGAAAATTTTGATTGGTGGAAAAAATGAGAGAAAAATCTGAGAAATCGGCGAGAAGAGAAAAAAGAAATGGAAAATAACGACCAACTTTTGCGGAGGCGATTCATAAGTTTTTTATCCCCTAAGAGCCGAATATCGATATTGTCGATTATTTTTTTTTTTTTTTTTTTTACGAAACCCGAGAATTCGATAATTAATCGAAACTAATCGATAATCTATCGATCTATTGGGTTTTTATAGTGAAAAAAAAAGATTAAACTGTTGTGTATTGTTATGATGAACGTAATTGTGAAACAGATTTTTCTTCGATTTATCGAAAAAAAAAAAACGAAAAACGGGAAAAAAAATAACAAATCACATACACCGACAACTTTGGTACATAACGCATACCATTTTAATTAGAAGGTATATGATACGATGAACGGTTAATTCGCTTGTAACGAACCGAATAGTGCAATCGTGTGACGATCGTAAGTGAGAAGTGAAAAAAAAAAAAAAAAAAAAAACAAAAAAAAAAATTATAAGCGGAAATAACGAACAATTTCGTCGAAAATTCTTCATGTCCTGTGTATATTAATGTAAATAATTCAATCCTCGACGACCATTTGTTCGTTTACGAAATTATCTCTGCATCTCTGCTCTCTCTTTCTCTCTCTCTCTCTCTGTATTTTTTTATTCAATTTTTTTTTTGAAATTATTTATCGTCAAAATCGATCGATTTACAACACTTTTTTAATTAAGAAAATCTTTTTAAAAAATTTCGAATTTTTTCAAATTCCTTACGAATTCGAATTATTTAAATGTATTCAATCGAATTACGCGAAATAAAAAAAAAATTCTTTTACTAAATGCGCGGCGCGTCGGGATCGCGAAGAGAACGAAGTAATTTTGTGAAACTGAAAAAAATAATAATATAACACTATTTAAAAAAAAAAATTAATTTTTGTGTGTACGTCGTTTTGTGATTTTTCTGCAGTGGCGTTGTCTCGAGAGTATTTTGGTTTTTTTTTTTTTTTTTTAATTGAATAATTTTGCAGAGAGAAAAACGGAGAGAAGAGATAGAATACCCGATCGATCGCGAGACAGGGAGGTTTTTAGGCAGTGCAGTCAACGCGTTCAATCGGTTACCGAAGTTTCAAAAATTGTATTTACACATTGTGGCGAAACTCGCGTAAACGAAGATCGATCCGAATTAAAAAAATTCCTACTTGATGTAGAAACGAAAAAAAAAAAAAAACAAAAAAAAATGTATAACAATAAATTTACAGAAAAAAAAAAAAAAAAAACTCATTTTGCTCCGATGATAAAACCCACGAGACGTGTTTTTACGGATTTTTTTTTTTTTTTTTTTTTTTTTTACAAGTCGACTGTAATTTTTATAACGAATCTCGATGAGCGACGGCTCGTTATGTTTTAACGAATTTTTCGGCGATTTTGCTTCGTATCCGCATCAGGAGAAAAAAAAATAGTCAATTCTGTAGCTTCCATTTTTATTTTTCCTATAAATCAATTTGCCGCGAAATCGTTTTTCTGCGTCGCGGAAGTTTTTTTTTTTTTTTTTTTTTTTAATTCGCATTATTCTTCGCTTGCACCGAAAACGTTACCGTTGAAAACAAAAATCGGTAAAAAAAACAAAAAAAAAAATCAATTCACGATTGTCGCGCAGAAATGTGTACTGCTGTACCCCCGGCGCCTATGACTCGAATTTCGACATTAAACGAACAGTTGAGAGCAATAATTTTTTTTTGTCACAAACGACGAAATAAAAATGCTCGAGGGCAATGGACGGACGAGAAAACGAGGTTTCAATTTTTTTTTTTTTTGTTTTTCTGATCGGAGTCAAAGCCTCCGGTTAATTAATTGTACATAGTGTACCATGGTAAAGAAGCTATATATAAATATATATATATATATATATATACACATATATATATAATTATTAATTAATATAATGATAGATATTTAACGCGGTAAGAAAAAAAAAAAAAAAAAGAAATCTGTAAGCCGATAGACGATCTTCACAATTCGCCTCACTGAATTTTTATTTCGTTTGCCTCCCAAATAACTCGGAGAAAAATGCGTCCGGCGTTTTTCGTTCTTTTTTTTTTAATTCATTTTTTTTTTTTTTTTTTTTTTTTTTTTCCTATCGGAAAAAAATCGCTATCGAGAGGAAAAGAAAAAAAGAAGGAAAAACGACGTTTGACGATTACGGAGGATAGAAGAAAGCGTGTGCGTGTGCGTATGATGTATGTATGTAAGCAATGAACGTTCGTGTTGCTGCGGAAAAACTTCACGAAAAACAAAAAAATAAAAAACAAGATATATATATCAATTTTTTAGACGAATATTTGGCTGAAATAAACGACGAAGAATGATGTATTTTTAATCAGTTATTATATATAAATAAAATATATATTATTAATAATCGATATCTCTACGTGGAATTTAGGAGAAAAATGTTTTTTGCTCTTTCATGCAACAAATATAATTGAAATGCACCTGTATGAGAACAGTCGTCTTATTTTCAATACTATTTTTCCCTCTTTCGTTATTTTCGTTGACCCGTTTACGTTTGGCGGGAAAATGGTTTCGTTTTTTTTTTTTTTGTTACATAGAAAATCTATTTGAAAAAAAAAAAAAAAAAAAAAAGTTCAGTTGAGTCAATAAATTTATCGGCATATTGTTACGAAAGTTCTCGTGAAATTCCTAACTTTTTATTCGATTTTAATGAAAGGATAATACTTTTTTTTTTATGAAACATTTTTTACGAAGTTACCGAAGAGTTTTTCTCGACTTTTTTAGTTCGCAATCGGAAAAAGAATGTTTAATTAATTTCACAGCTCCGCTTTTGTTTTCGGCTCTAAATTAACTAAAATTACGAACTTAACTTCGCGAAAACTTTTTAAAAAATATGCCGATAGTTTTGTCGTCGAAAATTGAATTAATTTTGAAAAATTCGCTTAAGAATCGAATGAATAATTTGAAAAAACAAAAAAATCGAAAAAAATACGAGAAAAAATCGAATAATTCAGAAAGTCGAAAAATACGAGAAAAAATCGTATAATCCGGAAAAATTGAAATAATGTGAAAAAAATGAAAAGTAATGGTGCATATCGTTGTTAAATTTAATTTTTTTTTCATTGCAAAGATTACAGACAAAAATTAGCGATTTGAATGATTCTTTCGATAAGATATCGGAAACTTAAGAATTAGCAATTTTCTCAATGTGGCGAACGGCGTCTTTCAATTTGTAGACCAAATCTTGAAGTTCCTGCGTTGTACAGGCGAATTGCAAGTGTTCCAGTTTTCCGTGTTTTTTAGTCGACAAGCGCACATGGTAGAGGCATTCGCCAATCGAATTACTTGTACTCGACTGAAAAGCAAAATTTAGAATAAAAAAATTGATTTTTTTTTTTTTTTTTTCCACAAATTGTCGATAAATTGCAATTTTTCCAACTGCGATGAAAAAAAAAGTACAAATCGAATTGTTTTGCATAGATAACTCCGATTACGAATAATTTAACGTCCGTCGCAGTCAGGGATTTTTTTTTTTGTTTAGAATTCATATATTTGCAACTGCGTCATTCGCCGAGTGCACAAAATTACCTTTACGCAATAATCCAATCGCCAATCAACATCTACGATGGACGGCAAACTATCGCCGATTTGTCCCAATTGTCCAATAAACGTTTCTCTGTGTTTCGCATAAAAATCGCACAGTTTCTCGGCTCTCGATCCAAATATTTTCACAGAGTGCAAAAACGTCGATAAATTTTCGGCGTCGAGTTTGTGTCGCGCGGCATCGACGAATAAACTCGTTAGATCCGCGTAAGCAGATTTTATTACGTCGGGTTTCGATCCGTAAATTCTCGTGATGTCTGAACAATCGAAAAAAAAACAATTTTTTTTTGTAACCATAACCTCAAATTTCGTATCGTTTAGATTTTGTCGTTTTGTTCTCATCACTCACTTCTGTTAGCGTCATTCTTGCGTGTTATGTCGTTGCAAACAATGTCGAGCAATTGGTTAAAAGTTTCGTCATTAATCAAACTTGAATTTTGTAAATTCTCTAATCCCCTTATCGTTGACTTTGACAATTCCATTATTCCATCAGCTGATGTGATACCGACGTCTTTTGTATACGCCTCCACCCGGCAAACAAATCCTTTTCCCCCCTCACTGCCCCTCTCGCTGGCTGCCGGAAGAGCCGTTAGAGACCTTTGACTGCGAGCAACTTATATGTATTATATAGTTATAACGGAACGATGTCGATCACCTCTAAAGTAGATATTCAGTAGATAACGGAAGAGAAAACGCGATAAGATATAGTGTATCATTCGTTAAAATACTTAAACGTGTTTGATGAGGTGAAGAAGACACACGAAGAAGCAACGAGCGCGTTGGAAGAACGAACCCGTTACCGGCGATCTCACGTGAGTGTAAATCAAGATTTTGTTCGTTACGCTTTATTTGTAAAGTACAATTGCATGTGTTCATTCATTATCCCGAGATAATCAAAATAACAGTCGATACGATGGTATAAACGTGGATAATTAACTTATCGGAGAATAGACGCGACTCATGCGTAAGTTCTCTTACGACGGTGTACTTTGCTTACAGCAATCGTGTGGCGTGATTCGTCAGTTTTTCCATTACAATTAATAGTCTTTTGTCATATCCTTGAACTTTTTGAACTACTAGTCAGCTTTGATACAAAAATGTCGATTAGAAAAAAAGTAAAAAGAAAAAAATCAGTGAGCGAATTGAACATTTATAGTTTTTGTCTCGGGAGGTAATCATAAATTATTCCGTGAACCCCGAGAGTTTGATTTTAAAGGAAGGAAGGTTTGAAGGAAATTAAGTAAACGAGAAAACAACAGGAAGTTTGTTTTCTTAACAGCTCGCTGTGTCCGAACGTTGAGTTCGATCAACGTGATTGACCTTGAACCCTTCACGGGTAGAGTCACGTGTCACAATAGTAACGCGGACCGAAGCCCGAGGTCCGAGAAAAATAAATAGAAATGGGCGAAGACATCCGCAAATCCATTCTTCTCGAAGAGTCTGCGAATCCGAAGCCAAAAGACGATGAAATCAGGTAAAAAAATAAAAATCGACTATATAGAACGACGATTCGCATATTCTTTCCGCGATGTAATTATCGATGTAGATCGATCGAGATAAATAAACAAGGTTAAGCGGAGACGCGTTCCCGTTCGAGAACTCGCGAATGTATCTGTGTTCTAATTCGTCTATATTCCACGTCCTTTCACCGAGACGCGTACCGAATGAATGCGTCGAATAAATGTTTGGTTATATAGTCACACCGAGCGAGTCAATTGGCAACGCTTCGTTAGACCGATTTATCAGAATCTCGCGATTGTTACCCTTGAAAACAACGCGAATATTAAGGATAATTTTCGCGCCTGCGCATGACGTATCGTAAATTCGTGTCGTGTATTTTATTCGCGATTAAGCAACGCGCGGGTGTCACGTGTCAATTGGCGAAATAAAGGAGGTCTTTCTTTTCCTATTCGTGACTCTCCCTTTGATATTATTACCTCATCATTGACCTTGAGTTCCACTTGAGACGAATAATGAATGAAAAAAAAAAAAAAAAAATTAAATAAAGCTGTGCTAACTGTTGCCTCGCGACTAGCGGTGAATATCGTCACTCGAGCGTTATAACGATCCTTTTTTATTTTCCCGTTCCCGTCTATATTTCGAAGTATATCCGTCGCGTAAATGGAAAAATCTCGGCAATGCAGTAGCATCGCTTCCCTTCCGAGCAATCGGACGCGCGCGACAGAAAAAGGAAATCCGCGCGTTCTTGAAACAAACGGCGAAGTAAAACGAGCAAAAGGGAGGGGGGTTATACTTATTGTCGGCACGTTCGGACGCGAAAACGTAAACAATACGAAACGAATAGTCACGCTTTGCTCGATCTTTTTTTCTTCCTGTTTTGTTTTTTTTTTTTTTTTATGTCACTGCCGCCTAATTGCGTTCAGAAGGCGATCGGACACTCGCGGGTAAAGTTCATTGTTCGTCTTCGCGCGATGTGTAAAAATCGATGTTATTGAAAAATCGTCGCGAACAATAGACAACATTAGAATTCCATGCAAAATAGGCACGTCGAAGAAACCAATAAAAAAATGCTATCGCCAGTAAGAAAATTGTTTTACAGCAATTTTCTGCCGGACACGCTGTCGAGGGGAAAAATTAGCGAACCCACGTGGAGGGATACGCTGCATCAAGTAAGTCGAAGCTTTTTATTCCCCGTTCGGCAAATTCTTTAATTATCACCCATCATTTTCATCGATTATCTCAAAACGTATATATTATTTTAATTTTTTTTTTTCACGGCTCGAATTTTTTTTTTTTTTTCAATTCATCGTTATATCGGTTTATTTTTTGCTCCATCGATCGTAGGTTTTTGCAAGTTGCATTGTGCACTGCGTAGTTATACAGGCGGGCGTTAACATGGCTTACAGTACAGTTTTGGTCGGAGGCTTGCAAGCGAATAAAAACGGTACGGATTATAATGAAAATGGAGATATCGTTAAACATTTAACGATCGACAAGGATCACGAATCGTGGATAGGTAAAGAAATTTATCGATTTTCATTAATTTCCGATAATCCAAAATTCGTTTCGACTAATATCATTCGATTGACGAAAAAAAAAATTTCGATTTTTTTTATATCGAAGTTTTCCGAGAAAATAATTTTTTTTTTTTTTTCCAACTATTACGATATAAATATTGAAAATATATATCCATAACGGCAAATTTTGATTTAATTTTACTTTAAATCCGTATTAAACGCCAAAGTACGCGAAGATCGCGAGATTAATAAAAATTTATTCTATACGATCGATCGATTGTATTTTTCGGAAACATCGATTGTTGTAGCGAGTCTCGTGACGATAACTCTGCCAATTGGATCGTTGATCGCCGGACCATTGATGGATAAATTCGGTCGAAAAACACTTTGCATCGCACTGTGTATACCGACGATGATATCGTGGATTCTTCTGATAGTCTCCGAGTCTCTTGCGATGATATATGCCGCGCGGACCGTTGCTGGCATTACCGCGGGCCTCACGACCGTCGGTCTCGTTTACGTTATCGAGATAACTCATCCGCGCATACGGGCGATGCTTCTGTGTCTGAATTCCGTTTTCGTATCGCTTGGAATTCTTCTCACGTGTTTATTCGCACTTTGGTTCGATTGGCGAAGAATCGCGATGTTTTTTCTCGCTATCAACATCGGCATATTCTTCGCCCTATTCATCGTTCCGGAGAGTCCCTATTGGCTCGTTTGCTTCGCCGATGGATTCGTCGATCCGCAAAGATCCGCGAGAGCCGAGCGGAGTCTCAAATGGCTTAATCCACAAAAGACGGTAATGAATTTTTTTTCTAATATTCGTAAAATTTTATTATAAACAATAAATAATAATAATAATAAAAGATTATTATAAAAAATAATAATAATAATAATAAAATATTATTATTAAAAAAAATTAATAATAATAATAAAATATTATTAAAAAAAATTAATAATAATAATAAAATATTATTATAAAAAATAATAATAATAATAATTTTTTGGTTTTTTTATTATTAATCATTATTTTAATAATATTAAAAATATTTTTCTTTTATTATTCACAAAATCTTATTATAATCGATATTCGATCGATTTAGATCCATAGATCGATAAAATGATGTTAGTCGAAGATCTATCGATCTATAAATCTTTTTTCAAAAAAAATCAAAAAAATAAATAAAAATGTATTATTATTATTTTAATAATTTTTCAAATTTTTTTTTTTTTTTTCTGTCGACAGATGTACGATCAAGAATACGCGCGAATGAAGGAATTGAGTCAAAGTCGCGATCGGAACGACGCGGAAATATCGAAAAGGCCGTTTCTCGAGCGAAGCAAATATTATATTAAAAAATTGGGAGAACCGATAATTTATAAGCCGATGTTGTTGCTTTCCGTAATATTGTTGATGCAACAATTGTCCGGCGCTTACGTCGTTATTTTTTACGCTATTTCCGTGTTTCGAGAGATTGGCGGAAGTTTCGGTAGCGGTCTCGACGAATACGGCGCTCTTTTGCTTCTCGGAGTTATAAGATTTTTTATGAGTATTTTAACAGCTTTTCTCAGCCGCAACATCGGACGACGTGTTCTCTGCATCTCCAGCGGTCTCGGTATGTCTTTCGCGATGTTTTTCTCCGCGATGTTCATTTATTTAACTTCGTTTTGCGACGCCAGCGGCGACGCCGGTTCGTCGTTAGCGCAACAAAAATGGCTGTTACTTGTTATCGTATTGTTTTACGTTTGCATGAGTACTTTAGGATTTATCGTTATTCCGTGGACGCTAATCGGTGAATTATTGCCGATATCGTTTCGCGGCGTCGGCGGTGGTATTATGATATCCGTCGCTTACGTTCTCATGTTTGCCGTTGTTAAGAGTTATCCTTACGCTCTCCTCGCTATCGGACCTCAAAATGTGTTCTTTTTCTTCAGTCTAATGTCCCTTATAGGTACCGCATTCGTTTATCTATTTATTCCCGAAACTTTGGGCAAAAGTTTCAAAGACATCGAAAATTATTTTTCCACGAAAAATAACGACGATACGACGAAAAACATCGATAACTCGAAAGCGTGATGAATTTTTTTGTTTTCAGTATTTTAGGATTTTATGTATTAAATTTTATTAAATACATATTTTTGATAGAAAAAAAAAAAAAATTATTTTGCAACGATCGCGTGATCGTTAATTTACTTTTACCATATAATCTCTTTATACAAACGTTGAAAATAAATTTATACGGAAAAGGGATTAAACGTATTTTTTTAAAATTAAAATATAATGCGTTCGTCGTTATTATATTTCATAATTACGACAGACACGTTTTTGCAAAGCATTCATCGATATATCGACTGAATTTAAAAGTCATCATTACATTTTAACTTTTTCGTGTTTCAAAATAAACGAATGATATTGTAACTAAAAATATATATTTTCTATCATAAAACATTGTTTTTACAGTTATTTTTCATATCGGATATTAATCGATCGCGATGTACACTTTTGTCACGATAATTTCGCGTTCGCGATCTTCGATTAAATAAATATTTCGATTAGAGAAGAAAGTACAGTATTACAACTTCGAATGTTCGTAAAAACCGTTTCCTAGTAAAAAAAAAAGTCCTTTATTTTTAATTATTTTTTTAATAAATCGAAGCATTTTTTTTTTTACTTGATTTTGGAATAATTGCTATTGCTGCATTTTCCCGAGTAACATCGATAAAAACGTTTACATCGGGTTGTTAAAAATACTTAAATACGATTCAACTCGATTCTCGATGTTTTTTCGTTTAATTGTTTTTGATAAACGTGAAATTTTCATGAATTTACCGCGCGTATTAGGAGTGAAGAAATTTAGACGAGTCTAATTCGCAGTCCGGTTAAGTCGCGCCTCCGGGTTTAACGAAGTTTTACTGTACTTAGTAAGGAACGAGAGCTCTTCTCAGCTGTCGTTTGACGCGATAATTCGTACGGTACACACACACATATATATATATATATATATATACATATATATATGCATATTTATATGCACGAGTGGATTTGTTGTCGCACACGCGGTTCCTCGAATCTCGAGACTTTCTCAAGAAAGTACTCAATTTGACGCGTGACTCAGTATTCGCGCATCGAAAGATTACGCACGTAACGGGCGTATATGTGTGTATGTGTGTGTGTGTGCGTAGCGTGATACGCAGAGATAAAAGAAAAATATATCGGGCGCAAAACTAGACGAGACCCGAGACGCATTTGTTCTTCGTTCGGAAACTGCAACCCGGAATATTATAACTACGATTATAACCTCAAAATTTGTGCATATCGTGCGGTTCAGGGTGGAGTGATCAATTGTTTGCGAATTCGCGAAGGGGACACGCAGTTTTCGGACAAATGTTAGGACAATAAACGACGACGAGAGCGACGGACGAGTGAATAAATAATATATATATATATTTTTTTTTGATAAAATAAACTGTACGATCACCAAAAAGCTTCAAGATGTGCGCGAAAATGGCATTTCAGCACCAGGCGGGCACCGCTATGGAGTGCCTAAGTGTACGTTCGTTTTTATTATTGTTGTTATCGTATTTTTTTTTTCTTTTTTTTTTTTCGTTACAACGGCCGGAAATACGTTTACGTTTTATAATTGTTGTTATTATTACAGATACCCATAACGCTACACAAAGAAACAGAACTGAATACCAACGGAGAGGAAGTTATGAAATGCGGCTTCAAGATTGGCGGAGGCATAGATCAAGATTTTAGAAAAAGTCCTCAAGGATACACAGATAATGTACGATGACTTTTTTTATATGCCTGTTGCGAGAAACGCATTGAGGAAACGTCACACGAGACATTTTTTTGTAAATTAAAAACAAACGAAATATTTTTGCGTCTATTTTACATTGCGTCAATTGCATGGTACTTCGTGATGAATTAACGCATTTTGTCGATTTCAAGATATTAAAAACACCAATCAAATTACCGAAAACAAAAATTAAGCCGATTTTCTAAGTTTCTTTTTTTTTTTTTTTTACAGTTTTATAAATATTGATATATTTTTCAAAATAATATCGAAAATTCAACAAAAAAAAACCTTTCAGCAAAAAAGTTTTAATAATAAATATATCTCATTTTTTTTTAATTTTATCAATTGAAAGTTACGAAAATCGTTAATCAAATCTTTAATACTAATTTTGAGTAAAAAAAAAAAAATTTAAACGAATTTATAAATATTTACATTAATTAAAAAAAATAATAATACTGAAGATTACAATATAGTAATTCTAAAGTACCGAAAAAAAAAATCGTATTAATACCGTTTATTATTATTTCTTTTTTTTTTTCAGGGGATATACGTGACGGAAGTGCACGAGGGTTCGCCAGCGGCGAAAAGTGGATTAAGAATGCACGACAAGATTTTGCAATGCAACGGATACGATTTTACGATGGTAACGCATAAGCAGGCAGTCGGTTACATAAGAAAGCATCCCGTCCTGAATCTTCTAGTCGCGCGCAAAGGTGTCACCAGTACTTAAGGAAAAAATGCCGAACGGGACCAATTCGCATAGTCGCGCCGACTGAAAAAAAAAAAAAAAAAAAAAAAAAAAAATGCCCCGGAATGTCATGCGTAATTGTTAAGCTAAACTCCGCACTCGTGAAATCCTTCCATGGACCAGTCACCAAATGATTTATATAAGAAGAGAGAAACTTGTAGTTACCTTTAGACCGTTCATAGTTTATCCCTTTTTTTTTTATATATAACGAAAAAAAAAAAAAAAAAAAATAAGTTTCTTTATGCAATTTTCTCGAACCGCAATGTGGTGCAACAACATCGAAACGTTCAAGAACTCATGCATTCCAAACTACGATGTGAAACAATGTTAAAAAAAAAAAAAAAAAAAAAAAAAAAAAAAAAAGAACGAAAAAAAAAAAAAAACTGTTACCAAAAAAAGTGATAACCGATATGCCATCTTCGTACAATAGTACCGGTTTTGAATCAAATGCAAAGGAACGTTATCCAAATATATTTATTTGATATTATACCGATTTATGACAATTTTTTTCACCACCAAAACTGAAGGTTCTTAAGGAAAAAAAAAAAAAAATCATCTGGATAATGGTAAACCGAAGTGAAACGTCTTTAAGCGCCGAGCGTTTCGTAAATCTTAAGATTTGAGTCGCAAGAAAAATAGGCGAAAAAATTATTCACTTAGCAACTTTATTTTCACTACGGATACTCGCAGTATTAATTTTTGCGACTATTCTGTATTTTCGTTGTTAAAATTCACAAATAATCGAAAAATCGCAATGGATCGCTTCGCTCGCGCGATCTATTAACCGCTTGACTATTTTTTTTTATTATATACAACTCAGTTAAAGTAAATGCAAAGTAATGTGGGAAAACCTTAGAAAATCACTATTTCGAGTGTTTTAAGTTTTTATTTATTTAATATTTCATTGAATTCAAAGAATCGGAGGGATTCTTAAACTTCAGACTTCCGTCGTTAAGAATAAATCATTTTCGTGATTTTTTTTTTTTTTTTTTTTTTTTCGGAAGTTTGTTTTTTTTTTTTTTTTTTTTTTTTTTTTTTTTCATTTACCGAATCGACTTAATATTCAATTCCTTAATTTGCTGAAAGTACGGGGGGCGAAAAAAAAAAATGAATTTTGAATAAATATTTACAGATTTATTCAATACAATAAAAAGACATTCCGTTGGGTGGGTGAATACAACTCAACTAAACGAATAAAACGTTATTGGCGTTAATTAATAATGGCAGTGACTACAGATACACTAAAAAATAATATATATTAATTTATACAGTACAGTAGAGTACATTATACAAATAACGGAGTAATCGTTACGGTAATAATGTACAACGTAACGACGATGTGTTTTACTCCGTTAAAATCTTCACGGGGCACTCGTGTGAAATCAAACGCTGTGATTTATCCTAAACGCAGCTTCGCTGACAATTTTTTTTTTCCTCGTCGATTTCGTCATTTAAATTTATTAAAATGTGAGTTGTGCCGATAAATTCACAAATTTATTTGCGGTTCTAAATTTTTTTTTTTTTTTTTTACGTTTCAATTTTTCACGCGATAGCAAAACTGAAGAAATTTCGCTTTGGTATCCGCAAATTGTCAAATTTATCGATCTATCGCTTCAATCGATACCTCCATAAAGCGGATACGTTATAAAAACGAAAAAAAAATTTAAAAAAAAATATATATATATATATGTCGCCAAATTCCCGCGTAATATCCGAAACTCGAAGCTGCGCGATGTTTTGTCTTTGGAAATAAATTTTCTGAAATGCAGCAACTCGCGAAGTAAACGTGAAATTCGAAGAAAATTTCGAATACTTTCGCAAAGGGAGGAAAATTAGAAAAATTTCAACGATAAAAAAGGTGTTAAGAACATTGATTTCCCATAATAATAATAATAATACGAAAAAGTAATCAACAAAATAGTTATAAAATTTTTTTTTCGCGAATCATCAGACACCCGAAATTTTTTTCCGCAGAATTCGTTAATTTTTCCGAATAAAAACGATTTTTTTTTTTTAATTTTGTTAATAATTTTTTATTAAAGTTATTATGCAAAAATAATATTCTTAACATCTCTAAATGGCAATTTTTTATCGTTTTTTTTATTCCATCGGAAAGTATTCCGAATTCTCTCGGAATCTCATTATTGGCTGAAAATGTAACGATACACTCTCCTCAATAAACGCCCAACAAGTCGCAGTACTTTTTTTTCTCATCAATTTCGTCAATAAATTCTTCTAAATGCGAAAAAAAAAAAAAAAAAAAAAAAAATCAAAACGCGTATCAGATACGTAAATTCGTTATAAATTTTGCCATAAGTCCGCGACGACAATATTGAGGATAAAATTGTCCATTTAAAAATTGTATATTGACGAGTCTCGCCATTCCGATATATATAATACACTATCGTCACTTTACCTATATATATGGCATTTTGATTCGATTGAATTAACTCTCATCAAAGGGGTTGACGTGGGGATTGCGTCGATTTTATATAATTTATTTCTTTGTGGTCCGATGTCTGAGGTTTTTTTTTTTTTTTTTTTTGTTTTTTTACGTTAAATTACTATCCTACGATTACGTTTGACGAGTAAAGACTTCGTATCCTAATGCAATTGAACATTTATCATTACCATTAGAATCTGAGATCTAAACATTGCGAAAGGTATCGAGTCTATCATTTTACCGTCAAATCGCTTGCTAATTTTCGATAGATAATTGCTTCGCGATAATAAAATATTTATATACGTTTTTTTTTTTTTTTTTTTTTTTTTTCGACAAATTCAATGAATTCGTACGATTCGTGAATTTATAAAAATTTACGATGGTCCATCGGAGCGGCGAAAATGTTTAGCATTTTTTTTTTTTTTTTTTTTTTTTAATATATTTTCACCTCCGAAGTAACAAAGTATCTTAACTTAATTTTGATCGAATCCTCTTTTGACGCGATCCTCATTTGAATAATCGTCGAAAAATCACTTACCTAAACTTCGGGATCGTTAATTAGACTAATATTTTCACGGTGTTTGCGCGTTGAGAGAAAAAAAAAAAAAAGAAAAATAAAAAAAATAATCAAACAACGATGCAGAAGAATTTTAGTCACTGTGAAGTCTCTTAGCCTACGGAGCGGTATTTCCCGTTCTCGGAGAATTAGACCCAAACACCGTGCGGATTTTTCGAAGTCGGTACCGCCGTTTCCAATTGCCTCGGTGAGCCAATTATCTTACGCGTGCTTCCGGGTTTCTGCGCGCCTGTGAGACAATTAAATTATTAATATCTCTTTATTTTGAAAAATAAACAAAAAAAATTAATAAAGTACTTTGGATTTTTTTTTTTCCAAAAATCGCGAAATTTCGATTAATCGAAGAAACGATTTGTAGAAAAAAAAAAAAATTAAAGACCTTTGGAATTTTTTTCGTCAATAATTTTTTTTTCCAACAATCGCGAAATATCGATTAATCGAAGAAACGAGTTATTGAGAAAAAAAAATTAAGGACTTTGGCATTTTTTTTCGTCAATAAATTTTTTTCCAAAAATTCTGAAATATCGATTAATCGAATTAAAGAATTTTTTGTGATATTAATAATTTTTTTAAATGGATATTTTACCTTCCAATAAATGTTTGACTTGTTCGTCTTGACAAGCGACAGTGAGACTCTGAAGATTAGCCTCTTTCATGTCCGTAACGAGGCGTTCGACTTGCATTTTCTTCTCGACGATCGCAGCCTCGAGACTACTGACTTCGAATTTCAATGATTCAGCGCATTGACACGCCAATTCGGTCGATTGCTTCGCGTGTTCGACTTCCTCCTGCAAATGCTCCACTTCGCCGATCATCTTTCTCTCCAATACTTGGCGTTCATCCAACTCGCGACTCATGCTGTGCTGTTCCAACGCTAATTCTTCCATTACCAACCTGCGGCAACAATCAATAACATTTTTTAACTTTTACAATTTTTTTTATTAATTATTAAACGTAAATATGAATGGTAAATTGGAAATTTGTAATTTTTTTAACAAAAATGCTTTTTTTAAGGCGTTAATATTAATAATAATAATAAATAATTGGAAAAAAAATATTAATAATTATTTGCTGTGTAAATATAATTTTTTTCGAAAAACACCACAAAAAACTGATTTTTAAAATTTTTTTATCTGTAACTCACCTAATTTTATTTTTGCATTGCAACAATTCAGTTTCGCAATTCGCAAGTTTGGATCTCAGCAAAGTTATTTCCGATTTTAAAGTTTTTTCCTGTTGTCGAACGATTTCGCTTTCTTCTTCCGCGTGCGCCAAGTCTTTCAGCTGCGAAGTTAAAAAAAAAATTTATTACTCGAAAAAAAAAAAAAAACTGTCTTTCGATTCTTAATTTTCTATTTTACACGCGTCGAGGGATTGCGGTATGTAACAAAAAGTTATTAACATTACAATATCCAATCGCTCACCTGTTCCTCGATAACACGACCAGTCGATTCGATGCGATTCACCTCCTGAGATATAAAATCCATTTGATGGGTTTGTTCCCTATTTTTGGTTTCCCAATAAACGATTTCGGCGTCAAACTAAAAAAGAAAAAAAATTTTACCATTCATACGTTTCATAATCCTCAATTGTTTTATTTGGTTAACGAAACGCCGGCGGATGCAAAAGTAATTAATTACCTTTGTGAGATCCGCTTGTTGGGCGTTTATTGTGTCTCGTTGTCTGTTGACTAGTCGAATGAGTTCAACGTAACGCTGTGTATAAGCGACAGTTACCATATTCGGCGATTGTCCGGAACCGGAACATCCCAATTGCGGCGAAACTTTGGACTCCTGAAACTCCTGCGGAGCAAAAAATTTCGATTAAATAAAAATATATATAATATTTAAAAAAATGTCTTAATAACTTTTTTTTTTCGATAATTTTTTTTTTTTTTCAATTTTTTTTTTCGATAAATTTTTATTTTTTATTTTTTTTTTTCGATAAATTTTTTTTTTTTTTTTTCAATTTTTTTTAAATTCAATTTATTTTAATAATAAAAATTGTACAAAAACCTGAACGAGATTTCTCTTCAATCGCGTCGAATTTCTCGGCGACGATTGATTCTCCTTGTAGTGAGTTGTGCCGCCGCTGTTCGGTTCTCCTTGGTACTGCGATCTGCCCGGACTGCTAGAATTCGGTGGGGGAGGATCGCGATACGGTGGTAAAGTTCGCAACGGCGACGTGGGACCGGGAGGATCCCTGTAAGGCGGCAATTCCCGAACTTTTTTGTGTTGAGAGTATATGCTGCCTGATGAACGATTAATGATTTACATCACAATTATTGTCATTAATATCGCGCCGATAAAAAAAAAAAAAAAAAAAAACGGCTTTTAATCTCTTGTCGACTGATATATCGTAATTATTCTTACGAATCCGAGAAAAAAATCCATAGTTTTCGATGAATCAACGGAATTGAGAGTTTACCTTCGCTCGCGAGAGTTCCGGTCGGCGATTGAGCGTTTTTATGGACCGTTTTTCTACCGCCGAATTCTTTGATTTTTGATTGGGGCGTCGGCTGGACTATGGCAACATTTTCCATTTGTACCTATAAAAAGAAAAAAAAAAAAAAAATTAAAAATATTTCATAAACAAAACGTTTTATTTACGTTTTAAAAGAATTCTCGTTGAATAAACCATTATATTCATTCTCCGCCTCCGTCGATATTCGAGAAGAGTAATTACCTCCGCATTGCTGTCGCTTACGTTTCCGTGAAGTCCGCTGAACGTAAGAGATTTTCTTACGTCGCGATTTCTTTCGAGAACTCCCGGTGTGTCGTCGATGTCCGTTGTCGGTATAGTCGACTTGAAATCGTCATGAGTGCGTCCCACGGCGGTATGTTCCGTCGACGATCCCGGCAATCCGCTCGATCGCGTACCCTGCGTCACGTGAACCCCCAACGCCGGCTGTGCTTTCGTACCCTCCGGCGTCGATCTCCGAAGTATTAATTGCACTTCGGAGGCGTATTCTCCCCATTTCATCAATATCTTTGTAAAACGAAAACGTTATATCATTATTATTATTATTATTCTTTATTTACGGATCAATCCTATTGCGGAACAAAATTTAATAAATAATAGTAATTTAATTAATTAATATGATTTCCTATAATTACCATACGTTTTTCTTTCGCTTTTTACTGATATATCTTTATTTATTTTTGGAATTCGTCGTTTTTTTTGCTCATTTCAGTGTTAAAGTTAAAATTGAACACAAATATTACATTTTTTTTTATTTTACGTTTCACGTTATTTTTACGATTTTTTGCAAATTTATCGATTAACAAAAATTAAATTTTTTTTTTTTTTTTTTCGAGTTTTACGTTAATGTAAAATTTTTGTGAATTTAATGTTTAATATTATCTATACGTTTTTTTTTATTTGATGTTTGTTGTTAACGTTACGCTAATGTGAATTTATCGTTAATGTTATATTTATGTGAATTTAACGCTAATGGTACATTTGTTGAAATTTTATGTTTAACATAAATATTTTTCTTTCTCATTTTAACGTTAAGTGCTTTTTGTTACCTTGACGGGGCTCTCGTGGGGCGCGAGGAGCCGCTCGTTGGTGCGCCACCGTTCGACAAGAGTAAATCGGCCGGTCTGAGCCGTCGCGTGCGCAAGTGCATAAACGACATCCTGAGAACAATTAAATTAGCATTTTTTCGAGATGTTATTGAGAAACACACAAAGAAAAACGAATTTTCGCGAAAAAAGAAAAAAAACAACTCTGAATTTCGTTTTTTTTCGTAATGAAATACAATCGTGTGAACGACAGAATGTTGGAGAATTCGATAATTTTTGGTACGATTGAAAAATTAAAAGACGAATAAAAACTGATAGAAGTTACCTGACAGGTCGTTGATTCTGTGACACCGCAAACGATCCGTTGTATACCCTCCACCCACACCTTAAGCTCCATTACGTCATCTACTACTGTGTATCACACGGAACTTGACACTATGCATTTCCTGACGATGATTTACGATCGATCTAAAGAAATCTTTGTCGACGATATCGGTCGCTCGTTACACTCGCGTTATCACTCATTCTCTCGGGTTCAACGTATAACCAACAACTTGTGTTACTTCGTAAAACTCTTCTTCGTTCTGATTTGTCGGAGAAAACGGAGAATCTTTTTTTATTTTCACAGAGTATATTCGTAACCCTCGATGTGGGTTACGAACATTTTGTTTTTTTTCGAGAGAGAGACTCGTACGCGCGCGATAGAAAACGCTTTCGTGGCTATCGATATTGCGTTACTCGGGTCTTCTGTCGCTACTATAACCTCTATGCCATACGCAATTATCAACAAAACGACTATTTCGTTGGAGCTGTCTCTTGGCATCCGGCAATTGCGGGGGTACGAGGATTTCCGGGGGTGGGGAGTCAGTGAGACACACACTCACACGCGTACCGAACGATGTGTAGAAATTGTTAGTTATGCCCTCTTCAGGAAAATTATACAATGTATCACCGCGAGATGGCGGTGCGAGGAAATTTTATTTTCCCCCTCATCGTAAATTGCAAATAAATACCTCTTCATTATGTATTTCGGTAGTCAAAATACTATAAAAAAAAACGATGCAATTTTGACTTCCGAGATGTTACCTTATTTTTTTTTCACGCAATTCAAAACTATATAGGAAGCGAAAAATAAAACGCCCCCAGCAAACACAGTATATGTAGAAGCTATGTAACATTCGGATTATAAAAAAAACGTAACGCTACATATATAGCGTTTACATCAATGTGATGTTTTTTTTATGTAACAATAATGTAAAAAAAGTGATAAAAATGTTTGCTGAAATAAAACGTAAATGTTATATACCATTTCTGTAATTCCGGTTATCGGGAACTTATAAATTTCAATACCAATATTTCAATGATTTATGATTACCTTTATTATTTTTATATTATTTGTCAAAAACGCGATGTCGGTTATTTGAAGTGACAGAAATATAACTATTCCGTAACACAATACTTATTTGTGACTTTTTCGATTGAGAAATAATGTATCACTCGTAAATCACCAGTGACCTTAACACGTTATTTTGCGAGATGTAAATATTAAATTACCGTCCAAAGTTGTGTCTGTTGCGCCGCTATTTCCTCATTATGGAAGGTATTATTGACGCTGATAATGACACGTAAACGCGGCGTTTATCTCACGATTTTTTGTCCGCACCATTGCGCTTTCGAATAATATAAAATAATTCGAATAATTCGAAAAAAATTCAAAATTTTTTCACCTATTTTTATGAATGCTTACGAATGCTCCGTAACTGCAATGATACGCTAAAATGAATGAAAAAAGTTAATTTCCTATTAACGCGTAGCTAATTAACTCATTTCTATATGCGACTGAAAAGTATTAAATTCGGAAAAAAATGTCCTATACGTCATTATCGATATCTCAACAGAACCTGTGTTTGTAGTAATTACACAACGATATTCGATTTATGATTTGAAATTAAGTTTTTCAATATGTTGTTTTTCAATACGATGTTTTTTTTTTGGTTTCTAGACAAATATCATATCGATTTCCGGTTATTGAATCGGCAAATTAATATACACCTCATTGCACTCCTATATAACAAACGGATATTTCGACACTATCTACGACTGTGCAAATATCATTTGTAGCTATATATACGATACCTGCAACGCGTGTCCAGTACGGAATATAAAGTTGAAGAAAATTCATAAAAAAAACGACTTGTCGATAAATGACAGCGATTTAGATACTTTTTGTAAACGCCGAGAAAAAATGATATCTACGCGGTTATTCGAACTTTTAATTGCGTAAGTAACAAAAATAATTAATTTATCGAAGATATATATACATATTTTCAAATATTTTTATATTTAAATAAATGTATATTTATATTTAAATAAATTTTAAACAAATAAATTTATATTTATTTTGTAGGACTTTGTTGATATTTTTTGCAAAGTTGGAACCGTGTATTGGAGCCCCCAATGGCGGACAATATTGTAATAGCGTACAATGCGAGAAAACAGGTAAATTGGTACAATACGAAGGATTATTATGTTATTAATGTTTTATAATTAATAATTAATAATTATCGATTGTTTTAATAATCATTGAAATAAACGTATTATTAATAATTAAATTAATTGAATTTTTTTTACTTTTTTTTTTGCAATATAGCATCGGAACTGCTAAGCAGTATGAATCGTTCCGTTGTGCCGTGTAACGATTTTTACGAACACGCGTGCGGTGGATGGATAGCCAAGAATCCGATTACCGACCCTACGGCTGGCCGAATCAGTCGTTTCGACGACTTAACTCTGAAAATACACACCCAGATCGCGGGTAATCATAAATCATTCGCATTAAAAAAAAAAAAAAAAAAAAAATTCGTAAAACACGAAGCATCTCTCTAAAACCCAAAAATCGCTGATATACAATAAAACCTAAAAATGAAACGTTGATTTTTGCAGAATCCTTCAAAACTATAAAACCAAACGACATCGAGGCTTTGCAAAAAGCGAAAAAATTCTACGACTCTTGTATGGATTGGGGTACGTAAAGTTTTTGGAATATTTTTAGCCATCCACTGCTTTACCACTGTTATGCACAAGAAAAAAAAAAAACAACTTACGCGGCAAATTTTTCATTTTTATATATCTATAAACAATTTTTTTTATAAGTCCCGAAATACGGGGATTTTTCAGTAAAAAAAAAAAAATTGAACTTTTCACTCGATTTTCCAAACTGCGGGGCAGATACACCCCCTTAAAGTTAATATAAGATATAATAATAATCTTTCTATATTTATAAAACGATTTCGCCGCTTCCGCCGTCGCCGCCGCCATTGATAAGAACCGAGGGAGGCAGTCGCGGTGGTCGGCGGCGCAGGGAACGGGGGGAACGAAAGGGGAATCCCCTTAGAGGGACTTAGAATTCTTTCCATTTAGAGAGACTTAGTTTTATCATTTTCTTTAGAATATTAGAATATTTATTATATTAAATATTATATCATTTATTATAAAATAAATAATAATAATTATTCAAAAAAGCGGAAAAAGCGAAGCGAAAAAAATATTCTAAAAAAAAAAAAAAAAAAATAATAATTGATATTATTATTGTTATTTTTTTTTTTTTTTTTAGAATATTTTTTCGCTCCGACGGCAATGAGACTTTTTTAGAATAAACGCACCGTTGTCTATGAAATATATAATATATATAATAATACAATTTATAGATACCATCGAACGCCGAGGTTTATCGCCCCTCAAAGCAATCCTAACGGAGAACGGAGAGTGGCCTTTAATTGTTCCCGCCGACAAATGGAATCCTAAGCATCTAACTTGGCTACAGATTCACGAAAATATTGTAAAACGCGTCGATATTCCGTCGCTTTTTGACGTCGATGTTACAATTAATGACAAAGACTCAAATAATCATATAATATCGGTAACAAATATTATTTTTTTTTTTTTCGAGAAAGAAATACAGCGAAAAAATCGGTATACGTTGATGAATTTAATTTATTTTGCAGTTGACTATCGCGGAATTACCTTACACAAGATTGGAGCTTCTCCTTCGATCGAAACGTTCGGCGAGGAGAAACGATTACCGAAAATACATTCCCGATGTTGCGAAAGCATTTAAAGATTCAAAAGTACTTAGCGCCGACCAAAAAAAATTTAACAACGACATTCAGGAAATAATAAAATTCGAAAACAATCTTCTGGAGGTATTTTCTTGAAAAAAAAAAATATATATATATATACATATATATCTAGCAGTACATACGATTAAATTACATGCTGCAAATCAATTTCTGCACTATTAGATCGCGAACCTGGGGGCTAAGACTGACGATGATGATACTAACTATTTGCGCATAATGACGATTGCAGCATTGCAGACGGAATGGGACGCTGCCATCTCCAAGAAATCAGGTTACGCGGTAAAACGAAATCTTTTTTTCTTTATGATTTTGATTTTTCCATTTTCCACATATTTATTTATTTATTTAATTATTTAATTATTTATTTATTTATTTATTTATTTATTTATTTATTTATTTATTTATTTATTTATTTATTTATTTATTTATTTATTTATTTATTTATTTATTTATTTATTTATTTATTTATTTATTTATTTATTTATTTATTTATTTATTTATTTATTTATTTATTTATATATTTATTTATTTATTTATTTATTTATTTATTTATTTATTTATTTATTTATTTATTATATAATACAATTATTAATGTGCCTTCAGGTCGATTGGCTGAAAGTGATAAGCGATAAATTCGCCGGAACCGGCATCGTGATTAACAAATCGGACAAAGTAGCCGTACAACCGGCAACTTTTGCAACAAAACTTGCTAAACTCCTGATTGGTACTCCCGTGAAGACGATCGGTAATTACATCAATTTATTGTTCGCAAAGTAGTTTCAACGTAAACAAATGTACACACCATTTTTTTATCTTATGTTTCGCGCAGTAAATTTTATGCAATGGCGAATGATCGACAAACTGATCCATTTGACGAATTCAAAATTAAGCAATCCCGGGTTACTACCCGTCGCTGGAGTTGGTCGGTAAGTTTTTAATTTTTTTTTTAATTTTTGAAATAAAAAAAAAAAAATTTTTAATTTTTTTAATTTTTTTTTTTTAGTTCGGGAAAGTGTATTAATGATCATAAAATGCCCCACGCGGTAGCCTACTTGTATGTGACGAAACACTCCAGCAAAGCAACAACACTATCGGTATGAAAGATTTTTAAAAAATTAAAAAAAAAAATTTATTCCGAATATCGTAATTTCGCGTTGCAATATTAAAATTAATCGCGACAATAGGCTCTCAAAATTGCGGGACACGTTCAGGACGAGATGAAGCGGGAAATACAGCAAAGCGCGTGGTTAGACGCCGCGACGAAATCGGCGGCGCGGGAAAAAGTCGACGCGATGACGAATTCCATTGGGTATCCGGAATGGTATGACAAGTCTGGCGAAATGGACAAATATTACAACGATGTGAGAAACAATTGCGTTTTTTTTTATTCCGCGAGTAATATGAAGAAACTTCGGATTTTTATTCTGTCGTTTCACGTCTTTTTCTTTTTTACGATTTTTCAGCTCACCGTTGGTCACGACTATTTCGAAAATGCTGTCCTTGCCATGAAATTCGACTCTAAGATAAAATTGTTGCGACTCCGAAGCCCTGCGACTAAAGGCGAAATTCTGTAAGTTTACGAGATTTATTTCAACTTAAAAAAAAAAATTTTATTTCATTTATTTATTATTATTTATTTTTAATTTCTTTTTTTTTTAATTTCATTAATTTATTATTATTTTTTTTCAATTTCTTTTTTTTTTGTTTTATCGGTCTTATCGATCTTAATCATCATCATCTCAATAACCCATTAGTCTTATTTGTTTTATAACTATTTGCCATCGGATAATCGACGGATTTACCTTTCAGGGGAAGAGCGTATCCGCACATCGTAAATGCGCAGTATGAACCACCTACGAATTCCTTGAGTAAGTCTTTGATGCAATAAAAAATAACTCCATTTTTCGATAAACCCGTTTTTTGTAAAAAAAAAAAAAAAAAAAAAAAAAAAAATATGAAATATGATATAAATGAGATGCGATTAGTGAAAATGATAGGTATTCTTTATCCGCAGAATTTCCATCCGCGATCTTGCAGGCACCTCTGTTCGTTGATGGAAGTACTTCGTAAGTTTTTTTATTATTTCTAATTGGTAATTGTTAATAATCGTTTATTTTCAACGAATTTAATTTGTATTACAAGAGTTCTGAATTACGGAGCATTTGGGGCTTTTGTTGGACACGAAGTATCTCACGGTTTCGACAATTTAGGTAAATAGATCGATAAATTTTTAAATTTCAATTGCACTATTGAAGAGAAGAAGAAAAAAACAATATTTATAATTATTTCATCGATTAACGTATTTTCAATGATTATCACAGGACGACTTTACGACAAAAATGGTAACAGTAAGAAGTGGTGGCCGCAGTCGGCAATAGACACGTACGACAATAAAGCGAAGTGTTTTATCGGTCAATTCGACAAATATCTAATCTACGAAAATCGCGACAAGAAAAAAATTTACGTAAGTAAAAAAAAAAAAAAAAAAAATATCGAAGTTTCGTTTTTTTTTTTTTTTTTAAGGACATTTCCAGCGTTAATTCGGTGTTAAAATGTATTATCAGGTGGATGGTACATATACTCAGCGTGAAAATATCGCGGATTCAATAGGATTCCGGATCGGCTTCAGAGCGTTTGAAACCGTCAAGAATTCCAAAGATATCAATAAATCAAAATCGCGTCTTTTGGCCGATATAAGCGACGAGCAATTATATTTCTACCAACTTGCGCAGGTAATTTCGTGATCTTTGTTCGCATAATGCGCGAAGAATATATTCGTAATTTTTTTTGTTTTTTTTTTGTTTTTTTTTTTTCGAAATAAGGAGAAAGTATCGTAACATAACGATTAATGGGATTCTATTATTACAGGCGTTTTGCGAGACTGTGTCGGAAAAGGGATTGAAAGGTTACGAATCGGATCCTCATACTCCCAATCGATACAGAATTAACGGCGCGCTCTCCAATGCAAAAGAGTTCGCCGATGCGTTCAAATGTCCGGCCGGTAGCCCCATGCATCCGACGGAAAAATGTACCATATGGGGTTAAGAGGAGGTGCAACCCCTTCCCCCCCGACCATCCCGTGCTCAGTCGGTATCAAAAACTGTAAATAACTTGTTTCAGACACACAGGCATTTACAACTCAAAAAAAAGATACATTAGATGCGGATATCACCATAGCATCGAATGCCACTCTTTTTTTAAGCGGTAAATGCCGGTATGACAGAAAAAAGGTGTTTACAGTTTTTGATACCGACTGCGGTATTTCACCACCTCTTACGACGATAACGATTATCGATTTTATCAAGAGACTTGTGTCAAGAGGAGGTGGAACCCCTTCCCCGCCGTCCATCCCGGGCTCCGTCGGTATCAAAAACTGTAAATAACTTTTTTCAGACACACAGGCATTTACAACTCAAAAAAAATATACATTAGATGCGGATATCACCATAGCATCGAATGCCACTCTTTTTTTAAGCGGTAAATGCCGGTATGACAGAAAAAAGGTGTTTACAGTTTTTGATACCGACCGCGGTATTTCACCACCTCTTAAGACGATAACGATTATCGATTTTATCAAAAGACTCGTGTCTATTAAAAATTTATTATGCGTCTGAATCGCCGAAAACTGTAGTGTAATGTATGTACACGTGTGGCGCTGGTGTCGCGCCGACTGCGCCGGTAACGGCAGAGCCGCATGTCGAGCCGCCGTGGCGAACGCACTACTCTGTACCATCAATAAAAACTGATTGCGTTCAATCAAAGCGATCTCTTGTCAATTATTTCAAAGAACACAACATATACGCGATTCCAGGGGGAGGGGAATCAGTGGGACACAAACTCTCACGCGTACCGAACGATCGGTAGAAATTGTCGGTTACGCCCTCTATGAGAAAATGTACGATATATCACTGCGAGATGGCGGTCCGAGAGAATTTTATTTTTGCCGCCATCGTCATTAGCAAAAAAACAACAACAAAATTAGCAAAAAAATACGTCCCTAGTTTTTGGCTTTCGAAACCAACGGATATTAGAAAGAAACGATGCAAATTTGACTTCTCAATTGTTTCCTTTTATTTTTTTACACGCATTACTAAGTTATATAGGAAGCGAAAAATTATCGTCGCTACTTCCTCATTGCTTGTTGACGCTGATAATGACTCGTGTGTGCGGCGTTTATCTCCCGATGATTTGTCTTTGCAGCTTTTCGCTTTCGAATAATATGAAACAATTCGAATAATTCGAAAAAATGCGATTTTTAAAAAAATTTTTTTATAAATGCTTACGAATGCTCCGTAACTGCGATGACGCACTAAGATGGACGAAAAAATGAATTTCCTGTTAACGCGTAGCTAATTAATTCACTTCTATATTCAAATGAGAAATATTCAATTCGGAAAAACACTTTCTACGTCATTATCGATTTTTTAATAGAATCCGTGTTTGTAGCGATTTCACAACGATATATTCGATTTTACCGTTACAAATGATTCTATTCTTTTTAATATTTTTAAGTAAATATCAATCGATTATCGATTATTGAAACGGCAAATTAACGTACACCTCAGTGCACTCCTAATAGAGGAATATTTCGACATTATCTACGACGACTGTGCAAATAGTATATGAAGCTATATATACGACGATATCTGCCTCTCCGTGTCTAAGACGGGCAATAAAATTGAAAAAAAAAAAAATTGAAAAAGAACGACTTGTCGTCGATAATTTACAACTGATTTAGACAAGTTTCGGAAACGTCGAGAGAAACATCGAAATTGTGAAAAAAAAAAAAAAAAAATGATATTTACCCGATTATTCGAACTGTTAACTGCGTAAGTGACAAAAATATTTGGTTTATCGAAGACGTATATAGATATTTTTAAATATTTATAAATTTATATATATTTATTTCACAGCACTTTTTCGATATTTTTTGTAACGTTGGAGCCGTTTAGTGACGACGATAATGACTTCGGAAATTATTGCAATGACTTAAAATGCGAGAGAGCCGGTAATTTGGAACAATACGAAGGATTATGTTATTAATTTTTTTTTAATTGTGTTAATAAATAAATAAATAAATATTATTATTATCATTATTGAATGTATTAATAATTCTTGAAATTAACGTAATATTAACGATTAAATTAATTAGTATATTTTTTACTTTTTTTTTTACGATACAGCATCGGAACTGTTAGTCAATCTGAATCGTTCCGTCGAGCCGTGTGACGATTTTTACGAACACGCGTGCGGTGGATGGATAGCCATGAATCCGGTTACCGAAGCTTCGGAAGGCCAAAGCGGTCGCTTCATCGAGATATATTTGAAAATTCACGCCGAAATCGCAGGTAACAATATTAAACATTCGCATTAAAAAAAAAAAAAAAAAAAAAAAAAAAATTGACAAATTGATTTCTCCGACACGTAAAAATCGCTGATATACAATATAATCGACAAAAAAAACGTTAATTGTTGCAGAATCGTTTAAAACTATAGAGCCGAACGACATCGAGGCTTTGCAAAAAGCGAAAAAATTTTACGACGCGTGTATGGATTGGGGTACGTAAAGTTTTGGAGTAATTTTACCCATCCACTCGATTCCCGATGTTATATATGAAAAAAAATACTTGCGGAACAAATTTATTATTTTTTAATATCTATAAACCATTTTTTTCCCGAAAGTCTCGAAATACTGGGATTTCTTCGAAAAAAAAAAAAAAAAAAAATTAAACATTTCGTTCGATTTTTCAAACCGCCAGGTAGATGGACCCCTTTAGTAATAATATAATATAATATATGATAATAATAATAATATAAATTATATTATTATTTATATTATATAATATTATAATATATATAGATGCCATCGAGCGCCGAGGTTTATCGCCCCTCGAAGCGATCCTAACGGAGAACGGTGAGTGGCCATTGATTGTTCCGACCGACAAATGGAATCCTCAGAATTTTAGTTGGCAAAAGATTCACGAAAATATTGTCAAACGCGTCGATGTTTCGTCGCTTTTCAAAGTGGAGGTTGAAATTGATTCCAGTGACTCAAACGCTCATATATTAACGGTAAAAAAATGTTATACAGTATTTGAATAATCGTCCGAATGAAGTTTTCGTCAGTTTTCGTTTCGCAGTTTATTTCTAAAAAATGTATTTATTATTAAAAAATTTATTTCTAAAAAGTTTATTTATAAAATTTATTTCGCAGTTAAATGTACCGGAAGTACCGTCCGAGAGACTAATATCTTTCATTCGAACGAAACGTTTCACGAAGCTAAAGGGTTACAGAGACTACGTTCGCGATGTTGCGGAAGCATTTAAAAAATCAAAGGAACTCAGCGTTGAAGACAATGATTTTCAAGACGATATTACGGAAATGCTGAAGTTAGAAGACAAACTTAATACGGTATTTCTTTGAAAAAAAAAAAAAATATCTAACGCCACATACGATTAAATTACATGCTACACATCAATTTCTGTACTATTAGCTCGCGATGCTTCCGGACGAGGATGACAACGATAATGGAAGATATTCGCGCGTTATGACGATCGAAGCCTTGCAAACGGAATGGGACAGTGTCGTCCTAACGAATTCAGTTTACGCGGTAAAATTTTTTTTTTTTTAAGATTTCGATTTTTATATTTATTAATTTAATAATTTATTGAAAAAAAAAAAAAAAAAAAAAAAAAAAAAAAAATTTATTATAAAATACATTTTTAATGGATTTTCAGATCGACTGGCTGAAGGTGATAAGCAATAAATTCGATGGAACCGGCATTGTGATTAATAAACTCGACAAAGTATCCGTAATGCCAGGAATTTTTGCGACGAAACTTGCAACTGTACTGCTTGGTACTCCCGTGAGAACGATCGGTAATTGCATCAATTTATTGTTCGTACAATAGTTTCAGCAAATTTACACAACATTTTGTATATTTTTACAATTTTTTGTTGTCTTATATTTCCGCAGTAAATTACATGCATTGGCGAGTGATCGACAAATTGCTCCATTTAACGAATTTAAAAATTAAAAATCCCGGATTAATACCCACCGTTGGTTCTGGTCGGTCAGTTTTATTTATTTATTGATTTAAAAAAAAAAAAAAATTTTTTAATAATTTATATTTGTTTAAACTGTACGATAATACTTTCGCCTTTTTTTTTTTTTAGTTCGGGAATCTGTATAAACGGTCATAAAATGATTCACGCGGTATCCTACTTATACGTAAAAAAATATTCCAGCAAAGCAACGACACTGGCAGTACGAAACATTTTTTAAAAAAATTTTATTCCAAATATCGCTATTTCACGATGTAATATTAATACTAATCGCGACAATAGGCTCTCGAAGTTGTCGGACACATTCGGGACGCAATGAAGTGGGAAATAAACCAAAGCACGTGGTTAGACGACGCGACAAAATCGGTAGCGCGAGAAAAGGTCGACGCGATGACGAATTTCATTGGGTATCCGGATTGGTACGACGAATCGGGTAAAATCGACGATTACTATAATGAGGTGAGAAACAGTTGCGTTTTTTTTTATTCCGCGAGTACTATGAAAAAACTTCGGACTCTCATTTTTTGGTTTCCCGTCTTGTCGTTACGATTTTTCAGCTCACCGTCGGTTTCGACTATTTCAATAATATCATTGCCGCCAAGAAATTCGACTCTAAGATAAAATTGTTGCGACTCCGGAGCGCTGTCTCTAAAAGCGAAACCGAGTAAGTTGATTTTATTGATTTTATTAATTGGATTGATTTTATTGATTTTATTGATTTTATTGATTTTATCGATTTTATTGATTTTATTAATTTTATTGATTATATTGATTATATTGATTATATTGATTATATTGATTATATTGATTATATTGATTATATTGATTATATTGATTATATTGATTATATTGATTATATTGATTATATTGATTTGATTGATTTTTTTATTTGATTGATTTTATTGATTTTATTGATTTTATTCATTTTATTCATTCCACGGATTTACGTTTTAGTTGGATATCGCACCCGCATATCGTGAATGCGCAGTATGACCCGCAAACGAATTCCTTGAGTAAGTCTCTGATACAATAAAAAATAACCCCATTCTGTGATAAACCCGTCATTTGTGAAAGAAGAGTAGATAAAGAATCAAAAAATACGATATGATGAGTGAAAACGATGGTATTTGTTATCCACAGATTTTCCATCCGCGATCTTGCAGTCGCCCTTTTTTGTTGACGGAAGATCTTCGTAAGTTTTATTTTTTCAAATTAAGAAGTATTAATCGCTCTGTATATGATAGTCGAAGAGATAATTGTTTATTTTAAACCATTTAATTTGTATTACAAGAGTCCTGAATTACGGATCATTCGGCGCTATTGTTGGACACGAGATATCTCACGGATTCGACAATACAGGTAAATAGATCGAGAAATCTTTTAATTTCTATTGCACTATTACAGCGAAGAAGAAAAAACAATATTTATTGTTATTCCATCGATTACCGTTTTTTATTGATTATCACAGGACGACTTTACGACAAAAATGGAAACAAAAAGAAGTGGTGGTCGCAATCGGCAATAGACGCGTACAAAACTAAAGCGCAGTGTTTTGTCGAGCAGTTCGACAAGTATGTAATTTACGAGGATCCCGACAACAACAAAACAGTTTACGTAAGTATAAAAAAAAACTCAATATTTCGAGTTTTCGATATTCAAAATATCAATATTTCGAAAAAAACTCAATATTTCGAAAAAAACTCAATATTTCGAAAAAAACTCAATATTTCGAATTTTCAATATTTGAAATATCAATATTTCGAAAAAAAACTCAATATTTCGAGTTTTCAATGTTCGAAATATCAATATTTCGAAAAAAACTCAATATTTCGAGGTTTTTTTTTTCTTGAAGGGCACTTCCAGCGTTAATTCGGTGTTAAAATGTATAATCAGGTTGACGGTACACAAGGTCGGGGAGAAAACATCGCGGACACAACTGGATACCGCGTCGGTTTCAGAGCGTTTCAAATCGCGAAGAATGCCGGAGATATCGATACTTCTAAGTCGCGTTTTTTGGCCGATATAAGCGACGAGCAATTATATTTCTACCAAATTGCGCAGGTAATTTCGAGATCTTTGATCGCATAAAACGCGAAGAAAATATTCCGAATTTTTTTTTTCGAAATAAGAAGAAATTATTATAATAGGATGATTAATGGGATTCTATTATTGCAGACGTTTTGCGAAACTGTGTCGGAAAAGGGATTGAGAGCTTACGAGTCGGATAGTCATAGTCCCAATCGATTAAGGGTCATCGGCGCACTCTCCAACCTGAAAGAGTTCGCCGATGCGTTCAACTGTCCGGCCGGTAGCCCCATGAATCCGGCGAAAAAGTGTCTTATATGGGATTAAGGCGATGCGAATTTTTTCGAAAATTTCCAAAAAAAAATGGATCGACATTTTTTTTATTCGTTGAGATTTTTCGATATCGTTTTAAGGGGATATGAAACCTCTTCCCTGAGTTTACTCCGATCGGCTCAATCGGTAACAACAACTGTAATCCATTTTTTTCGCAAGTCATTTTTATGAGAAAAATAAAATGATTAGTATCTGTACAAATATTAAATGAAGAAGTTAATAATTTATATTTTTTTCGAATCATTTAAGAACGTTGAGAAAAATTAATTACAGTTTTTGTTACCGACTGAGTCTTTTTTACTATCGTCTTAAGATGACGCGAAACTTGTCCTTCGTTTACCCCAAATTACATTTAGTCCAAAATATTCGAGATAATTGACGAAAAATAAATTACAGTATTCGTTACCGACGGAGTCTTATAGCGTCTTATAGCAATGAAAAAATAGTTGCGATCTCGTCGTTAACCTAATGGAAGTGGGACTCGATCGTGAATGTATTTTTAAGAGATAAAACAGATCAACATATTGTTATTATTGTAGTTGAAAATAAATTTATCGGAAGATAACACGAAGCTTTCGGTGCTAATGAACTTCTTCAGCGCGATTGCGATCTATCGATTTTATCAAGAAACTCGTATCAAGAAAATGTATGCGCCTTAATCGCCGAAGATTCGGCGAATCGAGGGTTCGCCGTATAAGGAAATGTTTATAAACATAACATTACAGACTAACCTATACATTACGTACGGAAATAATACACTGAGTCATGGATATGTTCAATTCATTTGTAAAACTTTCGCATACGTGACGATATTGACGACAACCCGCAGAAAAAGGTATTTAAGTCTACAGCAAAGCTTCATTCCGTCAAAAAACAACAAAATCAATGTCCATTAGTTCGTAATTGTTGGAAAATAACATATCCGAATGGGAATAGCCTCGTTTATTTCTCGGCTTCAAAAGATCGATTATTTTTGCGTCAATATCATTCGTATTAATACTCGTTGAATATTCTAACCTTCCGCTGCAACGTCTGCAGTACGACTGATGTGTAACTCGCCCATTCATCGCTGATAATCATATGACTGTCGTATCCGTAGTGGCGTACGCCCCCTCCAGTCGCGTGCGCATGGCAGTGTTTTTTTTTCGCCTTCATCCCAACTGGACTCTGAACGACGATGTTGTTATATCGCGAGTCCAGTCGTCGGGCTCTTGAGTTTTTTCTTTGTCCCCACCGTCATTTTAGTCCGCGATATTCATGAATCGCGCTGTGTGTTTTTTTTAAATCGTCTATTATGCGACGGAAATACAAAATTTTCGTGCTACACGTACGAACGTAAAATCAACGGTAATTCTGCCGCTTGTTTTACGAAGTTGACGTTATCCGAACAAACAACGCACAGCGGCAACTCTCCGGCTACTGTGTACCGAACGTATATACGAATATCTTGAAAGTGTTTTACGACATGCAATTCTCAGTTAAATATATTTGCTCGGTTCGACAGCGCGTTCACATGCAGGCTCGTTGAACTTTGAGGTTATGTAAGTACACACGGAATATTATTGGTACAATTTTTACGCGTTAATTCAAATCCATATTCAACGAATCATCGGCATTGTCGAATCAATTAGTTTTCGTAATGAATAATTACGCTCGTCAGTGTTAATCGACTGTGTGTGCGAGTGTAATTACGTTGACGAAGTATAATCTAATCGATTACCAATGACTCAACTCGCGTGCATCTAACTCGCCGCGAACAAAGTTGTCCCATTCATCAACCGCGGCTTCCGATGTACTTAACGTCGCGTGTTTGCGAATTCATTATACGTGATTAGGAAATTAAATTTTTTCAACTGTTTTGCTGTTTTTAACGTGACGATTTAACCTCAAATTTCGGACTAATAAACGATTATAGTAAATGTTGTGTTACTGAAATATTTAAATTAAACAAATTCACTGCCCGCCGGGAATTTAAATAGATCGATGCGAAAAATTTGTCGATACTTAAGGGTATCCAATAGTTCGAAATCGACGTAAAATTTTTTTTTTTTTTTTTTTTTTCGGAAAAAGTATTGCAGGTAATTGAATGTCATTTTTATTGCTGAAACGGAACGTTTACCGTGTTTCGGAAATATATCGACGACTTTTTTTTTTTTTTCGTAATTATAAGCAGTAATTTTCCGTTCTGTTCGACAAGAACAGTACGTTCGAGTACCAACATCGGCAGCGTGCTTTGATGTTGGTTTTTTGAACAATGGAGACAAAAGAGGAAGCAAAGAGTCGCGACCTATGGAAATTTTTGCATCGTATACCTCAAACTATTTCTACGAGAGTCGAGAACTTTTTTTATCGGTAGGTTCGCGAGTAATTCGCCCGAAAAATCAATTAAAACGCGATTACCTTTTTTTTTTGACGCCATTATTGTTTATCGTAGTCTCGGCCTTGAAATCGCGCGAAATCCTTTACGATGGATATCGGGGAGTACCGTTATGGTATTACTTTGTCTCTTCGGTCTTTTTCGCTTTCGACAAGAGAAGAATCCTCTGAAATTGTGGATTCCACCGGATTCGGATTTTGTCCGAGATACGGAATGGATAATGACGAATGTCATGGAAGGTCAACAGGCAGAAACGATGATTTTCACGGGAGACAACGTCCTCGAGCCTCGAGCTCTTTATCAAGTAATTCAAAGACGAAAATTATTATTTTTTTATTCCGAATTTCATTAATTTATCGATAAATTTTCATTTTTAAACATTTTTTCTATATCGACTTTGAATTTTTTATCGAAAAAAAAAAATTCGTAACTTTTTTTTTTTTTTTTACGAGATTCACGAGAATAACATTCATCTCCGCATTTCAGCTTAATGAGATAACGAAACGAGTAATCGCATTGCAAACATCGACTCAGCCAAAGATATCGTGGACCGATGTTTGCTTCAAGTAAGCATTTTCAATATCTTAGTCAATAAAATACAATGTTACGCGTTTGATTTTCCACTTTAACAACTTTAATTATTTTTTAATTTTAAAAATTATTAACATGAAAAATTTCATTTTTTTAAATTGATTAATTAATAATTTACTAACAACATAATTTAATAAAAAAATCGTCAACGATCAAATAAATAAAAATAATAAAATAAATCGAATATCAATAATAGTAATAATAAAAAATTTCAGAAATCATTTAATATTAAAATTAAATGATAACAATATTTCGTAATTTTGGTTATTAATTGCAATAATTTGAAAAGTAACAAAATTATATTAATTATTATTAATATATTATTAATTTCATTATTTTTATTCAAAATTCAATTTTCAATTTTTTTTTTTTTTTTTCTTAACATTTTATTAATATAAAAAATACTGAAATACGCAAATTTTTCCGGAAAAATGTAAAACGCATTTTTCTTATTTTCACAAGAGTACCGATAATATCCGGTGAACTCAGCCGACCGAAAAGAGACGTCGAAGACGATAATTTTTTCGACGAGGAACCGGCGGCCCGAATGAACAAAAGTACATTCGATCCCGCGGATTACGCGCCAACCGATCTTTACTGCGAAATATTTAACTCATTGCCGCGCGGATGTCTCATTCTCAGTATTCTCGATATATGGGAATACGATAGCGATATCATAAAAAATCAAACAAAAGACGATATCTTAACGAAACTTAATACCGCGACGCGGAGTCCGACTCTCGGACATCCGATGAAATTTCGCGATCTTCTCGGCGGCGTTACTCTCGACGAAAGGGGAAACGTTATTGCGGCAAAAGCCGTGAAAACCTCGTGGATGGTACACGTCGATTTTACGAACGTAAAAATGAGTGAATCCGGAAACGATGCGGGAACAGCGGATTGGGTACTGTAAGTTTTTGGACCAATCGACGTTTACCTACGAACGAGAAAACATATTCGATATATCGCATTACAGACGACTCTCGAAGTATTGAATTGGGAATCCGAATATCTCCGTCTTCTCGCCGAAAGCTCGAGATCCCTAAATTCATCGATTGACGGTGAAAAGAATCCGCAAAATTTGAAAATCTGGTATCGCGCCGGACGAAGTTGGGGTGATATCAGCGCTTCGACGATGTTTCAGGATATTGGAAAACTGATGTGCGGAATTATACTGATGTCTGTCTACGTACAACTCATACTTTCGCGATTCAATTGGGTCGAATGGCGCGTAAGTTTTGTTGAATTTCCAACATTTTTTTTTTTTTTTTATGGGAAAACAGCTTAAGTTTTTTTTTTAAGTTGAATTTTTGCGATATGCAAAAAAAACGGCACTTTAGTCAAAAAATTTCGAAGGCATAATTTTTTTTTCGCTTTTACCATTTGCAAAAAGTTTTGAAAGCCATTTGAATTTTGTTTTTTTTTCTTATATAAGAAAACAATTTAAGATCTTTTTAAAGTTGAATTCTTGCGATACGCAAAAAATTTTAGGCAAAAATGGCAAAAATGTTAAAAATAATTTTTTTTTCGCTTTTACCGTTTGCAAAAAATTTCGCAGAGCCATTTGAATGTTTTTTTTTTTTTTTTTTTTTTTTTTTACGAAAAAGTATTCGACTATTCATAAAAATATTTTCGTAGTTCTGCTTGACGAGCGTTGGCCTTCTCTGTGTTGGCGGAGCTTTCATAGTCGCGATCGGCTTGTGTTCGTTGTTCGGTGTGCCGTATGGTCCCGTGCATACATCGTTGCCATTCATGCTGATGGGTCTTGGAGTCGATGATATATTCGTGATGATGGCTTCATGGGAACAGGTGCTCTCCTACGAACCCAATCTTTCGAAACCTCTCACCGAAAGAGTGGCTTTGATGTTGAGTCACGCGGGGGCTGCGATTTCCGTTACTTCCTTCACCGATGTCGTTGCCTTCATTATCGGCGCATCGACGGTATGTTTTAAACATTTATATTTTTTTATCCCGCGATGTTTAGTGTTCCCGATATTCCTTTCATTGTTTTTTTGGCTCCTAAATTCGTAATTCCAAAAAAAAAAAAAAAAAATTTCGCGTATTAAAAAAAAAAAAATTTCGCAACTTTTTTTTTTTTTTTTTTTTTCAGATATTACCTTCGCTCCACTCGTTCTGCATATACGCCGCTGTCGGCGTGATGATGACTTTTCTTTTGCAAGTAACGTTCTTCGTCGCTTTTTTCACGTTAGACGTGAAGCGCGTGGAGAACAAGAGAAACGGCGTAATTCCTTGTATAGTTCACGGAAATTATGAACCGAAGATAGTGAGCGGTAGTCGTCGATTATCCTGGCGTTTCATTGATTTTCTCTACTCGAAAGTATTGCTAACGATTCCCGGCAAAGTAACGATAATTTTGATAACTATCGGCGTATCGAGCGTCGGAATTATCGGCTCTTGTGGACTCGAGCAGTGGTTCGATCCCGAATGGTTTCTTCCGAAAGATAGTTATCTCAGCGACTATATAGTCGTGAAAAACGAACAATTTCCGGGAGTCGGACATCCGGGATCCGTATTTATTGGGGACGTTGAGTATCACGAAGAATTCACGAGGATATTAACGCTCACCGAGACACTCGACAACATGACTACCATCGCCGACGTAAAATCGTGGCCTGCGGATTTTGCCGAATTCGTTAAAATGCATTACGACAAAGGTAAACGGAAATTCGAAACGTATTTTTATCCCGAAACTGAAAAAAAAAAAAAAAAAAAAAAAAAAAACAGTTGACAAATCAAATAATTAATCGAAAAAACATATATTCGGTACAATTTTAATTTTTCTTCAAAAATAATTTGTCTTCGTAAATAATTTGTCTTCGAAAATAATTTGTCTTCGAAAGTAATTTTTCTTCAAAAATAATTTTTCGTCAAAAATAATTTTTCTTCGAAAATAATTTTTCTTCGAAAATAATTTTTCTTCAAAAATAATTTTTCTTCGAAAATAATTTTTCTTCGAAAAAAATTTTTCTTCGAAAATAATTTTTCTTCGAAAATAATTTTTCTTCGAATATAATTTTTCTTCGAAAATAATTTTTCTTCGAAAATAATTTTTCTTCGAATATAATTTTTCTTCGAATATAATTTTTCTTCGAAAATAATTTTTCTTCGAAAATAATTTTTCTTCGAATATAATTTTTCGTCGAAAATAATTTTTCTTCAAAAATAATTTTTTTTTTCGGGTATAAAAATCGAAGAAAAAAACTCACGTAATTAATTTGACGATTCCGCAGATTTGAGGAAAGATACGATGAAAAGAGAGGACTTTCATCAGTACCTTTCGAAGTTTCTGTTCAGTCGTAGCGGCGGCAAGTATCAGGGTAACTTCCGGTTCGACGATGAACTCAAATGCGGCGCGAGCGCATCGAGTATTCTGGTTTCCCGGATCGATTTCACGTTCGCAAGATTCAGCGGACCGGACGAGTGGATACCGGCGATGGACAATGCGAAACGCGTTGCGGGAGAATCGGGAATTCATGGTTTCGCGACCGTTTGGAGTCGAGTCTTCGCGTCGTGGGTAACCGACAAAGTAATTGCCGAGGAGGTCACTAGGAATCTCATTCTCGCATTGATATGCGTTATGGCTACAACTGCCGTACTAATTGCTGAGCCGCAAACGTGTTTCTGGATTCTGCTGTGCGTTCTCCTGACGCTTCTCGACGTTTGCGGTTTCATGTACTACTGGGCGTTGACTATCGACATTGTTTCATGCATTGGTGAGTCCTGCTGAGTGTTCCGACGGTTGTTAATGATAATCAGATTCACAGCGGAGTCTATTTGGCTCCTCGAGAACGCATACGCGCCGTTGTAAACCTCTCGCAACGTGAGACACATTTGGAGGAAAAGCGTAGCGTCGCGGCGTTCCTTTAGCATAGGAAACGATTTTCCAGTTGCTTTTCTTTTCCTTTTTTCCTAATTTTGTAGAACATCAACGCGATAAAAAAAAAAAAAAAAAAATAAATAAAATTATTACTTTTTAGGTTTTCGAGGGATTTGTGATTTTTGGGAATTTTTTCGACTGCGCGATCTGGAAATCTGAAATTTTTTTTTAAATTTCGAAAAATCCGGAAACGTTAGCGAAAAAAAAAAAATTAAATTTTTTGAAATTTTTTTTTGTTATTTTACCGAAAATTATTGGATAAATAATTTTTCGCAAAATATTTCTACGAATTCATAATTTCGCATTTTTCACATTCGTTTTTTTTTTTTTTTTTTTTTTTTTTCAATGAAAATAAAATACGATATTTCGCAGGTCTGGAGCTCGCGGTCGGTCTCAGCGTCGATTATGCGGCTCACGTTGCTCACGCTTTTCTGAACGCAGAATCGCCGGAAGTCGAGAATACGCGAAAAACGAGAACGTTAATTGCGGTTCGGCACATCGGTGCGGCGGTGACATACGGCGCCGGATCGACTCTGTTGTCCCAATCGCTGATGGCGTTCTCCACCGCTTACGTGTTCCGGACATTTTTCAAAATATTTTTCATGGTAATCGTATTCGGCATTTGGCACGGACTCGTCTTTCTTCCGGTTGTTCTCAGCACAATAGGACCGAAGAGTTTGCGTCGCGTAAAGCGGCAAACGAAAGCTGACGAAGGATCTCAAAAATACCCGGAGGAAGTTGAAGTTCCGTTGAGGAAACAAATCGCCGAACAAACAGACGAATAACATTTCATCTTTATCAATAATATTTATTTTTGGTTCAATAAACATACAAAATTATTACACTATCCATACTATTAATCACACATTTATACAAAAATAATAATAATGATAATAATAATAATAAACTTGGATAACTTAAAACGGCATTATTTATTTATATTTATATATATATATATATATATATCGGCATATATATATATACGTATTTAATATATTAAGATTAAAAAAAAAACGGTACAAAATAATGTTTAGCGAAGGTTCGATATAGATTTCTCGTGTTTTCAGTTTTTTTTTTTGTTTTTTTCGATCTTTTTTTTTTGCTTTTTTTTCGTCAATAATTACGATTGAGAAAGGAACATGACTATTATTAAACGTAACGCAATTGTGTTGGATGCATTATTTATGTATAATTTTTAATTAATATTTACGACGTAGAAATGAGCGGCGTGGGGGGTGGGGTGGGGGGGGGAATTGGGGGGTTGGACCCAGTCGATGGGCCGTTGACCCCGTTTCGCTGCCTCTCTCAGTCTTGCACAGTCCATGGACATTCATACATCTTCCGCTCGCGTGTTTCCTTTTTTTTTTTTCTCTCGTTTTTTTGTTCATTCTTTTCGAGGTTATTTTCTTCGATTGTTTTTTTTTTATCGTGTTATTAATTCGCCATCTTGTTTTCTCTCGATTTCCTTTTTTTTTTTTGTTTCGCGTATATATATAAATGGTTATTCGTTCGTGTCGCCGTTGGGGACGAGAAACGATCGTTCATTGCGATCGAACGAATTAATCGAGATGTCGAACAGCGCGCGGATCGTCATAATTATCTCACGCACTCGTAACACACAATCATTGCGAAAAAAAAATGAAAGAAAAAAAAACGACACACTCGGCGCGCACTTATTCAGCAATGTTTCATCTTTTTTTTTTGCGCACACGACAGTACACTGCTGGGCAGCAAGCCGCGCGTACGAACGGGTACGGTTAATTACACATCTTATTTAGTCGAATTTTACAAATTGGGACCGTATATTCGTTTTTTTTTTTTTTTTTTCATAGTTAATGAGGAACCATCGATATAAATATTTATTCAGCAAAAACGTGTGCCAATTGGTAATTGTGGGCGAAGAACGCGTGGCGTGAGCACAGTTAATGACGCTGGTTGTGATATTTCGAGGGGAGGGAGGGGACTGCGGGAACGCGCGGGATAGGAAGTGACATGTGATAATAGCCGACGCGGATTTGTTTATTTCCGCGAAAAACATCTGGTAGTATCGAAAAAAACCGATCATCGGCATTTTTCTAATTTTCGCGTGATAAACTGACAAATTATTCTTCCCTCCCCCTTCCCGTTATTTAGCAACTTGATTTCGCACGTTAGGTACACGCGTTGGGACACGACGCGATTTCGTGAATCGATATATATCGAACGCGTGCACAGCCGGCCGCCATCACGATACAGCGCCGACAGCTGACGTTGCGCGAACTTCTTTGTGACAAAATTAAATGCAAAAAACGACGATAAACAGTTGAAATCTCCGATCAACAAACAAAAACATCATCGAAAATGATTAAAAAAAACTGTATTGCGATTGAATAAATGATTTTTTACTTGTTTCTGCGTTAGCAAAATGCATATAATTATCAATAATTCGTACATTTTGATTTGTGACGTTTTTCAGCCATTTTTTTGTCGCGTATCGTGTCTCATCACACGATTTTTTACGGCTAACAATTATTATTAGAGAAAAAAAAATATATATCGACGGAAAATTATAGAACGCCAATGATCGGTAGATTAATGCGATGAGAGATCGATCGATCCGCCTACAACAAATTTTCGGTACGAACGATCGAGGGAATGCGGGAGTGATAACGACACCGTGACGGGGGGATTGAACAATAAGGACGACACGTATGGGCTGATTGATAAGGTTTCGATGAGCGATCTGGGGTTAACGATGAGTGGGGGAGGGTCCGGGGAAAGACACTCAGGGCACATACAGACACACAGACATAGAGACTAAGCTACTACCGACTATCTAAAAATCCTAACCTAGATGCACATGCACACGGTATACATACACGCCCGAGATTACGACATTAACATGATATGTATACGCATGTGCACACGTAGAGTTTTTTTTTCGTCGTTATTATCATTTATTAGTTAATTGTTGTTGATGTTGCTGTTAGTTTTATTTTTTTCATATTTTTTTTTTTTTTCGTTCGTTTTCGTTTTACGAGTATAAGTTCGTATTTTGTTTGTGTTTATCGTGTTTCGTGAGAATTCTGTGTTTGCGTGTTGTTTTTGTTTTGTTTTCTTCTCGTTATCGTTTAATAAATGTTTATAGTTTTTATTACTCAAGCTTATGCCCAAAAATCTACCAGAGGCACTTTGGGTTTATTAGTACCATTAGAAGTCGGCGTGCGCGGGGGAGGGACGCCGCACGCCTCCGATCGTCGGACGTCGATCGATCTACGACGACGCTAAAAACACCCGCCGATATCCGGGATATCGTGTTTTCTTTTTGTTTGGTTGTTTTTTTTCTTGTTTTAATACCTTGCACATGATTTTTTTTTCTCTCATTCCCGTCTTTCCCCGGGCACTCGCCCACCTCTCATTACTTCGGTTTTTCTTTCGCCTATTTTTGTTTTTTTTTTCTTTTCCGAACATTTTTACCAATAGCCACACGGGGTACCCGAGCATTCATTGCGAGTCTCGATTTCACTTTTGGGAAAATTGTATCATCGAAAAAGTTAATATTCTTCGGTTGTTTTTTTCTGCGTCATCTCGGCGATTCGATTGAATCGATATATCGATATTGCGATTTCGATACTTTCGGCCTTTCAACGATCGTAAAATATTCCGACACGTTTGCAATGAGTTTTTTTTCATCAATATAAAAATGAATTTTCACCGTTTTCGGGGGTGTAAAATAAAAATTTGTATTAAAAGGTCACAAGCGTGTCTCGCAATGGTAATCGAAGCCCCGTGCGGGTTTTCTAACCTCATTAGCCGTATCACGACGTTGCTACCCACCTCCCCCAATTCCCGTAATCTTTTCTACGCTGTCGCGTCCATTTGCATTTTCTTTTAATCCCATCCTCTCTCGTCTCGCGCGGTTCTCGCAAAGTTTTCGTTTCTATCGTGTTTTTTTTTTTTTTTTTTCTAACCTCTCCCATCCGCTTTCCTCGCATTTTTTTTTTCCGATATTTTTGAGCAATAAATACTTTCTCCACGAACAACTGCACATTGAATTGACGCACAGGAACACCCAAAACTCATTTTCACATCGTTTATATTCATTCGTAGCGCGCGCATGCGTTCTGCGCATCTCGCCCGCTACGACCGTTAACTCTCACACATTCGCGATCGATCTTTCATTCGGTTCACGGATTTATTCGAAACTTTCTCACCTCACACTAATATGGCTATACGTCCACAGATTAATGTTACCGTTAATTAATGATTATCAATTCATATCAATTCAATATCAATGTATTACAATCAGACAATACTCAACAGTGATTTTTTTTTTTTTCTTTTTGTTTTCATTATTTCGTATATATTACAATAATTAAGAGTGACAACAACATGACGACGGAGGCGTTGAAGCATTTTGTTTCTTTATGAGGGAGAGTGGCACAAGGTGGTTCCGTAAGGTAAGTTAAAAAGAAGAATCATCATTTTTTTTTTTTTTTTTTTCTTCGTTTTATATAAATGAGCTTTGATGATGACAATACAACGACGATTATGAAGACGATATATCGCGATGGACGAAAAAGAAAAAAAAACAAAAAAAAAAAAAAAAACAACGATTTATGAGGATGAAACGATATTACGAATGAATAATATGGCAGATTCGGGGGAAAAAATAATTTTTTTTTTTTTTTTTTTTTTTTTCCCCCACCGAATCGGAGGACTGAGGAAGGGGAAGCACGCACACTCAACACAACCGTCACATCGAGAGCTGGCCTCGCGCGCGCGCGGCCATAGTCCATATTATTAATAATCATTACTTATCAACTATTACACGCTTCTCGCACATTTTTATTTTTTTTTTCTCCTCTCTTATCTTTTTTCTTCTCCGCGCGTATTTTTTTACCTTTTTTTTTTTTTTTATTTCCCTGGCGCTTTTTTTCGTTTTATCGTCGCGAAAAAAAAAAAAAAAAAAAAAAAAAAAAAAAAAAAACATCGCAGATACACCTGTGTCCTTCCTTTCGCGGGTCTTCCGCTTCGAATGTGTCTCTGTGTGCGTCTATATATACTATATTGTTTGTTTGTTTGTTTTTTTTTTTTTTTTTTTTTTTTTTTCTTCTTCATATATATAATATTTATAACGCGACGATTACACGCAACGGAAGGGCACACGCACACATATTTTTATATACAAATACACATGCGTTGCGCCGGGTTCTCCTTCTTTAAGTGTATATATTTACACATATACATAAGACATACCATCCATGTGTATAATATACTCGTAATCAAGTTAACGTGTCTTTGTTCGCGTGTGTGTAATCTTTTTTTTTTTTTTTTTTTTTTTTTTTTTTTTCCTCGTGTGTCTTTTTGTTTCGTGTTTTGTTTCGTTTCTTGTTTTTTTTTTTTTTTTTTTTTTTTTTTTTTATTTCCCGTTTTTTTTTTTTCGTTTTTTTTTTTCATTTAATTAATCTTTTTATTCAATAATTATCGCAATCCTTTGAAACTCGGAAACGGTTTTCGTACGCCGACCGATATTGAGTTTCAATCTTTTTTTTATTACAGCGCTGGATGGAAATGTTTTCTTTCGTTAAAAATCGCGACGATTTCGATTGGAGAACGTCTTCGGCGTTCGTATTTTTTTTTTTTCTTTCGCTTTCTCATTCCCCGTTCTCACATTTACAAATATCCTCGTTGAACGTATCGTCAGCTCAACCCACCGATCTATCGATATACTTATAATTATAATTATCGTTATTATTATTATTATTATTATTATTATTACTTGTATTATTATTATATATACTCGTTTGTTTTTTTTTTATTATTTATTTATTATTCGTTTGTTTGAAAAAAAAAAAAAAAAATTTCCTTTCGTCGATTAACGGGGAAATTTTTTGTTTTTTTTTTTTTTTCTTCAATTTTTTTTTTTTTTTTTTTTTTCTCGTTTGCCAAGAACCGCCGCCGGGCCTCTCCTCCTCTTCTGTGAGCTCATTACAATTAATACATATTCACCTATTACAAATATCATTATTTTGGTATCTTATGTACAAATAACTGGTAAGTGCGATTGATACAGTTATTAATATTCGTTCACACAATTCCAAAGCCGGGCGGCCTTCAAGAAGACTTTTTCGAATGTATCGTAGTTTTTGTTTTCATTTGTTTCGCGTTTTTTTAACACATATATTTTTTTTTTTTTTTATTCATTTGCGCGCGACGCATCCCCGGCTCGCTGCTCCGCGATCGCGTTTTTGTTTTTTTTTTTTTTTTTTCGCGTCGTCATTCGTCGTCGTCGTTTTTGCCCCCGCGAAACGTCTATTCGCTCGGAGAATTTACGTTTTTTTTTTTTTTTTTTCTCTCTTTCGACGTTTTCAGGATTTTCGTAGCATTTTTTTTTTTTTTTTTTTTTTTTTTTCTTGCATTACGAATGGCTTTTCGCGACAAAGACGTATTTAAATGACGATTTGCGGTATTTTCACGATCTCGGTGCGCGTTTAGGCCATTTTTACGAAGTTTGCCAACATTTTATTCACTTTTTGTTTGTTTGTTGTTTCTTTGCCTTTTTTTTTTTTTCTTTTTTTTTCTTCTTTTGTTTTGTTTCGTGTTTTTCGTTTAATAGCTTAATTACGCGACTCAGCAGGGCCACTCGTGGCGCGAGGGTTTAGTCGGATGCTTTGTCGGTATAACGGGGCATCAGGGATTGGCATCGGCAGCCATTATATTGTGCACCTGTTCGAGTTTATACGCCAACCTTTGCTTCTGCGAAAATTCATCCTCTTCCAGCGTTACTATCAACTGCTCGTTGTACTTTCCCGCGTATGTGTACAACTCGTAGAGAGCGCAATTCGTGTTGAATTCCGTCGTGTGTTGCTGCGAACAGAGGAAAACGAAACAAACATTTAATTTCAATGTAATTTGCGGGAAAAAAAAAAAAAAACGAAATATTAAATTTAAAAAAATTGAAAGAAATAGAAAAAAAAAATTCGATCGAAAAAGTTAATAAATTAAATTAATAGATTAGTCTAATAAACTTCGTGGGGAACAAACATTTGTTGATAAAAAAAATGAAAAAAAAAGAAAACTTTCGATCGAAAAAAAAAAGTTAATAAATTAAATTAATTGGAATTAATAATAATAATAATAATAATGATTTATATAATTGAGAAATTATTAATATAGAGTTATTATTCATTGCTGAAGAGCGCTGTTTTTTATTAGATTTCGAGGGGAACAAAAATTTATCGATAAAAAAAATGAAAAAAAAAAAAAAAAAAAAAAAAAAAAAAACTTACCCTCGATTCTTCGGCGAGCATCGCATTCATATCCTGATCCGATATGGCGGGCATTATCTTGATATCGGAGTAGTAACGCTCCACCCATTCTTTGTACACTGGAATGTCCTTAGCGTAGAGTAATTTCGAACTCGGCGAATCTTTGCCTGTAAATCGAAAAGAAAATTAACAAAATTTAATAACATCTCTTTTGCGATAAAAAAAATTCGATCGAATCCGCTAGAAAAAATTATTCGTAATTTTTTTACAAATTTTCTTTCGGGTTAAACATTTTTTTTTAAGTTAAATTCAGCGATTCCGGGAAAAATAGTTTAAAAATCATTCATATTGATGTTGTTATCGTGTGAAAAAAAATTGCCGATAAAAATTTTTAAAATTCTAAAAATTTCATTTTTTTCAAAAAATAATTTTTTGAAAAAAAATTATTAATAAAAAAATTATATTTTGTTAACAATTTTTTTATATTCGGCATCAGGAATATTATAAGATAATCTAAACGCAATTGCGATAAAAAAAAATCGCATGAAATCTGAAATATCAATAAAAAATCAAAAAAATCGATAAAAATTTCTCAATTTTTCGATTTTTTTTTTCCTTTAAATTTCGCGAGAAAAAGTAGTAAAAATCGACTTACCAAGTCTGTGATCCGACGTGGAACAACTATCCATGAAAGTTTGCGCGACGACTGATAGACACGAGTCGACGATGTTGGATTTATGAATGTCGAATACAAAGTTTGGATTTTTAATGAGATTCACCCAAAACCTGAGTGGCAAAGAATTGCTTTTCCACGTGTGAACGACTTCGGGATCAGAAATACCGTGATGAAGCGCCTGATCGTCGAGAAAGTCGAACATATATTTTATCGCAAGCGGAAGCGCCGAACCCCGGTGTGCGGTGCTGAATATCGTTTCGAACAGATCGTCGACGAATTTTTGTAGAGTACCCTTTGTAGCGAGTAACCTTGTGAGATATATTTCCGATACCATCTTATTGCCGCGTTCGCCTTCCTTTTGCGCGTCGGTATCGTGATGTTTAACGAGATGCCAACTCTTCAGTCCGCCGTCGTGATCGTGATTAAGCGGCGAAGTTGCGCGCGACAACGGCGGACTCGCGGAGCTGAATTTACTGAGATTCAGAGTTTCGTATTTGTGAGATTTGTCGTTCTTTTCCGATAGTATCGAAAGATTGTATATCGATGACGATTGTTTTGAAACCAAATTGAGAGAAGCGCCGTCCGGTACTCTGTAGTGATTCAGTGTATTTCTCTTTTTCCATTCGCCTTCTGTTTTCGTCGTCGAATCCTCGTCGTAGAGGATCAATCGGCCTGATGCTCCGGTACGCCATTCTGCGTTAAAAATAAATGATTTATAATAAAAAAAAATTTTAAAAAAAATAAAATAAGCGTTTTGGTTAAATCGGAAATTTTGGAAAGTAAAGTTTGACTGATATCGATCTTTTTTTTTATATTTCATATTAAAATAACGCAATGATGATAATTACAAAAAAAGAGAAATCATTGGAAGAGATCTTTAAAAAAGCAAAATACGATGAATACCGATTTTTTTTTTTAAATTAACGTAATAAAGATCTAAATTTTCTTTAATCAAATTTCGCGATAAATTTTACGAAATTTATGAAAATATTTTACGAAAAAAAAAAGCGTTTTTACGAAAGAAAAATGATTTTTCCTTACCGAGATCGAGATCGTCCTTTCGGGGTCTCTGGCTGTAGGGCGTAGCGCGGTATATCGTGTCCAATGCTTTTTCTTTGACTTGAGAAATGGTGTCACAATCGAGAACTTTGACCGGTACGTTCTCCGTGTTTGGATCCAATCCACCGACGAATACAGTCTGTTGCGAGATCGACGCATAGGCGGTCTGCAATTTTTCAATAGAGAATTAAATTTTAATTAATAATAACATCGAATAGCATTTTGAGATCGAAAAATCGAAAAATCAAAAGATCGAAAGATCGAAAGATCGAAAGATCGAAAGATCGAAAGATCGAAAGATCGAAAGATCGAAAGATCGAAAGATCGAAAGATCGAAAGATCGAAAAATCGAAAGATCGAAAGATCGAAAGATCGAAAGATCGAAAGATCGAAAAATCGAAAAATTCTCAATGAAACAGCGAGAAAAAAAAACAGAAGACGATTTTTCTTGTTTTACTTACGATTGGTTTGAAATCGATCGATTGTCTGATGAGCTTTTCTTCGGAAAGAGAATATCTCGCTTCGGATGTTATCGCGTCGACCGGTCCCTTGTCGACTTGCTGCTTCATTGCGCGGAACAGCATGTACAACGGTTCGCCGGCGCACTCGCGCATAAATTTGTACAACAGGAATGTAAACCAAGCGGACAACATTTTTTCCGCTACGCTCTCCGTCCTGGAAATTCAAGAGCAAAATCCCAGTGAATACCACGAAAAAAAAAGAAAAAAAAAAACAACTCCGAGACATTCAATAAAATATTCAATAGCCGTCGAACTTTTTTTTTTCAAATTTTGTTTAGACAAGAAATAGTTTCGAAACGAAAACTATCCATTTCCCATTTACAGATAAAAAAAAAAAAAAATTCAAATATTTATTCTATTCTTCGTAAATTTCACTCAAAAAGCAAAAAAATCGAAAAAACCAAAAATCATTAATTAAATTTTTTTTTTTTTTATTTAAGAAAAACTTCGAAACGTAAATAATTCGTTGACTTACCGTCTGAGTAACAGCTTCGGATGGCTTTTGCCTTCCATGCATTTTTCGATGAGTTCGGCGAGTAGAGTTTTCAGAATATCGGTACAATATTCCATTTTGCTCTGTAGCGTAACCATAATTAGGCTCGCGACATTGACGCGATCTCTCATGGAGAAGTATCGATTGCTCTCGAGGGTTCTGACGAAGAGTAGCAAAAACGTTTTGTTCATAATAAGTTGTCCAAAGAGTCGCAATCCTTTTTCTTTCCTTAGTAATTCCGGTCGATCCCATTGCAGTACGACGTGATTTTCGACATTCGGAAACAATATTTTCATCGCGTAAGTGCGATAATCCAAAAACGGTATACCACCGCTGGTAACATCACCCGTAAGATCGGTCATTTCGGTTTGCAGTTCGGCAAAAGCTTCTTTGCACTCAGCAGCGACTCGGAGCTCAAGAATATCCATCTGCTCCTGCATATTCTTCAAAACTCTGTTGCTTTCGGTCGATTTACGTCTATATGCGATCAAAAATGCGATAAAAACGATAACGAGTATAACGATCGCGACGATAACACCGATCAACGCGGGTTTCGAAAGCGGACCGTTGAGTCCCGCGGGAAGCGCGTAACTCAATTTACCGATTTTAAAGCTCAAAGTTCTCCCAACGATAACGATCACTTCCGGAAGTTCTTGTTTATCCGGAAGTCCTTCGGCGTCGAGTGCCGGCGGTTGTGTTTCGGGTGGTCTACAGGTCAATTGTTGTCTCGACAGCGAAGTAACGTTGCAGAAAGAGTTACCGATCTGAACGATAACATCCAATTCTCGACACGCGCGATCGAGATGTTGTCCATTTATCGTTAGATAATCGCTTTTGTAGTATTTAACCTCCTCGTCGAAAACATCGTAAATCGGATTCGGATAAAGTAGAAATTTGTTGAAACCGTTTTGCGAAAGATTTTGCACTCCTGTTACGTTATCCATACGAAAACCGTATTCCAACGACAGAGGGCGCTCGGCGTCGAGATCGACGTCTTCGGGAACATCGATCGTTGGAGATCGGCAATCCATATTCGTTGCCGATAATACATCGCAACGCGAGACAAACATTTTCTCGTCGTAGTAAACGTACATCTGCGGATCCTGAATGTACTTCAGATTTTTACCGGTCACATTGATTTTAATTCCACCGGCAGGAATTCCTTTGGGAATTTTCATCTGACCGGCAACTCCGCTCTCGACGCTGTCGATCGTCGGATCGTCGACGTACTCGAAAAAACGATCGTAGTTCCGTCTTCCGCCGTCGAATATCATGGAAAGCTTACCGATCCTTTTCTCGTCACTGGCGCTAGTTATGCATAATGTTTCGTTCGATTCGGCGCTTATTATGGAACACGGTAACTTGTCGATATAGACGCGTATTTTACTACCGGCATTCATGTATTTACCGGTTATTTTTATTATCGTACCGCCGCTCATTGGTCCGTATTCCGGGAATATCGACGATATCTGCGGATCGACGAATTCGTAATTTTGCGCCGATTGCCCGCGATAATCTTCGATTTTTACGATTACCGGTCCTTGACGCGGTTCCGTCTTTCCCGGTCCGTCGAGACGGCATATTATCTGCTTTGTTCGCACGTAAAGGTGTTCGTAAGGCTGACAAGTCACTCCGGCTACCGTTACACCTCCATAGATGTCGCTGAACGTCTTTCCGAGATTTATCCCCCGAATCGTTACGTTTGTATTCCCTTCCCACGGACCCATCGTCGGCTCGAAGGAGTGGATCTCGGGGTTCGGACACGTCATGTTTCTGTTCAACCAAATACCGTTTCCCCGATTGCATTGATCTTTCACTTCGCATCTATCGGAACTTTGACACCAACCGCAGTCGTATTTTGCTGGAATCGCGAGACACATTCCGCAATTGTCTGCCATATCGCGACAACGGTAGATCACTACGTGGATGTTGTCCGGGTTGTCGAGAGGCCGAGAACCGCCCCAGATAACGGCAAATGGCACTGTTATGTTTGGGGTACGCGAGGTATAGGAAAACTCGGTCTCGTCGCAGTAGATCGTGTCGGCGAGAAGACGAGCGTTGACACTCGTCACACGACCCTCGATGTTGAATTGACATACGAATCGCGTTTGGACGATGAATTGCTGGAAACAAAATAGAAGAAAATTTTTATTTCTTTGAAATTTTTTTTTTTTTTTGGTTTTTCGGAATTTTGGAAACGCGAAATTGGAGGGAAAAAAAATTTTTTCGGTAAAAAAAAAAGATAAATCGAAAAATTTAATGAAAAAAAATTTTTTTTTTTTTGGTTTTTGGTTTTTTTTTTTTTGAAAAAATGTATAGTTTGAGTTCAGAAAAAATTATTTATTGGGTTTGAAACGGACTGTAAACGATTTTTTTCAAACGCGCAATCGACCGCACGAATTACAGAGATAATCTGTAATTCGTGCACTCGAGACGGATAGAGGAGATCCGTGAAGCGTTTAAAGAAGGAAATCTTCATAATCGGTACTCGACGGAACACTCACCCCTATTATATGGACTTTGACTCTTATGGCCTTCTTGATGCCGGAAGACACGAGAATCTCTTGTGAATCAGTCGAATTTATTGTCGGACAGAATCCCGGACCGCTTCTGTAGCTCGGACCCATTCGCTGCGTAAAGAAATACCAAAAAAACTCGTGTTAAAAATATATATTTTTTTTTCAGCGTTTTTCAAACGATTTTTATAATTTACAGATTTCATTATTACCGATTTTCTAGATATACTGTAAACTGTATTATATAATTATATTATATCTACGAAAATCGGTAGAAAATAAAAATTCCGAAAGATATTGAAGAAAAATCGTAACCGATTTTTTACCGATTTTCGTAGATATGTTGTTACCGATTACCGATTACTTTGCCGATCTTCGTAGATAGTTCACTTATGTAATATAATTATAATATATCTACAAAATCGGTATTGTTTTTTCTTCGATCGGTTTCGAATTTCGACTCGTATATCGGTAATAAATTGAAATAAAACGCCATTTTTCTATAGTTCGTTTGCATTTCGCGATAAAATGAGAAAAAAAATGTAAAAATCGGTAAGAAATACTCACAGCGACGCCGGTAACAAGAATGTCGTTTCTACAATTTTCCGCGGTGTCGTGTGTGCATCGATGTCCGTCGACGCACCAGTCGCACGGAAAGCTCGACGACACGCACTGCGTGCACGACGAGTACGTATTGCAATCGAAGAACGTAAAATTCGTAGCCACGAGATCGGGTCCATTGGTCATGCGAACCGATAATTTCGCGGTGAAGTGATGTTGACCGGCGGGTATAGATGGCAAAAGATCGGTTCTCGGTGTCGTGCAATTGACGCCATAAGATTTTCTCGTTGCGTTCGTAATCAATGTTTTGTCGAGAGCCGAAAAAGCGCACAAAAATTGTCCCTTAAGAGTCGGAAGATTGTCGATAACGAGTTCGAGAGTTCGCGCCGTTGTTCTCTGCAGCTGATCCGGCGTTACGGTTGTAATCGTTGTACATCTTCCGCTTTTGTATGATATCCAGTAAAGAGGATCCTTCGCAGCATCCTGACAATCGCTACGTAAATTGCACTTATTCTCGATAGAGCACCAGCCGCAGTACGGATCTTTAGCTCCGAGACAATCCCAACACGTCTTGTATACCGAACATTCCTGAACTTTAACCTTCGAGACTTTTTTCTCCGTCAGTACGTACAGATGCATAAGATGAGAATCGAATAAAAGATCGGGATTCACAGGCGAACCCGCCTCGATCTCTAGGTCTCCGTACTCGAGCGCAAGTACGGAACTCTCAACGACAACCTGAAACACAAATCAAATACGAGACATTAGAAAAAAAAAAAATTAATAATAATAATAAAAATACCAATTATTTAACGATTTTATCATTACATCGTACAAAAATGATTATATTCATCAGTTAAATAAAAAATATCATTATTACTATATTAATAAAAATTATTAAATAATAATAATAATATTTTTTTAAAAATATATATTTTTTATAAATATTACTATAAGTATAATAATAATTATAAACTTATTATTATTATTATATTAGGGTATTTATTTTATTTATTTAATTTCTCCCCCTCTTTCATATAATTCCGATCGCAGCGGACCGCGATCTCCGTGTTTCAACTAACCCCGGTCACCCCTATAACCCTATCGCGACTCCCAATCGTTTCGTACGCGTCCGAGGAGCTTCGTACCTACCAAAGAAATGAAATAGTGTTCGGAGTGCCTCGTTCGTCGAACGTTCAACGAGAAGTCAGGATATTTCCGTGACGCGACGAAGAAGTACCTGTTGGACCTTTCACACGAGACACTCCCTTCACCCTCTATGGCTACAGCCACCAGTTTCGTACGCTCGCTGGTTGAAGCTCCGTTGATAATAGTATACCAAAGATAAATCTGCGGTCGTGCGATGATCCTTTGACCGTTCGAGGGGGAGCAACGAGAGAGAGAGAAAGAACTTGTAACGGAAGAGCTGTTAACCGCAGTACAGCGGTTGTAACCTCGAACTCTGTTTCCCTTCTGCCCAATCGTTTCTTCTCGTTCACTCGCTCTTTCTTTCTCGTGTACCACGCCGCGGAGTAACAAAAAGAGGATTGTAAATGAACGTTAGATAGAAAATTACTTTGTAGCTCCGCGGGTCCACGACGGGGATCGCGCGGGACGCGCAATTACAAATCATTTTTTTTTTTTTTTTTTTTTCCATTCTCCACACTGTAAATCGTTTATTTTATCTCCGTTCGTAATTTTTTTTATGAAATTTGATTATTATTATTAACCATGAATCGTGAATAATAATAATAATATACGATAAATAATATTAATTATTAACGAATTATCATTATTATTGACTATAAATCGTGAATAATAATAATAATATATGATAAATAATATTAATTATTAAAAAATTGTTATTATTATAAAAAAAAAAATTTTACCAATATTTTTTTTTCAATGCACGAAGAATACGATGTTTTTTAGATCGCGACGGAAGCGCATCGAAAGTATCGGCTTATCGTTGTTATTTACTCGTCTCGCTTTTTCAATCTTTTGCTTCCGAGAAAATCGAAGAGATAAAGTTGTCATTGGGGAAAAAAACATATCTTAGAAGCAAAGATCGATCGGAGGGGGTTAAGGGGAACAGACAGACGTGATAAAAGCGTTTCTGAACGATTGACGTTTCTCAATCGGCGTAACGGTATATTTATTAACCCTATTGAGATAGCAAACAAAGGCGCGGTACTTCCCGTCATCGTTGTCGTTGCAATGCGAAGAGAAAGAAAGTCACTTCGACGCATTTCTCTTTCGACTGTTTTTTTTTTTTTTTTTTTTTTCTTTCGTAATCTTTTCGCGAACGCGAGGAGACTCCGTTGGGATTTTTACGTTTCCACTGTCCCGACAATTGTCGTTGTTTTTTTTTTTTTTTTTTTTTTTTTTTTCGATTTTTCGCAAAACTTCGAGGTACGAGTTTCATGCGCGGAAAGCTTTTCGGGGGATGAAAACAAAAGCGGTAGGCAACGATGCGAAATGTTCAAATGAAAAGAGTCGTCGAGTCCGCTATGCGAAGCATATCGATCCGTTCGGTAAAAATGACACAAACTTCCACTCGGTACAGAGCATTTTTTTTTTATTTTTTATTTATCGTTCGCGAAGAATACTTTTCACCGAAATTTCTCAAACAGCCAATACGCAATAATAAATAATATAAATATTTTTTTTTTTCGTATAATAATAATAATCGTAATATTTTCGATGTTTTTACGATATGTGTTTCAAGTCGCCCCGGTCGCCCCTATATTTCCTAAGTAAATAAAAAGACTGCAATCAGCTGCGGCGATTAACCGCAGCGACATTCCTCGAGACTATTGGCGAATTAAAAATTTTACAATACACGACTATTGTCGCGGATTTATCGATTGTGACTCTGCATACGAGAAAACTTCGGAAAAAAAAAAAAAAAAGGGATAACATATCCGGATCCTCCTATTTCTATCGGCTTCACTCGCATATCTTTTCTGTTATATATATATCCACATAGCGATGGTATACAATAGTTGCATCCCATCCATAGCCGGCGTTCTCATTCTGTGTACGAAAAAAAAAAAAAAAAAAAAAAAAAAAAAAAAAAAAAAATCGCGAAGCTTCTCGCGTGCGACGAGGTCGCGAGGGATGGGAATGGGGGCGAAGAAGAAGCAATTACTCGCGGCGAGCGAGGAGGGCAAACAGAGGTATGAGAACATCATCCCCCAATGCTCCCGTTGCGGGGCGCAACAAAGCCATAGATATGTACATACTTTTGCGACAGTCTCATCTTTCGCCGGGCCGAGTAGTGCGCGGTATAGAAATGGACCCGGAAAGAGAGTGGGAGGGTCAGGAGAAAATGGAAAGGAACGAAAAAAAAAAAAAAAAAAAAAAAAAAAAAATGAAGAAGATGCTCCCCGACGTGGTGCTCGACGAATCGATTTACAATACTCCGAGACACCGACGCGGAAGCTGCGTTTTCCGTATTTTTTTATTTCCACGAAACGAGTGAAAAAAAAAAAAAAAATTATTATTATTATTTTTTAAAAATTTTTATTTGATTCTACTCCAACAATTTTATCGCAAAAATGACTGTTGAAAAAGGGAATAGCTAATGGTCTATCGGCACTCTAATTTCATTTATCGTTTTTTTTTTTTTTTTTTTTTTTATTATTATTAATGCGGAAAATGAGAGATTAATACGACAGGTAAAAGTCGTCGAATTACGTTTGGTACTATATATCTATCCATATATTCGCGTTGATCGTCAGTAATTCGATATTCGTAGATGACATTTCCGAAATTTCGATGGCGTATCATCAGTGAATGGATAAAATTATCGTAATTTTCAATATTGGTTAATTGACAGTTGAATTTTTTAAATCATATTTTCGATGAAAATAAGGGAAATAATTTCGAGTCTCGATAAATATCGCTGTCATCGAACTGTTGCGCGTTTGAAATTTGCATAATTGTTTAAATGCGAAATCGCGAACTATTCTCATTTTTATTTTTTTTTTCTTCAACACATCTTTACTATTCTAATTTCTTAATTTACTAAAAAAAAAATTGTGTGAAAAATTATCTTAAAAAAAAAAAAAAAAAAAAAAAAAAAAAATTTGAAAATACAAAACTATGAAATCGTGAAAAAGAACAGACGGTTTATTCTCACGGGAGGTGGCGTACTGATGACCGATTCTATCGGGTTAAAGAGACTCGATTAGGTCGCTCGGGAACGTTGCCGTGTCTAGTTACGTCTATTATGTAAAAAAAAAAAAAAAAAAAAAAAACAAAAACAAAAATTATATACCAACAATTACGCACATAGGTTGCCATTAAAAAATGAAACATGAAAGATAGGGTAACGCGTCGCGTGACACGATAAAAAATTTAAATCGATAATAATTCAATCGCGTGACGAAGGGGCGTACAAAATAACCCGGAGGCTTGTCGCGCATCCCTCCCTCCTTCCCTTCCGTATCTCTATTCCTCTGTTTCCTTCCACATTTCACTCTTTCGCGTTGTCGCCGCTTTTGATCAAAGTCCCCGATTCGCCTCGGGGGCCAATTCGCTTCCCACTTGCCGTTCTTTTTCCCCCTTCAACCCTTTCGTTGTGCTTCATAAATACCATAAAAAAAAAAATAAAAAAAAAGTTACGCTATCGCGATCGAGGAAAAAGGTTATGTTTATCGTAAAAATCATTGACCCGCCGGGACTCCGCGATGTTATATACAATAAAGTATCTATCGGTTTTGCGCAGTTCAGCTTCGCGTATAAACAGGGAGATTGCGGAGGTTGAAAAAAAAAAGAAAAAAAAAAAAGAGCTCACGAGCGGTCAGAGAGCGAAACAGATCTCTTTCGCTCGCTCTTTCTCTCTATCGCGGCGAGAGACCGCGGGAAAATATGGGTCGAGGGAGGAAAGAGCGTGACGCGGTGGTTCCTTGCGCGCCTGGAAAGGAATGCAGCAACATAGAGAAGCAGCGTGCCTCCGGAGGCTCTCAGAGTTCACCAGTCTCCGGGGTGTACTGTTTCTCAGCGAGTTTCAGCGCGCAAAAGAGCCGCGCGGAGAGAGCCTTCTCTCTGTCGTTGTCGGCATACTCGTCGTGCCCGCGGGGTGAAAACTCGAGAATATCGAAGCTCTATTCCTCTTTGTTCGTGTATCAAATATTCGAAAAACTTTTACGTTAAAAATAAATCATAAACAACTAAATTCATGAATTTACTTTCCCTAAAAAAAAAAAAAAAAAAAGGAAAAAAAAAAAAATGAGAATGAAAATAAACAACTGTAATTTAATGCAAAAAGAAATTTGAAATTCAACAACTTTGTGCATTAAACGAGTATTTCACGGCGAGTTTACGTATATTTTGTAAAATTACTGTTCCCGACATTGGAATTGCAAAATTTTCAGATCGAAGTTAAAAACTTGTTTATTGAAACTAAATCGGTTCTTCAAAATGGTTAAATGTTTCGGCATCCGGCAATTCATTTTCATGCAAATAAAAAAAAAAAATTAAATATTAAAATAACAAAATGGAATTATCATAAATTATCATAATATTTATTATTATGATTATTTTTTTTTCTGTTTAATTCATTGCGTAAGAAATAAATTTCCGGAAATAAAGGTTTCATCCTCCCAACGATTTCAATAACGTCGTAACCCGCCAAACAGGTTTAACTCCAAAAAAAAAAAAAAAAAAATGAAAAGGCTTCTGGTATCCAGTAGTTTCAATCTATAATTTTTTTTCCCTTCGCTGGAAGGAAAAAAAATAATAACAATATCGTTTAATGGTTGTATCCAAAAAAACTGAATATATTTTAGAATATTTCTTATCTTTGTTTAAATATAACATTTTTTCGGTATATTTTTCGGAATTTATTATCAATCCAATAAAATGCTTACTCCTTTCTTCCGGAGAAGTTAATTAATTAATTAATTTCCCTATTCACAATGACCCTTAAAATTTTATCGATATTCGCACGAGGTAAGCTCCGTGAGAGTTTCGAGCAGTCGATAGTTTCATTGCTCTCGCGGTCGGGAAGATCTCGAGAGACTCGCGCGTTACAGCTCTCGCGATCTCGTGCGAAAGGTCAAGATCTCGAACAAAGAGAGGTCTCGGATGCTGGCAAGAGGCACGCGCTGTAACACCGGAGTTTCCCCGTCTCGCGAATTCGAGCGATTTCTCGGACAACGCCGGTTCGTTGTTTCTCTCCCGTAGCGATAATAATGCGAGGGAAGCTATATCGTTGCTCTTCGCCTCGTCTTTTCCGTTGCCATTTTTTTTTTTTTTTTTTTGCGCCTCTGCAGAAAATGTCCTATCGTAGCTTCTGTGGATCGCGTCGAAGCGATAGATAAACGCGTCCACCCTTTGTACATTCACGCGGAGCGCAGAAGTTGTGGGAACGCGATTAATATATTGAAAACGCAGAACTCCTCGTTCGAGATAGAAGAGTAAAAGGAGGAATCGCTTATCGTGCACGAGCTTCTGCGCCACGGGACGTCTTAATTACTGGAAATAGTATGAAAGTGAGTTTCCTCGTCCCTCGCGTTCTTCCCTCTTTCGTTCTGCAGAACTCTTGCCTGCGCGATCAGAATGTATTGCTTCGTTAAAAACCTGCCCCGTAGACTTTTCTCGCATATAAAACGATTATACAGCTGCGTATGGCTGTATAACTATATTTAGTACGCCTATAACTGTGGGAGCTACCGGAGATATGCGCATGTATGCATTTTTCCGCAGCATCCCATAATGCGTCGAGACGCCTCTCGTGTACTGGATGCACCCAATCCGTTCAACGTGAGGCTACCCGACGCTCCCACTCCTTGTCCGATTGACAGGCGATTCGCAAAAACGTTTAATCATCCCGAGATTCAAGAATCTCATCTCCTTGGCCCAGGCGCGTTCTCCGCAGTTTTCTGCCTCTCTGCTCTTCGATCTTTTGCTCCCCCCCTCCCCACCCCACCCTTCGGGCTGACGGGGCATCGCGACGAGATGCATCGAGTTCGTATATTCGTTTTATGTCGATGTGCACTGGTGTCTACCGTGATACGGCAGATTGTGCGGTTGAGTTTTATCATTGCCGTTCGAGAGTGTCGACAAATATATTAAGGGGGTGAAAAAAAAAAAAAACTGTCGGACCTTATTGCGGCTTCGAAACTGATGATATTTTTCCTTTGGCAGAACTTTGTGCGTTGCGTAGTTTCGGAGTTATGATGAGTTGAAGTTTTCACCTAATAAGGTCGTCCGACAGATGGCGCGCGCGGCGTCTTCGATGGAACGACCTCATTTAACCGAAAGCTTTAAACGCCCGTATCTCGAGAACTATGGACTTTAGAAAAAAGTTGCAAAGGGAAAGTTTGTTCAGTTGTGAATTCTGAATGCGATGAAGTGCACAAATATTTTACATGATTTTTTTTGGGAGGAATATACAGCTATGCGAAGTGTGCAGTGTGTGCAAAATATACGGTCGCAAGCTATGAGTTTCTCCGCTCCGTCTATGATTGCAACGAATCGTGAAAACGCGAAACCCCGAGGAATCTCGATTACCCGTGACACATCGATACATCCCTGTGGGGCTATCGAGAATCCCGCGGAATTGTCGAAGCAACAAGGGCCGCGATATGACGGAGGAAGAAGTGCCTTGAAATAAAAATTCACATACAGGTATCCTAAGATTTCTTCAAGAAGCATAGTATCGTAGCTCTCCTTGCAACACGAGAACGCCTCTCGTCGATGGGGAATATATTTGTTGCGGAAAACTTTTGCGATATCTCTTTCCGTCTGTCTTTGAACGAGCGGAAGGGGGTGAGGGGGTTGAGCCCGCATAGCCGCAGAAACGAAGAACGTTGGGTTGCGGAAGCCGAGAGGGAAGCCCTCGTTGAAAAATATGTCGAAGTCGTTGTGTCTCGTCGAGGAGAGAAAAAGAGACGATATACCGCAGAGAATTTTTGCTTGCGTCGGCATTGCAAATCTTCAGATATGCATATGCGAGCTTTGCGCAAACGAAATGTTGAAGAATAAAAATGAAAAACGCCATTTTTTTTTATACAGTTGCCAATGTCTAGCGTACGATATTTCGCATATCTCCAATCGCAGATAAGAAATACGTCGATTGGAAAATGATCGTTAAATATGGAGCAATTAATGCAAAGGGGTTCAATCGTTGCTCTGTCGAACGGCGGAAAGAGTGGATTAAGGTCTGTTTTAAGGAAAATTGAACGGTTGAACGTCGCGACGCTTGGCGTCGCTTCGTACCCAGTATAATGGAAGCAATTTTAACTATACATCGAACGCGAGCTCCCGGCTAACTTTAATAGCGTAACCTTATTTACGTGCCAGTAATTCCGATAATGTGATTCATTAATCGCGCAACGAGGTACGCAGAGAAAACAATATACAGCTCTATCCCTCTTCCTCGTCTTTGCGTTCACTTTCATCGATCCGTGGATAGGCGGCATTGACGGGGAAAGGGTGCTATTACTTTGTTCCCATTATCGATACCTTCACCATTTTTACCGACGAAAAAAAAACTTCACAAATTAAACATTTTATCATTAATTTCGGTATTTTTGACTTTTCCCGACAATTACCATTCATTTCTCAGCGCAGTTAGGTTAGAAATAAAAAAATTTAAAAAAAAACCAAAAAATCGTAATTTTCTACGCGAAAAAAAATTAAAGTCATTTTTGGCGAAATTTATTAAGGGTATCGAATACGAAAGGCCAATACGCCGCAAATTTTTATATTTAAAAGTTTTTCTCGCGATTTTTCGTGGTATTCGATGACAATCGACCGATCGCGGATTTTATTGCAATCCGAGTCGTTTCCGGAAGTGGAAAGGTTCGAGAAGTTGATGTTGAAAAGGGGACGGCAATTCTGGCGTCGTTAGTGTGCGAGTAGCACTCAATACCGGTGAAAAAAAAAGAAAAAAAAAAAAGATAGTATAGGGGATATGAACATATAGAGGTGTATCAGGTTCGTTCGGCTCTTTGAAGGGCTGTTTCATTCTGGAGAACGGTTTACTCTCGACGTTTCCAAGAGCTCGAGCTCTTTATCCAACGGACCAACGACAAAGCCCACTATAGATCAAACCAGCGAGAAGCAAAATAAGTAACTCGACAAAAACTATGTAGCGGTGAGGAGAGGCTGATCTCTGATTTTTCTTCTCTTTGTACCCCCAACTGTTACCGCACTGAGTTTTCCTTTACCTCGGATAGAATTCTTTACGGCGTATTTTTTTTTTTTTTTTTTTTTTTTTTTTTTACCTTTAAGTGTCTTCTCATTGAGCCGCGATATCCGGGTACTACTCGAAAGTATCAGAACTCTCGTCATCGCGGTATTTCCGATATTCCTCGATTGAACGAGACGTTGAGAATACTTTCATTTTGGGTAAAACGATGGGATGGAAATTGTAAGTAAAGTAGAAAAAAAGAAAAAAATAAAAATAAACGATACCATCGACGCAGACAGCAAAAAACGATGAGACAAATAAGCGTTGAAGTTAAAAGCGAGGAGATGAGGTAACGCAACGGAAGAAAGGAAAAGAAAGAAAACTGGCGGATGGATGAAGCGAACAGAAAGGAGAGAAAAGGTTTTGTGAAATAAATTGCTGTTATCGGATGTCGGGTTATAGAGTATCTTAACATCCAGTAGCATTTGGGCGGAGATTTTTTGTAAAAGATTTTTGTTGATTTCGGAAAATAAATAAATAAATAAATAAATAAATAAATAAATAAATAAATAAATAAATAAATAAATAAATAAATAAATAAATAAATAAATAAATAAATAAATAAATAAATAAATAAATAAATAAATAAATAAATAAATAAATAAATAAATAAATAAATAAATAAATAAATAAATAAATAAATAAATAAATAAATAAATAAATAAATAAATAAATAAATAAATAAATAAATAAATAAATAAATAAATAAATAAATAAATAAATAAATAAATAAATAAATAAATAAATAAATAAATAAATAAATAAATAAATAAATAAATAAATAAATAAATAAATGTTCAGAACTTTAGTTTTCCGCAACCAAGTCGACTGTTACGAAACGATAGCGCGAATGCTTAACTCTCCGATGAAGTTTGCTTCGATATTTCCGTAAATTCGTTACCCTCCACGTCGCGAAGTCATTGAGGATGATGAAGTTTGTCGACGCTTCGGTGAAATACGTTGGGTAAGACGCATCGTCATCTCAGACTAACGTATATATACATATATTTGAATTTACACACCTGTATATGTATGCAAACGCGACCTCAAGAGGATCTTCTTGCTATCGCGATTTTAACGAGATTAATCAAAGTCTCGCGCACTTCGGCCAATTCGATTTTCCGTCTCAAAAGCAACGAGTGCCGCGACGAATGAGCGAAGTTGCCGTTGAACTTTTCAAAACGAAGGTTTGTTGCTTCGACGGAAAACATCGAGCAAAAAAAAAAAATTATGAAGTAAAGTCGTTTAAGTCGAATTTTAAAAAAAATAATAGCGTATATTGTTTATAAAAAATATGAATAATCAAATGAAAAAAAAAAAAAAAAAAATTCAAAAAAAATTTCAAGTTTCATAGAAATTGCCGCATTTCGAAAAATCATAATTAATAAAAATCTAAAAAATATTCACATCGATCTTCGCGCATTTGCTACAGAAATATAAAAAATCTTAAAAAAAAAAAAAAAATAAAAAAATCCTCTCCATTTTGTAGGCTCTCTGTTAGCTTTATATACAGAAAGCTGCGAGACGCAATAAACCCGAAAGAATCAGTGCCCAGAGAACGATTCATAGCTGTTAAGTTCTCTGTGACAAACGACCGTAGGCTTTGTCGAGACACACCAGTGGAGTGGACCCATTGTACACCTATACCTCCCGAGGATAGTCGTCAAACCTATACATACGTTGGTATAAACTTCTGTACGCTTTTAATCCGCTGCAGTATAACTCGCTACTTGTGTTTCCCTTTCCCTTGAAGTGTTTTCCAGGGCGAGAGAATTAACGAAGGGAAATAAAATCAACAAGCGGAATAAAAAAAAAAAAAAGGGTGAAGCTTACGGATTTTTTTCCAGGTGAGAGTCGCGAAAGGGAGGGGGAGGGGGGAGGGGGGAGGGGAGGCGGTATGTTATTTAACAAACGGTCTGCTGCGGTGAAGTAAGATTTATGCATTTTTTTTTCCACGTCTCGACCGCCGGATGTAAAAAAAAAAGCTCTCCCCCCCCCTCCCCCCTTCCAGCATCATCTCGTGACCAACAAATTTCCGGAGTCCCCACACACTTTCGAATGGTACAAAGGAGCTGTTAACACACCAACAAACGAATTACTACGCTCGTTAGCAGCAGCCTAACGTACCCTTGTCCTCGGCGACGTAGAGAGAGAAGAGAGAGAGAGGGAGAGAGAGAGAGAGGAAAAAAAGAGTTGCTAATTCGCTACTGTGGCCGTGCGACCGTTCCGTCGTGGGTATGAAACGACATCACAAACGGAAAATTGTGTTAACGAGAGTAGAGGCCGTCGAGACTTGTCCGCAAGAGTCCGATGTTGTTAGTTGTGCGAAAAGTCTAGACGCACTTTTTTTTTTTAATTTTTTTACTCTTAATAATTTCCTTTTATCCGCTATAAATATTCATTTTCAAGGTTCCGTACTTATTTGTCTCGAGTAGCTACGAGCTTTCGCGATTGAATCACGAAGACAAAAACCCTTCGGAAATAAAAAAAAATTTTTAAAAATCGTCTTTATCGTTCGAAGAACGATAAATAAGAAATTTAAAAAAATTTCAGATTTTTTTAAAAATTCGTGCGGTCATCAATAAAAATGTAAATTATTAAAAAACTACGTCATCAATTTTTTTTTTACATTTTTTGATAAAAATCTTTTTTTTTTTAAGAATTTACGATAAAAATTTCAAACGAATCGATGAAATAATTTTTTTAGTAATTTTTTTTTTTTTTCTATTGACAACGAAAATTAAAAAAATTCTTAACATTTTTACTATTATACAATCGGAGTAAAAAAAAAAAAATTCTCTACAGCAATTGAAACGGCGTCGTCATTTCGTAGAAACTAATATCAAATTCTCGTACTCTCACCGGAAATAACTCTCGGGCAATGAGATTAATCGGAGGCAGAGAGTCGGTCGTGCGTTTTACTTTTCCACATCCCGCAGGCAGTCGAGACATAGACAGTAAGGCGAGAAAATAGTCTTTCGGAAGTTGTTTACAAGCTTCAACTCCACCGCCTTCTGCGCTTCTATCTCGAAGCTTCGCTACTGTGATTAACAGCACATAGAGATCGGGCGACACCTTTGGATCTCTCGACAATCTCCTTGCGGCGCTTTCGCACTTTCCTACTTCCGGGCGCGAGAAACCCTCACTGGGAACGCTGCATATACATACTATATACGTATATATGTATTTTCTATGTACTTCTCTTTCCATATACTTCCGCATTTACCCATTCGTCGTGTAAATCCATATATTTCGCGATTCTACGTTTCCTCGTTGCTTTTCTCGCATTTCGGGAGTTCAGAGAGACCTTAGCTATAGTTTATATGCATTCAAGTGCTGTATACTCGGAGTTTAGCAGTTTTCGTTTCTCGAGAAATTCCTAAACTAATATCTGCGCTCTGTGAGACGTGAGTACAACTCTCGCGCGATCTAAAATTGTCGCTTTAGCGCGAACAGTCAATGCTCTTACCTTTCCGAGTCACATTCGCATTCGTTATTCGTAATTTCGCAGGTTGATTTCTCGCAAACTTAACATTCTACGCGAGAAATTGTTTCGGAAAATTTCGCGTCAGTTGAAGGATGACGAAGGGGTTGCGATTCGATGAAATAATAATAATAATATAATTAAAATATCATTTAATGAATATGAGATTTTTTTTTTATTTTTTTTTTTCACCGGAAATTGGCTTATATTTTTTTATGAAACGATTAATAAACGTTTAACTCGCAATAATAAATATAAATTCGAGAGTTCCTCTTGCGAATTTATTACAGCCTCCACGCTTTACCGATTTTTATTCTCTCGCCTCTCGCTTCCCCTTTCTCCGGCACAGTTTTTTTTTTTTTTTTTTTTTTTTTTTTTTTTTTTTTTTCATCACCTATCACATTCCCCTTAAATATTTTGCATATTCACATCGTGACTGGCGTGCGAAAGATCGATCTCAACCGGAAGACGAGAACGAGAAGAAAAATGCGCCGGAGGATGGTGAGAGCAAAAGTGTGGAAGCGGGAGTTACGAAGGTAGAGTGGGTACACGTCGCTCCGAGGACTTTACAAATGGGACGAAATTCCGCGAGCAATTTGTCGGTTTATGTGGGGGTCGCGCGCGGGATATTGTCCGCTTTAATCACGAGACACGGCGAATAGCGAATCGGTAAATATCATTGGTTCCGAATTTTTGACAACCGAAAAACAAAAATTAAAAAAAAAATCCCCAAAATCAAAAAAAAAAAAACATTCAATGAATTAAAAAAAAACAAAAATTCGATAAATTAAAAAAAATCGGAACATTTAAAAAAAAAAAAAAAACTGATTAAATTTTGAAAAAAAAAAAAATGAAACTCGCGATAAAAAAAATTGACAAAAAATTTCGATCAACGGTACCGAACTTTTCCCTGAAGTGTCGTCAGCGTGGAACGCGCCGCGTGTCCCCACATTCGGGGGTTTCGGAGCCGTAACTGTTTTTGCGAATCGACTTGGTCGCCTCTGTGACAACGACGCGACAAGTAATGACCGGCGATGATAAAGGCGTCACACTTGCCGCAAGAGGGTTAAAGACAAAGGCTGAGTGTTCACTTTGGCAAGCAATGCTCGGGGCTCTCATAGATTCGGCGGGTTTCCTACAGTGCAGGTGGTTAAGAGGTATATATACTCTCGTTGTCGATTCACTCGTAGCAGTTATTCTCTCGCCTCCGTTCCCGTACATCGCTCTTTAAACGAAATTACTCTTGTCGACGTCGCGGTGTCCGTTGGTTACCTCCCCCTCCCCTCCCCCCTCTCCCCTCCCGGCGACGGTGAAGAGAGCAGAATTTGTCGATTGTCCAAAGACATCCTCTGTCTCTCCAAAGCTCACGTTCGGTATGTACCGCGCAACGAGCCTTTTGTCCGAGTCGCATCCCTCGTATTCGTTCGTCGTTCAACGACGAAATTGACGATTACTTTTATGTGATTCTCGCCTCTCGGGTGCTCTTGGCACAGCTAAAGCCTCAACTCTATCTCGCTGTGTACAGTCGTAAAACACGAGAACGAGTCTCGTTTGAGGCTTGAATTCTCGTTGGTCTATATAGATATATAGATATATATATATATAACAAAAGGATATACAATTGCGGCTGACAGTGATACTCCTCCTTTGGTGTACCACAGTGGATCGGGTTTGGGATTTGGACTCGAAAACTACACGATATTTCTTACACATGATGGAAAAAAATAAATAAAAAATATAGCCGATGGAACTAACGATATTACGAAAAAAAAAAAAAAAAAAAAAAAAAATGGAGCGAAGCACTGAAAAATATGAATTTGAAAAATAGCGGAAGTTTCGAATATTTTTTTTTGATTATTCAAAGAAAATTCGAATTTTATTCAATTTTTATATTTCATATAAATTATATTTGTTTTTATCGATTATATTAAGTATATTTTTATTTATTTGAAGTTTGGCGTAAAAAAAATTGTTCTGTTTCGTTCTGAATTTTTTTTTTTTTTTTTTATGTAAAAAAAACATATTTTTAAAAAATTTTGTTTTTTTGTAAGTCAAAATACTTCGCGGCAATGGGAAAAGATTAAAAAAAAAAATCTTTGAGGACAAAATTTTGTACAATTTTCGAGAACTTTGTGAATTTATAGCTCTTTCGAGTGATTCCCGACGGAGACTATTCAGTTCCTCGTCCTAAGCTAATAGAATTATAATGTCGGTAGGTTCCTGAATGTGATATGAAATTGTAATAGGTAAACCTCGCGTCCGTGTACATTCCCTAAACTTCGTAACCAACCGGTAAAAGGAATCCTTCGAAATGTCGGTGTATTGTACGTTATTCTGCCTGAAAATTCAACGACGTCCGACTCTGTACGTATGTTCTTTAGTATATATCTGTATATACAATATATATATACGTATAATGTACGAGAGGAAGGAGAAGTAGGAGTACGAGGTCGTCGCTACTGAGACGGTAAGGAGACATTGACCGGAGCTTCGCGAGGGTCGACCGGCCTGAACGTTCAGAAGGGTCGTCTATATAGCCTCTCCGCTCTTAGTATAGGCAGCTCGTTCGTTAGGCCTTTCGTGCTATTCACTCGACGCGTAATATATTAACCTACGAGAGCACCACCGTGTCTCACACTACGCGCAACCCCCCGTCGACCTGTTTCTAGTTTCTTCGAAGCTTCGAGGCAACTCCGTGCCATCGTCTTCCAACGCGGACGCTGACCACGGGGAATCCCCTTAGTAAATCTTATTTTTTCTAATTCTTCTTCTCCCAATAGAAAATATTGATATTAGAGCTTAACTACCCAATGAAAAAACGTTTGTATCATTAAATATTCCATTATTTTGTTTTATTTTATTTCTTTCGTAATCTCGAGAAATTTTTATCGATACGATTTTTTCGGGGAATCCCCGTTGTAGGTATTTTTCTCATTTTTCTCCTCCCAATAGAAAATCTTGAATTCAGTGCTTAACTAACCGATGAAAAAATGTTTACATCGTTAAATTTTCTATTGTTTCATTTCACTCTATTTGTTTTGTAATCTCGAGAAATTTTGATCGGTACGATTTTTTTCGGGGAATCCCCGTAGGAAGACTTTTTTTTAAATTTTTCTCCGAATAGAAATAATCGATATTCGTGTTGAAATACTTGATGAAAAAAAATGTGTACGATATTTTCTGTCGCTTTGTTTATTAAGTAATGAATTTTCATCCAACAAAATAAAAATTCTCGTCTCTTTAGATAAATCTCGTAAAGACGAGTCAAAGTTCTTTTCGCAATACCGTTGACGGAAAAATGTTAAATACGACGAAAAAAAAAAGGTTTTAATCGTGAAAACAGAGCTTTCTCGGCGATGAAGAAAAAGGAAATACGACGATATTACGCCATTTTTTTTTTTTTTTTTTTTTTTAAGAACCACGCGAGTTTCCGCGCAGGTAATCCTGTCTTCTTTACAGAGCTCGAGTCGATGTTAATTCCAACATTACAGTTCCATAATGCATACAGAGCGGGAGAGCTTTCTGGGGCAAGTGGATAGCTCTGTGTTACACGGACTATAACATACCCTCAGAATTTTCCTCGGTACACGTAGTTTCCGTACCGCTAACCTGTATACTCGTATAGCTTTGTTCCGTCTATTATATCTATACGTATAACCATTATACAAAGAGACACACAAGGCTCTCACCGGCGAGCTTCCAGCACGTCTCTCCTGTCTGGTGCCTCGAGCCTTCCACGCATCGTCGTCATGTCGTAGACGACGACGACGACGACGACGACGAGTCTCTTGTGAAGCAACGAAGCTCAGCTTTCCCGTAACCGTTGCCTCGCCCTCGCTTTTCTCTCTAACATCCCTTTGTCGCCGGTCGGTACTGAATTATGCCGGGTTGCCATGAGTTCCTCCGCCTCCCCCTCCCATGTTCAACCCTCTCTTCCTCATACCTTTCCCTCTACTCACTTCGTCGCGACCTCATCGAGTCTACCTGGCCGGCAGCGCCGAAAATTCAGAGACTTCCGTTTTAATATGCCCACGAGACGAAACCAGACGCTACAACGACTCGTTTACTTGCTTCGTCGCTTTCTCCTCTCGTTCTCTCATTGTACAGTCAAATTTCTCGATAGTTCCGCGATTTCTCCTGAATACTTAAAATCTCTCCGAAATTCGAAAATAATAATAAACAACAAAAAAAAATTCAAAATATTTAATATTTCGATTAATATGCAAAAATATGAAAAAAAAAAAAAAAAATTCATTTTTTATTTTACTTTTTTATAATATTTAATATTTAATATTCAAAATAATTCGTTAATTGTGTTGCATTTCATCGAATTCGAATTTTGTATGACAATTGGACTATTGTCTCGGAGTAACTATGACTATTACGGCATTCCACTGTATTTCCGTTCGCCGTTTTGCTTGTTCTCGCACCTTCGGCCTCTTCTGTTCGCTTTCTCGTCTGCATCACGCTACGCCACGTTTATAATACCAAAACTTCACGTGTACTCGCGGAGTATACATAGAGTTCATCAGTCTCCGTGTGTGTGTATTCGGTAGCTTACACGGTACACGTTGAGGAAAAGGGTCGAGAGGGTTGTGCTTCCCGTTGCACCTACGAGAGACGAGAGTAAACGAGCCACGAGCCACCGTATAGGATTTATACACGAAGCATACTTTAGCATATTTTATTATATATTTTCCCGGGCGCTGGATGGGGAACGCTAACTAATAAGCTGAGTAAATCGTGCTTCCCGGTTCTACTGCAAACCTATAGTCTCACTTTGTGCCGAGGGTCGTGTAATGAACAGACGCGGAGGATAAACGGAGCGAAGAGTGTGCATTAACAAGCACCGCGAGGAGATCGAAAAATAGAGGAAAATATTAGGAATATTCGAATTGAGGCAAATAAGAGGCATTTTCGAATCGATCGGCGAAAAAAAATGAAAAAAAAATGGTAAATGGTAATATACCATTTTTTTCCATTTCTATAACACTGAAATTCGGAAATTCGGAAATTCGTAAATAAATAAATAAATAAATAAATAAATAAATAAATAAATAAATAAATAAATAAATAAATAAATAAATAAATAAATAAATAAATAAATAAATAAATAAATAAATAAATAAATAAATAAATAAATAAATAAATAAATAAATAAATAAATAAATAAATAAATAAATAAATAAATAAATAAATAAATAAATAAATAAATAAATAAATAAATAAATAAATAAATAAATAAATAAATAAATAAATAAATAAATAAATAAATAAATAAATAAAATCTTGAGAATCTATTTTATGAAAATCGTGACAAAGGAAAATGCTTGATGCCCGAAAGACGCATTTCCTCGCAATCTTCCAAATCGAAAAACTAAACTCCACGCGAACCGTGTGTCAGTGCGCGCGCGCGCACTCGCGAGTTCTCGTGAGCCTTTGTAAAAGCTCAACGAGACCGAGCGATCGGAGTGTAATGAAAAAAAATAAAAAAGGACCGAGTAGAGCGAAAAAAAAAAGAAAAAAAAAAAAAAAAAACGATGGAAAGAAAAGAAAGAATTGAAGCGGAGGGAGAAATAGAAGCGGAGCAAGAAGGACCGGTCGTACGACTGGGTTCTAATTAAAACAGACTCACTGCACCGAGGGTGAGCTATTGGTAAAATAAAAAAAAAGAAAACGAGAGAAAAAAATGAAGTACACGTAAAAGGCAAAGAGAGAACGAGGGAGATGGCTGAAAAAAATAAGATAAAAAATAAAAATAAAATCCGTTTTGCCAGCATGAAAGCGATTGAGAGAACGCTGGAGGCTCGCCTGCCTCCCCCCGCCCCTCCCCCATCTCCCCCCACCACCCCTCTCGTGTTCGCTCGGTCTCTTTTCTCCACTTTCTTCCTTTTTTTTTCGCCCAACCACCCACCCACCCTTCGCCCTTTTCCCGGTAGATATAGGGGCTCCAGGTGCAGCATCGATACGCGAGATATCGTCGCGCCGAGGAGGTATAAAAATCGAGGAAATAAAAGAAAAATAGAGGCCGAAGGGAGGGCGGAGAAGAGATGGCGGAGGAACGAGGATTGAACGAGACTGTGGATGTAGGAAATAAAATAAATATAATATAAAAGTGCGGGAGAGTGGGGGAGGAGGCGGTCGCGAACGGTGGTGGTCGATGCGGTCTTCTGACGAAACGAACGGTCCGGTCGTCCTGTGGCTACCGCGTACTACAAGCCATCACAGGCCATCAGCGAGATCCAAAGAGCGTCGAGGGGACGACCAAAGGGAAAAGAGAGAAATCCCCACGGGAGAGGAGGACCCTTGACCCGACGAATTAAATGACGTTTCCAAATCTATATAGAGACCGACCTCGACGAGACTCCGAGTACAGATGAAAACTCGCCTTCCGGGAAACGCCCTTAGGTCTATAACCAATTTTTTTTTTTTTTTTTTTTTTTTTTTTTTTTTATTCCCTCTTTCTGATTTAAAATCTTTTTCTCCTTTCTGTGCCAATTCCACGCTTGATTCTCCGAGCCGCCGAGAGAGAGAGAGAGAGAGAGAGAGAGTACGGAAAAATATGATATTGGCAAAGTTCAATGCGTTCAGATTTAATTCACCTTTGAGACGAAAATTATAGGATATTTTGAACGGAAAAGAAAATTTTGAAAATTTACGAACGAAATACGAAACTTTAAGGATTCGATGGAATTAATTTTTTTTAATTTTTTTTAGATGTGTACAAAAGTTGATAAATTAAAAATTTTGATTTTCGCGATCAAAGCTTTTATTCTGCGAAAATTGTAGATTCGACTTTTTTTTTAATCGTACGAAAAGTTCGCAAAAACGAAACGTCATGTCAATTTGAAAAATTTAATTTAATGTATTTGCGATATGAATTTATAACGAGGCGGAGCGAAAAATACATTTTTGTTTTATCCGGGAATCAATCAATCAATTAATTTGATTCAATTGAAAATTTAGCGAATCCAATAGAATTTTTTTTTTTTTTTTTTTTTTTTTAATCCGTGTCGAAAGGTGCATACTGTTTATAATGATTTTTTTTTTTTCGTAAAGCTTACCAAAAGCCAATTACGGGTTCACTTTTTTAGTAGTGGAAAAAGTTCGGTAATACTGTATCGCGATGTGCAATTTTTATTTAATTGTTTCGAGATGCCAATTGAATTTTCGATAAAATTTAATGAAGATCGGGAGCAGAAAATAAAAATTATCCTTTCGAGAATTAATCAACTTAATTGCAAATTGCACCGAATCGATCGAATTTTATTTGATTTTTTTTTTAAGTCGGTCACAATTAACGAAAATCTCTGTATTATTTTTATTTTTCGTCAATAATTTTACTTTTTGGTCAATTTTTTTTTTTTTCACGAAAAGATACAATACTTTTTGAAAATTTTATCTATATAATTCTCGATCCATATATCTTCCATTAAAAAAAAAAAAAAAATCTTCTCGTATAGTTTTCGAAAGAAAAAAAAAAAAAAAAAAATTCGGAAATTCATATTTTGAATTTCATCAGACGTGTCCGACGATCCATCGATCTTTTTTTTTCAATAATTATGGATCATCGAATAAGTACGTTGCAGTTTTCTTTACCGATCGAGTCGCGTTTCGAACGATCGGTGAAATCGGTATCGCCGATCGGTGAAACTCGAAGTAGTTATCTAAATCGACGAATTGAATTAACAAACCAGTAGCATTCGTGTCGCAGCATCGTTTATTCAATGCTCATTATCCGATAAGAAGGAAGAAACGAAGGTTATCAGTTAACAGGAAAGCGCACCCTTCACAGAGACCGCCACAGTCTCACGCACAGGGTTAGGTACCTCCATATGCAACGCAAAGTGCGTTGGGAAGCCCAACGGAACATCCAGAAGGAGAGAATCTCTCGCGCGGGAGAAAACCGGTTTTCTCCGTAAACGATTTTGCGTTCGAATTCCAATGCTTTCGTTGAAAAGTGAATTCCGCGAGTATTCCAAAGGTATCCGCGTCAACATTGCGCGATACAATGCAACACGAGTATACTGGCTGTTTGAGACGCGTGGGAGTTTACAAAGGAGAGAAACGAAGACGAAAAAAAAAAAAATAACCTAAAAGAATTAAAAGAACCGAAGAAAAAAAAAAAAAAAAAAAAACAAGTTAGCTATCCGTGACGATCGACGCGACGCGAAGGTGAGTGCAAACTAAAAGTAGGAATTCCAGGCGTTTATTACACGCCTGAGGATTTATTTTTAGACGAGTTCACTGGAAGAAAAACGACAAAAAAGAAAAAAAAAGAAAAAAGAGAAAGGATAGACGAGAGAACGCAGAATGAAATGAGAGAAACGAGAAAACGAGACAGAGAACGGCTCGGTTTGTCCGGACGGTCCTTCGTCGGTATCTATGTACGAGATTCGCCGGTGTCTCTCGGTACGAAGCAAAAGCCGCCCGACGCCGGTCAGTGTGTCGGTGGGCGTGCTGTAATAATGTCTCTCCCCTGTTGGTAGATATACCACTGTATATTGTGCAATGCTAACGTGCGTGCAGGCATGCGTACGTAAATATATACATGGATGCGTGAGGCACATCGGCTCGAGCCGATCGTCTCGTCGACAAACGCGGAGAGTGTTGTACGCGCAATTATACGAATCTTGTGTACTCAGTACACGAACGGCGGAATTATTATTATTATTTTTTTAATAAAAAAAAAAAAAAAATAATAATAATAATAATAATAATAATAATAATAATTATTATTATTATTATTATTTTTAAATTAAAAAAATAATAATAATTAAATAAATTTATAAATAATAATAATAATAAATTAATAATCAATCAATTAATTTTTTTAATTTATTTTTTTATATTAAATAATAATAATAATGTATTATTTTTTTATTATAATTGATATATAGAGTATATATAACATATAACTCGATAAATCGCTTATATTTCAAATTCTGTTGTTAACTTTCGGATTATTAGTTGACTTTCCATGAGTTAGACGTGTATCGCGAAAACATGGATTGTGGGGTGCGATACTATCGAATCACGTGATTAATGTTACGAACAGCCAAAGGGGACGAACCGCGTTCGATATCCTTCAGGAGTTTAGACGCAGTTTTCCATCTAATCAACAGTTCCCGGCAAATTAACGATACCGGGGATTCCCCGGGTCGCTTTAGTATCGCAGGAAGTCATCAGCATACACTTCAAAAGCTCGCGAACCGCTTATTCCCAAATATTATATTGTTCGGAACTTAGAGTAGCGTAAAAAAAAAAAAAAAAAGAAATGAAACAAAGCGTCCGAACTATTCACGAATTATTGTGTGCGGCTGGCAGCAGAGGAGGAGATTTCGCGAAGGCGCGCCTATTGTACGGCGCAATACACACCCTCGCGTGAAAGTTATTCCGCGCTCCAAGTTTGGCGTAAATGTGCTCACGACGTACAGCACGTGACGGCTGGACACGTACACTTCTCGTTTTATCTCTTTCACTCGTCTTTTTTTTTCTTTTTTTTTTTTTTTTTCAACTTTCTCGCTCTCTTTTTCCCGCTGTTTACACCACAAATACGATCCGTCTTTCTCACTATTCACTCGTAAGACTCGCCGGTACTTATAAGTCCATGTGTCCGCGAGAAGACGTTACGTCGATCTCGCGGGTGGCGCAAAAAAAAAAAAAAAAAAAAAAAAAAAAACGCAACGAGCACGTAAAGCAATAAGGAGTCAGTCGTACAGCAGAGAGAAGCGATACATACGGGTACACAAGAGCGCGCGCGCGATGTCGCCGGTCGTTGTTGACTCGAACACCATTTCGACGCGGAAAAGGATCAAAGACGTAGTCACGAGACATTGCAACGAAACCTGCCGCACGGCGGATTTAAAATTCTTCAATCCTTCGCGTACACCTGACGGGAGGGGAAGGGGGTGATCGATGGCGTAGCCGTTTTCATTGCTTCGATGAATAAATTTTTCAACAACCCCGCGAATCTCGACGTAATACTTCGAGACGAGGGATCGGAGAATATTCAAGAGAAGCCGGGCGCGCGAGTTCTCTTTATCTTTATGGCATAATATACCGGTGAGGTATATGGCAGACGGTGAGCATATTAGCGCAATCCCTATCGGAAAGCAGCTCACCCCGAGGTTCCTGTGGAGAGCATTTTTTTTTTTTTTTTTTTTTTTCTTTTTTTATCTTAGGCCGTTAATAACGGATGGAGAGTACAAAAGGACGAGAAGCGATTAACTGCGGAGCTGAGGAAGGGATACGTTTATCGTTGTGCAAAAGAGAGAGAACGTTCATTCGATAAATTAAATGCTCGCGAGTAGGAAAAAAAAAATTGATTTCAATGAAATAATAATAATAATAATTCGATGAAAAAATTACGAAAAAATTCGGTAAAAAAAAAAATAACCTAAAAAAAAAAATGGCGATAAAATTACGAGAATAAACAAACCGTAATTTTCGTCATTTTGCGGTGACGGAAAATAACGATTATTTAACATCACTACCCGGAAGTATATTACGAAGTAAAGTTGAAAAAGAAAGGGTGAAAAATGAAGAAAAAAATGTACAGGAGCAATCTAGCATCCGCTACGACTATGAAATTCTAAAAAAAAAAAGAAGGAAAAAAAGATATATATATATACCTACATGTATAAAATAATAATAATAGGGACGAAGCGGAAGGTAGAATAGAAGGGCTCTAACGTAGCGCGGAATCCGGAACGACGTGGATGAAGAAATCCGTAGAAACTGTATAGGAAAAGAGGGTATAGTGCATGTGGACGCGAGGAGAACGAGAGGGCGCACGTTGGGAACGGCGTATTTCCGTCGCGCGCCCTCTGGCCACGTCTGACGTAATATATTTTAGTCTCGGTGGCATTTTCACTTCACTCCCTCCGTTGCTCTGGGGGGCTGCTGGTCATTTTTATTTTTCCGCATTTTTTCCCGTCTCTCAGCTTCCTTCGTTCCAACCGTTCTGTATACTATACAATATTATATCTTTCTTCTCGCGCCCTCAGCGGGATAAGCGCGTAACACTGGGGAAAAACGCTGACGAGTTGGCATTCCTCAGCATTCGCGGTAGAATAACGTACGGGGGGGTTGATCTCCAACCAGCGGCAACAAGGGGGGTGCAGGACGGTGGTTGGGCTTTAATATGGCACACATGAGTCTCTTCTCACCGTTTTCCCTGTTTCGCTATCGTTTCGCCTCGAGTTTCAGCTCACGTATACAATTATTGTGAATTCCTTGTCCACGTGGTTTTTTTCCGCGTACTGTAGAAGCAGTTAAAAAAACCGGACAATAATAGTGTTGGTACCTGCAGACCGTACGGTACGGCTTCTTATATATTCTCGCGGTGACCCAAGTGTATGCAGTCTCTGTAGTGTCCTGTCCATCCGCTACCGCGTCCTATTTAGTCTGCGGAGTCTGCAGTATGCTATTGAGCCTCTGTGGAGTCAGCAGTGTCCCATTTAGACCTTACAACGTTCTACCGTGTCGTATTTAGGCTCTGCAGAGTTCTCTAGTGCCCTATTTAGACTATAGCCATTTCTACAGTGTCCCATTTAGATTCTACGCAGTTCTGCAGTGTCCCATTTAGACCAGACAGCGTTCTACCGCGTCCCATTTAGACCATATAGCGTTCTACCGTTTCGTATTTAGGCTGTGCGGAGTTCTCTAGCACCCTATTTAGGCTATAGAGACTTCTACAGTGTCCCATTTAGATTCTACGCGGTTCTGAAGTGTCCCATTTAGGCTCTACATAATTCTACAGTGTCCCATTTAGATTCTACGCGGTTCTGAAGTGTCCCATTTAGACTCTGCATAATTCTACAGTATCCCGTTTACATTCTGAAGAAATCTACAGTGTCCCATTCAGACTCTGAGGCATTCTACAGTGTCCCATTCAGACTCTGAAGAATTCTACAATATCTCATTCAGACTCTGAAGAATTCTAGTGTCCCATTCAGACTCTGAAGAATTCTAGTGTCCCATTTAGACTCTGAAGAATTCTACAGTATTCCATTAAGACTCTGAAGAATTCTACAGTGTCCCATTAAGACTCTGAAGGATTCTACAGTGTCCCATTTAAATTCTGAAGCATTCAACAGTCTACCCGATCAAACTCTACAAAGTTCTAGCAGTCTGCAATCTGTCGTTTCCGATTTCTCGTTTACCCTCTAAAAATGCAATTGCGCATGAGTGCGTCAAATTTTCCATCCCAACGTACAAACATCACGTGCGTGTAATATAATAACAATTACGTTCCTTGCGTATATAGGATTTGCGTACACATAATTTCATCTCGTCCTATGGTGATTCATAAATAATTGTACGCTCTATTCACAGCTTACATATATGTCGCATAATTGTACATAAACGAACGGGATGAATGCAACGTAATGTATGTAATACGGACCTAATTACATGTCTGCTTCGTACAATGGACGCAGTTCTCATGTCCATGTAATACACATACCAAGTGGAGAATAGGCGGGTAGAGATGAGTATAGCATGCCTCGAGTTCGCTAACTCTGCTTGTTGGCAAATTTTCTTCCACTTCGTCATTCGACGGCCAAATTAAGGGGATGAATTGTCATAAAAAAAATAAAAAAAAAAAAAAGAAATCCTACATCTAACATAAGCAAAAGAAGGGATCCAAAGATGAACTGGAAGATCGCTGGATCTTCCAGGTCTTCCGGTTTACGCCGTTCCTCACCGGAAATCTCTCATCCGTCATATCAACAAAGAATACACCATTAAAGGTCTATAATTTGCAGGTCTGGCATATGCATTACACAGCCTCCCACCCGACTAATAGCAATGTAAGTTCCAGCGACAGAGAAAAATCCAAATAGCAAGTAGAAATTAAAAAAAAAAATGTAACGCAAAAAAATTAGGCATTGCTAATAAAAAAAAAATAATAATAATAATAATAAATACGAAATTCCTATTAGTTAGGAAATCGCCATAAAATGATGTCTACGCTGCATGCTAAAGGGTGGAATTTACAACTCATAAGCTCTTCTCATTTAGCTTCGTTCATTTTTGTTGAACTTTTTTTTTTTTTTTTTTTTTTTTTTTTTTTACGGGTACTTTATTGCCCGTGAGCTTTGATAGCGTACAGGGTGTCTGGCTGTGTATAGACTCTGTGCTCACGTACACGTATGTAAAATACGTACGATATTCCGAGAGTGCTCTCTCCGGTTTCCGTATCAAATTAGCGGAGCCGATATGGCACGCCTGTGCCCCGTGCGCCCATTCAGTGTACTCTCCTCGTTCACTTGGGAATTTTAATCTGCACACAATTACCCCGAGATATGTTTGTCTATGCGTACAGCTTTTCCCGCAACGAAATAATTCAACGGACCGCTCTATAGAGAAGGATAATTGAATTTCAAAAGTCCGAAAAGTTCGGAAATTCTCAGACAAATTTTCAATTGAGTTTCCTTGACAAAAGCAAAATATCGTCGGAATGTCGTCTTCGAAAGTTTTAAACATTATTATTCCTGGGATACTGCAAGGAATTTCTTTCATAATGAAAAAAAAAAAAATTAATTTTTTTTTATAAAAAAAAAAAAAAATCGATTTTTGCATTTTTTTCGTTTTTTCCGAAAAAAAAAATTGCGATCGTTAGAAATCGATAAAGAAAATGGCAAATTAAAAAAAAAAAAAAATGCGCACTACTTTGTAGTCGTCATATTTCAAGATCTGGACGTCGGGATAATGCATAGTGTGTATAGATCGATGCGTACGATGCTGAAATTGGTTGCTGCTGAAGAGTATACGCGTAACAGCGGCATGACACGGGGAATCATTAGTCATTGACTCGTTTATATACGTTACACGGTTATATCCTCTTCGCTATAACCCGCTTTGGCCTCAGACGGTCCTCACGTTCGCGTTAGCGTCTCTACCCTCTTCCCTATGATGGCTTGCGAGTCGCCTCTTTGACTAATCGTTGCATCCGGCTAGTAGACGTCGGAGTCTTCTTCGCTAAGGTGCGCGAAGGTTAACCTCCGCTCGTCTCTTTGCTCGTCTTTCTCTCGCGTTTCTGATGAGTAAAACGAGGCGGCGCGTGGTCCGCGGTAGTAAGTATCTATACCAACGCTAAAGGATTATACTTGGAGGTCTAACGAGGACTGTTTATCACACGTTTCCAACTCCTCGAGAAGCCGTCCCCCACCGCCTCCTTCGGGCATCAAACGCGTGTTTAACTGTTTACAATCGAAGCGAATCAGTGCGATACTCCGAGGTGGCGAACGGTCAAGAATATTCCTGACCTTTACCTTATTTATTATGAAGCCTGTCACGACTTCCGCGCACTTAATAATCCAATATATATTATGTTACAATCGTCTGTTTGTTTGGTATATAGACACTCTTTGATTTTACGCAGAGAAAGAGAGAGAGAGAGAGAGATAGTTAATCGTTTCATCTTACTAACAAAAACGATCGATTCGTTCGCCCCGTTTCAAGTTATTATCTTGTCTCACACGCGATTAATGGATTTCATGTTAAATTAGGAACACTTTTACTGCCGAAAAAAGAGATCCCGGTAAGTTACGATTTTCGTATATATTTCCAAATAAAAATGAAATATTTGCAAAAAAAAAAAATTAAATTTCGTATTTTTATATAAATGATATCGTAAATATAAAAATAAAAAATGTAAATCAACAAATTAAAAAAATAACCGCAAAATAATAATAATAATAATAGTATAGTATAATATTATTATTATTATTTATATTTTATAAATTGTTATATATTTGATGATATATTTTTTCGGAAATATAACCTAAAAATTATCCGTAATATATAATTTTCCGATAAAAATATATTGCATATATTATGCATTTTTTTTTTTTTTTTTTTTCGTATTTTTACTTTTTGTAAAATTTAGTAAATTGAAATTGCATTTGTAAGTCGCGCGAGTCGGAGGGGTGGTTAGTCGAGATTTTAAACTATAGAGGACACGATACCATAACCGCGAGAAGATCGAATTCCATTGAGTGTCTACCCTGCGGGTGATCGTGAACGGTTGGATCGTTTCACCTTCGACCGGCATATCCACTACACTTCGCGCTCCTATTTGCCGGTGATTGATCGTGCGTTCGTCCCCTCTCCCCATTAGGATCGGTAGGTGTGTGTGTGTGTGTGTGTTGTATGTGTGTTCGCACGACGAATATACCTTTATACGGGATCGATGCTTACACACGACTCCGATCTTCTCGTTGCCGTCGAACAGCCCGATACCGGTACCGAGAAGATCGAAGCGCCGATCGCGGAAGTCCTGGGAATTTTAATGCCACGGCGATGCTTAACCACAATAAACTTCGCTATACGTGTGTATCTTATAGTACGGTTCACGGTACCGCAGACATACAGAGTGCCGTTGGGCCGAACCATGAGAAAAACGATGTAATGTACTTTGCCGGACGACAGATTCGACGCGGATATAATGTATACCGGACTATAAATCGACCTGCGCCCCGGATAGGTCAACCGCATCGCGCCTAAGTATTCGGCTCCATTGTTTCGCTCCAAATGTACCAATACTCATCTCCTTCGGTCGTTTATCTCCAGAGTTGTGGATCGTTATCGCAAAATACTAAATTTCTCGTTTCGTCGCAATAAATTAAAAAAAAAAAAAAAATTTACAATAATCTTCCGTATTTAATATTAATATATTAATATTATTATTATTATTATAAAAATAATAATAATAATATTATAATATTAAATCGCAATATTTCATATTTTACGATAAAAAAAAAAAAACGATTATTGGTGTTTAAAAAAAAAATGTCGTTCATTTGTCTACTAAAGTCATCGAGGGACTGTTGAAAAAGAAAATAAATAACTAAAACGAGAAGGGAAATGCGATATCGCGTTATCGGCAAATCGGTAAAAGGGTAAACGCGTTAAAGGAACGTAGACGAGAGAATATCCATCAACAGGAATATTTAATGGGTTATATGGGCGAATGTAGGTACGAGAAAGACAGATGAGGAAAACGACCGCGTCTTTAAAGTTTATGTCCGCGATGTTGGTAGCGCAAGCCAAGAGCGTGTATGCAATCCGACGAGAGGTGGTATAGCGCTGCAATGGCGGCTCGGTATAGAAAAATAAAGAGCTACGAGAAAGAACGAGCAAAAGGGATGAGGGGTGCTTCATTGCGTTAGTCGTGCGTGTTCGCCATGCCTACTCCTTTCTTATTACGTTTACGAGTACTTTCGCGATCTTTTTTTTTTTTTTTTTTTTTTTTTTTTTATTCGGTCCGACGACGGCTACTGTGCGGATGAGCGCGCGGACGTCGAGTCGGCAGTGAACGACGAACTTAACATCGAAAAAAAAAAGAAAAAAAAAAAAAAAACACGGATAGAAAACATCAACGAGGGCTTAGAGAGCGGGAGAGTGGGAGGGAGATACGAAATACCTCGCGCATTATGCGAGAGTACACGAGAAATTATTGCGGCTCGCTATACATATACACCGAACATCGTGCCTCGAGAGGGTACACAGCTCTATCGAAAAAAAAAAAAAAAAAATTCTCTCGTAAAAAGATTTTCCAGCTTCGTGAAAGAAAAATTGAAATAAAAATAACTGAAAACTCGTGCAATTTATAATAAAAGAAAAGGAGAAGCGTTTTCACGTTGAAAAGCGATGAGGAAATGACGATGAAAAAATTAATTGAGATTTGAAATCATGAAAAAAGGCATTTTATCATTATTTTTATTTATTAAAAATTAATTAAAAAAAAAAAACAGTTATAGTTATAATAATAAAAATAGTACCAAAAGACCGATTTTGAAAGTCGTTAAAACTAAATATCCACCGTTTTTGTTTATATTATTAAACATTAATAATGAAATAATTGCAGAAATAGTTGTAAAAAATTTTTTTTGAAAATCAATTTCCAAAAAATTCGGAGATACCAAAAAAAAAAAAAAAATTTCATGAAAACTAAAAAAAAAGAGTTAAAAAGGAAACGATACTAACGAAAAAACTATTTCAAATTTTTTTTACTTTTTGTTTCCATGAAAAAACACGCGATACTCGTACATTTCAATTTCGTCAAAATTGACAAATTGAAGACTTCGCGTTCGTTGAAAATCAGGACACGCAGTCGAGAAACGATCGACCTGTTCCTCTCGTAGCCTACAGCTATAAATGCTATTCATTCGTTTTGGATCACAGACAAGATCGGGCGTCTGGCAGAAGTCGGGTAGAATAGCGGCGAAGGCAATCGATTGTAAAATCGATCGAGCGAAACGTCGAGGGGGTTAAAACGAGATTAACCGGGATATAGTTATAGTTATACGCTAAGATAGACACAGAAGTGTGCTTTTGCGAAACTACACGCTTACGTCTCACTTTGCGCCAACGCCGCGTAGAAACACCGAGATGTTGAGTCTTAAGGGGGAACGAGGGGAGCTAATACTTCGAGAAATACTCGACATCATAGAATAATTTGCCGATAGACGTTCGCGTTGCCTCCGGACTGATTTTGGGTGGAAAGAGAGGCGGAGAGAGAAATGTATCTATGAAAAGCATCACAATCGCGTTATAGAGAATTTAACGTTGCAAATACGAGTGATTTTGCGACGAGATTTCGGTTTCTCCGTTCGGGTATCGACTTCTGCTGGAATAGTTTATGTCTCTCCGATCGTTTATTCAGCAAAGGATTCTCGTTCGGTGTTTAACTTGACGAAGGTAAATTTTCCGATAAATTTATAAGAGACGCGGAGAAAACTACCGAAGCGAAAGGCACTCGATCGCTCGGTATTTCGAGTGTTTGTGTAACGAGGAAACTTCACAGAGGGATTGAATAAGAGACGGTAATTAAATATAATTGACAGCGCGAAATGGAATAATCCAAAATTTCGTACGAAGGGTGAAATACGATATATCTGATAAAATTAAACTTTTTAGGGTCAATTTAATAAAATTATCATTGCTAAACGATCTTTTAAAAATTATTATTCAACGAAAATGCAAAAAAAATTTCGATCGATCGAAAATTAAGAAATAATCAAATTTATTTTTTTATATCGAAAAAAAAAAAAAAAATGGTAAAAATATTAAATTATATTAATAATGATACATTTTTAAATAATTACTAATAAAAACTATAATTTCAATAGCAATCGTGAAAATTTGAATGAAATTTAATAATTCCATTTATAAAAATTGTTAAAAATATTAATCGAGAAAAAAAATATTTTTAACAAACGTTTATCGATACCAAAATAAATAAATTTGATTATTTTTATTAATTTTCGGATTAACGAGTTTCGTTAATTTTCTCATTATTTCGTTAAGACAAAACGTCGATTGACAAATGATCGATAAAAAACGCGGGAAACGTAAATTACGCTGAAATCGCTGTACTAAAGCGGTGAATCAAAAAGTTGGATCGACTATTCTGTATTTCGAGTATTTATAACGCGCGGTAACGTCGTACGAACTTTTAATTCGCGGGGAGACGACTAAATTGACTTTGCAGAATCGATTTATCGGGAAGCTATCCGACGCGAAGGTTGAAATACGATGTCGAGTACTGATATGTCGGAAAAAAAAAAAAAAAAAAAAAAATGAATATCGGTGTAAAAACAGATGCCATTAATTCATTGGTAATCGATAAAGTTTCGTTTTGCTCACTGCAGAAGTTTTTTCAACGTACGAATTCGCGTTTTATTTTTTCACTCAGTTTCTTTCTATCCAATTGCTAAATCCTTGACGTCGAATAGCCCGGGGATTTACGGAATGAGTGATGTAACCGCATTCCTTTTTTTCCCTTTTTGGATTAATCTATTTTTGTCTGACCATAACGGACCATTTTGTTCAGCAACAATATCGACAGTTCGTTTTGCGTCACTTTATCATATATTTTTATTTTCACCATTTTTTCTTGACGATTATATTTTTTATTAAATTTTCTTCAAATTTTTTTAAAAATTGATAAAACAATTTTATTGTATTATTTTTATCGATGTCTGTTTCGAATAAAAAAATACGAATATTCGTCGATATTTTCGTAAATTTTTCAATATTTCAGAGTCGTTGCATTGACGCGATATAATTTTAAAAACAATGAAAATCAATGTAAAATGGAATAAAAAAAAAAAAAAAAAAAAAAAAAAAAAAAAAAACAGCGTTAATGTTCATTTGGGCTATAAATTCGCCGACCAGGTATTGGGTATCGTAAGATGTCTCGAAGATTCGCGAGGAGAACTTTCGCTCCAATAATTTCTGTGCGCACTTAACGGCTCTTCGATCGATTAATCCCGATAAGAGCTACTAGTTCCATATATATATATATGTCTACTCACGCTTGCCGCACGCAGCAAGTGCGGGTACAACACTCGGCTAAGTTATATCTATAACTCTCTCGGACCGATCGGTAGCTTTTTTTTTTTTCTCCTTCGCTATAGCCGAACTCAATCGAACTTGGCAATCGCACGCGGCACAGTAACGTTTCCAGCGCCAAAGCAACCCGCGCACCCACACACACCTTAGGCGCGATAGAAACTTTTACCATTAGCGAGTAGTGGGAAGTTAATCGAGAACGTCTGTTAGATGCGCTTGGATTCTCGTCTTTAACTTCGAAATCCCCACCCCAACAACTTCGCCAGACTGCACTTATCTGATTTGCATTATTCGAGACACTCCGATCGAAAACTAAGATTCTCTACAGGTTAAAGCTCGAGGGTAACTCGTGCGCGAAATACGCGATGATGTCACCTTTTTTTCTTATTTTTTTCACGGGCCATTTACTTCGATAAAGTTTAAAATTATTATTTTTTTTTTTTTTTTTTTTTTTTTTTTTAGGACCAATTAAACTTTAATGCGATACATTATCCAAACTTTCGCCCTATGAATTTCATCGGAATATCGCGAAGTGATTAATCGCGAAGTCTGACGAAGTTGCTAATGGAGAAGATAAACTTTTTAAATAAAAAAAAATATATATATAGACGTCACGGGAAACTTCGCGAGTAAGAAAATCTCCGCTCGCGCGATACACTATACAATTTCTTTCGTGGATAAACTTCGCGAATCGATGGATCGTCTTAGATTTTCTACAAATTCCTTCAACTCTTTCATATAGTCGAGCATCACTTTGGATTTCGCAATTATCTCGATTTCCTTTCGTTCGCATTTCGTTCTTTGGCTGTTACTTTCATTGGAAACAAAATGTTTTTTAAAAGCAATAATACTAATTACGACAGATATTTCTATTGATAAAATAATAAATATTGAAATTTATTACGATTTTTTTTAACGAAAACTCAGATGATATATTTTTTTATTTATTCTACAAATTGGATACGAAATTTTCGATGTGTTATTTCGCTGTCGCCAACTTTAGTGAAAACGAAAAAAAAAATAAAAAAAAAATCAATTATTGTTATTATAACATCGAAAAAAATCATTTAATAATAATAATGATAACTTTTATATTGATTTTTTTTCATTTGGAAAAAATGTTCAATAAAGTCGCCGTTAGCGAAATTCATAACCTAACTTTGTCGATTAGAATCGCTCGCGACCTCATAGCGATCTGCACTTCGACGCTCTCCCCCGCGTCGTTCTCCATTATTTATGTACATCTACTTTATTTACGGGACCATATCTCGTGTCGGCTAAGAGCCTCTCGTTTCGAAAGTCCAACACAACGATACATTATATTCGTGTATTAAATATACGTGTGGAGCTCCGGCAACAAGTGAGTCGGCGTTCCGACGAGAGTCGAACAATCATTAATTATCCAAAGGCTTCACTTCGGCCTCGAGGTTGAGGATCGGGTAAGAATCGACGGATAAATTAATCTCTCTTTCTCGCTGTTAGCCACGACCGCCGGCAAGAAGATACCGAATAGGCGAATGAGGAACGGAACAATCTTCTCACTTATTTTTTCTCTCGATACGCGATGATCGCGCGTCGGGAACAGATTCAATCTGGAGCACCCGGTGTGTCTGTCCGCGTGTCTGTCCGTGTTGCCCTCTCTTACAATACAATAGCTAAAAGATATCGACGTGTCCAACCCTATGGCTATACAATTGTTAGACTCTGTATTATCCTGATACCGCCGTTGCGATATTATCGAAGCGATTCGCTCGTCATCGTTCCCTGCGGCAGGCAAAACCCGGAGCTTCGTTCGACTGCGTCATTCATTTTTTAATTTTTTTTTTTTTTTTTTCACTATTATTATTATTATTATTATTATTTCAGCCAAGCAACCGGAATCTCTCGACGATTTCGTCGATTAACTCCTTTAAGGAGGGTGTGGGATCCTTCAAAGATCGCGGCGTATTGCGTAAAAAGTGAGGTTAACGCGTGAAATTCGGAGCGAATTTCGAATACTTCCCAATTTAATAAAAAACTTTTTTTTTTTACTTTTTTTTAATACTTGTGATTTTTTTGAGAATTTTTTCTAATTTTCGAAAAATCGTGATTTTTTATACATAAAAAAAAATAATTTTTTTTTTTTCGAAAATAATTCGAATTTTCTTACGATATTATTTTTTTGTTTCGTAAATATTCGATAAAAAATGATATAATATATTATAAATTATGATTGCCATAATATGATTATAAATTTATATATTACTTTTACTTTGCGGAAAATATATATTTTTGTAAACGAATTTTTTTTTTTTTTTTTTTCAATTCCAACGACTTTTTTTTTATCGGAATTTCGCAGTGTCCGCGCGTATAAATGCACAAAAAACAAACATGATATTCGTATTAGTGTTCGCCACGTGCGGAACACGTCATTAAAAAGTCTCGCCGCGAGTAAAATTCTCGTTCGGCACTATAGGAGTTTCGAATTGATCGTCATCGACAAGTACCGCGTTGTCCGCTTTGAGTGTTCCATTAAAAAATAAAAAAGAAATAGACAAAATGCGAGACAGACGAAAATCAGAGAAGAAAAATTCGCTCGGTTGAACGATGGAGAATAAAACGAATGGAGGGCTGTCGAGGTTGATACGGATGATCGAGTTCTCGTTAAGCTTCTGAACCTCTTGCTGTTTCTTTTTTTTTTTTTTTTTTTTTTTTTTTTTTACTGTGCTCTCCTGCACGCTGTCTCTATTCGACTATCCCGCGCGATCTCCCTGCCGGCGGTGCGGGAGATAAAAAAAAAAGTGGCACTCGGCTGGTTAAATAATCAAACCTCTTTCTCTGGGAGAATAATTAACCTTCGGTTTGCTTCGAACTACAATCGTGTCGTTAACAATAAATCTCTGGATAAAAAAAAAAAACTACAGGAAAAATATTTTGTATAAAAATACAATAAAACACAATAATAATAATAATAACAATATAATATAATATTAAAATACTTTAATATTTATTATTATACTGTATTATTTTTTATAAAATTATTTCGCAAAAAAATTCGAACTTCTCGAGAATCGAAAAAAAAAAAAAAAATTTATTTGAAAAACGCGTTGAAAGATGACAGTCGCTTGGTTGGTATGATACAAAGAAAAAAAAAATGCATGACGCAGTCGAATGAAGTCACATATTTTAACGCTGTCATGAGTTGCCGCGGAGGATGAGACAACGATATCGAAGAAATCATTGTCATAATGCGGGTTATAAGCCGCCAGCGCGCTCGCGTTTGTATGATTCGATTGTATCGGATTTATATTCTTTCTCATTAATCGTGAACGCGAGAGCGCTGATCATCGGTCATAGCAACATCATTGCCAGGGTCATCGATACTTATCGTCGTACAAAAGTGACGAGCGGTTAAGTAAAAAAAAAAAAAAAAAAATCGGTTTTTCAGATTCGAAAAACGAATGAACTTAAAATTTTTCGAAAAAATCTTCTCGAAGCGATGCAAAAGCGATTCACTCAATAAAATTTTAAAAAATTGATAAGTAGTCATAAAATAAATAAATAAATAAATAAATAAATAAATAAATAAATAAATAAATAAATAAATAAATAAATAAATAAATAAATAAATAAATAAATAAATAAATAAATAAATAAATAAATAAATAAATAAATAAATAAATAAATAAATAAATAAATAAATAAATAAATAAATAAATAAATAAATAAATAAATAAATAAATAAATAAATAAATAAATAAATAAATAAATAAATAAATAAATAAATAAATAAATAAATAAATAAATAAATAAATAAATAAATAAATAAATAAATAAATAAATAAATAAATAAATAAATAAATAAATAAATAAATAAATAAATAAATAAATAAATAAATAAATAAATAAATAAATAAATAAATAAATAAATAAATAAATAAATAAATAAATAAATAAATAAATAAATAAATAAATAAATAAATAAATAAATAAATAAATAAATAAATAAATAAATAAATAAATAAATAAATAAATAAATAAATAAATAAATAATTGAAACTTTGATTAAGCAGCCAGCTATTCGCATTGGCTGTAAATTGAAGTGCATCTGTTTGTTTATGTATGCCTACGGTTAGGGATAGATCACTGCACAGAGATGCGGCAACGAGGATAGAGTGACCTTTGACCGCGACCGCAGCCAAATGAGTCGGCACTCGACGGCGCGAGAGAGCGCTCTCTCGCGCGTCCGATCATTAATTAATAATTCTTCCGGGACGAGAGGATAGTTCGAGAGCGGGAAGGGAGAAAGATATGCGGGGCTGTGAATCAACCCGATGGTTGGACAGCGTGGTACTTCTCTCGCGCGCCTGTATGCGCCCGCGACTCGTCGACGAGGACGAGACGGCGCGCGAGCGCTGCACTGCACTATACTCTCTGTTTTGCCTTTGCCCCGCGTTCTTCTCCTCCTCCTTCAGTCCTCCTGTCTCACTGCGCGAGTCCCGGAATCCACGAAATCTCTTTACGCGCGCGAGAATATCTATGGGAGCGCGAGGTATGGCACCGGCTACGAAACGAACGACCTGCACTGCGCCTCGACAATTATTAATTGCGATTGGACGATGGGACACACCGAGCCGAGAGAATTGCAGCCAGTTATCGGGGCCGAGGCTCGCTTCTCGCACACCTGCATCCGCAGCTCCACAGTACTTTTTTTTCCGATTTATACGCGATCTCGCGGCGAAACAGGTATATGAATATATATATATATAAATATGTATTAAATAGAATAAAAATAAAAATTAAATGTAAAAACCGTGTTTTTTTTTTTTTTTATCTTCAAATGGACAAAATTGTGTAAATTGTCACAAAAATGTAATCATTTTTTTTTTTTCGATAAAAAAAAAAATAATAGATCGAGAAAAAAAAAAAAAAAAAAAAATTCGTGTATTTTTTTACACAAAAGTATTCGCGCATCAATATTGCGAGTGAATGGGGGAAACGAGGGATCGATTTCGACAGGAAAAAGGTACGAAAAGTTTCGGTAAATATATAACCATTATTATAGCGTATATGGCACAATATCATGGCAACTTTTCACGCTGTTGGGTTAACGGAAACGTCACACCGGCGAGGATAAACGATTTCGTCGGTGTCTGATGGTTTTGATACCGGAACGGTGAGAGGAGGGCTCTCGCGAGCGTGTGGCCTGCATGCCGCTATATAGAAAGGAAGAACCCGAAGTGCGAGATCTCGCTGCTCTCTGAGTGGCGTTTCTCGCGCTCGGAAGGCGGGGGTAGGCGGGGGAAGAGGGGGGTTAATGGAGGTGTTTTTGTCAGTTCTCATACAACGAACCCTCGAGAAAACTCGGAAAATTTCACCGCCAACGTACATAATCCACGGGGTAAGGGTGGTCCGCTATTATCCGGTGAGAAGTTGACAACAACCCCCCGAGTTCTTCACTCGGATCTCCGAAGAATTCGACGTTAAGAGGGGCGAAGTGGGAACGCGAATGGAACGATGCCGTTACACCGCGCACCGAGGGCCGGTAAACTTCTCGATGGAACGATAAGACACGTTTTTTTTTTTTTTTTTTTTTTTTTTTTTAGCTAAAGGTGAAATGCAGTTTTTATGTTTTTTTTATCGTATAAACCCCGGTGGTCATGTCGGAAAAGGCTTCGTAGATCGAGTGTTTTTATTACGATGTCGATAATCGATATTTATCGAATCGGAGCCGACAGCCAATCGGAATGTCGGGAAAAACGGATTCGACTGTCGAGATTGTGCTTTAAATTTTTGTACTTTTTTTTTTATTGTTTAAGGGATGATGAATGCATCTTTCCGTAAAAAAAAAAAAATTTCATTATATTTTATAATTATGAAATAAAAAAGATCGAACGTTTCAGTCGATTTTTTAATTTCCAAGTAGTTTTACCCCCTTAATATTTTTTTACGTGTATAAAAATGAAAAATTATTATTAATAAAAATAATAATGATATTATTATAAATTATTAAAAAATAAAAAAAATATAATTTTCCAGATAATCGCAATTTCGAGACGGAAAATTTGTGAAGCAACGGTATTTTTTTTTTTTTTTTTCCTAATCGCCCTTTTCTTTTTTTTTTTTTATTATTTGCACGTACCTTTTTGAGATGTCCCTTGTTGGTGCCGATGAATACGACAGTGTAATCACCGGTCGACGTTGCAGCGACCGCAGTGAGAAGAGTGTCGAATGTAATGACCGGCGGAGCTTTCATGGGCTCTTGACCCCCGAGCGGTGTATTCACGTCGAGGCCACAGAAGTCCTCCGCTATGGTTTGCAGCTTCTGTAACACACAAAGGGAGAGAAACGGCTTGCGTTAGAACTCATTTACCATTCGCAAATCCTCAAAATATCATAATAATACTAAAAAAAAAAAAATCTCTATAAAAAAAACAATAACAATTATAATTAACCGATAAAAGCGTAATCTATGGCCTCATTTACGATTTCTCAAAAGATCGTAGTAACATAAAAAAAAAAAAAAAAAAAATTCATAAAAAAAAAAAAAACAATACTAATTAACCGGTAAAAGCGTAATCGATCGCCACATTTACGATTCACGATTTCTCAAAAGATCGTAGTAAAGTAAAAAAAAAAAAAAGTGTTGAAAAAAAAAAAAAAAAAAAAAAAACGACAACAATAATTTTAATAACCGGCAAACGGAGAATCGGTCGATTCGCGGCCGCCTTCACTCGTCGGACAATAAAAGTCTACCGGTCTTTCGCTAAAAGTGCCCGAGTAACGCACCTACGCTCGCCGCCCACACGGGAGCGCTTATTATATGCATGTCCGGTCGTCGTCCGAGTTCGCTGAAACGAACATAATACGAGGTATAACGCGGTACACGAGTGCGTTACACTGTACACGCACACGGGGTTCGAGAGTTACGAGACGCGAGAGCGATGGAAAGAGAGCGAAAGTAAAGATAGAGGAACCCTCCTTCTTCCCCTCTCTGCTTCTCAGGGTGGAGAGAGATTATGCATAAGTAGACTCGACTCTATTTACATTCCTCTGTATATGCTATACAGGCTGTGCATCGCGCGGCCACGCAGTCTTACACTGGTGAACAATTATTTGCATTCCTGGCGCCAACGGAAGGGCGATCGTTGTAGTTCCCCGTCGGTTACTTACGAACCCAAGGGAGAGCACGTGCTGCAGAGAAATATCAACGTGTGCACGTCGGTGTGACGACGGAGACGAGGTAAAACTTCGAGAAAAACACGACGGCCCTTTCAAGTACTAAAAGTTGCACGGGAAGAAAAAAAAAAAAAAAAAAATTCCGTCTCGCAATTTCTTTATTTTTAGTGAGACGCGATTCTACCGTACTACGGGAGCTAAAGGTTTTTTTTTTCCGTTTTGTGGTCTTTTTTCACGTGTATCTGATTTCTGTTATCACTTTCTTATTGTGTTTGCAGTCATTTACAAAGTTTGTTCTATAAGAACGTAAAAAATCGCTGTAATCGATCGTAAAAACAAAATGGCGTAGCGATCTGCAAATCTGCAATGGACTTAATTTTTTTTCCCAACCAAATTTTTAACTCCCAAATTTACGATGTATACAACGAAAAAAAAAAAAAAAAAAAAAAAAAAAAAATCGAAATCTTTATAACGATCTCTCATTTTCAATTGGATCGCTAGCGATAGATCTGAAAGCGCGCGTATATATACATCACAGAGTTTAGGAACGACGTCTGTTTCCGACATTCCATTAACGCGATAGTTGTGTTCCTTCTCGTGGCAATAGACGGCGGGATTCGCGGTACAATCGGTAAGGGGTATCGGGAAATTCTCTCGCGAACTTAGGGTGCCCCATGGCGAGAGTTATGCTTACTAATATCGGTGAAACTTCAACGGTAACCAACACCAATGCCCGTCTCTGTAATCGCCATTGAGGTACAAATTGGTGACGCAAATCCGCGAACTATACGTACACATTGAAACCGTCCGAGTGGCGGAGTGAGAGAGCAAGCGATTCAATCCCTAATTAATGTGCAGATCAAAGACCGGGGGGCGCGGTCCAGCGTCAGCGAATATCGCGACAATGTCCGTTGCCGTAATACTCGTGTCTATATGTACCTATATTACTATTGGTGATGCTGTACACCGGTGAGTATATCACCGACTGTGATGTAGCCAACCGAGGACCCATTCCCAACTAGGGATCGCTAATTATCGAATGCCAATCCAGCAATCCCTTGCAGAGTTCAATGGATAACGAGATCGCTCTATGGTTATCGGAACTGCTACTGCTATATTAGCGCTTACCGCTACATCCTGTTTTCGTCGTCGTTTCCAATCTGCTCGTTCCGTATTTTTAATCGTTATCACCGATCTATCGGACATTCGCGGTTTTCATCATTATGACGATCGACAAATTGTCTTCATTTCCGTTTTTGGTTAAATTACAGTTTTAAAATCGCTCATTTTTTTTTTTTGCCGATCGTAGAGATCTTACCGATCACGTGTAATTTTGGGATTGATGTGAGTACGAAGAATTAATGAAATAATTTAAAAAAAAATTTTAAATACAAAATCACAAATCGGCGATTTATTTTTCCCGAAAAATCGGCAAAATTTTCGTTATCAAATTTTTTGAAAAAAAAAAAGTTACGTATATACGATTACGAAATTTTTTTTATCGAAATCGTTTCTACTGCCGATATATCGAAAAATCGGCAAATCGGTAAACCGTTTGTCACGGAATTAAAGAAAAAAAAAGTCGTATATATATGTGATGACGAAAATATTTTTATAGACATAATTTCCACCGTTTGTACATCGAAAATTTCGATAATTATGTCGGGACTAATTGCCTCATTGTATTTCGCCGAATACCGTTTCGCGCGAACGTTGCGGAGAGAGGTACTGTCTCCATTGATTCTTCGAAAATAGTCTGCCAGATATACGGCTGTTATCCTGTTCCTCTGCTACACTATTCTACTTCTCACATCCTGCGAGACTGTTGGATTAATTAGACTCGAACGATCAGTCACGGATAATGGACAGCCGCTCCCATACACTCACTCGAGTTCCCTCTCTCCCCCTCCTCCCCGCTCTCTCTTGCTCTTCGCTCCGCCAGAGCGAGAAACTCTCATTTGTAACGTATGACGGATCGCAGCGGCGTGACGAATTTTCAAAATTGTCACGTGAAAATAAACACAGTATTCGCGGTGATTGGAAATTCTCGAAAACAAAAAAAAAAAAAAAAAAAAAACATATATCTTTTTTTACTCGATGTTAAAAATTTAACAAACTTTCGGTTTGTAAAAAAAAAAAAACTTTTTTCGCTTAACTCTGATCAGATGACAATAAAAATCTCAAATAAATATTAAACCCTTCAAAAATATATAAAATTTAACGCCATATTTGATTTAATTTTATAATTTTTTATTTACACATTTAATATCAATAAATTGGATTTTATCGATATTAAATATTTATTTTACCATATCGAACTGTAGATTTTTTTTAACTATAAAAAATAAACAATTTTTTTGGTTAAAAAAATTTGACTTATAATTGAAAAAAAAAAAAAAAAAAAAAAAAAAAAAAAAAATTGTATTCAACTACTCAGAAATCTATTCGCGAATCGATAAAATGATTTTAAAGTAATCTCTCGTAGTAGCGTTCGAATTCATCAATAAATATCCTCGATTCAGAGAAGTCATCCGGTATCGATATTATCGCTGTCGATTGCGTCGAGTGAAGGGAATAATAATAAACGATATCGCCGAGAGCGCGGCGCAGCGTATTCATTCACTCGTATTTGCAAGCGCACTATACGTATTTATAATGTGTACCGCTATTTGTACAGTCGGAATACAGTTTGTGGAAAATGTGTTTATCAACGAATGAGATATATGCGTATTGCAGGTAAATCATAAACATTCTAGTTTATCGCTCAGTTATATCAATATCTTTGATCTCTCTAATCCTCCGGAGCATATCGTTTATTCGCGGCACGCGCCTTTTACTGCGACTGTTTAGGAAACGTAAATTTGCAATGTCCGCACATTTGTACCGTTAAAGTGCACCGGAGGCGGTAAAAAAATAAAAAATTGATTATAAAAAAAAATGATTTATTGTTATTATTATAATTATTGACTCAGCGAGATCCAAGTCGATAATTGTAGCCGGAGAATTCTATAATAATTATGAATTTACTCCGTTATTCCGTTAATTGTAGAATATGGAAGAGCGAACGGAATCTGAACTCTGCTCTCGTAGTCGACTTCGTTCCTTCGTATTTTTTTTTTTTTTTTTTTTTTTTTTTTTTTTTTTCATCTCATTCTCTTGGTGTGACAATAAGTCGACGGTGACAGCGTGCAACGCCGCATGACTATATTTCTGCTATTTAACAGCGAGAAAGTGAAGCGAAGCGCGGGTTGTACGGACTCCGGGGGGTGGGGGAGGGGGCGCTTAAATTTCATTCGTGTCCGGGACGATTTTATTCGTCCGCCTTGCCTCGAGGACGAATTTATTATCTCACTCGGAAAGTCGAGTGCGACAGGCGTCGACGACGACGACGACGACGACGACGACAACTCGGACGAGGAGGACACATTGCCAACGCGCGGTTTTCAGGGACGGCGAGAGACGCCGGTGAACATACCTTCGAGATTTTTTTTTTTTTTTTTTTTTTTTTTTTTCGGTCGGTTTTCTCGCTCTCCCTCTCGGTGAGATATTCTAAATAAACCTTTCCGAATATTCGAGACTACCACCGCCAACGAACCGCGCGCGGGGACCGAGAGAATTTAGCGAAGCGAGCGTTGATTAAATGCGATGCGAGAATGCGGACAAGTCCGTGTATTTCTCTGATATACATTCTCTCGTAATCTACGTGAAATACAATTCTGTGAGGATACGCAAAGGCGCGAATTTTCCACTTTGATAAATGTGTTCAGAATTGCATAACGACCTTCGCGATAAATTATATTTTAGGTACAATGTCGAGTTATTTTTTTTTTATCGTTTTGTGCGAATGCCGATGCGAAGTTATTTGAAAAAAAAAAAAAAAAAAAAAAAAAATCAAACATGCAAAAAATATAATAATAATAATAAAATTTCATTTTTGTAATATAATTTAATATATATATTAAATGAGATCACTTCCCATAATTCTTAAAAAAAAAAAAAAAATCAAATTTTTCATTAAAATAATTTCCGAAATGAAAAAAAAAAAAAAAAAAAAAAAAAATTAGCGTAATTTTAATAATTTTTTTGATATTCACGCGTTGATTAATCGAAAGTGGGGGAACTGCAAGGTGAATGAATCCCAAGAACAGGATAAAGTTCGTGACTCCCAAATCGGCCGTGTAACGTTGAGTAATAGCGTTTGGGTTCGTCGTTCTCGTCTTCCATCGTCCCGGGGGCGAGCCACAGGGCGTCGTTATAAATCCCGGCGCGAGTTACCTACCTCCACTTACTACGACACTACATCCCCGTATTATATACAAATATACATATATATTCACACATACAACACGACGCATACACATACTTGTTTCGACGTTACGTCTAATTAAACCGCGAAGCAGTTCCGAGGCTCTCCTGCCACCCGTAGCCCTTACCGACTGAGTCTTGCGGAAATCGCATCGTTTATAATTACTCGACACTTTGACACGGCGAACTCAATTACACAAACGCAGGGAAGGGGGTAGAAGGGGGAGAAGGGGGAGGTAAAAGGGGGTTGGGAAGGGGAGGAGAGAAAGATATAGAGAATGTAAGAGAAGGAGAACGAACGAAGGAAAGCCATAGCGCGAGTGAAAGAGGGAAGTCTCCCTCTGCCGCTGTGCCGCGGAGGGTGGATGGTGGTTCCCGGACTCCCGGGCACTGCGGGAGCTCGCATGGCGGCTACTATAGTTGCGCATCTATCTTGCAACAGATATATATTACCGAGTGTATACACTGTACCAAACCCACGTAATGTGTATCAGTTTATACACGAACGACGGGTACTCGTCTCGTGCGTTAGTTTATACAAGGAAGCAGTGAAATACCCCCGTTTCTCGTCCCCCCCGGAGGCTTCCAATGTACCGGGCACTTTCAATTGATCTTCAATGTATGCACTACTCACCCCTTTCAGGATTGCGTGGAACGCGATAATATTGGGGCGAAACGGAGACCCCGAAGTTGCTTGACGCAAATGACCTGCTTGGCTATTGGTTACGGGAGTCGCTGGACTCAGAGAATTTACTTAGCGCGACGATCGAATCTATCGTCGAGGAGTTTAGAACTCCGAACATTTCTACGTAAAAAGACGGAATTTTTTCTTTTCTTTTTCAAAAATTAAGTAATAATAATAATTTATGTTTAATAAAAAATGGGATGGAAGATAATTTTGGAAAAATAAAAAAGATTCCCGGGTATCGGATTATAAGTTGAGTTCCGATCGTTTTTACGGAAAAAGACGGAGTGAACATTTTTTTTTTTTTTTTTTTCGGAAATCAAATAATAATAATAATTTATGTTTATTAAAAAATGGGATGGAAGAAAATTTTGGAAAAATAAAAAAGATTCCCGGGTATCGGATTATAAGTTGAGTTCCGATCGTTTTTACGTAAAAAGACGGAGTGAACATTTTTTTTTTTTTTTTTTTTTTTTCGGAAATCAAATAATGATAATAATTTACGTTTTAATGAAAAATGGGATGAAAGATAATTTGGAAAAAATGAAAAAGATTGTTGGGTATCGAATTGCGTAGTTCTTGTAACGTCCATTGTGAAACTCGTCGATGAAAAGTATGGTAACTTGTATAACCTATAAAAACGAAGATCGACGCGCAACAGAAGAATAACAGGGGACGAAGATATTCCGTCACGAAGGCAACGTCTACGAAGAATAGGAGCCCATTACTCACGAGCCTTATAAAGGCTCTTAGCAAATATATAATCTATAACTATACCGTACATCCCGATCCTATATATCATCATACTAAACCCCATAGACTATCATCTTATTTAAGTGCTGTCGCACATTGGCTGCGGGAGAATCTCCCGTGAAAAATGCTGTTGAGAAGAATTTGAATCATACGATAATGCAAGGATTTTTTTTTCTTTTTTTTTTTATCCTCGACATCTAATTTATTTTCTCTATCCTATCATCGAAAGACTTTCGCAAAAAATTGTGAAAATTCATCGCGATATATTCCACATGCAAAAAAAAAGTATACGAATAAAAATTATTCTATAATATAATATACTATTTTCCATGAAAAAAAAAAAAAAAAAAAAAAAAATCGATATATTATCGATACATCTTTCGATATATCGCGACGACTGATAAATCATTCGTTTAATGGCTGTAGTAACACTGCTGTCAAATTAGGAACGTTCTTAACCTCAAATTGCACCGCCGTTCATCTACCAACCGCCGCGTTTTAATGGACATTCGATAACGAGTTAGGAAACAACGCCATCTATGAATCTAAACTGTAACCTCGCCGCGTCACTAAACAATGCGAAAGTATTATTACTATAGTTTAACTCATCGATTCTACTGCAGTATAATCGTCGTGTTCCCAACTCCTTCCTGGAACAGTGCTATCCGTGTAGCATATATGTATATATATATATCTATATAGTATATAGATATATAACATATATATGCACCTATACGTAATGCCTCAACCCACAACGCCAGGGCAACGTGTTGAGACACAGTTGGGTCGCCCTCGGGTCACTGGACATGACACTAATGGACTACGGTATTCAGGGAATAATTCGTGACGTGGCGTGCCAAGTACACTGTCCGCTCGCAACACGACCTGTACCACTGTCCTATGCCTGGTAAGGGTACACAGTACAGTATACGTGCCCCTCGGTCCTTCTACCTTCCATAGTATTACGGACTCATCGCAAATGCTTGTTGGACTAACGGGACTTCCACAGTGAAGCTCGTCTGTGCCGATCTTGTGTTCACTCGACTATTGACTCTCTGCCTCTCGACTCGCTTAATTCTAATTACAGATCAAACTCCGGTCAATCTGCACGGTTTATATTTTTTTTACTTCGTTTCACTTAATTTTTAATATTTTTAAGAAAGTTTGTAATTTTTGAAAATTTATTTTTTTCGAAATTTCGAATTTCGAAAAACGAATCGAAACGATTCGATTTTTTTTCGAATTTTACGAATATTCCTTATTTTTGTAAAGTTATTTTTTTAAAAATCAATGTATATGAAAAAAACCAGTAAAGATCGCGGAAAATCGCAAACGCTGATTCCGATACAACGCTATACGATAAAACACGAAATGTATTCGTTGATCCGAAAGCCGTGATCCGAAAGAGGCGACAGAGCTCAACCCCCAGACGATGATTAAATGTCGATAAATCAATTTTTATTCGATCGATCTTGATAAACGTCAGAGAAGCAAAAGGGGGACCAGGTATTGGTGAGGTGGTGCGAGTGAAGAGAGGATGTCACACGGAAACGGGCTGCAGGCAGCGTGTCACCAAAAGCTGTTAACGATAAACGAACGTCGCGCAGTGAGGCCTGAGCTCTTTCGCTGTCGTCGTACGGAGGTTCGCCGTCATTGCGTTTAATCAATGGAGGGGGAGGAGGAGAGAGAGAGAGAGGCTCGTCGAACGTCGAACTTGAGGTGAAATCTCGTTTTGCACGCATTAAAAAAAAAAAAGATGTAGAAAGCAAGACGACTATCGGTAAACCGTCGAGAAGCTTCGTCTTTGTCTTTTCCTTTTTTCCTCTTCGCTCTCATCGTCCCCCCCATTCTCTCGCCGCTCTTCCGGGTCCTTTCGAACGCGTAAGTTACGTCGGATAGAGGAGATTCTGAGCGATAGAGGTGACCGGGAGTGTCGACGAGAAGTGATGGTGTCGAGTTGCCTGTTGGTTGGTAGAAAACGCGTGCGCTCTCGACAAAACATATGCGGTGACGAAAAAGCCCTCTCCGCGAAAGCTCACCGCCTCTGCTTCGCTCAACTGTTCCGTTCTGCGCTCGCGGTACACGTACGGCAAAGAGGATCCGGCAAAGGGGCGAATTACGGGACGTGTGTCACGTCAGGGGGGTTGCGAGAGAAGAGGGAGAACCGGTGGCTATGGAGAGGCTTCCCGCGTCAACCGGAACGTCCGGCGGTAACGATATAAACGAACGATGAGCGTGCGAAACGGGGTGAAGACACTAAAAAAAAAAAAAAAACGAAAAAAAACGGAAAAGCGCTTCACTGCATTCAGTGGTGGATGTTAACTTGGAAGAGATCTACTTTTTTCGAATTTATTTAAGGTTATGAAAAACACCACTCAGTCGATAACAAAGTCTGCAATGAATGCCATTTCGTGACTACAAACATTTCAGAAAAAAATAAATTATCTTCCTCCGCCTCTTTCTATTCAGCAGGGAAACCCAATTTTCTTTTACCTCGAATGTCTATGGTTCCGAAATGGCATTCATTACAGTTTCGTTACCGACCGAGTCTTTTGACATCATCTCAAGATCGTTGCGTGTAAAGAAACGAAAGAGGTTCGGGTTTGTCGGGGCAGTGAGGGTAATATGGGATGGGGATACCGTGTATCCGAACAATCACGTTTTCTCCATCGATACACGGTTCCAAGGACACACCCAATGGGATAGAGCCGCGGCGTATAGCTGTATAGCATTGTTTAGACGACGTCGTTACTCGATGTGGCTAACCACACAGAACAAGCCCCGGCGTCGAGCAATTGGCACGCACACGCGTTTGCACAAGTCTCTCCTAGAGTTACCCCCCCCCCCCCCCACCCCCACCCCTCGTTATTGTTGTTATAGTCGTTGAGAATATCGGCAGCAGGAAGAACATCGGCACTAGCGAAAGATCCTGATATCATCCTCCGTGTATTTATGTATCGCCGATACTCCGATCCTTCGATCTTTTTTTTATAATTTTTTTTTTTTTTTTTTTTTTTTTTTTTTTAGTGTCGTGTCGCGATAGAAAAATGCTGCGGGGTTGAATCTTCGAGAAAAAACAACGAGTAGGAGGAGCGACGCTGGCGGTTCTCGATAGTATGCTATTTTATACGAACGACCATCCCTCCCCGAGTTTCTACGCGAGATTTTCCTCCACCGAGAGCTCGAAGGGCGCGGCTTTTTAGTTTCTATACCGCTTTCTCTTCGTCTGACGGTCTTTTCTCGTCTCCGCGTGAGGTTGTGCTACTTGCTTCTCAATCGGTAACTCGCCGGAAGTCGTCTCGAGCGTCGTGCAATTTTCCCAGAACGAGAGAACGTCGCGAAGGGATTGGAAGGAAGGGCACCGAGATATAGAGAGACTCTCACCCCTTCCAGGGTTCATGTTGGATCCAACGGGATAGGTATATCGGGGAAGTATACCCGTTCCCTCGCCTCTCGTTTTACTTTCTCTTCACCATCCACCCATCACCTCCCCCTCCCCAAACCCCACCTTCCCGAAGCTTCGGCGTCCTCAGGAATTTTCTCGAATTTACTATCGATCATTTTTCGCGATATCCCTACAGCGCGAGAAACCTCTGGCTTCCGTTTATAGGATCTCTCTCGCTTTCTGGGTCGCGAAAGAGAAACCCTTCCAAGAGGGGATATTGCCCGGCAGGCTTTCCTACGAAATCCGTCCTCCCTTTTCTCGGTAAAGCTTTTCCAGACTCATCGATATTATCCACTTGACAAGCTTGTCGGGTTAACGTCAGGATAATTCGACATCGAAAATATATTTCGAATGTGGCTTTGAAAATCGAATTCGAAGCGCGTCTGGTTCGCGTGAAATAGATTCGTGGACTGGTTCAGTCCTCTTTTGTCGGTTAACAGATATCGAAATTTCGTCAATCGATGCTATTCTTGTGAAGAGAATTTCACGGATCAAGACGATAAGAAAGACTGTAATCCATTTTTTTGTAAAAAAAAAGTTTGTTTTCGAGATGTTCGAAAAAAAATCAGAAGTTCTCCGCGCTAAAAAAAGCGTTTTTTTTTTATTTAAAAAAATTTTCCCGAAAATATATTTTCGTCGAAAAATAATATATTAGGGATATTTTCGAAAATATATTTTCGCAAATATATGCCACAAAATATATAATAAAATTTACCATTAATAATTAATTATATTTAAAAAAAAAAATTAATTATATGAAAATGCGGAATTTAATATATTTTTTTCGTATATATTTTATTGTCATGTGAGTTGAGTCGTTTTTCAGGATTTAAAGTATACAGAGACGTGAGGGGGTGATATCTCTCTCACCGGATGTCTGGCCGCGTATATAAGCTTTTGTCTATATCTTATATACGTATTATTATTATTATTTTATTTTTTCGCTTTCCACTCTCGTCTTTTTCACCGCCCCGGCGGCTCCGCGACTATCGGCGGCTCTTTGCTATTATACCCGGATTTCGTGAACTCGAGAACCGGAGCTCGTCTGCTCTATGCGATTGTCGCGACGGAAGGAGAGCCTCTCGCGCGCGATATGACGTGATGCAACTGTCCACATATCGCTTTGCTACCGTATACGTTGGTGGATATAACCGGCTTCGTTACTTCCGTTGGTCCAGAAACGAGAGAACGATGAAGTCTCTATTCTCCCCGAATCTCATCATTTTCATTTCACATCCCATAGAAAAAAATGTATATCGACAATGTTTCTATGATATATGGAATATATTTCATCGAATTTACAACAATAAATGTATTTATATATCATTAATATATTAATTGTTATAAATTTGGTGACATAAATTCCAAAATATACCCGTAATATACAGTTTTTCGATAAAAATATATTTCATATATCAGATATATTTGCGATATACGTTTTTCGATGTTTTGAAAAATATTTTTGATAAACATTTTTCGATTTTTTGAAAAATATTTTTTGATGTTTTGAAAAATATTTTTTGATTTTTTGAAAAATATTTTTCATGTACATTTTTCGATTTTTTGAAAAATATTTTCGATGTAAATTTTTCGATTTTTTGAAAAATATTTATTGATTTTTTGAAAAATATTTTTCATGTACATTTTTCGATTTTTTGAAAAATATTTTCGATGTAAATTTTTCGATTTTTTGAAAATATACATTACTATATATTAATAACCTAAAAATCGCGAATAAAATTCTATCCGTTAGTGATTTACTTACTGTTAACACGCGCGCACATACGAGAGCAAAACCCATACATCGTGCAGTACACTTACGAGCTTAGTATCAGTTGAATCCCTCATTAAAATAACGGTGCTCATGAGGGTTGGAAGCTCGCGGATGGTGGATCGACAAGGGAGAGAGTGTATAGCGTCTCGTCGTGAGGATTCCTGTCAGTGCACTCGCTCTGTGTGTGTCTCTCTCTCTCTCTCTCCCCGGGCTGTCGGGGAAACTTTGTCGAACGCTTTGTCACGACGACCGCACGCGCGCTCACTCTCGAACGAATCATTATGCTAATTAATTAACAGTAACGTCGGGGCGTAGAAGGATGAAGGGGCACGAGAAAAGGCGTTGGGGCGCGAGGTACAATCAAGTCGTCGAGAAACTCGCGTCCATTCACGCGCGATATTCCAGTAATATTAATTACACGACAATAATAATAATAATAATAATATTGACGATAATTGGAGATCACAGCGACCGTGAATAGTTGCCAATTCAGAATATCTCGAGTAATCGAAAAACTGGTTGAACCCGTACCACGTTCGTTGGTCAATAACGCCGCATTCCTGTCAATCCCGGTTAATATCTTGTACTTTGTCTTGCGTCCCCCCCCCCCCCTCCCCCATATATTGAATTTTTAATTAACGAACAACATAATGAAATTTTTCATTTCCTTTGCTTCGTTACACAGCACAGAGGCAAATGGAAATACTCTGTTGGTAATGAAAAAAAAATAAATAAATAAGTGTATCGTAAAATATATCAAATATATTTTTATCACAAAATCATATATTACGGATATATTTCGAAATATATTTCAGAAAATGTACAAAAAATGCGAAATTTCATATATTTTTTAAATATTTCGTATATAATTTTTTTTCATGTGGTATTTTTATTTTACACGAGTAGAAATATTAGAAATACTCGTGTGTTTCAGAGACATTTGAAATTTGCTTTTGAGTCTCTCTACGGGAAAAAAGTACAGTGGATCGTCTCGTATTTACGGCGATCTACAGTTATGTGAAATAAGTTCGGAATAACGTCGAAACACCGGGGACTGGTCCATGGCTCGTGTTGTGAGGCAATGTACAAGCGAAACTTTACGAGAAAAAAAGTGAGAAAAAAAAGAAAATGGAGAGAAGGTGAAACGTGTAAGAAACAAAGGCCCCGTCGGGCCATAAATGGTTCGAGAGACATATAAAGGCGTGTAAAATAAAATCCTTGCTGCCCGGCGAGAATACCCAGACGTCTAGGGACTTCCGCACCCTTTTCGTTCTCTCTTCCTATTCGAGATTTTTCTCTCTGACTGTATACTTGCGTATACATATATCTCTCGTTTCCTCCGGTCTGCGATACTACATTGCATTGCATGCTTCCGGTCTAATGCTACTGTGAGTATTACTCAAACGTAACGCGATGTTTTTTACTTTTTCATGAAAAAAAAAAAAAAAAAAATTAATAAAAAAAAAAAAATAGCTAAAAAATCGTAAATAATGGTCCATTTTCAAAAGTCTAATTTCTGCAACAATTTGTAACTGAAATGTTTCGATAAAAAAAAAAAAGACATTGCACGGGATGACGTATTAATGCTCATTGCATGTTTTACAACGGAATACTATTTATTCCGAAATTTTTTTTAGAACCAAAAAAAGGGCCATTGCATGATTTACTGGCGTTGAAAATGGGGTTAAAGACGAGAGAAGCAAATTTTTTTGCCGTTACTACCGAAAAAAAAAAAATCTAAACTGTCGAATAATAATTTCTTTTTTAATACGAAAAAATGGCGGAAAATCCATAAATAATGGTCAACTTTTAAAAGTCTAATTTGTACGATGTTTCGTCACTGCAATGTATCCGTATAAAAAAATGACATAACACAGAACGGCGAAATGCTCGCTGCATGTTTTACAACGGAATCCCATTTATTCAGAACATTTTTTTGAGGAGAAAAAAAAAAAAAAAAAGACACACACACCGTTACATGATTCACCGGAGTTGCAAACAAATTTGAAAGGCTGTGGTAATTGATTATCGATGTTTTCCATTCCGACCCAATGCGCAACTTCATTTCGGTGTATTCGACATGTCATAAGCGCGGTATTACGATCGGGGAATGTTGGTGTCAGCAAAACATTTGCCATTAACTAACAACAATTTGCAATTTACCGAAACGAAGCGACGGGCTTTCGCGATAATCTTTCGGGTCTGTGAATGAAACATATTCCGCGAAATGAAAAAAACGAAAAAAATTCTCCCGCATTACAAAAATCTCTTTGCACAGACTGATAAATATTGTGCTATTTGTCGTTGTATCACGTTATTAATATTTCCCAAATGCAAACATTTCATATAGATTTTTTACAAAAAAAAAAAAAAAAAAAAAAAAAAAAAAATGTAATTTATTTTTTATTTTTATATAAACTCTATTAAGCTTTATTATTTTTTCTTTTATCACGTACAATGAAGAAATAACAAATAATCAGTGCATTTGACTTTGCATTTTTGAGTCACGCGATTATACGGTTTTATTTCCGATTTTTTTTTTTTTTTTTTTTGCCGTATTGCGATAACACGAACAAAATTAAATTGTGCAAATGTGAAACCCAATGTTATCGGAGCTTTTTTTTTTTTTTTTTTTTTTTTTTTTTTTTTTTTTTTTCAAGCTTTGTGCAGTAATTTGTTTTAAAATAATGCAATTTCGAGCGACTGTGTGCCCACTCGCTTGTTCAGTTGGCGATTCGGTGTCTGATAAATTAAACGACAAGTCGAGTATCATCGTGAAAACAGGAGGCGGACGTTTGCCCACGCAACGCGACGCTCACGTCCGCTTTTGCTAATGGATTACTCACTCGGGAGTCTCCTGTATGTACAAAATATACGGAAAAATTACCTTCGAACACTCGTTTTCCCAACCCTCAGCGCGTCCGCCCCTCACCCCCCTCCGTCTCCCTTCCCTCCGTTACCGTTTGCATCAGCAAAACTTTGTTTGTCTAACCGCCGTCCGCACGGTAATTCGTGGCAATTTTACCAGTAGTCGTTGAAAAGGGTCCGGGGGTTGTATGAAAATTCGATGAACGTGGAAAATGTAGTTGATGGCAAAAGGCAGCTTCAAGAGGGTTATTATAGGGGTGTGTTGACTCCCCGGAGAAAATGTCGAGAGAAATTTTGCTCCTCTTCCTCCCCCTTTATTTTCCTTTTGCTCATTTTGTTTTGCAGAAGTTAGAGGAAAGAAATCAAGTAAATAAGAGCGCAGAAACGTCGAGAATCGCGTTACGAACTGCGTAAACTTTAGTTGAGTAGTTCCCGCTGAGAAAACTGTTAATCGACTTTTCGGTCGATTTATCGGGACCAATTGAAAATAATTTTTAAAAATTGTCGAAGTTTCAGTGTATTTTCAATTAAAATAATTTTAAAAAAAATCATTAATAATAATAGCAATTATTATTATTATTTTTATTATTTTATTTATTTGGGACGAATTGCGCAACGATACGCGCCGCTTGGGATCGATTTACCTCGAGGTATTTTCATGAAAATTTAACGTTGTATATGCGGGTTCATTAAGGGCAATTTTTCGAAGGGTCGCCCACGAGATTCGCCCCCCCTTCGCGTTTGGATATAACTTAAATAATTCGTAACGTGTATTCCTGAAATTTGAACGTTATAATATGTAAGGTCATTTGGTGCCTCCCGCGTCTTCGACACCCACTCTTTCGCGACTCCAAAAAAAAATAGAGTCCTTCGCATTTGGAATACCTTTAAAAAAACATGTTACCCTGGTATATTTAGGGTCGATGAGGGTAGAGGGAAAAATGGTGAAACGTTAAAGGAGAAAGTAAGACAGAGGAGATGGTCGAGAATAGCAACGACTGTGGTATGAGACGTATCGAGCATAAGGGCCGCCTGAACGACCCGCTGGTGGCTTATAAAGCTGGTTTAACCTCTCCCCACCCCCTGCAGACCCCTTAAGACCTTTTCTCTTCTTCCTCATCCCTCCCCTTTTTTTTCCGCTTTCTGACTCGAGTATTCTTCGCTCGGAATCCTCTCTAATTCTCTTTCTTCGCTGATAACATCGCTTTTGCACTTTTTTTTTTTTTTTTCGTATTCATTTTCGTTTATTTAATTTTTTCTGTGATTCTCGAGCCGTCCGGGAGCTGCACAGCATCTTCCATTTTTTTTTTCTTTCGCTCGCCGAAAGCGAAAAAAAAAAAACATCAGGAGGCAACATTTCCCTCGAGAACCACAAAAAACAAATTAAAGCACCCGGCAGAAGAGCTTTTTCTCTGGTAATTTTTCGTAACTTGTGAATGCGCACGCGGTGATTATTAGAAAATTTTTAAGATACCCAAAAGATTCCTAACTTTTTTCTCTCTCGTCGGATCTGCGCGCGCAAATTTATATGAATGTGTAATCGTAGCTATTTCTCGTGGCATTAGATTGCCCGGTGGTGCGCCACCTCCCGACGTCGGCACAGGGGGGGCGCCACCCTCATCCTCCGAATGTCTTTTCCACCCGCGCGAAATGAGGTCTGTTCTCTGATTTTTATTATGAATAATTCTCTCGTTCGCTGATGTGATTTCCACGAGAATTTATCGCTTCTCAGTGGTTTATGCAAATATTTCCGCGACCGCGACGACGAATATTACCGTTCCGCTTTATCACGAAATATTAATATTATCATTGTTGTCATGTAATATTACATTCCACGTGTACGAAATATAATTATAGGGTCAATCGTGGAATTTTCCGTCATTTAATATATAATATATTTCGCTGCTATTTAATGATAATCCACTTATATTTTTTTCACCCCTAAAAATCCATGAGTGGACGACATGAATTTTCATTAGCTGCATTGACTTTTCATTGGGGTCTGTTGATGATATCATGCGTATCATGTCGCGGAAAATTGGATTATACTTTTTTTTCCATTCGTTTCTATTTTTTCTTTCATTTACTACCCTATAGAGAAAAAAAAAAAAAATCGTGATTTTCACATCGACGCGTTAAAAATTTCTCACAGAAGGATTTCCGCAACTAAAATAAATTAATATAGAAAAAATTGTGAAAATGTTGAATTTTCATAATTTCTGGCAATTTTATTTTTGCAATATGACTGCAATTGATTGAAAATCAATTTTTCAACAGAATATCTCCGAATAACCATTATAAACTTTCATTTGTTCAATCGAATTGTATGGTAGAATTCTGGTATCAGCGTCCGTATCATATCGATGAAAATTCGAGAATATTTTATATCCGCATTCGTTTGCAATGAATAAAATTTACTTATCATCAAACGTGCAGTGGATGAACGAATCTCGTGAATTACTGGAATGTACAGTGATACAATGGCGCCGGCCGGTGTCCTACGTGTGCATATGAGAGTAGAGAGGGGGTGGGGGGGGGGGGGGGGGGGGGGGTGTTGAGGGTGAGAGAGGGGCGTTGTCGTGAATGCGGTTTTCTCTATGCCATTCAACACCCGTGTATGCTGCACGACAGATTGATTACCGCATGCGTGCGAATTTCCTCTTCAGTGAGGTATGATGAGAGGGATGCTCCGCTGGCTGTGGTGGTTCATCAACGGCCAATGTCGGGGAATGAGATCTATCCTCACCTCGTACACAATACCGATACCATACGTTTGTACTAAACCTCGTCTGCGGATGTTTCGGTAGTTGCGTGTTCGTTGAATACCGTTGTGGTCCTTGGAAGCGAGAATAGGATGTGCAATCTGTACCCATCGCATTTGTGTAATGCAGAAACGAGATGTAAATAGATTAGAGATAGGAAGTGGAGAGGACGAGTGGAGGACCAGTGAATGCGCGTGATCCAGTTGGGTGTTGGGTTATCGCACCAGAAATGGAAGCTTTTCACGCAAATTAGACTTGTCGACGAGCATGGTCACCGTCCAGAATGTTCCGGAGAGTCGTAAAGTCTTTGGCAAGGGATGAGGGTTGCGTGGGGTGTTATGTGGGGAAGTTTCGTAGCTGATGGACGGGGTGTGACGGTAGTGGACTCTGTTAGAGGACCAAATACGATGGGTGGAAGAGGAAACGGGAAGCCTGCGCTGGACGGTGAATGTCAAAGGATTTGGCCGTTTAGCCATCAGAAGAACGGAGAACAGTAGGATTCTGTTGGATGCGATACGTTCTCCCGAATATTGTGGATTCCAATAGGAAAGCTTGAAAGCTCCATTTCCTTTTGCTGATCAATGGCCAGCGCTGTGTACGATTTTGGAATGGCAGAGCAACGAATGCAACCGGAAGTACGCAGATAATCGAAACTAAAACACGATTAACAGTGGGGACCATTTACCATTTCGATATTGATAAAAGGAACGAAACACAAATGTTTCGTCACAACTTTCTAAAAAAAAACAGGAAGTGTCATTTCGTGAAGAATTCGGAAACGGATAATCATTTGCGAAAAAATTAATTTACGAAGAAACTTTTTTTTTTTCGTGAATTACGTCAAAACAAAATGAGGAATCGACATACAAATCCAATTATCACAGTATCTTTGAAATCTTTTGAAACTTAAAGAAAAATGTGTTTTTTTTACTATTACGTAACTTTAGTTGTAATTGCATTAAAACGCTCCAACGAAGTCGAAGTGTCGATCGCATTATAAAATAATCGTTTGCCGCGTGAAAAATGTATAAAATAGTAAAATTTTGAATTTGCATATCTCCTCGTACCGGGAATCCCTTGCGTACTTTCGTCCTGTGGTAATTACGCTTCCGGCTATTAAACAACGAGACAGAGAGAGAGGGGGAGGGGGAGAGGGAGGGAAGTAGTAAGAGAGTGAAGCAAAAAGACAAAATGGGAAAAGTTGCAGAAGTGAAACGAAAATGAGACATAGTGAAAAGAACGATAGGGGTTGGAAGAACGAGGAAAATGGAGGAAAACTCGTGGTGCGGTTAATTTCGAGCTCTTTTCTCTCTTTATCTCACTCCATACCAAGTAAAAACCATTCCGCACACATGCATACACCCTTCCGCGCGCTCTGGTACATCTCGTTCTTCTCTGTTCCCATTCGTTTCCGTGAATAGTGGAAGAGCAGAATGAGAAGAGGACTCGCCGAGGACTCTAGCCATCCCCCTCCCTCCCTCTCCCTCGCCATTTATACTCCATATGTGAGCGAAAAGGGCTGAAAAACGATGCGGAGACGTATGTAAAACTGCGCACGCATACGATAAGCACAGCTCGGGAGCTCGGAAACGTGAACGAAAAAAAAAAAAAAAAAGACTGGAAATCCCTACCGCCACTTATACATCTGCATAATAGCGTGTCCTAGACGACAAAAATAAAAAAGCGCTCGGGGGTGGAGGGGCTGAAGCTTATCTCGATTCACAAATTAAATCCTCTGTACTTGTAACCGCTTCCAACTCGTTCCGAGTGGAAACGTATTAAGGTGTATGAACAGCGTTTCGTCGGTATGATACATGGCCACTCGACTGAAGTGCCTCGAGTTACGTAGATGCAGAGGAAAAAGAGAAAAAAAAAATTATCGCGAGTGTCCTGTGCAAGGAAAACGTATCAAAGGTTAAAAGAATCGGTTTTGACTCGATAGATCTTTTCCCTTTTTTTTTTATTTCGCATCTCAGAGACTCGTCTCGATTTTCGCTCGAATGCACGTTATGGGACCGCAGGGGACTTCGGTTTATATTGCGCGAGTGGATTTCGCAAGAGATCGATTGGAATTCCCATAGCCCCCCATAGACCTCTTGGCTCGACGAACCCTCGGTAAAGCGCGGAATCGTAAAGTTTCGCAATTTTTTTTAAAGCAATTTACTGCAAATTAAATTATTTTCTTAAGGGTAAAATTTGATTATTATGAAAAAAAAAAAAAAAAAAAAAAAAAAAATTTCAAGAAAATAAATAAATAAAAATAAATTTTTTTTTTTTTTTTTAATGCTAAAATATATAACATTTTCGTATTTTTTATCGACTGCTGAAATATCGTTTCGAATATTTGGGCGAAAAGCTATCGGGTCATTCTTTCGATCGTTCGAGGATTTTCGCTTCCGAAAAAATCTCTGCGAATCATAATTCTCACAGACGAGTTTCGATGCGTCCGAATCGGTTCGGAAGAGAGCTTCGATGCAAAAGTGAACGAATCGTAAAATTGGTTCAAATATATACATATATGTAAATATAGATATACAAAAAGTATAGTATATTTATTCCACGTACATAAAAGCTATTCATACGTATCTATTCTATAGTTGAAATGCACATATAGACGTATCGATATATGTATATATGTTTATACCTACAAATAGAATCGCTTTTCACTCCGCACTGGTCTTGGGACTTCCTGAAACCAAATTTTACCAATCGTTCGATTCCCGAACGATGTGTGGCTGCATATGCGCAAAACAGAACTGTAGCGAATCGTTCATAGCTTCTGGCAACTGTACCAGAGAGGCGAGAAAGAGGGATCGGGAAGGGGAACGGGGGATATATATACAGAATAAAAGCATCAGGTCCATCGGTTTATTTGATTGCCGAAAGAGATAGTAAATTCGACTCCAAAACGAATCGTGAATGACCGTTCGATTTTTTACGGATTTATTGGGAACTCCAACGATGAATCTATGTACTGTATATGAACGGCCACTGTATAGAGATTTACATGCCCGCCTTATGCGGACGATACCCCGAGTCTCGCATATATCCAGGATAAATTTCCCTGTATTGACTGCGCCCCCGATCGATCGTAAATTTTCTGATTGCCCACGTTGGGCTCTACTGTTGCGAGAGGATGGAAAAAAAAAAAAAAAAAAAAAAAAAAAATCTGCTCGCGGACTTCGCTCTGCTGCGACGGAAACTGATCGAATTCCCTGCACCGCCAACCGGAAGTCTCAACCTGTGCAGCAGCGATGCTATCGATGAGCGAATTTTTATAACTGTGGTATCAGTTCCGATAAACCACGTGAAAAAAAAAAAAAATCCCAAAATATTGATATTTTTCGAAACGATTTTATCGATCGATATCGATTTCGGTTCGATTTTTCATATAGCAATTAAAAAGAATAATGTAAACAATAAAAGAGCGATTTATATATTAATATTGTTATTATTCTCAAAATGCGTCAATAAAATAAAAATTTTGACCGGAAATGCCTTTCAATTTTGAATTTTTTTTTTTTTTTTTTTTTTTTTTTTTTACGTACATATGTATGTTTTTTTTATTTTGTGGGACTTTTATCGTAGCGGAACTATGTAGATCCTTGGTTACAGCGACACGTCGGGAATAAAGAATTTATACGCGCAGTCGCGGAGACCGTCATGCGGAAAATCGAGGCGGAATGCGAAATGTCGGACCCCCGGCGATCCGCGTTTCAAACGGCCCGGAACGATGGCAAATTTTCTCTCTGATGATATCGACCGGCAGAGGAAGCCTCGGCTGAACAGCGAATTTTTGCCTTCCCTTCCCTACCGAAGCTCATCCTTCACTGTTCCTCTCTCGGCTCTCCTCTCCCTGTGCCCAAGCTTGGTGGGTGCCATTCGCTGTGTGAACTAATGGAGAAAGGTACCCGCGGTTTTAAGAGAGGTATTAAAAAAAAAAGACAAAATAAAGCCGATGATATCATGATAATAATACTGCGTTCGGGGAGTTTGGGGAACAAAAAAATTGATGAACGAAGCAATTCTTCGTAAAAAAAAAAAAAAAAAAAAAAAAAAAAAAAAAAAAAAAAATTGACGGGGTTTAATAACTCAGGATTGTCCGGGAATAGGGGAATTGTCTCCCGCGTCGGCTTCCACCAACCCTCTCCGATACTCTGCCTTTCCCTTGATACTGTTTTTTCCTTAACCTTCTTTTTTGTTAACCAGCTGTGTTTCATTTTTTCGTGTATAGAACGCCCGTTCGCCGCGGCAAAGTGTTTTCGCGACCGATCTTAATCGCCCACACCATCGCCCCGAGAAGTCTAAAAAACCTGTTGGTCCGCTCATAAATATTTCCGATAGATAATCCAATCGGAATATCATTCAGCGCCGTCGTTAGGACACTGGATGAATAAATAAGTACCGCTCGGTGTCGCGAACGCGAGAAAATCCGTTTGCGCGAAATGCAAGGCGCAAGTAGAACCGATAAGATTCAAATTAAGAGAACGCGAAGCGGCGAATTGGACATTTTTTTTGAGATCTCGCGACGTTCTTTCATCGATACTGATGGTAACAGATGGGGAAAAAACCATTCGAAATAAATGAGAAAAATCGTAATAAATCCTAAATAAATAAACCAATTAAAAATAAATTTAAAGCAAATAGAAATTTGAAAATTAATTTGAAATAATAAAAATCAAAATTTCAAGTCGCCATATTTTTTTTATACGGTCGATAATTTCTGGAAAAAAAAAAAAAAATTCAAAAATTTGCATGATTTCTGAAAATCGGTAAAACTTTCTCGAAAACATTGAAAAGTTTGCGTAAATTTTTTTTTTTACGTATATAATACGATTAGAAATTGTGTTAAAGAATCGAAAGTTGTCTGGAACTGTGCCGATTTTTCACGTGGAACATATCCAAGAAAGTGCATTACCCTTTCTCGCAAAGAAGCTTCAGATACCCGCGGTATCTTCGCTTTTCCATGTTCCAGTGTCGCGATGTCTCGCTGGCGCTATTTCGACCCCTTCCACCCCCTCTCCATACCCAACTACGCGGAGCGTCGCTCTCAGAAACCTTTTTGCAAGAAAACGAGAAGCAGATGAGAGCAAAAAAAAAGAAAAAAAAAAAAATGAAGCGACGAGCGAAGAAATACAAAGCTGAAACTCATTCGGGCACTTAACCCAACGGGGGCGTCTCTCCGTAGCAACGAGAACTCCGTACATCGCGTAGTTACAAGTATTACTGTAGATACCATATTATTATATATAGTATACCATCGCATAGTATCGCGTAGTTTGGTATAGCAGAGTATTGGCAGAGGGAGGAAGCGGAAAATCCTTCCGGAGTGTGCAGCGGGCGCCATATACCAATTACAGCACTGAAACGAGGAAAGAGCTCCTGTCGAAACAAAGAAGGGAGTGACGTTTCGCAAATTACTTTCTTCCTCTCGCAACACTCTTGACTTCTCTTTTGCTCGGTCCCTTCTGTATTTTCCTAACCTCCGCTTACTCGATGCGCTTTTTTAATTTAACTTAATTCTATTCCCAACCATAAAAAAAAAAAAAAAAAAAAAAAAAAATTCGACGCAAAGTGTATGAAGATAATCCACTGCATCATTTGGATCATAATCCATATTTTTCGTTACATGAACTCATTTATATTTTCAACTAATTCCGAAAAAAAAAAAAAATTTCCAAAAATATATATGAAAAAAAATTTTTGGAACACGCAATTCGCGTCGCTGCGTTTTTTTTAAATCGAACTCAATTCTATTCTGCGGGATTTCGTGAAAAAAATAAATAAAAGAAATCGAAAACAGAGCTTCGCACAGATCGAAATATGTGCGAATTACGTGGGATCGATTGAGCCGTCAGAACTCGTTCGCGGCAATGCCACTCGAAGGATTTGTCGCGCACAGCTGACCGGGTTCTCAAGTTCGCCACTAGACACAAAACTGGGTTCAACCAGTGTCGGCCGAAAGCGGTGGACCGCATTGTTGGCGAGCGAACGTTGTCCTAAATCAATTTCGTTGAAAGTCTTGAGATGTAAACACACGTGTGGATTCACGGTGTTCTTGAAGGATTCCAGAGGTATATTTATATCTGTTTTATACACACTCAGCTTAAGGGCAACGTGCCAGAGTCGGCCAAAACGTAAACGGAAGAATGACTCGGTAACGGGAGTTCACACCGCGACCTTCGAGATTCGTGTTTTATACGACATATAAATCGAAAAAAAAAAAAAAAAAAAAAAAAAAATTTCGTTGTGTTATCGAAGGTAAAAGTTTAGGAACGTTGAAAACTCACGTAAAAAAAAGCTGAGGACAGGAGAGAAACGAAAATAATTAAAGACTCTTATCCACTTCGTGGTGTATTTGGCCTCTGGTTTCCCACGTTCGATACGACTCTCTCTAACAATTCTCTTCTACGGTCGGATTTCTCTTGGACTCTCCGTGCTATGCACGCTCTCTGAGTCTCCTCTTCGAGTGGTCCACCGTCAGCTAATTATTCCAGCCGATTCTCCGAGTTCGAGGACTTAATCGATGATTAATTGGAAACCAGTAGAGGCCCGCGGTCGGTGGGTACGGAATAACGGGAACGATTGTTCTTCCACAATCTCATTATAAAACCAACGTCGTTCCATGCGCAACATTATTCATTGCCTATGCTATGTACGTAAATCCAATACATGTCTCAAGAGTTTCATTAGAATATATCATAAATTGAAAGGCGTATGATGTGATTTCATGATAGTTGAATGTACGACTTCTATTAAACTTTTCGTCTGTCGAAACGAATGATAAGTTGAACAAGTAGCCAGATCCGGCGAGAAAGCTGTATCAGAACGTGGAGCGTAGATAGTTGCAGTATACATACTCGCGAATCAGTTTACGGGGGGGAGGGGGGGTGGGGTTGGAAAGAACGTGAGAGATAAGGCCCCGGAACATTAGTGGGGCAGTGTGCCAGACATTATTAAAATAGAATGGGTGAAACGCGGGCGTGCCCTACGTCCGCTCTCTTATTCCCACTATGTATGCCGTGTGTTGGGTTGCTTGGCGCGGGTGCTCTCGTAGCATCAATGGGGGAGAAAAGGCCGTTTCTAAAGTAGGAAAGAGATGGAAAGCATATAGGCGGCTAAAGGGGCTCGTCGACCCTTGTGGCCCGCGGCGGAGGTGGTAGCCGAGCGGCGCGCGAGCCCGCTGTGTTTTCCATCCCCGACTTGCCTCGGATGGTCCACCACCAACGAGTTCCATTCCGGTCGACGCCACGTCGACGCGGCAGGGAACACGGCGGTAAGCGCAGCCGCCCCTTGCGCCATCCCCAAAACGTGGACTACCCCGCGGTGAGCTTGGCCCGGGGGTTGGTGGCCGCTCTATCGGAAGGGGAGGGAAGGTCTACAACCCTCCGTCGCACTCACTACACCATTTTTTTTTGTTTCACTCAGTCCTCGTGACCTGTGATGCACCCGAGTTCGAATGTAACCAAGCAGGATGGGAGGGGTTAGGCGTTGAACGGGAGGTAAAAAAAAATCTGCGTTTTTGCAATCTTCGTCTCGCCAGGGTTATTTTTGTAAGGAAAATCTCGTTTTAATATAATGAGAGGCTGTATACGTACAGGGAGGAAAGAAAGGGTGCAGTTGTAGGTACTATACCGACTTCTAGTTTAAAGGGAAGAAGTTCCGGCAGGATAACGGAGCGTGAGAGATTTGGATTTAAATAGAATCTCCCGGACCATAATTCTCTTGAATCTCTGGGAGGCGCAGCGAGCCGTAGGACTGAGAATAAAAGGAGCGAGTGGGACGAAATTAAAATAAAATAAAATGAAAAACACAAGATTCTCGGGTTACGCGGAGTGGCTAAAAAAAAATTGCCCGCGTGGATGCTGAACGAGTCTCGAGGCCGGTTAGAGTCTCCTTCGCCCTCTTTCTTCTTTTCGTTGGGTCTCTTCCACTTGCTTCCTTGTCCTTCACCTCTTTTCTCCTTTTCCACCGTGCAACACACTCCATCTTCCTGTCCCTCAGCTACCCCCTCCTCCATTTCTCTCGATCCGGAACGAAGGCACGCGTCGTTCTCCCTTCTCCTCCTTTTTCGGTCTTCACTCTCCCGGCTCGTTCTTTTCCTATCGTCTACCGTCGGTTGCATTACCGTTGGCGACTCACCCGCTGCTTCCTCGGTTCCACCGGTGGGCCAAAAGGAGAATGCGGGTGGGTACGGAAAGTAAAGTCTCGAGGAACTTCGTCGATCGTCGAATATCCCTCATCCGCCCTGGTGTAGACGAGGCGAACGACACGAGGTAGGTAGGTTCAGAAATTCGAGGTCGAAAGAGAAAAAGAAGAAGGAGCAAGGGTGGAGGGGCGGGTGTGGGGGAGCGGTAGTGTACGAGAGACTTGTCGAGTATCTGCGCGACAACGAGAGACCCAGCGGAAAAAAAGTAAGAGTGAGAGGAATGAAAGAGAGAAATGTTGAAGGAGCAAGAAGGGCGAGGGAGGGTTGCATGCCCCTAGCGTAGGGGAGGGAGGGCGAGTGAAGAGGGTGAGTCGTTGCTCCAGATCGGCCAAACTCGGACGTCATCGGGCGTCGGCGTCGGCCCAGCCCCACGTCGCGGAGCCACGGCTCGGGTACGCACTATTGATTCGCATGGGAGCGTGGAAGGGATGAACGACGACGAGGAGAGGGCTGGGGGAGGGAGTTGGCGGGTGAATCAAGTGGAGGAGGGTTGAAAACGCGCGGGGGGCCCAGGGCTGTCGAGTTACGTTGGGGTCGTGCAGGCAGTGACGCTCTTCGTCACTCTCTCCTCATAATCGTAACCCTCTTTCGACTTGGTCTCCCTCGCTCCTGGCATCCTTCATGGACGTAGACTACCTTAGGAGTGATGCTCGCACGTACCATCCCTCTTTCCACATCGAGAGGAGCCATCAAACCCCCGGAGACCGGCTAAGCCGTTGTGCATGGCCCTACAACCACCTTACCTCATACCCCACCCTTTCCTATGTCAAGGTAGAGGAACCCTACTATATCCAACCCGGTTTCTCCTGCAACCCCACCAACAACCACCACCGGGTCTTCCCTTGCGACGGTCTAACTGCACACGTGCAAAATATAATCTCATACGTTGATACGTACATGATTCACCCAACGTCTTCCATCTAAACCTTCCATCTGTGTGGTGGCATTACACGTTTTACGTCTGCACGTGTACAATGTACCTTATGGCTTTGCTGCGGATAGATAGGTTGCTGTAATGGGAATCGTGATGTTACTTTCGCCCAATTACCGATCTCTGCGCTATTCCTATGCGGGGATTATTACAATATGACGAGATGTTGGACTGCAGAATGTGATCCGACATCCAAACCGACAACGAGAGACAAAGCATCCTTCAAAAAAATTCTACATAGGCTTTGTTCATTTTGCGGAAAATTGTCGGCACTGGCAATGGACAAGATAATGGAGGTTTACGGGAAATTGTATTCGACACTTGCCACAGATGTGCGGGGAACCGTTCGTCTCTCACGTCAATACCTTTGCATCAATGATAGAATAATCCCATTTAATCCTTCCTGCAAAGTGTGTCGCTTTGACGAACGCACACGGGCCGTGGACTCGCGACCTGATCGTCCGATTGTGGATCGTGTGCCAATGGGATTGTGTGTGCAGCATGTAGGAACAATGATTTCGGGAGCATCCGGGGAATTCGCTTCCTTTCGCGGCGCGCGGGGGTTGCGATATGGGTTCAGGGAAACGCGAGCGCTCCGTAACCTCATTTGAGTGAACATTTTTTTTATTTTTTATTTACTAACTGCAAGCGTAAGTAATGGTCATGGAACTTGAAAATCCGACTTTTTTGGAATTTCATGAATTTTAGGGTTGCTGCATTTTGCCCCACCATCCCTTACATGTATAATACATGTAACACATGTATGCATTGGCATTTTCTGGTACAGAAAACCGCAACATACTGTATAAGGTATTATACTGCCTTACTGATGTCCTCGCCAGTGTTGGTATAGGTACCCAATACCGTGAGGGCGAAGTGTCGACCAAGCCACACGCAAATTTACGCGTCGAGAGGGAGTCCCAGTATTCTAGGCTCGTGCTGGCGTAGGATTCTGTACAAAGTTTGGTAGGGTTGCCGGTGTAGGTTCGCCTCGGTGTCGAGGTTTCTGTACTGGTCATTTCCAAGCCCCGGTACACAGCCCTCGTGTTCAACCCTCAACCGGAGACTATACAGCTTGCTAACATCGTTGCTGCCACTGCCGGGCGCTGAGCTCTAGTATACGTAGCGAAGGGATACCCGGACACCCGCGCCCTCGGACGAGGGGCTTAACTCCGAAACAACAACCAATCTGTTCCCCAAGCGCGTTTTCTAGGGGAGTCGTTGTCGGGCGCTGTGGGGTGCATTTCTTCTCTTCCCTCTCTCTCTCCCTCTGTGTTCTGGTAATCGCCGTTCTAGGGGCGCGGTAGACGTCGTTTGGGGGCCTCTCTACTTCGTAGTTGTGTATACATACAACATTCTATGCCAGTAGTTCCTACCCTGGCTATGGTATGTACAAGAACTATAGTGTACAGTGTTATAACGTTATATACACTGCCTCACTGCCTTATACCATATCCGTTGCGCGCCTTTGCTATCGCTCACTGAAAACCCTCGGCCCGCGTGCGTCGCATACTTCACTCCCGTGCAGACTCGCGGTATAACCGCCCGTTGAGAGAGAAACCCCCTCCCTCGGCTCTTCTCGGAAACTTTGTGAGAAAGAGCCCAACCAGGGAAGGAAATGCCCCTCTCGCTGCCATCGCAACGCGGGTCTTCTTCCTCTTCATTGCTCTTCTTCGCTTTCTTTTTTTTTTTTTTTTCCTTTTTTTTCCCCCCAACTCTCTCTCTCTCTCTTCTCTAATTAGTTGGGCTTGGAAGAGCTAAAGCTTAAACTGCTCGGAGCCGAAATTTAAGACCGGCGAACGATGAAACACTGATTATCAGCGATACAGTACATAGCACTACGGTTTAAGTAGATAAATTTTAAGTCAAACTGGAGAGAGGGCGGCGTTTTAGGCGTTTGCTTCGATCGACCAAAGGTTGAAGGCGATTTTTACAACTACCGCTATGATTCTTATACTCATTCTCCCTCAGGAAATGTTTCATAAGATTTTATCGTGAAAAATCGTATTTTTTTTACATGTTTGTAAATTTCACGGAAATCGATCGATTTTTTATTTTTTTTTCAAAAATGACACATAAAATTAAAAAAAAAAAAAAAAAATTTTACACAAATTAACTATTAAGTAATTTAACCTAAAAGTAGCTTTGCGACATGAAAAAAGATCGAAACGACGCGAAAATCCAAGAAGCATTATTATTATTATTTTAAAAAATCTTTATCACGTACCGAAACGCCTTCTGGTAAAAATATAAACGTCGCTTCAAAATGCCGCGCGATATGGAAGAAAAAAAATGGTTTTGCACATTTTCCTCGGGAATTAGGTCGTTCGGGTGCAGAAAGAAGAAACGTGCAATGTGCAACCACGTAATACGTAAGGTACGGTAACCTTACTATACTGAGGGCACGAAGCTCGTTTCTCCCTGCCCTCTTGGCCTCGACGGAGCATTCTCGTTCATTTTTTTTCCTCCCTCGTCTCTAATAAAAAAAAGGGGTCAAAGAGGCGCGGGAGGTGGCCGGGCGGAGAGGACAGACCAGGGGTTTGTCGAGGCCTGTGGATGGATTTTACGAACGACGACAACGGCCTCGGCGCGCACGTCGAGTCCGACTGCCTTCTCGACGTTTCGTGTGACGTTAAATCATTATATCATCATGCTTTCTCCCGACGTCTAACAGTACCAGAAGGTTTACCATTGAAACGCGGCTTGATTTACGATCGTACGATTTGTCATTTCAATCAATAGCACTTCGCTCCATTTTTTTTTTTTTTTTTTTTTTTTTTTTTTTTTTCATCGCTCTCGATCGGATTTTTTTCGATTAAAACTCCTGTTTCTCTAATGATCCAACTGACTTTCTTTCACATTCCGTCACTCCATTTACCTTTGTCCTATCATTCCCTCCAACCCCCAGAATTTCAATATCACCCCCTAAAGTCCCGACATTTCGAGAATTCGACGGAAAATCATTCGAGCGAACTAAACGAAATGGAAAATGGATTCTCGATATGACGCGCGTAATATTCACGACAAAGTGATACGAGGAGCTGACGCTGCTGGTAGCGGGGGTTGTTGAATAAAAAAGTACCGCGAGATGAAAAAAAAAAAAAAAAAAAAAATACGAAAAAAGGGAACGCAAGAATGGCGTATGAAATTCTGTCCGTTTTTAGATGTTCCCGCTGAGGAGTTTATTTCGTCTATGGCATAAGGAAGGAATGAAATAGATGATATATAAAACGAGGGATGTCGAATCGGCTCGACGACAGGGCTCTCTCGGTTTGTCGGTAGGGGGCGGCGCAAAAGAGAGGCCAAAGGGCGAGGATCGGCACTTGGGAGAGGGAAGTGTAGGACGAGAAAGTACATTCACCCTCGACCCATCCCTTCTTTCCTTTACATCCCCTTCAGCCACGTGTGCTCTACTGTACCCTTTTCTCTCTTCGCTCCTCTACTCTCCCACTCCATCAACTTTTTTTTCCTGCTTCTCCGTTCTCTCGGATTAACGTTTGAGTTTCCGTGCAAAATTTTCGCTCGTGTTTACCTTCAGCCGGAGACCAGAGACGAGAAAGTGAAAACGAAAAAAAAAAAAAAAAAAAAAAAAAAAAAAAAACGACTCGAGAAATTGGTCCGATAAAAATTTGTTGGATGAGTTCAGCGACGCCACTGGATTGTCATCCGGGAACCGAATTTATGGTAAAGTTTAAAAGTTTCGTGAGAATCTCTACGTGCGGATATACGTCGGGGGCTGCGAAGTGTAAAAGCGACCCTTCGGGGTAATGGTCGGGTCAATACCGAGCGGTTTTGCTTCCGCCTCTCGGCGCGCCAGTCATCGACTGATGCGTGCGTGCATATCGTACAGCATACGGAGGGGGGGTACCCACTTGTTTTACCATCCGTATTTTCTTCGTTGTATCGTAGGTCAGTAAAAAAAAAAAAAAAAAAAAAAAAAAAAAAATACCACCCCGTCGGGACAGAATCGGTTTTTTTTTCACCGCGGCGACAATGGCGCTCGACTATCCGGTGGACGAAGCAACAGGCAAATCACTTGGAAGATTGATGACTTGTGCGATGTCATAGGATAAAAAGACCATTTGAGTCTTTTATACGGCATTCTATTATAATAAACTATAATAGACGAACACAATGGGATTGTGATTCGAACGATCGACTTTGTCGTTTGCTTCTTTTAAATCTTAATAAAAAAAAATTTAAAAATGTCTCAAACCACACATACGAATAAAATAATTTTTTTTTTAATAAATTATTTAAATTATCAATTTATTTATAAATAAAATAACGTAAGATATTTTATAAAAAAAAAAAAAAATTAATTCTTAAAAAATGATTTTATTTATAATATAATAAATACCCTGAAATACATTTTTTTTAATTTAAATTTCTGCATTTGAGAGTCAGCGTTGCGAATGGACTCGAATGTGATATACGGGGGGGTCGTCCCGGGGGTCGGAGGGTTGTTGGGTAGGAGGACCGATGCCCGATCTACCGAGAAAGATATAGTGGGTATACGTTGATCCAATGACCGGAACGTTTCTCCGATAGTTCGGTAAGCATCGCGATCGTTTTCCGACGAGCATAGAAAGGCAAAGTACAGAAAAGTAACGACGGAAAATCCCGGATAGAGAAGAGATGCACCGGGCGTGATAAAACCGTTTTCCAAGAGGGAATAAAAGCCTCTTGTTCAATGGGCATCTGGATATTCCATAAAGAAAATCTTATCTTCCGCGCGATTGTAAAAAAAAAAAAAAAAAAGAAAAATTTACGAATGAAGAAAAAGCGGGAAAAAGAACGATGGAAAATAGGAGAATGTGTACGAAAACAGTGAAAGATCCATGGAGAAGTCGTACTACTGGTACACGGCCAACGGGATTCGATTTAACTTCGATAAGAGATCCCCGCTATGAGACTCGACGTTCATAAGTTATTTCCCCACCGAGGATAATCTCCCACCGAGTATGTAAGCGATCGTTCGGCCTTCGCATCTCGAGGACTATTCGAAATCGAGAGAAGGGATGTAGAAATTGACTAACGAGAACGGGTTCCAACGTTCTATCGTACGTTACTTCCTCGTTCCCCCCGTATACCACCGATATTTTCCTTCTCCGACATTCTCGTAAACTTCTCACTCTCGAGAGCGTTAAACTTCGAAAATACACGAATCGAACTTCTGCATCGACGGTATCGATGGGAAAGTACAGTCGAAGATGGACCGCGACTAATGGTCTTAACGTCGTTGCGGCAGAGACCCAGTTTCCTAATCGGGAACTCGAGAGCTCCGAGCAACGTGTCTGCGTATCGTCGATATATCGATTATGCGATTACCGATGTCTCGACTATACGGGCATTGGGGCAGTCCTAGCGGTACAGTTAAGTAAATCTGACGTTAACGTTTGAAAAACTTTTTGTAAATCAAATACCTACGCGATTTCAACGAAAAAATTGTGTGAACTAAGATCGATTCGAATTATAGAGTGAATAATAAAAATTATTTTAAAAAAATGCATAGCATTAAATTTACTGAAAAATTATTATTATTATTATTATTTTTTTTTTAAAATAAATTTTATTATTATTATCATTTATTTATTTATATAAATTTAAAAAAAATTATTTTAATTTTACTTTTTTTATTCATTTATTTAAATAATAATAATAATAAAATTCACTACAAAAAAATTAAATTCATGAATAAATAATTTATTTGTTTAATTTATTTATTAATATTATTATAATATCGATATTCAAAAAAATCGATAGACCAAAATTCTCCATTAGTTTCTAATTCCGTGCAAAAAATAAAGATCCAAAGATTGATATCAGAGTCTCATATGTTGGGCGGTAAAAAGGAAAATGAATAAGTAGAAAGAAAAGAAGTGAGAGTTACGTTTGGCGGAGGGTAGTAAGCGAAGATCGACGTTTCAGTGGATAATGTAAACGTTCTCCGTGTCACACGACAGCGCTACTTTAGCGAGGATATTTGTCTTCAGGCGAAACCATTTCTCGTCTCTCGATTCAGCGTCTGTTCCGCGAGAGAATCTCAGCTCACGGTGGATCCTTCTCTCCGCAGAATTTTATATACTTCGGACTCCCTTCGCACTTTACCTCCGCGCCGAGGCGACGGAGGCAAAGGGGAGTAACTTAAATCTCGTATTTCTGCTATCACTGTATAACATCTTCTCTATCTTTCCACATCGCTTTTCTCTATCCGCGCGAAGGTCTCCTGCCGCCAGGTACCGACTTAATTTCATTTCAGACTCATTCCCTCCCCTTCCCACCCCCATCCCCATCCCCATCCATCCCCACCGCTACCCCTACTTCTCCGATCGTTTCTATGATCGGAATGAAAAGAGAATCGAATATGGAGAGAAGAATCGCGAGAGACACAGAAGTCTCATTGGAAGTTGGAAAATCGATCTTATCCGAGGGAATGAGAGTAGCAGTTTCGATGGGATGTAAGGGAATATGGAAAAAGAGGTCGGAATCGGAATGGAACTCGGGATGGGACTGCTGGGGGTGTATGCGGGCATCGCGAGGGAAGAGTAAAAAAAATAAAAGGGAGACATATAAGTGGAGATTCCAGGTTGCTCGTCGCTTTTTACGAATTCCATCGTTTCATCTCTTCCACTACTACTCTTACATTATTCTTGTTCTTCATATTCTTTTTTTTTTCTACCATTTTTTTTTTTTTTTTTTTTTTTTTGGAATGGAGTGGAAGCAGATGTCCCATTTTCGTTGGATATATGTTCATCCCCCTTTTTTTCGCTCGCGCCGAAGCGCTCCTACTGTGGATCCAATCGCAAAAGCTCGACAACCCGACTTTGCCTTACGGTGACGTTATGGATACATCTGTGCAGCTCTCCGCTCCTCGCGATATTGTGTGAAAAAGTTTTCTCGAAACGAACGAAAGCGTTATTACTCGCGAAGGGGATAAAAGCGGAGTAGAATACTGCGGGGGGGGGCCAAGAGGACAGATATGGGTAATTTATCGTTTACTTTTCGAATAACGACGATGTTTAATGTGACTTTTTTTCGGGATTATTTATTTTTTTATTTTATCACAAAAAAGTTATTAATTAAATAATTAATGAAAAAAAAAAAATATTATCATGAATAAAAAATATCAATTATTATAGATATTATTTAATTAATAGCTTATTTCCGTGAAATAACGATAATTTAATATATTTTTTAACGAAAATTTCGCAATTATAAAAAAATAAAATGAAATTTCGATTGTAAACAAATTAAATTTACGTCTCCAAGGAAAAAAATTAATATAAATAATAATATCATTATTATTATTAATTGTTTTATCATTTTGTTTGAAAGGATAATAATCATAATACGAACGAAAGATAAATAACGAAAACGATTAATTAAGGATATCTAGATGCGCGTAAAGATTAATGAAAGCAAAAAAAATGTCAAGTTCACGTCCAGCGTTACAGAAGTATAAATTACTCGTGAAGATTTCATCAAAACGTTGAAGAGTTATCGTCCTGAAACAGACGCCGAACTCCGAAGTTTGCTAATCATTCATACATCTCGTACCGCCGATCGTTAATATTGCGTGTATTTTTTTGTTTTTTCTCGATTCTCGAGCCTTTCGCACTCAAGAAAGGTTTTTTCTCTCGCAATTCGACGAGAAGAGAGGGAGAGTTCGCCACGAGGTTTTCACCACACGACAAATCGGTATATCGATTCAGTCGCCGCGGCTGTACGTCTATCTTTCTCGCCGTCGACGGGCGCCGTCGCGTAGGTGGATTGCGAGCGGCCAACCGGCCGCCCCGACGTCCCGACGCCACCTCACTTGTCTCTCTATCCTTCATTCATTCTTCTCTCTGTTTCCACTCGAGTTTCGTGAGAATCACATGGCAAGTTATACACCCGCAAAATTACGATTTTTTTTTAATCGATACGTTTTTTTTTAAATCGCTTAAAAATTCTCCGAGCAAAAAAAAAAAATTAATTCACGATAAAATAATTAGTGGGATTTATATTTATTAGTTTTTTCGTCGACAATTTTATTTTTTATGGAGTGTGAAATTTTTTTTTTTAAATTTAATCAAAGATACGATTGTGAGAAATTTTAAATTAAATTTTATATCTTTAATAAAAAAATAAAATTTATTACCTGTCCGTCATATATTATTATCATAATCATTATTGACTTTTAATAATTCGCCCGCCTTTATCCGGATCTCAAAGTTCCAGTATAAACTTTACTTATATATTATCGGTACGAAAAATTTCGTACCGATTATACTCGAGACAAGAGATCGGTATTACATACGAATTGAGAAATTTTAAAAGTTTCGACGATTATAAAGTTTCGCTAACACTGACGTAAAAAAAAAAAAGAAAAAAAAAAACATTAGAAAAAAATTAATACTCGAGTGACCGTAATTGAGTTTCCATGCGACGTGAATAATTACAACGATAAAAGCTCAAGATTTTACGATTTTCTCACGTGTGAAGGAGCGCTTAGTTCGTTTACTTTACGAGGCGATGTATAACGGCTACTCTATTTCTGTATCGAATTCTCTTTGCTTTTATTTTAAGAGCACATATATGAAAAAAAAAAAAAAAAAAAAAAAAAAAAAAAAAAAATTATCGCGATAAGTTCCTCCAAAAGGTTTTCTCGACTGCACTAGCGACCGGTCGGCTGTGCGCTCAACAACCAGTCAGAGACAAAAGAAAGCCAGTAGTTACTCGAGCGTATCCGCGATCTCGGTATGTTCGAACGGAGGCAAACGGTTCAGCAGCGATAGATGCCGGTTTTTTTCTTTCGACTATCCTTCGGCGTATAGCACCGTTCAAGCGCGATAGAGGATGATCGGGTTTTCCGGCTTCTTTCCGTGTGACCGCTTCAAGATCGTTCTACGCGGATACCGATCCTCCAGCGTATAGACGATAAAAGCTGCTAACCTTATCCACGCACTCCGGCGAATTAATTTCACGAATAAATCTCTATTCGACTTAAATACATTTATTCAATTGATTTGATCATTCAATATCAATTTAATTGATAAAAATCGATGAATAATTGAATAATTTTTAAAAATTTCATATGATTTTTTTTATTATTATTTAATTAAAATTTTTTATTTTTAATATTATTTATTTAATTTTTTTATTTCTTTATATACGAAAAAAACGAAAAAAAAAAATAATAATAATAATAATTCGACAATTACCAATGTCTAACTAAACTTCGACCCGAACTGATGCAAAATGAATAAATCGTAAGAACACCCCTGTGCATTGCTCCTTTTCATATTTTTTATCGCTGCTGTACCGGCACGGAAAAAGGTAGTTTCGTAACTTTATCCAATAGCCTCGTTTTGTATATTTTTCCCTGTAGAACACGATGACACACGAGTTTTCTCGTAATTCCATCGGGTAGGCGAGATATCGCTGTTGCGGAAATATGTGAAAAGCATTTTTTTTTTTTTTTTTTTTTTTTCGAAAAATGAGTACCGTAACAAACTTCAGTTTGAAGCCACTATTCCGTATATTTTTTTTATCACTCACCTGACCCCCATTTTTGCTACCAATTTAATACGAAAATTCGCGCAAAAAATAAAAAAATATAATTAAAATATTCATTTTAATAATAACAATAAATTAATAATTATTTATTATTATTATGATTACTAAATAATATCAAAATATTAATATTATTATTATTCTGTTTCCACTATAAATAAAAAACATTATTCATCGTTAAATTGCCGACTCATTTCTGTGTAGTCACTTCTTAACCCCTTCGTGACTGGTGGGGACATGTATGTAATTTTTTTTTTTTTTTCTTTCGCGTCTTCTATCTTCTATACTTAGTACAGCACGCTAACGCTTTTTTTTTGCGATTCAAGCTGAAAAAAACTTACACACTACAGAGTTAACGGTTGGGTGGATGGTACAGAAACTATCGCGGATAAATTCCTTGGAAAATCGATGACCCCGATTACTTGCACTTTTTTTTTTTTTCAAGGATAATTTTTTTCGTCGATCGTGTCTTTGTAGCGTCAAAAGACAAAGTCATGTGAACGCTTGCGATTTTAGTTCATTTATAATGCACGAACGCATAATAGATAAGTGTTCTACTGATTGTCCGTCACGGCGCCTTAATAAGATGATACGAGAACTCTCCACTCTACTGCCCCCGCGGAAAGATTTTTTTTTTAATTTATAGATAACTTCGCGAAACATACTACGAAACATTTTTACTATCTTTTTTTTTTTTTTTTTTTTTTTTTTACACTATTTTACGATGTCATCTGGAGAATTAAAGATGTCTGTCTGTCTATCCTAACAATTTGTCCGCAACGTTTCGATGTATGTGCAAATACTTCGCATCATTATGGGTAATGACCGCTAAGTACGAAGTTTTCAGAGGTATTTCGATGGGACGAGGGGGGCATAGCGACGAAACTCGAAGGAGCGAAGCTGATCCCAGTTGTTGCCGAGACTCGTGCGCGAGTTTGGGATGGTCGTTCGCCTCTCGTAAGTGAAACGCGCCTCTTCTCTTTGAGGATTAAAGCCCGAGGCCAAGCGAAGCGCCCGAAAGCTTGTTGGCGACTCGCGCTCTCCCCTTAACGGATTCCAAGGAAATATGCGCGTCGGAACGGGGAGACCTCTCATCCTACTTACGTTCGGAAGGTCCCGAAAATTCTCTCGCGAACATCCGACGATCACCATTGAAACGCCAGAAGCACCGGCGCGCGGTGGTAGGTAGTTGGAGGGGTGTTTGTTCACGGAAGCGTCGAGAAATAAAGCAATCACGCCGGGAGCGTCTGGTAAGAGTAAACTTCAATCCCCGCTTGTGGGCCGCGCGGATCTCCCTCCCCGATTTTCCCGTATAAGAAGGAACGAACCAAAGCCAAACCGAAGTTTCCCTCTACGCTCGCTTGGGAAAGCTAAAACACGCGGGGTTACTCGCTTGGGATGGAAACTATCGCGGCAGGAAGAGCCTCTGTTTCTCTCGCGATTCGCGGAAAACTCTTCCGTTCGGAATGTGCGTGCGGGGAATCCTTCACAACGAATTCGGAAAAAAAAAAAAAAAAAAAAAATTGGGACTCTGTGGCGTTAGAAAAGCTTTTGTCGTTCTGTTTTTAATTAATAATTTTAAAAAACGAATTTTTATGATAAAAATCGCTGGTAGATGAAAGGCTTCCGAGTACTTTGATAAATTATCAAATTCACATTTCGCTATGAAAATTTGAATTTTTTTTAACGATAAATGGATCTTTGAAATTTTAATTATTTAACCGAAAAAAAAAAAAAAAAAAAAAAAAACATGAAGAGTGGACAGGCGGCTCCGAAGGCGGTTCGGCCAGTGATCCGTTAATCCCTTTTGAAGCGTTCGTCCATTTTTTTTTTGCACTTAATTTATTTTCACGATTATCCACGTGAATAATCAAAATTTGATAAGTAATTTTTTTGTGGTTATTTCGAAATATGAATTTGCAATCGTCGACCGAGTAAAATTTTTCATTTTATTCGTCTCAAAAACAATAAAAGATAATTAATAAAAAAATTATTTTTCAATAATAATAATAATCGTATTAATATTATTTGATATTATTATTATTTTCATTATTATTATTATATTTCTCGTAAGTAAAAAAAAAAAAAAAAAAATGTCGCGTTCTCGTCTCGAACGGAAACGCAAAGATAAGAATTTTAACGAATGCGCGAAAGGTTAAGGGTGTCGGAGTTTCCAACGGTGCTGCAGCGTGAAAACGGAAAGCGTGTCATCCCTGGTAGACGAATATGATAAAGTGTCGCGCGATGTGGCAATCGGCACGGACAAGGAACGGTATCGGGGTACGAAAAGGATACGATGGAGATGTATACAAAGTAAAACAAAGCATCCAAAACGGGACAGAAGCTCTCAGAACGAGAGATGGCGCGAGGGAGTAAGACAAATCGACAGAAACAAAGGAAGGAAAGGGGAAGAAAAGGGGTGGAGGGTGTGTAAGAAAGAAAATTCAAGATAGTACAAGAGAAGTGAGATGAAACTAAAGCGGTATAACCCGAAGCATCCTCTCTCGCGTGACAGGATCTTAAGGAGCGAAGCACACGAACGTAACCTAAGACCTAAGTCAGAGTATTCGGTGGGCGAAAGACGGTCCCGCGAGGAGTCGGCGTATCGCGTGATGGGGGGCGCAAGGGGATGGGGGAGGGGGAGCTGCTCCTAGTCGTCAAGATTGAGCGCACGACTCTACCGCATCCTATATAAACGCTTTCGCGAACTCGGGGGATCGAACTTCGTAGCGATATACAGGGTGTCCTTGAAATAAATTGTCTCGTGTCGTCTGGCATTTGCCACATCGAAGATAAATTTTTTTTTTTTTTTTTTTTTTTTTTTTTTTTAATATTATACACATTTTTATGTACCAATAAATTTAATAATTTATTATATTAAAAAATATAAAAATATTTTTCGTGTTTATATTTATTTTTTAGTAGCAATGAAATTTTTTTTTTTTTTTTTTTTACGAATTGTTAAAAAAATCGTGTTTTATCGGTAATGCGAGCATAAAAACCTAATGGTACACAAGGGTTAAATTTTTTTGAATTATTTTCATAGTGCGAAATCGAAAGTCTCGTTACTCGAATCAGTGTGGCGAAGGGGGCGGGCGATGAGTACACAAACCGATGAATATCCCCGATCGGGAATGGTGAAGTGTTATTTCGTAGGGGTTGCACAGTGTAATGTAAGCATCGGTGGAGAGAGAGAGATTGTACTTGTTCACCAATTGATTTTATCAATTGAATCCCCCATAGAGATAACATTCTCCTCTGTTGTCCTCGGAGCTCAAGTGTACGTATAGATTTTACGGTACATGCATACTACTGTTGTCTGTACCTATGTATACCTATATATATTCACATACATATGTATATATATATATATGTACAACAGAGGACTGTAAGAGTTTGCGCGAGGTAACCTCATCGTCAATAGGATATCCACCTTTCGTGCGGCAACCCTGTCCGTCCAATCCGCTAAGAGCAATCGAATCCCCTCCTCCCTTCCCTCCTCCTGTTCCTCCCCCACCCACCCCTACGACTTCGCCTCTTCAGTGTAATTAATTTGATCTCTCAGAGTATCTGGCAGAGTTACCTACGTGTGCGACGACGAGTTGGAGTTCGATAAGAGGAGGATAACTCGTTTGCAAGAGAAGTGAGAGGGGAACGAAGGGGGGGTGGGGGACTTTGAACCTTTCATCAAATACTCTCTCTTTCCCGCTATACCTGGTTATGCAATATAATTACTGGGTAGATTCTTCCCATTGATGGCGTGGAGCGTACCGGCGACCTCGACGAGCCGAAAATTCATCATCGTTTGACAATCTTCCAAATCCGCTCTATCAACCCCCACCCCCTACCCCCCTGCGTTACTCCTCATCGACCCCAATCTTCTCTCATTTCTGTAGGCACATCAAAACACTCGGCGATACGGAGAGAATCTCTATTGGTTGACTTCAACGAGATTAATTAATGTAGACTTGGGGTATATACCCCTACGATTATCGTCACAGACGTTGAAACGGAGCGGAATAATGTTCGATCGGCGAAAGAGAAAAATAAAAAAAATTTCTATCGAAATAAAAAAATAAAGAAATTAAAAAAAAAGAATAAAATAAATAATCATTTTTTTTTTTTTTTTTTTTTTTTTTTTTTCAAAAATGGAAAAATTTCACACTGAAGAAAATCTCTAATAATACATTTTTATTAACAAAAAAAAAAGCGGAAAAACCAAATAATTATTGGAGTATTATTATTATTTTTTTATTAATTTCTTATTTATTTAATTTGCTTTTTTTATATTGGGGGGGATGGAGGGGCAATTGCTTTGTTTTTTCTGGATCTGGTATTTCCAGACGCGATGTCTGTAAAAGGAACTCGTTTCACGATCGGCATCGAATGATGATGAATGCTCGTCATTTATTATCATCATCCTCGGGGAATGGAGTTATGATTGTCGTTCCAATGTGCAATGAATCATCGGTACGATGGATTAGTGGATCTTGATGGGGGATCATGATCTGTGGGAACCGGAAGTACAGTTCAACGGTTGAAAAATCATTTTTTTTTTTTTTTTTTTTTTTTTTTTTTCATTGATCCTTTTCGAGACTATGTAGTCGCGCGCGTGGTATACGAAACTCTCGTTGCAGAGTGTACGAGTAACGACCGCCCAGTTCGCGGTCAGACAAACACGCCGTTTGACGCATAACACACGGTCAGCGTTGGCCACAGAAGAAGGCAGGCGCTGCAACACGGGCAAAAGCAGGAGTGCGAGAGGCCACAGAGTGTCGGTGCGCCCGGGACCCCCGTGTATCCTGTATTAGCCATAGAACACCTCGTTGAAAGAAAACGCTGCAAAGTGAGGGGCTAAGTGTGTTGCTGGTGCACACCACACGCTCGACTCGACTCATGTTCCCTCGCAGCGGGGTCTCCGATAAACACGATAACTGCTTTTAAGAAAAAAATCTTTTTTTTTTGTACTCCACCGCACTTTACCGTCAACCGGACACAATTATCTGCATAAATCTTCGTTAAGACGACGTGAAACAAACACGGAGAGTAATAAAATCTTTAATCGGCTTTTTTTCTTTCTTAGTCTTCGATGTTTTGGGGTAAATTAAAATTAATAGGGTGTTCGTCGGGCAATTGTACATTTGCTAATAATAATTTTAGGAATTTTCCGAAAAAAAATATTAAATAGATTGATCGTCGTTTCTTTTGTCAATCGGAAGTGCGTAGAATGAGAAGAGATTATAAATTTACAGTTTTACAGTCTTTATATAAATTAATATCAATCGCAAATAAAATGAAATGAAACAATAGATAGGAACCGAGAAGAGTAATCTGTGACTTTCTTTTTTCAAGTTGGTCCCCAAATTTGTAAAAAAAAGAGATAAAATTAAAAAAAAATAAAGCAATTTTTTAAATTAATTTTTTTTTTAATTATTACTTTTTTAAAATTTTAGATTAATTTTTTTTTTAATTTCACTAATTTTTAAAAAATATACCCTTATTTGAAGATTTCACGAATTAGTCCGTACATAAATAAAATTTCAAAGTCCACTGAAGCTTAAACGTTCTTCGGAGTATAAACGTCGGTAAACGAATGCGGTCAATGCCTGCCGGACATCGCGGAGACAGATGCGCAAGTTGCGAGAGAGGAATAGGAATCCCGTGTCTCATTGGTAAAAAGGACCACGTCCACGAAGCCCGCCGACGCGAATTAGGGTTGTCCCTAATTTCTGGAGCAAACCCACACGGCATGGATATCCAACGTGCTTTCGTCTCAAGAGACGACCGCATGCGGATTCACGAATGAAGCATCGCCCGCGTATCACTCTGCACGCTCGATTCACCGTGAGTTCCCTTCATTTCTACAAGTGGAAAATCGCTTCATGCAAAACCTCCGACTGTATATGCGTTAAAAAACAGGGTCTATACTTTGGCGTACGTGGGTAGAAGAGAAACTGAGTTGGAAGGGAAAGATGTATAGATATTCGTCAAGCATGTAGTCCCGGATGATGAAGAGCTACCGAAGGGTCGTATTCGATTCTGATGGTAGACCAGTCCCGGAGCGCGTGTAATCCGACCTTAAGGATTTACACGAATCGTGACTTTGACGTTATGCGCGTTACAGTGGTTCTCTGTATTCCCGAGTTGTTCAAAGTTCCTGCATCGCAATTGCGCCGGCTACAGTCGGATTTTGCATGTTTCAACTCAACCACTCTACCGGGTTCTTAGTCCTTTCAAATATGGACTGCTTTCAGATAAGGCGCCATCTCGCGTGAGATGCTAATGGATCTACCAGTTAATCATTTTCAATCCACCTATTCTATCCTTAGACCTTACAAATTTGGACCGTTTCAGGATACGGCTACACCTCGTCTACATACGACTCGCTATTGGGTATACCTGATTACCATTACAAAACCACATTTCCGTGACCATTGCAAAAAATGACGAGTGAGGGTTACTAATGATCAGTTGCCAGAACTAATAGTTAGTTGGTACAACCAATTTCGTTTCAAATATAGACGTCTACCTAACTATGAGTTCTTCCAACTCATCATTTTGTCAGTGCTTCGGTTCGGATCATACAAGTAACTCACCCAGTCCATCCAGGCGAATGTTCAAGAACAACGCCATTGCCACTTAATTGGTTACTCTGATTATGAGTCGACTCACCTGAAACACAAAATGAACGAATAACATTAGAAATGGTAGCCATATGCGACTTGTTTTGTTATGATGACTCTTTATTGGTTCTTTTGTTTCTGAAAGGTTCGCAATGGCTACGTAGTTGAAGGAACTTTCGACGAGGACACATATCGCTTTCGCTAGGTATCCATAATGCCGTGGCGGGTGGAGGAGTGCGCGGATGAAGGAGATGGAGGAACCGAGCGGTCTCCGACGACCCTCGCCCGGAGCTCGTGTAAAAGAAGATGGAAAGAGAATCCTCCGAGGCTCGCTGCCTCCGTGCTTCTCTCATTCTCATCTCTGGTAGAGCCAGCAACCTAGCTACGAGCCGGAGTCTCATCCGAAACTCTGAACCACACCCACTTCGGATACGCGCGCGCCTTCTTCGAGGATCCACCCGGGCGTGCCGACCTTTCTGCCTCTACGTTCCATCTCTGCTCCTATCATTTCCTTCTCTTCAACAGCTTACACCTTCTCATCGTTTCGTTTCTATTCTCTTCCATCCTCGCGGACTGGTGCTCTTTGTGCTTCTGCTCTCTCTTATAGCATGAAAAAAGTCATTTTTATGATGCGTTTATTGACCTTTTTCCAAACATCTTTCTCCCCCATCGCAACTTTGAACTTATCAATCCCGGTAGTCATTCTACAACATTCCGCAAATCCAACTGGAACTTCAACTAGAAATTGTTCTTCAAGTCGAAACCCACGTTATAAAAAATCAGAGAGTTCATAGAGTGCGTATAACACTCTACGGAAATGTTCACTTTAATTCCATAGAGTACCATACTATTAATCTTAAATCTTCGATCTTTTACTGCTTGCTTTTCGACATGCCTCGATCTCCTTAACCTAAAATTTGCGAAGATCAGCAAAAAAAAATGGCCAGTAAAGTTTCCATAAATCAGAGATTCAATGATATTGCATGTCAATGAACGTCCCGAGGATTATGTCAGATTCTGCATAAGAGGTTTTCTCGTCGTCTTGACTATGATGACGCAATAGATCTAAGACCCGATGACTCACCCGACGTCACGTGAAACGTAATGCAGCGTACATACAGTCGTAGTTATAAGGTGCAAGTGAAAAGAAGGAATGGATACAGCGCACGCAGAGCAGTGGGTCGAAGGGGAAGAGAGAGTTTAGAAATGCATACGTGGCACACATGACTGCGATTGTATAATACTCGGTACAACCGTTGGACGAAGGCTTTTCAAAATATACTAAATTACCATTGCATACAACATTTTACTCTGGAGACCCAAGAAAGGGGCAGAGGGAGGGGGGAGTGCGTTATTAATACGCAACTTATTAACGGAATTATGCATATTATACATCAGGTAGGTAAAATACGGTGGACGAGCAGATTGGTGAGAGTGACGCCGTCAGACCGTGCGGAACGCCGGGGGGACAATTTACTATCCCCCCATGTGAAACTCACGTGAAGCTACCGACGCTCGGAGCTTCCACAATTTTTCGAATACCAGGATAATCCCCGGGCGATTTCATTAATTCAACGAAACAGGTCCGACGACCAACCGGTCGTCCAACCAAACGCCACTGCCGCAACGGCATCCGTTCTCTCGCCACAGGGAAGCGCCCCCTTTTTTTTTTTTTCTTCTTCTATACTTTGCCTTCCACGCGCGTCGTACACATTTACGTACAGCCACTCGTTCTCATGTTATTTCTCCCTCGCAGCTCTTCCGGAATCTGCTTTAATCCGCGGATTAACGCTCGCCCTCCTATCCGCGGCGAGTTTGCAGAAACACAAGAATTTATATCGTTTCGAGATTACGGTTTTCGTACGGGATGCATTGTAGCTTTTGCTCGCTAGATATCGCCGTATGTGACTTTGGGAAAAGAGACGTGATGTTGAAAGAGGAAAATGGATACGGGACGCGAAAAGGCAGTAATTGTGCTGAAACCGTTGCGGAAATTATGGCACGACAAAGCTTTGAAATGCTCTACCGAAGATTTCGGTCCCACGAAAAAAAAAAAAAAAAAAATGTACGATATACCTGGTATAAGCAATTTTTAAGACGAAAAATGAACAAAAATACGATTAGGGTGTGAAAATGAAAAAAATTAAATTAAGTGCCCCAAAAAATCTGAAGTTTCAGGTCTGAAGTCTAAAATCTGAATAATTAGGGTGCAAAATGGAATAAAAAGTAAACTCCTCCAAAGTTCCGAGTTCGGAATTGTGAGAGTTTCTGAGGTCTGAGGGTTGAAATCTAATCTGTGCTATTAGACTCAAAGTTTCGTAATGTCCCCAAGAAGATTGGTTACACTGTTAAAAAATGCTTATGCAACTTTCTCGAGAATAAAGCGATGAGGCGACAACAGAAAAGAAATATGGGTCGCGAAGCGGCAGTTACACTATGTACATAGGTGAAGGCGCTTGGACTATACGAGATTCACATTCCGCGCTCAATGAAGTATACATGAAAAGAGTGAGAAGAGCCCTTCCCCCTCCCAAGTTTGTGAAACGAAGGGTAGTCGCCTTGGCGCCAGAAACCTCTTTCCCTACTTTCTACGCGCCCTTTCCGTCTCTTTCCGCCTTTCGGTTCGCATTAAGTCAACCGGAGTTCGCGATAAACCTTTCTGCTACTAACAAAACGACGCGTCACCAGGTCACCGACCTGATATTATGCGCTTGACGCCTCCACTGTCCTGGATTTCGCACGATGTTGTCGGTAACATTTCTCCATCAACGTGGATCACATCATCCCACATTCAAGAATGCTTCGTATACATCATTCTCTTTGTTATATTAATACGAAAATTCAACCATCCGATCTTTGGCTCTGAATAATAGACATACCACATGATATCCAAGATATGACGCAGTAAGTAACGAACATTGGACCCGACGCAATGTGAATTAATCTCTCGGTACAAAAAGGTCATTCATTGAAAGAGTTAATTATCTGTTAACTAACGCAATTACAGCTTTCCTACTCATAAATTGTCGTAACTGAGCCGTTTAATCAATTATCAATCGGTTCTGAATCAAACATACGAACATAACGGCGTGCATAATGATTCAATAATCGTCACGCATTAAAAATGTCCAATAATCCGGATAAACGAAACTTCAAATGTGTACAACGAATGAGAAAGTGGACAGACGATGTTCCCGGCGATGGAGTGACGGCGTTCGTCACTGCATTCCCACCGGGCGACCGTCAGTTTGCGACGAAGCCTGAAGCTAGACTAACCCGACGACGTGTCAGGAGGTCAAGGGTCGTCGGGTCAGCGACCCCTAACGCCCCCCCGACGTTTCTCGACGTTTCTCGATCTCGGTAAATTGTTTTATCGTAATAATTCATAACACGTCTGGCAACGTGCAAATAGATATCATGCGCTATTCGATGACAGAGACGAGCGGAAAATCGTAACGGAAATATCGGATTTTCATTGACTCGACGCTTTGTCAAGATTTAAGATTCCAGGTCGCTTGTTAAATATGAAAATCATCGAAGATGAAACCACTAGGATGTCATCAAAGTTATGGAGGATTTGCAGGAAAAAGACTTCGCAAAATCATAGAAGTCGGATTAGATACGGTCGAGTTTCACGACCAATCTTCAAATTTTACAAGGCGAGCCAATCGCTCAGTTACATCTTTCGGGAGTTCAAGTTTGCGGACCTCCAGTGCGAAACTGGATCAACGAGAAATTGGGTCATATCACTCAGTCATGCAGACAAGTATTTTGGTGTCAGTCTACAACGGATGCGTTTTCCATCAATTAAATAATGCAGCGGTACGAAACTAATCACCAGATTTACTTCCATCGCCGTTGGAAACGCCATAACTCCATCCGGTAGATCTTACGTCCATCGGGAAATGGTACCATTGCCCTTATATTCGAGAAACCAAAACGGAGAATACTATTCCACCAATCAGATTTCATCCAGCAGGTCGCGAGTATTGGATCATTCGGCAAGGATCGAGTGGACGCTGGAAGCGCGGTTTTCGATAATTAAATCGATCGGGAAAGGCATCAACGCTCAGGCGTCATATGGGGTACGTGATATGATCCAACGAGGCAGAGGATGGACATAAGGAGTGTTGGGACAGCTATATATCCGAGAAGCTCGTATACAGTAAACTCGTGATGGGACTGGCAGAGCGCCGGTGAGGTACTCCTGGCAATAGCATCATCAGCGGGACACACACTCTCGTTTCACGATGAAATATGGAGCCGAGAGGTATCCGCCGACGAGGGTACAGTCGGGCCGTATCTCACGAGTTTACGAGATACCATACGCCACATCTCGGTACAGGGGTCCATCCCAATACAGATGCATTCCCTGGCATCACGCACACGGGCGTCATAATAATGCATACCTCCCAGTCGTATATACTCCAACGTATACACGTCCAACATCAGTCAGCCACGGTGATGCACGTAAATGCATCAACACGAATAGGAATTGAACGTAGTAGCTGATGCTGGACTGCCATACGACTGCGGAACAAGTCGCAAAGGATGAAGAAGGACAGCATGTGGACCGGAAATTCAGCTACGGACGTTTCAAAACCATTCGCCAGTCGAAACGATCCGTTCTTACTCTGGCTGCCCCTGGTACTTCTTCACCTTCGTTTCATCTCTCTTCGCGGTCTTTTTGACACGTTCGAAACGAATTGAGGATGCTGTGAGGTTAGTAGAGGGACGAGGCAGGAGGAAAGGGTGTTTTCTCGGTTGCGAAACTTTACGAGAACCTCCGTAGGTCCGTAGAGAGGTCCGTAGGTAGAATTGACGGTTCGACGGGTGGACAGAAGAGACACTGCTGAATGCGGGTCTTCTATGTGGAACATCTAGGCGAGAGTTTCAGGAAATGAAACGAGTCAAGTAGGGAGAGAAAAAAAATAGACAAGACTCCTCCTCTCCTCTCCTCGCTTCTGCGCGGATGTGGATGAGGAGAATTTTCCATTGGAGACCAAGACAGTCTCCAAGGGCTCGTCGATCCTTCGACTCTGTACACACCGCGTGTATTAGGTATGGCGCAGGAATCGTCTAGATGCGATATATTATGGTATCCCTATCCAAGGCCTTTGCTTCTCGTGCGCATCGTTGATATAGGATTGCAGACGGGCAAAAGCGTGAGCAAATAGAAGAACTTTTCCTGGTCCATGTCTTGGCATAATATCGCTACGTGGACGGATACTTTCTTTTTCGTACTTTGCTCACACAGGCAAACGGAGTGCCGGTAAACCATAAGCCTTCCTAGAAAGTTCCCACGGATCTTCGCGTTAGAGGCCGCGAACTAGGACTCCCCTTCCCTTCGCCCCCTCCCCTCTCCACCCATCTGAACGCTGTGTTAAAATCCGTGAAAAGATGAGATGGGCTGCTCAGGAGGATATATAACTAACACTCTTTGCCAACCGCACTCTCACCGTTTCCTCGAGACTACATCGTGCATTTTGCCAAGTGCCTTCGATCTTAAGAGTACTAGTAACTTTTTTTTTTTTTTTTTTTTTTTTCGTTTTTCGGGAAGTCATTAACAAAAAAATTATTTCGAAAAGATCGAAAAATTCCGATTTCTCAAAAATGGTGCAAATTGGACACAGTATTCTCTCAGAGATTCATAACCGATTTCTCCGAATGTAGAGCATAATTTTTTTTTTTTTTTTTTTTTTTTTTTATTTTATTTCCAACATTTTTAATCCTCTCTAAATATATATGCAAACTTTAACGATTATAGGAATATTTTTTAAGTTCGGTATTTAAGGAGTGGTGTTACTGAACTTTGCGCATTTCTTCCGCGGGATAGCGAATGATGCAGGATATGGTGTCATAGGACTAAACTTAACCAATATTACCTCCCGTCTTTCTCAAGAATATCTGTGGCGCGAAAAACAAGTCAGTTGTTTCTGGATGACTCGAGTGTAGAGATAATATCTTCCGTATACACGAGAGTATACATGCGATGCATCTTTCTCGGTCCATGGAAAGCCGCAAGACACATGCGTGAAAGTAATGGATTCCTCTTTGGCATCTTCGCGTGAGAGTAGTCCGATAGACCACGTAGGTAGAGTAATAGAACGGAGTAACATGCAGAAGAGACCCCCATGACAACCTTATGCTGCCGGCGCTACTGCGACGTACGTATGCAAGCGAAGAAAAAGTTTTCTCCGAGAGCCTCGCGGACTATAGTTCGACTATGGATCGCGGCGTGACGTTTCACTCGGGTTCTCCATCTTTTTCTCCAGGTGATCGAGTGCCTCTACTCGTGAATTATTTTCACACTTTGTTGTCCCGCAAATGCACGCGACTCGCAATGCAATGAGCAATGACAGTGTCAATTGGAAAAAAAATGAATTGATGAATCCCGTGCATCGGATAAGTTATCGAAAGGGTCGTTTTTTTGGTTACCGAGCGACAAGGAAATAATGAAAAATCGATAAAATCTTTTTTATAAAAAAATTCCAGACTTCTCGTAACAATCGGAATGATATATCAATTATGTATTTGTATTGTAAATAGTTTGTCGCCGCAATGACGCGACTAATGATCGACGAGCTGTGAGTCATACTGACACGACTCGTCGAAACGAGAAAATCAACTTCGTCTCGCGCTCGTGAGTGCGAAGGATAAGAGAAATAAAAAAAAAAATCTGAAAAATATGCGAACTATGTAACGCGATGACATAGACGAGTCTCGCGGACTGACATCACCTCGAAACTCGAGTTACTTGACGAAGCATCATCGCCTAAAAATGGATATTCGATAATGCGATTGTATGACTTTTTTGAAAAATTTTATTCTGGAAGCGAAAATTATAATGCAAAATTTAAAAAAATAAAAAATTGACGAGTAAATATCGGTCTTTTTTATATTCTGTTGAATATTGCTTCGGGATCCACACAATGTGAGTTGCGAGAGGCAGTCGCGAGCAAATATGTGTCTAATACAATACACACGAGCGTTACGAGCATCCGACCTCCTCGCAGTATAGGAAAATTTGTGCGCATAGTTATGTAGACACGTAGATGATGTTACATTGCCAAAGGGCTTACATACTTTTTTTTTTTTACTATTTGTTTTCGTTTGACGTTATAGCAACGAGAAAGGACAAGAAAAATTACGTTATCTACTGAAAATAAATTCGTTTCGCGTTAAATTTTACCTTCAGTTTGAAAAAAATTTAGATATCAAAATTGAGCCAAAGATCGATTAAAATTTGTTTTTTTTTTGAGTTTTTAAATTATGAAAAATCAATGACATTTTTTTTTTTTTTTTTTTTTTTTCGTGACAAAAAAAATGATGAAAACGCGAAATGCACGAAAACAAATAGACGAAATTTCCGACAACTCGGATTAATGCCCGATGAAGCGAATGAAATTTTGATACATTTTTACGTGTTATGCCTCTGGTATATCATTCATGAATATTTCCATAAAGCGTGAAAGGCAATGTAAAAGGTTTGAAGGGAGGCAGTGCGGTTTTCCTGATGCACGGGGGTCATATATATAGATATATATATACGCGAAACGACAGGATACAGATATAGCAGAGTGATGAAGAAGGGTAAAGGGGAAGGAAAGACGACGCCATCATGGCGCGACGATGCATTATTACGTTGCGCCACTGCGCTCTCGGAATGAATTTTTAATAATCGCTCTAACCCACCGGCACCGTCGCAGCGACTACCAAGATGTACCTTAGCCGTGCGTGAGGCTTTCCGGCCACCGGGATGACTATCCCGATCGTTTCTCGTCATTGGCAAAGTGTCGACGAAATTGGAATTGCTTCAATTTGCATTTTTTTTCCCCCCCGTATCCAAGGAGATAGAGAATTGTGATATCTACGAAGCCGTATTTCCGGGACAATTAAATGGAACGAGTTTATTGGTGGAAACGCTGCGTGCGTCGCAGCGACGAGGAATTTACATATTTTAATAATTCGTTTCACGGATATTTATTGGCGAATTATATTGCTGTGTCCTCTCTCACCGGAGTACGGAATTTGTGCTTTGGTTTAATGTCCGCTTATGGGGTATTGTGAAATATCCTATAAGCAACGCATTCCATTCGAGACGTTGGTATTTATGTACTTGTAGATTAATTTTTTTTTCGTAAAAAATGTAAAAAAAAAAAATCAAGTAAACAAATTTTTTTTATATAATAAATAAATATATTTAAAAAAAAATTGTTTAAATAATAATAATAATAATTTTGTAATATATAAAAAATAAAATGCTCTATAAATAATCTATCACATCGCAAAAATGTCTATATTTCGTATATATAACGGAATATATTTAATTCCAATATTTCGAAAATAGAATTTTTAAAAATTTACGAAAATTTCGGGGTATCTTTTGATGAGTACTCAAGGAATTTAAAGGACCTTAAATTTGTGTGAAGATCTTTCCAATCAACGCGAAACGAAATTTGAACACTCTATTTCTGTACGTAGTGCGAAAATTAAGCGCCTGAGGGATTATAATGGATGTATCCAGGGAGAGGGTGAAGGGGGTGGCGTGGGGGAGGCGGGGAGTGCGTTGCGAGTTTACGCAGAGTTTGGACGCACCGGCCGTCGACCCATAACGACGAGGGGGTCGATTGAACCGAGAAAATCGAAAACGCGGTTCGCACCACTTGCCAGCAACTACATTGCCTAGCAGTGGGCATTTGTATATAGTCGCTGTATGCACACGAATACACTGTTGCAACTGTGGGATGCAACACATGCGACAACACACTGTGTTACCGGCGTACATAGACAAATCAAAAGGGGAAGTGAACAACCGGTGGAGGTCGGTCGGTGATTTTAGCCGCAAATTATCGCTGCGTACAGCGATAATGAAAATCCGATTGAAGCCATCCATTTGAGAGAAGCGTTATGGCGGTGTCTATGCTGTTTGGCATTTTGATTGGAAAATTGTAATTAACTCGCTTACAGGCCGAATCATAGGTATGAAGGAATAGGAGAAGTTTCGGATTCCATTTCCATCCTTCAAACGGTCACCAATATTTAGAGAACATTATTTTTCTTTTTAATACAAATCGATCGCTCATTTCGTTATTTAATTCGTAGACAATCGGCTGTATTTGCCTTTTGCTTCATAAAAAAAAAAAAAAAAAATTTACGAAATTTTAAAAAACTGCGAAATTACTGTAAACCAATTATATTAATGAAAAAATTGGAAATCACCAATAATTATTCTCACATTATGTATAATATGGATTTTTATTATAAAAAAAAATCGAGAAAAAAAAATTGCTTTTTTATTGCATATTACCGGAATCATTTTTTTTTTGTAAGATTATCGAAAATTATTTTTTTTTTTTTTGGTTTTCGTGAAAATGATGATAGTAAAAAAATTCGACTGATTTACGTCGATCGAAACTATCATAAATAAAATCGTCGTCTTCGACGGAGAGCCGCAGTCAGTTTCGTTTTTTTTTTTTTTTTTCCTTTTATCGACGTTTTTCAACGAGACGAGAAATGGCCGCGTGGAACCTCGAGGCAAATGTACAAACGATCGTGTAATGGACACTCTGGTGAGAGTAAATAGGATTAAATATTGAAGTCTCCTGGAAAGCGGAATGCGTTCATCCAGGATGCGGTACAATTGAATGACAAAGGGATAAGAGAGAAACGGTTAACGACGAGACGAAGAGCGCGAGGGATATCCTCGTCGACCATTCATATGTTAATCAGCCTGTTACGAGGCTCTGATGAGAGCGATGAAGGGACTCCGAACGCCCTCACTAAATTATGTTCCGATCGATCGATCGAGATAGCGGTCTCCGAAGACGAGAAGAAAGCAGAAGAGTCTCTGAAGAGGAACGTCAAAATAAAATAAAAAGAAAAAGAAAAAAAAAAAAAAAAAGATCGTTTGAGAAAAAAAATCGTAGATCAACGATGCAGATATACGATACCGATGTAGCTGAGTACACAGACATAGATATTTCGTATGCGATTACTCGCCGATAGGAGTCGTCGATTGTTTATCAAATTATAGGTTATTTCCGTTGCGCATGCTGGTGGAAAACCCTCCCGGCTATTGTTTCTTCCAGTACTACTACTCTACCAACTGGTAAACTATAGTTAGGCACTGCAACAGTTAGATCCATTTACGTGGCGACGGATTACCCTCATTTGCCTTCACGTACAACGAGCGATTCTGTTCCGATACTTCAAATATTTGTTGCAACAGGAATCAGCGAAAATGAGGGTTAAATATTTTTAAACCCCTTAAAATAAAGTTAATTTGAACTTAAGATGTCCTCATAACTCGCTAAATTATTCGGAGTAATCAATTTAAAAAAAAAAATTAAGTTCGCTCGGTTTTAAATCACCGCGAATACTAAACCCCTTTTTTTAACCCAATTTCGCGAAACAGGGTATGAAGGGGTTAACTAACCCCTGCGGGTGACGAACTTTATTAATTTTCGTAATTATGAATATGAGACCCTTTGTGAAAATGTTCGTTTAATAGTTTGATAAACTACAATACTTTTTTTAATTAAACGAAAAAGTCATCTCCTCGACTCTCCTGCGCCTCCTCGGTGCGCCATTGTCGGTGTTAATCATTTCGGCGAACATTAGGCGCTCGAGAAATTCTACCGACAAATCGGAAGCGTGAAGCACACAGAGACGATGGAAGAAAAAATAAAATAGACGCCGAGAAAATCCGGCTTCGTGCGGTTTAATTGTAATACACTAATTGGAATTCCAAAAAAAAAGCGTCTCGCCATGTTTCGCCGGTCGGGATTACTTAAATTTTTTTATTTTTTTTTTTCTCCAGAATTTCTATATTTTTGTAATGTCTCTTAATTCCATCTTTAGTATTCCACGGAACTGGTAACCGAGACAATGGTAAGCCGGCGAAGTGTTTTTTTGTGGGTTAAGTTTCTTAACTCCACTTATTACGAAAATTTTAGATTTTTTTTTTTTTTTTTTCCGGAAACGTTATTCGGAAAATATCGTCAAAAATAATTTTTTAAAAATAAACTCCAGAGAATCTATAAGCGTAATTAACACGAATGATTCTGCAAGTTTCTATAAACAAATTGAGTAAATTTGCAAAAGGTGTGAAAATCGTCTTTACCGATCGAACGCCGATCGTATTTTTACCGCTCCGATTCGTAATCCTATTTCTCGCGTCAGCAACTCACTCAGTCTTCGGGATTCGATTTTTTTTTTTTTTTTTTTTTTTCGCTTTGCCGCTGAACCAGTATTTCGGACATTTGAAGCGACACACGTTCCGGAATCGAAGTAATTGAAGAACCGGACACAATGTACATTAGCAGACGGATGAGTAACAATAAGCGGCGAAGCGACAGAAGAAAGGAGAGAGGCGGGTGGATTGGATGTCGTTATTATAAGCGAAGAGGGCCCAACGACAGGAAGCAGAGAATCGATTTCTTGTCACGAAATATAACAGAGTGCAGGTATGCGCGATACGGGTTCGAGTGGCACATCCAGAAACGTCGAGCTTTGCTCTCTTTCCCCCTCATCATTCGTTCGCAATCATTTAATCGCTATATTTATCGTGTGTCACGCACGATCGTGACTAGTCGGACCAGTGGATTCAATTCACAAAGATTGTTCGTATCCCTCCGGGGATTCCCCGTGAGTACATCATACGCTAAACACACAGCAGTGTCAACCGAAAGTGTAATCGATCACCTTATATATATATATCTTTAAAGTGCCGTCCCATTCATATCGCTGGCGTGTTAATTGTTTACTAAATCGACTATAATAGTTTCGATTATTTCGATAACCTTTTTTTCATTATAATTTTTTTTTTATCGGGAAGACCCCGAGATGACCCGACAAACTGACTGTGCGCGTTACGATCGATCGGGTTGCCCGCCACGCTACCAGAATTCCGTAGAACTTTCATCTCGTTCTACGATAAAGTGAGAGCGAATCCCAGACCAGACTTCGTACGTATATAGATGTATAGAAAAAAAAAATGGGGCAAAATGGCCCAATCGGGAAAAAAAAAATGGCCGATTTTTTTATTTTTATTTGTACTGAAATTTGACAAAAATTTAATAAAATTTGAGTAATCGGTTTCAAAAATTAAATTTTTTGTTGTATTTTCTCAATTTTTAAAAAAATTCAACTAATTGTGTTTTTAAGATTCAATTTCATATTTTTCAAATTTTAACTATTTCTTTTTTTAAACCATAACTCCATTTTTAAAAAATTGTAACTAATTCTGTTTTTAAATTTCAATTAAATTTTCTCCAAATTATCTTTTCAATTTTATTCGATTATTTCTAATTCCATGGGACCATTTTGCCCCGCGTTCCCCTACACAGCGACGGGTTGCTCTGGGTTCGAATTAAAAAAACAGCTCACGTGTTTGGCCCCGTCACCGGAAAATCTAAGAGGACCGGAGCCATGCGCCATCGTTGAAGCTATAACTGTGCCAAGGGAACAGGATCGATGGATCGATTTGAACGAAACGAAGGAAGACGAGAAGGTGGGGGGAGGGGAGGAGTGAACGGACGACGAAACGGTTGTCGCTTAGCAAGAATTCCCCCAACGAAACTTCGGGATGATTGCCAAGGTTCACAACGGTTGAATCTTCGCTCGGGAATCATAGGTTATTACAGAGTGTCATATAGATCTATCCACAGTTATGGTACGTAACGCCTATTACGTATACATTCGGTTTATAACTATGATTCATCGAATTAACCGCAACGCAAATGAATAGTTTGAAATTCTACCATTACTCTCGACGCAATTAATCAAACGCAGCGACCTGTATGAACGCCATTGGCGCGCGGAGCTAATCTGCGCTCGTGAATTTGCATTGCATGCAATGGAGAAGAAACGTCGGCGTATGCGATTACGAAAGGTGAAGATACCAATGAATAAACTGTTACCTGATGAACGCCAAAATTCCCAATTAATTTTTGTTTTTTTCTTTTTTTATTATTCGGTCGCTAAATACGTAAATAATGATAATAAATTATTTTTTTTAAGAATCGTAATCAGGGCGATTGTAAAATCGGCAAAATATTCGAATTTCTTTATACCGGTCAACGAACTGGCGAATCAGACGGACGTATACCAAAAACAACAATGAAAAAAAAAAAAAAAAAAATTATATTCATTTTTTTAAATTTAAACTGATTATTATTCAGAATAATAATAATTGTTAATATAAATCCAAATAATCGAATTTCACGGATGCAGAACTTATTACACGAAGTTTAATGACCAATGCGATTCACAGCTAATAATCACGAGCCGAAATTAAATTATACGGCTTATCGAGGAACATAATTTTTTCAACGAAAATTTTTATTATATTGTATGCGATGTGCAAAAAAAAAAAAAAAAAAAAAAAAAAAAAAAAACATCCCCCATAAACGCTATAATTCTGCATGGATTGCTAACACCCCATTGAATTTAATTTACCGGTTTACCGATATGTTGAAAATTTCGTTTTGGCATTTATCGACTCCCCCCTTAAGCTGTGTACACTGTAATCTCGATAATGGCCAACAGTACGATCGATTGTACATGCATCGATGGGTATTAAATATTCTATACATCGTCGTACCACCGGGCAGCACGCTAAGCTGCATAAGTGCCCATGTATGCCCCGTGCGAGAGCATAATATAGTTACACGAAATATATATATATCCGCAGATACCATGAAAATATCTCACACGGCAGTGTATCTCCTTCGACTACGCAAATGTGTTGTCCCGACGTTACTTTATGCCCGAGTTACATAGCCGCGTACGCGCAAACGATATATCGTATGGTATAATACACAGTTGCACCGTAGGGTTACAACGCATCATAATACACTGCGCGGATGTGTTAGTCAGGGCGCATGACATCGACGATAAGAGGGGAAAAGCGTTAGCGCGTGCGCTCCACCTTCAACGAATCTAAGCGCACATCTTCACGGCTCGAGTAATCGCATACTTTGGATAAATTATTCCGAAGCGCGCCGGCGTAGGGCTGAGCGAACGGAGACGAAGCGAGGCGAGAAAGAAAGTGCAAGTGCAACGATATGTAGAAAATCGTTTAAAAAAAAAAAAAAAATCGAGAAAGAGATATTGTGGAAAAATCTCTCGTTTATTAATATTAATTTACTACTAAAAAAAAAAAAAAAAAATAATAATACTAATTATTATTATTAGTATTTATAATGGAGGAGTTAAAAAAAAAAGAAAAGAAAGTAAGTTGTTTATTATTATAAAAAAAATAAATAATTATAAACAATTATTAGCAATTTATAGGTTAGGTTAGGTAGTGTTCTTTTCTGCCGCATATCCTTCCGGGTTTTTACGGTTCCCCCCTCCTAACATTCCCTGCGCGTCCGCAGCCAACTTAGCTACAATGTACCGCATTTTCCGAGTTTGCAATGTACCATATTTTACTGATTCTTTCGTATTTTCTGCACCTGCGTAAAGTGGAGAGAATACCAAAGTCTCAGAAGAATAAGCCTCCCGCTCAACGATTAATGCGCCAACCAGCGCGCGGCGAAGCGATCACCCATCCAAGTACTGCCCGCGAACAAAGCTGCTTGACTTGGGTGATCACCGGAGCCGCGCGCCGACCGCGCATCCACCGTTGTCGGTTAGCAATTGCCTTATAATAACAAATGGTAATAAATTGTAGGGCAGTAGATTTATCGCCGATAGTGTCGACCGGCAAAGTCGTAAAGCAATAACAGATCCCCTTAAAAAAAAAAAAAAAAAAAAAAAAAAAGAAACGAAAGATCGAAGAGAAAGTTCAGAAGCATCGGAAGGACGAGTTAACATCCGTCGAAACATCGTTTGTAGAATCATACATCATATTTCAACACCCCGTATCGAATAAATCGCCAGTCACCGACGAGGTCGTAGTCGTGGACCGTTCTTCGTTGATATTTTTCATCTCGAATTTTATAACATAGCGCGTGGGCGTTTAATGCGACGGATAGAGAAAGAGAATAGCGTTGGCCAGTGAGATTAGACCGGTCGCTCTATCCTTCAACCGCGCTAAGTGTGACACGCGAGTGAACTCTTGTCATTAGAGCCTTCTATCCTCGGGATATTTCACAGAGTTAGCGTCAACCTAACGTATTTCAGTCCATTACGGATGGCACGAAGTATATAATGCTATACGATATCTGTCGGCTATGAGATTAGAGGCGGCTAACAACGCTCGAGGAAGAAAATCGAGAGAAGTACTATACAAGGGCGTGGAGGAGGAGGGGGGGGGGGGGCGGGAGAGGAGGAAAGGCAAAAAAAGTCATGGCGAGAGACCTGCCGGGAGCGAATTTTATCTGGATATACGGTATAGAAGCAGTGTATGAGCTTTGAGTCACTGACGAATGGTATAGTAGACTCTCTTCAGCTTCGGCTCCCTTCTCCCGAAGGTGAAGGAAGACGAGACGGATGAGAATGAAACACATAACGACGATAGTCTGCGGAGAGAGAAGAAAAAAAGAGCAGCTCGCGAGAGTGAAACCATCAAGGTAGAGAATGGCTATGGGATGAGGGAAATAAGAAAAAAAGAAAAGAACAACAGTAAGAAAAGTAAAGAAAAGATCCGTTACGTTAACGCGCCAGCGACGTAATAAAGGGAGAGGCCGTAAGGGAGAAAGAGATCGAGTTGGAGGAGGTCGGTCTGATGGAGAGTGGAAAATGAGCTCCAACTCACACCACCGAGGTCTGTCTTGTTCGTAAAACAAAACCTGGAATGAGGAGAAAAGGCGAAGAAGAAGATACGAGAAGCCAAGACATTACTTGTATTCAATGAAACTCCTGGATAGGAGACGAGAGCTGTAGCTGTTGATATGAAGAAGAAAAAAACAGCAGAAGTTGATTTCAGATGGTGGGATAGTGTATAAACAAAATATCTGAAAACAAGAAGAAAAACTTGGGAGAGTGAAAGCATCACGAGAAAAATGACTAAAGTAAAGATTCGTAGCGCTGAGGCCGCAGCGGCGTAATAAAGGCCGTGAGGAGGGGTTGGTGTGATGAGGAGTGAAAAATGAGTTCTATTCAGGTTCGAGTTGGGTTCGTAAAACAGAACTAAGGCCGGGGGAGCAAGAAAAAAATGGGAATCACCAGTACATTAAAGGTTAACTTCCTAGCAGACTTAGAAGAAGATACCAACCGACCCCTCAGAAATCTGAGGGAACCAGTAAGCAAAGTTCCTACCCATAGGCGGATTTTCATGACCAATGGGAAGTGAAAAAAACATCTATCAAGGGGTTCCTCAATACATAAATCCCGTACATTACAGTGTAAGTTCGTAACAGACCTATGAAACGGTACAAGTCATCCCCTCAGAACTCTGAGGGGACCCATGAGAAAAGTTCCTAGCGATAGTCGGATTTGATGGACCACTTGGATGGTGAAGGAAAAATCAATTGAGAACCGGTTATTGCGGAGTTCCATTGTACTTGTCTCCGTTGAAACATCGGATAAGAGAGGATAGCTGGTTGCAAACACGAACAACAGAAGTTGAATTAAGCACGCAGAAGAGCATGGGTACATGTCTAAAAACAGAAATAAAAAGACTACATCCCTAACATAGGACACGGATCCGAATACACAGCGCTGTAGTCTATGCTTGTAGAATAACCTGGCCACGACGTAATTCCGCGGGGATAGATGTATGGACATAATGTAACGACGAGACCGAGTTGTACTGCGGCGTTGCTGTTCCTCGATGGTTTGATGAAGGAGGCGAAGGAGAAACGAGAAGAGGCAGAAGGTGGATAGAATGAGGATGAAGTAGGAGAAGCGGAGAGGGGAAACTTTGTCGTGGTCGGGACCTTCAAGATCGAGTCCCACGCGTTCCCAGACATTCCAGCTAGTAATTGCCGGCTGCTGTTGCTACTGCCTCCTCCTGCACCTCGTCCTATCTATGCAGGCACTGACGCTAGCCCGCCGATGTTGCTGCTGATCCCTCGAGCGTTATACCTGTATAGCCTGTTATAGGTAAGTTCCTTACAGCTTTGAAAATTTCTCTCACTCAGTTTCTCGCAGTACCGAGATGCATACTTCTACCTGACTCGTCTCTCTATCGTGTAACACGCTTCTGCCCTATGCACTCTTCCAGCTCCGCGAACTCTATCGATACGTTGGAAAGACCGAAGGAAAATGAACATCACAGCAAAACAGACTACTGGAGAAAAATTTGAGAAATTTGACGATGCAACTGAATCAGAACAGTGGAAAATCTTGAAGATGGAATTCATGATTGGCCATCATGATGACATCATATGAATCTAATTTTTGGACGAATGCTAACCTTACTTTTGACGTTGGTAAGGTTTGGCGTAAGGACAACGTACCTTACCAACGTCATTTATGTCTGGAAGATCAAGTTACAGTGAAACCTCAATACCTCTTCCGCTTAATATATTTCCTATTAGTCTTTTATTAAATTGCCTAATTACCCTTGAGATCCGTCTATGGAGGGCCGTTTTTCATACCGCTTCTTAAAATCCAACAATAAAGGTTATCAGTTGATTCCATCTCTAGAACTGCAACGGAGTTCTACTGTACAACGAATCTACAAAGTCCAGCATTTCTTTTTCTACTCAAAGCTCTGCTTTTGCATAAGAAAAATTCATTGCTAAAACTTCACAAAAGTTGTATGTGTTCACCTCGATAAATGGTAACAAAACAGAGGTACAGAGTTTGCAAGGAAAGTTATTTTCGCTTCTCCTTAAAGGTTACTTACTCCTACAGTCTACGCTACTGCGCGCTCCGCTCTAAGTAAAAAAGCTCGACTTTCGCGTTAAACGACTTTGATACTTTTTTCCTCGCAATACCTTTTTTCTCATATATCTTTACTTCATTGCAACCCTCGTCTTTTTTTTTTTTTTTTTTCTTTCCTGCAAGTTGAAGTTAACGCAACTTTTATTCATACAGTATAGAGGCCCTTTGCAAACGCATTCGAAAATCGTGCGTGCAACACAAAGTTTGCCTGTTTGTTGGACTGTCTTTGAAGGAAAGTTCCGATAGGCCCGGGGGTTTCTACAGCCCCCTATAGACGCCTATAGAGGCCTACAGAGGCCTGGCAGGTAAATGGCTACCGTGTAGATCATTGACTATGGAACCGACTGATGTTATACCGCACTGTATTTTACCGAGCCGCGTAAATCACCGAATGCCATCGTAAATTAAAGAGAGTGTGAAAGATTTTTTTTTTTTTTTTTTTTCTTTTTTCAACAAAGTGTTTTTTGCACCTCGAACGACTATCCACTGTCGGATACAGTGTTTCGCCCGCGCCACGCTTGACTTTGTATGCAAACTCTTGGCTCACTTAATCGCGGGTGATAAATAATGCGTGGCTAATAAATCCACCGGATCGTTCGCCGGCTCTCTGACCGCAACGGTACCGCGTTGGACGATGTTACGTATAGAGTTTGGTATAAATATCAAAGCGTTTTATATTTCATCGTCGCTGTATCGCGGCGTGACAGCCCCCCGACGATGGGACCACAGGCTACACGCACTTGACGCACGCACTGCAGAACGAAGTTATTTTCAGGAAGGGAAAATGGAAGCAAAACGAAATTGCACGTTGTTGTCTCTTCTTTATTTTTTTATCGTTCACGAAACTCTGAATGGACGAGTGCTTTGATGAATTTTGAGGTTTTAACTTTTGAAAAATGTCACATACATTTTTCCCGAGGGATACCGAAAAAAACGACCTCTCAATTACTGGAGACAGGAACGTCAAATTTTTTTTTTTTTTTGCTAATGGAGTCCGGATAAAAAAAAATACGGATCAGAACTTTTTAATTATTTTAATTTGTACCATTCAGGAGCTTTGGGTACCATTTTTATTTTTAATCGGTTTAAAAAATCATCGGGAACATTCAGGAAATTTTTTTTTGAAAATAATTTTTAAAAATAGTCCGATAAATTTAATCGGAATTATTCGGAGCCATTTAGGACCATTTTCAGGTAAATCATTTTTTCCGTAATTAAAAAAATTCCGTATCAGACGAATGGTTGATTCGGTGAATTTAACGTTTAACGGAGTTTAATCTTTAAGTAGGAGATTGGCGCGCTTCCGGCGCTGCGGAATACAATATCTTTTTGCTATAATTTGCAAGACTCGCCCTCCGTGAAGACAGACATGTCGTCGTGTACACGTATAGAGTTTATGTTATAAAAAAAAAAAAAATGCACCAGTGTTGGCTATTTATTCTCAGGTCTACAGAGTCGAAGCAGCGGAGACGATTATGACGTAAGAAAATTGTTTTCCTCCGCTTCTGTGTTTTGCAACGTTTGTCCTCAGCTTTGTCTGCTCTCGATCTCAGTAAAACCACCGCTCGTAAGAATGAAAGAAGTAGAGAATTATAAATACAAAGAACGAGGCAAAGAACTACTAAGTTAACGAGTTGGGAGAGCAGAAAAAAAAGTGTATTAAAACCGCCCATCGGTCTGTCGCGTTTTTTTTTTTTTTTTTTTTTTTTTTAACGACTATTGTTGCATACCGCCGCTGAGTAATAATGCGCGGAATGACAAAAGACAAAAGCACGTTTCCGGACGCATAGTCGAGAGTCGCCATTTTTTTTTTTTTTTTTTTTTTTTTTTTTTTTCCGCTTTTACTCTATTGCTTAAGAACGCATTCGTCGAGACACGAAAGGGAGCGAAACTTTTGCGACAGAACGATAATTAACCACTCGTCGTTAAAGATTATAGCAATTCCCCGGAGAGTTCGACTGTAAGTATCGTTCGAACCGTTCGAACTCTCGCGATGACGGAATAGAATTCGCTGATACTGATGAATCCGGCGAAACCAACTGGCATAGTGCAACGACGTGAGTAAGCAACGAGTGACCGAGTGACTCAGTTATTATTTCGCTTTGTGTTCAATGAAAGCGAAAGCGTGAGAGTTAGTCTCGCGCGATAAAGGCGACCGGGGCGAATCGAAACATTAGAAAAAAATCATATATTCTTATTCGTTTCATCCGAGAGAAAGTTATTTATGCGAGATAAAAAATATATTGAAATCTTAGTGATGGAAGAATAATAGACATTTTTTTTTTTTTTTTTTTTTTTTTTTCATTATAAAAATCATTGATTTATGTATTGATTACGTCTTTGTAAAAATTGATGAAATTCGCATATTGGATAAAATTAATAAAAAAATCGATAAATAAATAAATAAAATTTGATTTGGCTGTTTATTTCTCACGTATTCGTCAAATAGCCCCTATCTACTCTGTGCAATACAAAGCTACATTTGTCCCGAGATATTTCGAAGGTTTCCGCATCCCTTATGCGACGCTGCATTGCCTACCGAAGTAGATAAGACCTTTGGCACCTGCAGCCACGTTTTCACGTCTAATAGTCAGCACGCAGGTGAGGCGAAAAGGGCACGCGACAGGAGAAGGAAAGATAACGCTGGTAAACAGCGTTAACGGAACACGAAGAAGCAAGAAAGCCAAATGAGAGTGAGAGTTTCGAGATTTTCTCAACGATTGTGTTAACTCCGGAGGGAAATTTCGCGAAGTTCTACATCTTTCGAACTATCATGATGAATATTCATCCGTCGCGAGTCACGCTTCTACTCTTATCTCGTGTAAAATCTCGCGAAGTTATATCGCGGATGTACCGCGCGAAGATTAACCCTTTTTAAGACTGCGGATGAGTCCCGTGAATTCCGATCGATAGAAAAAAATTTCCTTTTTTTTCGTAACTATTTATCAATTTTTTTATTATAATAATAATAATAAATTATTTAAAAAATTTTTTTTTAAATTTAATTATTTTGTTAATTTTAATAATTTTACAAAAATCGAAAAATCGAAATATCGAAAAATTGCCGTCAAAAACAAGGATTGTAATTAAGAAAAAAATATTAGCAAAAAAAAAAGGAGTGAACCTTTGAAAACTTAGGAAACGCGATATTTTCTACGGATTTCAATATTCGAAGCACGCGTCCGAAAAGGGGTAAAAGAAATTGATGAAAAGAGATTAAAAAAAGAAGAAAAAAAAAAAAAAAACGATAGAATTGTGTACAGACCGACGGTCGAGGATGCGCACAGATTTAGTTACAGCGCCTATACATTCAATCAATCCTTTTACGCTTTGTCTAGCTGATGGAAACTCGAATAAATAGAAAATCGAGTGAAAGAAAAAGCCTAAAAAGAGAAGAGAAAAAAAAAAAAAAAAAAAAAAAAAAAAAATTCGCTGAAAAGATAGATTCGTTTCATTCGTATAGCCAGTTATGATTACGCGGCTCGGTGTTCCGCGTCGTCAAAGCATTGTTCACACACTCCGAATGGAGACCAGAAATTCACTAGAAATTCTTCGATCTGTAGCTACATCGTTGCTTTATGTGTGTGTCTGGTACATTGGCGAGTGTAACCGTGAAAAAAAAGTATGGGGAAGGGGTGGCGGCGATGAGAGAAAATGGTCAAAGCGAGTGAGAGGTGCTTCTGGAGCTTTTTCGGTAATACTCCATTTCCTGCTATCCCCGTAGTCCCGTGGTGTCGTAGGAAGGGGGTGGCAACCCTCGCCTACTTTCTCATTCTCTCTCATTTCATTTCATCTCATTTTTTTTTTTTTTTTTTTTTTTTTTTTTTTTCTGCACCCCGTCCCTATCGGCGTTAGTACCCGCCTATCGGTACAAAACACATCGGTCCCCGGAACTGTGGAGTTGACGTTGAGAAGGAGAAAGGAAAAAGTGAATGACCGTAGAGCAACGAGCGCGACAGATCAAAGGAACGAAATAATAAAGGTACCTCCTCGTCGCCGAGATGAGAGATGGGATATTGGATCGGGCGATACGGTGTACACTGTAAAATACGTATAAATCCACGCGTATGCGTACGACACCGGACATTTTTTTTTTTTTTTTTTTTTTTTACAGGAGTTTTCAGAATCATATAAAATGTTTCTATGACGATAAGTATTACTGTACGTTTATTGCTACTATATTACGATATTGCGAAATATAATAATAATATTTTTCAATTAAAACTTAAAAAAAAATTATTATTATTTTTTTTTTTCAAGAATTGCAATTGTTTATTTTTTAGACGGTTTTTTTTTACCTTTTTTTTATCGATAATTACCAAGCAAAATGATTATTATAATGTTACTGGAATAATAAGAATTATTCTGTTAATCTATTCTTTCGATTCTATGTGCCAATTTTTTGTTTTTAGCAGCAATAATTGATGCTACAAAGGTACGAAAGCTCGTTAAGCCGTGAAAACGCCGTTAAAAATAAATTTTACATTAACCCTTTTGATTCCCATCCTTAAATAGAATTTGCTATACCCCTCGACAATCACCTGCGACCTTTTCGCTTCGAGATATTCTCGTGGGATCATTTGTTATTTTCAGCAAACCTTCGGAACCTTTTTCATCGCAATGATCCAAACAAATTGTATGTACCGTTAGCTATTCAAAGCCGTAACCTTCCCTCTTCCCCTTCTGTTACCCTTTCTTCCTACACCGCCTCACCGAAACTTTAAGTGTCTCTATTCACGACGACGACCCACGCACTCTTGTGCACCTGAACCTATTAAATCTTTAGGTGTTTTCGGTACAAAATACTACATACGAAACTCATTGTCTTTAACGATTGTAATCAAATACACATTTCATTCGGAATATATATACATATATTGGATATATATAGATATATCTATAGCCATCCAGGAAGCCGTATAGAGGATCCGAACGCCTCTCATCTCAACATCGTTCCCCCGAAACCCGTCCCGAGGTTTATGTACCCAAAGGGTTTATATCCGTCGATCCCCCGGTATGCAGTATATTCATGCTGCTTCATGGTACCGAGTGCGTGCCACAGAGCATCCCTCCGTTCGTATGTGTATTACACGTGCCATGAGCAACAAGAGGGTACACCAGGGAGGTCCTAACAATGATAACGCGCTGGCAATGTGTGCGCGCGCTGTGGTAACCTATCTGATGGGCGCTGCTCTTCGCTAAGTGCGAAGGTGCGCGCTTCTCCGAGTACATAGGTACACACGAGGTTATGTCGGCATGCGAACGTGTAAGTGACGACTAATCCCCCCTCCACTATCCGCCCTCCACCCCCTGATCGTCATCCTATCGAATGGTTCATCAACAAAGGACTCGAGCCACCAACCACCCCTATACAATACACCTACCATACAATATCGACGTCAGTCCAATTCGACGTGTACTTCCGGCCTGTTGCACCCCTTTTTTCTTCTTTTTTTTTTTTTTTTTTCGGCTCATCAGCGAACGAGGGAATACCTTCATTTATCGGAGTTTATGCAGTAAATAAAATATTTAATGAAAATTAAAGTTATTATTATTATTATTATTATTATGATTGAAGATGATTCAATTTTTTTTTTTTTATTATCAATATTGTTAATTTTTAAGATTAATATTCCAATATTTTTTTGACATCCAATGATAAACAAAAAAATTTTTATTCAATTAATTTTTTTTTTTTTTTTCTTAATATTTTTATTCACCGGTTCGTTGACCGGTATAAACATAATGAAATTTCGAGTACTCGCGTAAATTAATATTGAATTACTGTATATATTAAATTCAACGAGGATATGAATTTCAATCGTTTGTACAGTAGGCATCGCGTTGATATAATAATCTGCTGATTTTTATTTCGATTTTATTAAATTCGATGTTAAATTTGAGATATTAATGTGGATTGTGATTTCAATTTCAAAATTATTGTATTTTTAATATTATTTTTATTAATGTAATACATCCGTTTTTATCGTTTTTACATCAAATATCTTGTAAAACAATTTGCGTGTTTTTCAAATCTGTCGATTTATTTATTTTATTTTTTATTCATAAATTCCTCTCCGCGTTTCTTCGCATTTGTAGCCTTTGTATTTACTTTATAAATAGAAAAAAATAAAAAGTCCCATTTTATGGCAATTGGCAAACAAGAAACAGATTGCTACGATCTCTTATCTTCGAGAGAATATAAAAAGGACAAACAAAAAGAAAAAGAAAAATCGTCAATCGTCGATAAGAAGCATATAATGGCGCGCACCCTAACGTAATTGGTACTACAAAAATGTTTTCAACAACGGACAGGAGGGGAGAATCCGCTTGGAGAGTTCCGATTGAGTCGCAAAGTCATTATTTCGATTTGAAAACGATGCGGAATAAACATGATCGCGAGAGGGTCAGAGAGGAGGAGAAACGACAGAGGGATCCGCACGATTTTCGAGGGTGAATTCTAACAGATTTTCTTTTTTTATACCCCGGAAATCGTATCGAACACCGACTCGTCTGCGATCTATCTATATAGAGAAGATTTCATTCAGAAAAAAAAAAAAAAGAAAAACTACTTGAGAGTTCCGTCGCTCTCTCTCCCCTTGGGAGACGAAAAGAGCTTTTTACCCTGCGGCACTCCAACGACGAATTCGCGGTGACGCGTTCGATTTACCCTCGCGGAGATTCTCGCGTATTTTATCGTATACACCCCTTTCCCCGCCTCGACTACCGGCTCTCAAAACTTCGGAAATGGAAAAAGACAGATATTGAAAATTACTATTCGACGCGAATTCCTCGCGTCCGCGACGTACGTTTCGTCTTGTCGCGTACCGCGTTGACGATATGCGTTTCGGTGAAAAAACTAATGTTGCAACACGATATATACGATTTTAGCGATCTCGAACAGGAAATTACGAGAATACGTTTTGTACACGACGAGTCGTATATATTGCAATTTTTTTTTTTTTTTTTGCAATTCAGATTTTTTTTTTTTTTTTTTTTTTTTTTTTTCAGGTTTTTCAGTACGTTTCATTTTTTCCATCTTTTACGACCTCCATATACGGGTATTCGCATAGAAACCGGCGATTCCATCTGCGCTTCAAAGATAAATCAGAATTTCCAAGTATCGAACTTTTTTTTGATCGACGCAGAGGTACAAAACTCAATCGGGAATGTCGATATCAGGATATTGCTATCCTGATGTCGATACGCGCAACGTGAATTATTACCTATGGATGTCTTCATTACTTAAACAACATGCAGATCGATACGAATTTCGTATGTATGAGTATTTTATTGCAGAATTATTTGCGGAGAGATTGAGACTTTTTTTTTTTTCTTTTATTATTATTTAAAAAAAAAAAAAAAAATTTTAAAACCAATATTCATTTGATGAACTTAATTTTTAGTATCGATCAATGTAACGATAAATAATTCTAAATTAATTTCGTTTTTTTCTTTTTTCCAATTTTATTCGCGTATTCAGATCGCATATTTATCATATTTTATTATTTTCGTAATTTCGTTTTCATTAAAATAAATTTTTTTCGAAGTTTTTAACATTATATATTCTCTCGAATTTAAAAAAAAAAAAAAAAGACGATGATACGTACCAATATTTATTTATTAAATTCGATTTCGCGCAAAACATGATTTACTGCAAATAATGTGTAATTAATTTCGGATTATGTTTATTTTCATTTTTTTTTTAATTATTCAGATCAGATATTGCGATTCCATTTATTGCCGAATTATTGTTTATTGATTATACATAAACAGATGGAGACGGGAACGGAAGTCGGTAAACTATGGACTATAAAATCTGTTGGACTATACGAACGATTTTAACATCCGGTTCATTCGCTCTCGCGGTAAAAACACATTGACAAACATTGGCATTGTACACATTTCAAAATTATAATGTGAATCGGTTTTTCGTATTGAGTTCAGTGTTTAGACCAAAAAAAAATGACCAGCAGACTGTCCTTTCGGATACGAAAACCATAAATATACATATCGAATAAACATTGCCATCGAATAGACGATTTTTATACGATAATTTCAATTTTCCAACTCTCTTTATCGTACTGCCATCGCGTTTTAAAAAGTTCGTAACTTTATCGTGAAAATTAAACTTTATACGCGCGAATTCATTTGCACCGTTTCATCAGCGCGCATTAAATACGTTCTTTCGCTTTCCTGGTACAGTGGAAACTCCATTATTGCATCTCAATCGGTTTTTTTTTTCATTGTATATTATCGATATATAAAATCGTAAGAATTGTATATTATCGATACATAAATTCGTAAAAATCGATATATCGATATATTATCGATATATTTGGAAAAATGTGTCAAACGACCAAACGACCAAATTTCATATATTTTTTGCATATACTTTTTTGAGAAAAGTGAAGAAAACTTCTTTGAAAAAAAAAATCAGAAAAAAGATGGCCGCAGTTTTGAATAAATGCGCGAATTTTAGCGAAATCGCGAACTAACGGAGTTTTCACTGTACTTCTGTGTCACCAATGCAAAATCCGCACAAATTTTTTGTATGCAGTCTCCGTAGGTCCGCGATTGACCAACGCGAATGTAGGGAGCGCTGTTGCGAGCATAGATTCCGTTGGGATTTCAACAACGAGATTTCATTTCTCTGCTATCAACAGAATCCACAATTTTGTATTTATGTACCTACGGAAGGCGCCGCCATCCTGTAAATTACGTAGGGAATCGATTCTGTTTTCTCTCCTCGTTCTTCTTCCCCTTTACCCCTCCGGAATCCTTCATAGTCGTACATCCCAACACTATCTTCCTCCTGAATTAATTATTATTCTAATTTCGTTATACTTCCATTTCGGGAGCTGCCGAATTCAACGAGAGACTCTCTCTTGCGCCATTGCATCGAGATACCTGGGAATTGCTTTCGACGAACTCATATTACTCGAGTGTGCGGCAGTTTATTAGAATTTCGAGGGCGGAAAAAAATATCTTGTATTTTCGCGTAGAGTAAGTCCTCTTGCGTCAAAATTCATTTAAAAAAGACGCGTTTAATTAATTTTTTTTTTTTTCAGTGCTTTAAAAATATCGTAAAAATTTTTTAGATTTTTTTCGATCTTATTTTAGATATATTTTATTTTTATGAATATTATTTTTTATTATTTATTTTTTTATTTTTTAACGCAAAAAAAAAATAAATCGATTTAACATTTATTCAGAAACTGATCGGTATTTTTCATCGGATTCGGCCGTCGATCGATCGGTGACGATCGTTCGTAAAAAATGCAAAATTCTTTACGAAATTTTCTAAATTTCTATCCCTCCCTATTTAGCAAGTTATTGTAGCATGAGATCCGGGATATTCGAGTGGATTCGTTCGTTATTTTGAACCCTCGTCAAACCTCGTATTTTCCGCGCACTTCGTAAAAGTCTCCTCTAACCCTACAAGAAACGTTCTCGGCACCCCGAAGAGTATCACAGAGGTTTTATCCCCGTTTCACCCTAACCTAAGCCAAGAGAATGGGGGACGAAGGTCCAGGATCTTCATTCATAGCTCTCTCTATCTCCTCTCTTTCGATGCCCCAAACTCGTCAAGTTCCCTTCTTTTTCTTTTTTTTTTTCTCGTCCTTTTTCTGTCTCTCACCCATTCCCGGGTCCATCTCGCTTCTACGCCCTTTCAGACACAATCCTATCGGCGTCTATCTATTTCACAATATTTCCGGCCTGTTGCGCTCACCGAGTCCTCTCGCTTCGTATTATCGTCATCGAGGGCTCTGTCAGCGTTCGGCTGCTTGCCCACCGTTCCAGAACCCGGGTGGTCCTGGTTTCGTCACTCCTCCCCCATCTCCCATCGACACACTTTGCGCGCCACGATTTCATCAACGCGTCGATGAAAATTCGCGTCAATCGATAGAAAAAAAAAAAAAAAAAAAAAAAAAAAAACCAATTCACGAATTTTGTGGCAAAATCCCACCTTTCGTAAAACAGACCGAACGAATTTTCTCCATGTATGGAAATAGACTTTTTTTTTTTTTTTTTTTTTTTTTTTTTCGTACGCTGTGCAGCGTATCCAGAGGGTCAGATAAATTCGGTTGAAATTTAACGACACGAATAGCAATAAAATGACGATGGACAATTTTTAATTTTCCTCGTACCTCTCCTCGCGTTTCACGATCGCGAGTAACCCATTTTTTTTTAAGCTCCAATGGAGGAGTAAAATATAGGATTATGGGAATCAAAACGTTGGCGAAACGCAAAAAAATTTATCGGATTCGTTCTCCAACGATCCCCGATCATCCCCCGTGTAATTGCATCTGTACATATGGAATTTTCATGCGGTTTTTGCTTACGGCATTATATCGAATAAACGACAAAAATTTGGACGAATATACGGCTCGCGAATTGCGATTAATATTAAAGATGGCGATTCGATCGAATGGCTCGAGAAGGCAAAATAAAATGAACCATTAATATTTCTTTTTATTATTATTATTATTTATTTATTTATTAATTAAGGTCTCTTGAACCATTAAGTACACGAAGTCCGGAGTTCCTAATTGCGGATATTTAGCGAAGCGGAATAAAAAGAAAGAAAAAAAAAAAGGAACATCATCGGCTTGAATCGATCGTAGACGATTTAATCCATTCGTTTTTGTGCCTAAGCTCGCCAGCCGAGTGCGAAAAACATACGAGTCGAACTGAGATGAAAATAAAAATAACAAAAAAATAGGATGGAAAAACAAAGCGGAAGCGAAAGCAGTAACGCCCGTAGCTTTGATCACCCGCTCGGTCACAGCTTGAATAATTATCGAACGGATTGCTCCCATCATCGCCTATTCAAGCTCACTGCTCGGCTATCTGGATGAACTCTACTGGGGACATCGTTGAAACTTTTAATAGAAAATACAGCCGAATAGGACGCGAGTGGATCGGTCGTCGAGCTGCAAATCGATGAACCAATCCACTCGCAAAAAACGACGAAAATAAAATAAAATGAAATAAAATAAAATAGAACGCTATAAAAAAAATTAAAAAGCAAAAACAGCATTAGTTTAGTCCAACGGAAAGCCCCCGCAAAAGATCGCGATGAATTTTATTGAAATTTTTAATAGAAAATACAGCCGAACGGGACGCGAGTGGATCGGTCGTCGTTGTGCAAATCGATGAATCCACTCGCAAAAAACGACGAAAATAAAATAAAATGAAATAAAATAAAATAGAACACTATAAAAAAAATTAAAAAGCAAAAACAGCGGTAGTTTAGTTCAACGGAAAACCCTCGCAAAAGATCGCGATGAATTTTATTGCCAATCCTTCGTTTCATAATTATATCCCACCGGATACTACGGGCTATTTGCCGAGATTCCGAAAGATCCATTACCGCCGCGCGGCCTCCGGTGAGCAAAGTGTCTCACCATCGAATGCGCGGTGACGGTCTGAGAATAAATCGGTGTCTTCGAATGGAAATTGCTTTGCCACCCTCGTCCCTCTTTCTCATACTTACTCCTTCCCCGAGATCTTCGCGCCTCCACTCTCCTCGCGGGCGACGAGTGCCGCGAGGATTTACGCGATGCCCTTAAGGGATTCCCGGTGCTTTGCCTTTCACCCTCACAGCGATCGTCGTCACTCGCGATCCCAGACAATAGGCTTTTCGATAAGATTCACAGAGTTCTTTGCGCAATTAAAGGTATCAACGGCTCTGATAATTCACTATTTTCGTGAAAATATATCGACGATTTCATTTTTTTTTTTATTCTGCGGTACGATAAACCCAAATACGAAACTTTTATGCATAATTGTGTGAATTTAAAAATTTTTTTTACATAATTCGAAATTTTTTCAAATTATCTTTTTTTTATGATTCATTTAAAAATTTGCTATTTTATTTCGTAAAAAATACGAAAAATGCTAAATTCTTAAAATTTCGAGATCCCGTTACTGCTGCGACCGCAAAATTCGCTAAAACCCGCAATTTAACCACAAAAATTCCAATTTATTTTCCTCTTTTGTGAAAAGTGTGAAAAATACGTTCCGAACGTAAATTTTTCGCTTCATCGTCTCTCTCGGTAGCGGTTGAGAATTCGTTTTACGAGAACCCGAAATGGGCGATAGATGTTTTTCACAGACGACGCATTTTCACTATAATTGACCCGAACACATTAATCCTTATTTATAGAAGGTTAGCGGCCAATCGGCGGAGGGACATAGCTGAGGGCAGCGGGTTAAGGGGTAAAGGAGATCCCAATAAAATATCGATCTTTAAGACATATAGTCGCCGATCCCTACAACGTTTTACCGTGTTGAACATTGGGAGATGCGTCCATCTGTTTCTCAACGAACGATACATGCAGGTGGTGTAATGTACGTTTAGTCTGAAGTGCATAGATAGCCCAATGGGTGCGCAGAGGTATGTACAACGTAACAACTATGTATATACCGGTTAAAATCGAGTAATACGGTTATGTGCCTTCCGGTCGAGAGGGTCAAACCCTCGGGGGTCTTAAGGATTGCGGTAAATGGTAAGCACCCGATTGATTTACGGATACGTAACCCCCCTTTGCCCCCACAACAGCAGCAGCCAAGGTCTGCCATGAGAGCGGAATTTTCTTGTCACGCGACTATATCGAGCGCCGAGAAGGTCCCTTTCTTCTCTGCTGTGACATCGATTTATCGAAGATTTATTGCGGAGGACATAACCCTTCTCTCGGACGGGCGGAAGCTGTTTTTCTTTCGAAATCCTCACCCAATCCCCTCGAGTTTACTTTGAAGATGAGACTTTAAGACACTTTGATTGGTCCGATGGAATAAACGCGACAAAAAAAAGAGAAATGGCGAGACAGCCGTATTCATCGACAATGTTCGCTATTTTACGAAAAAAAAATTATAAAAGGAGAATTTTTATTTATTTTCAATGTCTGAGTTAAAAAAAAAAATTGTTTGTGAAAAAAAAACAAAATAAATAATTATTACTTATTAAATAATTTTTTTTACCTTTTTTTCGAAAAAATGAAAAATAATTCAAAATACTTTATAACTTTTTTTTTTTGTTAAAAATATATTATTATTATTTTTCATTATTTTTTTACTACACTCTTCTTTTCAGCCATTTTTTTTTTTTTACGTTTTGCAGAATTATTTTTATTTTAATAAACGAAATTATAGAAGAAGAATACTTATTTATTTTAAAATGATTCGGAAGATTCTGAAAAATTATGGAGCGTCAGAAGGTCGAATTGCATCGGAGTAGTATTTACGATTGCGGTGGTAATGGCGTTTGCAATTTTTTGTAAATAGTAATTAGTAAAAGTAGATGCTGTTTGTCTATCATTAGAATAGCCGCGGTGCGGTTTTCTCGAAGGACGATTGAGAGAAAGCCGGTAGGCAAGCGCAGCGAGAGTCCGTTGCGCCATTGGTGTTTAGATCCTCGTAGACACAGTAACCCGGTTATTTGTTACCCGACGAGCTTCTTCTGCTCCTTCTTCTTCTTCTTCTACTTCTTCTTACTACTATAGTACTATAATACTACGCTGTACCTACATCTCCCGCGGCGTCAGCGAGAGACAAGCAGATCCGGCGGACAATCTCTCAGACCTCGTCGACCGGAAGTATCTCGGTCGCCGGATCCGACAACTGGAACTCGTCCTCAGCCCCACCGCGTTCACTGACGCCTCAAGTGAAAGCTTCGGCACTATATACCGAGTTTGCCGACATTGCTGTGTTTCGTCCCATTCGACGCGGCCGGCAACTGATACAGCAACTGCAACTGCAACTGCTGTGTTTGTTGCCGCAGGCATTCCCGGCAAAATGCCAGAGATTCGGACCAAAACCATACCTCACACACTCTCAAAAGAACATCAATGGACGTTACTCTAACAATCTGCGAACGCTACGATGGCAATTTTATCCGCTACTGCTAAACGCGATCTTTTTTTCAACGTATCATTTCGTCCAAAAAAAAAATAAAAAAAAATGAAAAATTTATTTTTTTGTTTATTAGATATTTAACTTAATAATTGATAATTTCCTATCGAAAAAACATCCCCTCAATCGATCGAAAAAAATAATTACGAAATATCGCCCCTCTCCGAAATCGTATTGTCGTGTTTGCCGAAGTTCGATGAATTTTTTTTTTTTTTTTTTTTTTTTTTCAAACAAAAAACATACGAACAAAAAAAATTGATTGCGAACAATGGTAATAAGAAAAGGCAATTAAAAATGCTTTTAACTTTGGTGCAAAAGCTTCGCCAAAGATTTAGTACCCCATCTCTCCCCCCTCCCGCCGCTTTTCGCCTCTCGCAATCCGACGATCTCCGACTTCCATAACCGCCCAGAAGTAAAATGGTCTATGGAACAATTGCCCCGCTAGTTTCTCGCCCTTTCATCCTCTTCGTAGCTTTCTGGGATTCTAACCCCAATTCTCCGAGAGGCAACGGGGCCTCGCCGCGCGCTCCCTGGCCGTTGGAAGAGCTCACAGCTTTATTTTTTTTTATCCCCTCCCCCGTTCGAAACTTTTTAATTGCATGGTTCGGTCTCGCGGCGGCTGTGCTCCAGCTTCCTCGGGTCGCGCTCGCGCTCTACCCAACGCGTGGCCATCCAATTTGCGCGAATGGCTTTTCCCTCAAACGTGACGCGAGACTCCGAGACTTTTTTTTTTTTTTTTTTTTTTTTTTTTTCACTCCTTCCTTCATCTTATTCTTTCCTACGTTTATTTCTTTCTTCTACTTGGTTCAACTACTTCTTTCATACTTCCTTCGGGTGCTTCAATCTCTCCCTCGTCTCGCTTGGCTCTCGCGCTGCGTCCTCACATTTGAACCTCGCGCCCGTCGTTTTCTCTCGTAACCCTCAATCGTTTTCGTTTTCGTACCGACTGGCGAACGGTCACTCGTCTTTTTTTTTAGCATTGATTTTTTTTTATTTTTTTTTTTACGTTTTTTAATCTCAGTCACTTCATTCGCCGCTTCCCGCCCCTTATTTCCGCTGCCCTCCGACCGACGAATTTCTTTGTAGAGACCGAAGGATTGAACGCGAGGCGTGCAAACAATCGCCACGTACTAAAGGCAACCTGAGTACAACCAGCGAGATGACGCCCTCCCACTTACAGAGCTCTAGGAAAGGTACATAACAGTACAGCGATTGCTATGCGACCTGTGTGCCGTGTGTACTCCTCGTATCCCCGACTCTCGGACTCGCTATATCGTAACAAAAACACGCGGGTACTTGGATATACGCATTCGGCAAAGCCATACCGTCCCTACCCACTCACCCCGCCCCACGGAAAGCCATACGACTTCGCGGTTCTTTCGCTGTTTCCCTCGGTCGCCTTAAGGGAACGACTTTTACGTTTTCTCCACACGTCCATTCGCGGAAATCACACGTCTGCTGCGCGAAATAGCTTCGGTGCTCGGATAAGAAAAATTGAAAAAATATATATATATTTTTTTTTTCTTATTTTCTCTTTATTACTTTTATTATTATGATTTTTTTCAAAATTATTTTTATGATTTTTTTGAAAATTATTATTATGATTTTTTTGAAAATTATTATTATGATTTTTTTCAAAATTATTATTATGATTTTTTCGAGTGTTTAGCATTAAAAAAAAAAAATAAAAAAACGAAAACTTAGATGTTCTCAAATTTTTTTGCTCGCATCCGAAAACGACTTCGTTATCTACGAGTTTCGCGCTATTTACCCTTTTGATCGAAGGAATCGACTTGGTGTCGCCATTTTGGAAAAAATATATATATACGAACATTGGGGACGTAGAAATCTGCACGTAGGTCAGTTTCCGCGCGGACATTCGGTTGGATTACGAGTGCAGGAGGGATGTTTTCGTTGAACGTGTCGGAGATTCAGGATCCACGGAAAACTTGAACGACCGAATGTTTCGTCTCCGACAGTGCGAATTCGGATCTCGAAACTCGCGTGTGTCCAACCGGTCGTGATGGACGAACGTGTGCGCGACGAAGCAAACGCCGAGGCTACACGACAAACGCAAGATGACAAGAAGGTTGAGATTCCGGTTGCGATCGTCGAGACTCGAGCGCAACTACTCCGAGACTCCGTGAGTCTGAGACTTACGTGTGTCTGACGCATACAGATTCACATACAGAATAACCAAAGGGCGCTTGCAATACTCGGAGAAACTGTATAGGGATTCCTTCTGTATCTCTGTACGTTGTTGCGCACCTAAACGTGCAATTTTCCGGTAAGCCAACGAGTCTCATCGTATTCGATGGTGAAGGAGACTCGTGGAAGTTGGAGAGTTTCGCGTACAGATGAAACTCGTCTTTGTACATAGAACTGTCGTAGATATATACGTATATATATATATAGTGTTTTCTACAGAGTTGAACTTCCGAATAACTTCTCTCTCTCTTCCTATATATATTTTCACGACTTTGCGATTGCCGAAAGCCTCGGAAAGTAGAAACTGAAGGGGAGTCGCGATTCGAAGAAACAGCGAAAAAAAAATTCCATGAACAGCTTTTGTAGAGAATTCCGTATATCTACGGTGGGTAAAGATATACGAGATTGGTAGCGAAATATGGGACAAGCAGTGGGATCAAAGAATCATCAACGAGAGACTCAGCTCTACGGATTCTTACGGATAAAAGGAAAAATTGCTTAAATCCGACGAATACGGCGCGAACGAGTTTACGAGTTTTATCGAACGATAATACTTGAAGAATCGAAGGGACGGGTTTTTTCGGGAAAAAAACGAGTTAATCAAATTCAAATTTTTCAAAATTTTATTTTATTATAAGCGATATTATTGTTATTATTATCAATTATATGATCAAATGAGTAATAAAGTTTTATAATTAAATAAAAGGGCAGCCAATCGGTAAAGAATAATTCAATTAAAAGTTTTCTTATTTTTATTTCGATACGAACGATTTTCGTTTTTTTTTTTTTTTTTTTTTATAATGAAATCTTGATACAGAATTTTGAATTTCATTGTAGACGGAGTTATTGATATTATTATTACTATTTTTTACGAATTTTATATTACAATAAAAAAACAACCAATTGGCGAAGAGACGAATCAACTATAAAGTATTTTTCGCGGAGTATATCGTATCCCGGAAAAAAGCGATTGTCGCTTCAGGTATGTTTCATGCGTTGGCCATTCGTCGATGAAAGGGAAGCCACCGATCTGACTGGTAGAAAGCTCATTCGTTCCGTTACAAGCTTTACATCGCATACAGGACTTCGAGAGCATTGTATCCTTTGCGATGCAAAAGGTTGAAACGTTTCGGTTGCTTGAAACACCGAAGAACGCGGTATAGGCGGACGTTTCGTATGTGCCATTCATGGAACAACGATCAGGAATCCGTGCAGCTGTTACTCTGTACCCAGATGCAAGACTCACTTTCTCTCTCTCTCTCTCTCTCTCTCTCTCTCTCTCTCTCTCTCTTTGCCTATACGTTTATACCTCGACATTGCATCTACTCATACTTTATGCGCTCCCCCTCCCCCTCAGTCAGCATCAATGGTGATTGGCTCGGCTCTGAGTTACAAACGCCGCTGCTACGTAGACGAACGAGGATTTTGCGTCGAACGAGGGGCAAAGCACAGGAGAGAGAATGCAAGTGAAGCCGAATGGGTGAAAGACACAGAGGAACGCGAGAGGGGGTGGTTTAGGGAGAGGAGAGAAAACGAGCGATCGTTACCTTCGAACACGTACACGCGAATCGTAAACGTCGATAAAGCGAGAGAGGCGAGCAGCTACCGCGATCGGGTAAAACGGGCACTACAGCGCGCGCGCAACGCTTTCAAACTCCCCGTCGACAATCCCCGCCACCCCCCCCCTCCCTCCACCCTTCACCCCCCTTTCTATAAATGTATGTCTATACGGTAAGTCTCTTTAGTGTATATATTCTCGAAGCTTTATCCTCATAGCACTCTAACCCGTTCTATGGCTGAAACGATAAAACTCGCAGTAAGGCAAAAGAAGCTTTGGGGTAATGTAATTTGTTGTTGTTTTTTTTTTTTTTTTTTTTTTTTTTTTTATACTGAAGAGAGAATGAAAGGGAATAAAGGTTATCGAAGGAATTTGAGAAAGCAATTTTGCCCGATATCGGACAATACGGAAGATAAAGGATTTGAATTTTTTTTTTTTTTTTTCGATAATTAAAACATTTTTTGCATTGTTGGTTTTGAAGGGTTTTAATTTGCTGAGAAAGAATACGGCAGGGCATTTTTTTTTCGAATATTGGTTTTTTTAATTCGTTAATTTTTGGTTTTTTTTTAAGGGGCAGTGATTTAAAAAAAAAAATTGTGTTTATTTGTAAATGTATTTGGGAGCAATGAAATACGGTATTTTACATCCGAAAATGCAAAGAGAACTAAAGAGGATAAAATTTAATTTCAATTTAAATTTCATTCGAAATTCCGGCTGCAAACACTTTGAAATATTTTGAAAAAATGTTAAATCGATTTGTAAACGTTTCTGAGAGTGAAAAGAACGTATTTTACATTAAAAAATATTAAAACAAAGCGTTAGAGAACAGAAATTAAATTTTTTTCGTATTTAACAAAAATATAAAAATGACAATTTTTTTTATTTTATTTTTTTATAGAAACGTTCAATAATATCTCTGTAATGAATTAATTTTCGTGAATATTTTGAAATTAATGTAAAATCCCAGTTACCTTTTGTTAAGTGTATCGATTCATAATGATAATTCCGTTATGTATTTAATTACCAAATTACAAATGTAAATGGAAATGCAACCAAAATAAACGATTGCATTACGTTGTTAATATAACGAAATAAATAAATCGTTTGATTAAAAATTAAAATGTATGAATTGTAAAATATTCCGATAATATTCTTCGTGAATATTTTACCGTTTTCCAAAGATTGCATTATCTCTTTGTGTTCATTCGACAAAATTAGCCTGGAAATGAGTTCAGTCGAATCCTGCAGATGATAGCGTACCGATAAAACACGAAGTGCGCATCCTGCCGATGGGAATGTACCGAGGGGATAAAAAAAAACCACATCACATCCCGTGTCGTAGAGGAACGAAGCGAAAAATAAATTACGCATATCCTGTTGTTTGATTGTCAGTGGAGATGAACAAAGACTCGAGAAATCGGCGTATGGAAACGTAAGAAGAAAACACGATAATCACGATGCGATCGCAGAAAAAAAAAACGCAGAGAAGCTTCGTCTCGAACGCGTATGAGTATTGACTAACGCGTCTCGTTTCAAGAAAATTTTAATTTATTTCGTTTTTTTTTATAAAAAAAAAAAAAAATTTCACATAGAGAAAAAAATTGTTTCGATGTAATAATTAATTTATTTATTATTTGTTGGAAAAAATAATCCGTTGACAAATATACGAAGGGGAATGCCGTCGAGAAAAATTATAATTTTTTTTGGAGCGATACGAAAAAAAAAAAAAAAAAAATCGGGAGATGGAAAATATCGGTTCGAAGTTCGCGCGAGAGAATTGGCACGATTGGGATATTAAAACGAGTTATCGAAGCAGATAACGGGACGAAACGCGAAACGTTCGTTTCTATATCGCCATCGGGGAAAACTCAATTCCCGATGTCTCGCGTCGAGCGAATAAACAAATTCAATGGTTCGGCGATGCCGGGGTAAATAAGTTGCGTCCAACGCAATCTCGTTGCTCCTCCGCCCCTCTTACCCGTTGTTAATCCTCTCGATTTATCGTCGAATCGTGTATTTATATCGTGAAATGATTTAAAAAAAAATAAAAAAAATTCTCGCATTGACCGATTCGCTCCAAAACCGATTTTTTCGAAAAATCGAAATATTCCGAAATTCATTGAAAAAAATTCTCAAAAAAAAAAAAAAAATCGAAGTATGAAAATTATGATAATAAAAATTAAAAAAAATTATCTCAAAGGGTTACATTGAAAAAAAAAAAAGTACTCGAAGTTTCATCGTTGTTTTCTTTACAGTCCATTGGCAAAGTTCGCACCCCCATAGAATTTTAATCCCCGAAAAAAAATCCATTCGAATCCCAAACACATCCTAAGCGAAGCAAACATTGATAAAAAAAACAAAAGGTTCGAAAGTGCAGTCACGAAAAAGAAAAACATGGTTAATTCTTAATGATCGACCAAACAAATTAAAAGGTCGGTAAAGAGTAAAAGGGGTTAAATTGGCCTTCGAAGCGGACGGTCTCTCGCGCGAGAGCGTTACTCGCGCTTTCATCGCTCGGTTAATCCTTTATTTATCGTATATCGTCCGAGAGCGCGGGCGAGAGAAAAAAATACATTTAACCTTTTTTTCTTTTCTTTTTTTTTTTTTTTTTTTTTTTTTTAACGTATCGCCCATTATAAAAACGGTCGCGTCCGGGAATTGCCAGCGGATGCGATATCGCTGCATTTCTCGATAGGTCGAGCGGTTGGACTTTGACTGTAATATACTGTACTATAAAGCGATAGTACGACGCTCGTGGGGCATAGTCCGCGCGATCCCAATGAATTCATCCCTCGGACCGCCCCCGCGCCCCTGTGGAACGGGGCGTTGCAGATAAATCGTTATAAATAATTCGCGCCGAGAACGATAATTCCGAACAACAGGATATTTCCATTCTTTGCAGTTATTTTTTATCATACGCGCGGATAACCTATAACCCCCAAAATTCTTGAATTAATTTCAATCAGAATATAGAGAAAATACTTATAGCCAATAGGGACGAATCGGCGAACATTTGCGTCGCGGAAACATTTACTTTTTCTTCATTGAATCAACGATACGTTTTTTTTTTTTTTTTCACGTGATCATCGATATTTCGCGTAATTCGTTGGGACCCTTTTTTTTTAATCGAAATAATGAAATGATTGACAAAAAAAAAATTGTTGATTGAGAAAAAATATAAAAGAATGAAATTTATTTCCATTTTTTTTTTTTAATAATTAGGCGATCTTTTGGCGTAAAAAATAAAAATGTATCGTTTACGATACTCCAGTTTTTTTTTTTTTTTTTTTTCATCAACAGATGACACAGTATTTTGTTGACTCCACAATCGTGGGAACGAAATTAGTTTTGCCGGTGAATGAACGGATTTCGTAACTAATCGAAGGTCGAGACATGAGGAACGAGAAAAACAGCTTTGAAACGAATCGTGTCGAAGCGAAACGTCGAGCGCCGAGAAGCTAAAATAGTTTTGACTCTTTTGGCCTCCAAGTGAACCCAACTATGTGTTTTTATATATATATATATGTATATGCAGAGGGATATTTGAACTTTGTACTTATATTCAGCTCGTTCCACGAAAATTGCACGGTACACTTTTAGAATTTATCTTCACTTGCAATCTCAGCAATTTTCGAGGCATTATATGCATCATTTACTAAGACCACCTATAGCCATGAAGCGTTAAATTTTAAACCGCGCAATCGCGAATTTCATCCCTGCGCTCTGAGGTCAGAAAGCTTTGTTTGTAGTCCCCGCCGACTAATAGTCCAAATTGTGTTCACAGCGTTTGAAATTTTTATTTCCCCAAATATTGCTTTTTAAACAAAATTCAGGCATTTTTTTCGGGTACTCCAAGTCCTTTTTATATTTTATATTTCTCCAGAATTTTTTTATCGCGAGTCTTCAATTTAATGTAAATTTTTTTTTTTTTAATTTCTAAAATATGTTGAATTTTTTCGAACCGAACCGCTTATTATTCTTTTACGTCAACAATTTTTTTATACAAAAAATCGAAGTAAAAAAAAATATATAAATTTTTTTCGCTGTTTATCCGCGGCAAACGTTGCGGAACGAGCGAAGCTCGCTGATGCGATCGAAGATGAGAAAAGCGAAAAAAAAATATATAGATATATATGTATGTATCGAAGTGGATAAAAAAAGAGTAAAAAGATTTTTCGCGTAGCGAAAGAAAAAAAAAAACGTAAGAAAACGTAACGCGTTAAGCGAGTGAACGGATAACTCGAGTTGTGTCTACCGTCGTCACGAGACGTGAGTTCGCGAATAAAAAAAAAAACGTCTTTATCTTTCATTCTCCGTCTCTCGGCTCCCTCTTCGCGTCTTATTCTTCCGTCGATGAGGACTTCTTTCTCGCGTCTTATCGACTCTCTCTCGAAGCTCTCGATTCTCCGCGCTCTGTATACACTTGTCGCTCCTTTCGATCCCCAAGCTTTCCTCTCACGGCGAAGCCGCAAGTTGTTTCTCGACATTTCAAAATACATTATTTTCTCTTTCCACAAACGTCTTCCCTACTCCCGCCCCCTCTTATCTCCGTCGCCATATCCTTTCTTTATCTGCTTTTCTCTCCATAGTTTTTACCCGATGTTTGCCCTCCCCGATGCCAATCGAACTGTAATCACGATCTTTGCCGACACTCGAACACGTCTCGTGCATCTATCCTGTCGAGAGATTTATAATGGATGCGATTCGAGGGAAGAAAAGCGTCAAAAATTCTTGGGAAAAATATTACGAAAACTGAAAGCACGAGAATAGGAAATATAGAAAAATTAACTGTCGCCATTTTGTTTTTTTCAGAATTCGTTGAAACTTTAAATATACATTATTTAATATGTTAATCAAACATCTGCGAAATTTAAAATCGTTTTACCGTCTCAAAGTCGAAAAATTAATTCTCAAAGTTGACGTGATTTACAACGCCATCTATGGACGAAGCTTGCAGGGATGTTGCGTTTTGATTCGCACCGTGAAAACTATTTTTCAGAACTTAATAAAAAACGAAAGTACGCTAGAGAGGGTTTATACCAATGCTCTGAAAAAATTTGAGGATTATCCACCGTCTATTTTTAAAAATGGAGGCTTGAGAAGCATTATTGATAGCAGACAAAGGCGAAAGCGAACAATCGCGCGGAGCGCAACTGGCGACATCTTGTCGCATTACACGGACAATTTTAGTAAAAAGTTTACTCTCCGACATCATAAAAATGATGAATACAATAAGTTTCAACCAATAAAATGATTGATTTCTGAGAAATCGCTACCTATCGGTATATTTGAGGTTAAGATTAATCGCTGCAGTACCACCGTAAGCCTCCGGATTCGAATTTTCTTTATCAAATCGTAATTTCTGATCTTCTCGTCTCTTCCGTGGATATTTTCTTATTCGTTACGTAAATAGAGGTGCAGCCATATCTACAGAGAGGCGTATTGACTCGACTAAGTTCGTACGAAGCGTTTGAAACGTAACCAATTGATTTATACCGTAATAAATGCATACGAGAAGGAATAGCGGAGATAGCTACAAGGACGTTATAATCCATAGGCCGAGTTACATCGCTCGGTGGATTTCCTTGAGAAAACGATCTCTAAATGCGCTGACGCAGCTGCACGGAGGAGATCCTCGAGTGCACAGACGGAGAGCGCGGGATACTATCTGTATGAGTTATACTAATGCAATTTACGCGTGTGTCTGTTACTACGTACACCCAGAGATATATTCCCTTCTCGCTTCGCCACTTTCGAACGAACACGAGAGACGGTTGCGCTATTAGCCGAACGGCGCCAAGGATCATCCGGATAGTTCTTTGATCGATCTACACTCACGGCCTTCCCTCTGTTACTTGCCTAATGCGAACTGAATCTAATTCGCGAATAAATTTCAACGGAGCCTTTCTAATTTCTCGTCTGTTCGCTCGGCTTTCATAGCGACGCATACCGATGTCCGATACATCGGTTTTTTGCGCATTTCGGAAGTATTAAAACGAAGAATCTTCAATTTTTATCTTCAATTCCGGAAAATTAATGTTGAGGATGGGATCGCGTCGGGTATTTAATTTTATACTATAAAAATTTTTTAAATTGCATCGGATCCTAAGATAATTTTTCTTTTTTTCGATCTTTTGGTCAAATTTGGAATTCGTTATTTCGTTCCTATATCGTTTACGCGGGGCAGAAATATTGATTTAATCACGAAAATCGGCAATAAAAATTACCGATATACCTTAAAAAATCAAAGAAAATCATCGTTATTCCGTTCCTATATCGTTTACGCGCAGAAAAATTTATTTAATCACGAAAATCGGCAATAAAAATTACCGATATACCTTAAAAAATCAAAGAAAATCATCGTTATTCCGTTCCTATATCGTTTACGCGCAGAAAAATTGATTTAATTACGAAAATCGTCAATAAAAATTACCGATATACCTTAAAAAATCAAAGAAAATCATTGGAACTTACCGTAGGTACGCAGTTGTGACTCGGCGAAATGAAGTCCAATCCCCTCTGTCCTTCGCCGCTGAAGCACCGTTGTATATTCCTCATGAAGTTTCGCCTAATGGCTTTTAACGAATAAACACACAATGCCGATTTTTCCAAAGGCCTATCGCTGTTGGAAGCAACGCTTTCCGCGAAAACCGCAAAGAGAACATCATCTTGGGCAGTGATACCTAAATCACCAGCGAGAACCGATCCTGCTTTACCGACATACGCCGCTTGCACGAGATTATACGATCGATCTTTCGTCGCGCATTCGATCGGCACTTCGGTATACGAATAATAGTACTTATCCTCCTGACAAACTCTCACCAGTTTCGATATGTAAGCCGAAACTGCAGTATCCTTGAATTGCGTTGTGAAGAAATAGCTGAATCCTTCGCTGCTGAATCCGTAGACATAATTTATCGGATATCGTTCTCTGGCCAATGAATTAACGAAGATTCTGGTACCGGTCGTAACTGCCGATTCGGCAATATTCAGCATTTTATCTTTGTCCAATGATCGCGAACTGACCGCCGGAACTTCGGCTCTGTAGGGTGAGTTACCGGTGAAGGTAACGCCGACATACATAACCTGGGAGACCGGTGGATTTGGCGGACCTGGTGCGATGAATGCGAACGTCGAAGCAGTCGCATTGTTAGCGACTACCGGTTCTTTGATCTTTTGAACGACATCAGTGATGTTGTGCAGATTTCGCGCTGTGCAAATGCCCTGGAAGAGGCTGCCGCAGGATATCAATCGGGTTGTCGTGTAATCGATTACAAGGACCTTATTAACGTCGTCGGCGAGTTTCTTCACTGTTTCCCGAGGACAGTCGAGAGTTGAACAGGTGAGAGCGTCGTCTTGGGGTCCGGTTACCACTTTGACGACGAGATTCAAATCCGGAGAAAATTGGTAGAGATGATTTACGGCGCCGACGTATACTCGACCGGTATTCTTGTCAACTACGAGATGATTCATTCGTTGGACATCCGGATCGTGAAATTGATTAACTATGTCTACCGATATCTGCGCGGCGACTGTTGTGGGGGATGTGCTGCTGGACCACGTGCTGATTAGAGGAAGCAGCAGACAGGCGAGAAGACGATAAACCGGAAGATCGCACGGCGAAGATCGCCGGCGAAATCGCGACGATAGAGTCATTTTTGGTCGAATGGTCGTTTCGACTCTTTTGCCGATTGTTTTTGGTGAGATTCTCACCCTGGGACTACGGTCAGTCCCGTTGTGCTTATCAACAGCTTGGATAAGCTTGGGACTTCTTCTAGGCTACGCTGGGGCGAGATTAGCTTCTCGCCCGTTTTGACTGCTTTGGATTACCCCCCCTCCCCCGCCCCCCTCGACGACTTAACTCGGTCTACTACGGCACTTTGACGATAGTCTGAAACAGAGAATTATGGAAAATTCGTTAGTGATGATTGAAAATCGGTATGTATCGGTATAATGGTATAATGGAAAATCGGTATAATGGTTATAATCGATGTCACAATATTATAATCTGTGTAAAAACGGTAAAATCGATACAAAATCGGTATAATCGATGTAATATCTTTATATTCTGTGTAAAATCTGTAAAATCGATACAAAATCGGTAAAATCAATACAAAATCGGTAAAATCGATACAAAATCGGTATAATCGATATAATATCGTTATATTCTGTGTAAAATCGGTAAAATCTACACAAAATCGGTATAATTGATGTAAAATTATGGTCACCTATATAAAATCGGTATAATCGATGTCAAATTGTTCCAATTTCCAAAAAATCGGTATAATAAAATGTCAAACATTTTTTAAAACTTCGAAAAAAATATATTAAATCACGTAATTCGTGACGTATACTATTAAGGTCAATGCTCATTGTTTCTTTCAAATTGCAGCGAAATAGCGGTTTTTTTCCACGTGCTCTTAATTTTTTTTGAAAAATTTCTACGGACACCATAACTTTTCTAATTTATCAACTAGAGACCTAAAAAGTTCTGCGCGAATAGACTGTTATCGATCGATAATCCCTATTGATTTCAGTGCGGATTCTTTCGTGCAGTTGTTTCAAACAATAATTTTACCATACAGATTACAACACTATCATTTATAGCAAAAAAAAATAAAAAATCTCGATTCTCTAAGCACAAAGTTGATCTGCGTCACGGGGAGCCATACGAAGCAACGACGTCGTGTATTCCATCAGAAAAAGAAAGAGAAAAAAACCGGTAAGTTCAAGACCTTCAAGTGTCTTGTAGTGGGCGAGCCAAGGTTACCCTTAGTCGTTCGACATATCGGAAAAAGTTTATTTTTGCTCAAAATCGTATGGATTCCCGCTGTCTCTCGAGACTCCATTGCCTCTTAGCCATAGCTGGAAATAAGTAATTTGCATGAAGAAACGTACACTCCAGAGGTGAATTATGCGCGTTGTAGCAATATCTAAAAAGACCGTGACTCCGTGCGGTGACCCAGATTGGAATTGGCAAGGAGTCAGGCGAGTGCGAGTGCGCGCGCGAGAGGGCAGCGAAGAGTTAACGAGGTGAATCTTAGAGGTGCATCAGCCTCGTGGGCGAGTGTGCTACGCTAACGAAGCTCTCCGCTGGGCGAAGGTGGAAGGCACAACCACAACAGCAGCAACAGCAGCAGCAGCCCAGCGGAGCGTCGGATCGATAGTGACTTCGGATTGATTTCACTGAGGCTCTCGAACGAGTGCTACAACGAACCGCGTTGGTACTCCATACCATCGATAACTGTAAGGGTATACAAAGCTGAGAAACTCGACAGTTGCCTTGCCGTCGTTTCTCTCGTGTTCCACTCGGGTGTGCTGTCCCATATGCAAGAGGGTCCTCGCGAACGTACATCTCTCACTCGAGATCCATCGAGAGACTCTTGTCTCGCGAATATACCAGTTACCCATACACAAGGTACTGTGCGTGGGTTGTTTCGAACGAACCACAACTTCGATCTTTGCGTTGATGCAAACAAACGTACTTTAGAGACGGGGAAGGGGCGTAACGCTCACTTATACTGTACCAATTCACGTACATTTTCCCAGATTTGTTACGATGTTTTTGTACTGTACACTCCGTTGAAAATCAACGATAAGAGACGAGACTCGCTTCGCTAACTATTGGAGTATCGTCTCGCGAAGTCTCGTCGAGTGGTATACCCTATTAGTTTGCTCATGCCTAAGGGGAGGGGAGAGGGGGGTGGGGGGGTGACTCAAGCGAATCATATTTATTTCTTCGCAATATCGTTGGAAACGCAAACACTCGACGTGTTCGATAAATAAATTATCTACTGTTATCGGAAAATGGTGATTCGGCGGAGTCGATAAAATTATTTGTCTCCGAAACTTCTGCTGTCAAAGACGATGGAATTTTTTATATATATATATATAAATATAATTTTTTTTTTTTTTTTTTCAAGTAGAATTTCAAGTGGCGCCTCGAGAATAATTCAATTTGAAATTCGAATAAATCAAATAATTGTAGTAATAATCATATCGATAATAATAGTCATTATTATTATTTTTATTGGACGAAGCAACTAATTTCTCAACAGACAGCCATCTTTTTTTTTTTTTTCGTATTTTCAACACTTTAACGAAATTTTCTATACGGGGCGAAAAAATGGGTACCGACACGTGTGAATTATTGACAATTTCGTCAGCTTCAATTGGACTATTCGGAGCTTTTATTCGCATGCCAATCCCCGGTGTGTGTGTCAGACGAACTTCCCAGCGAGCAATTTTTGTTAGATCCGAGCGAATTCGAGGTTTAGTAGGTAACATAACGACCGGGTCACGAGACAGAGGACGGATCGAAAGAATATTCGTCCGTTGGGGGTCACGTGTAAACGAGCCCGTCGTGTTCCCGAGGTCGACGTCGATAAATCGACCATAGAAACTCGTCCGCGCGCGGGAGAGAGTCGCAGCGTCGGGTCAAAAGTGTGAGTAAGAATCACGGAGAGTAAGAGGCCGACGACCGTCTCTCCTCCGCTCGTCCTCGTGGACATAGGGTATAATAATACCCTATGCCCTTCCTTACTACCCATCCGCGAGCTCATGCCGAAGAAGCGCGCGTCTCGTCGTCGGGTGGCGGTGAGAAAGTTTTCCACACTCTCGCAACGAGAGGCCAAAGTACCCGAGTAGTACAGAAGGAGAGGTGACACGCGTTTGAACATTGTTCCCCGGGATTACGACAAGACGAGATAGAACTCTCCGGAGTGGAATGTTCACAACCGGCCGGACCCATAGCTAAAGCCACCTACACCCCCCATCGCCCTCCCCGCCACCCTCGTTCTTCTACCTCTACCTCACCGGGGGTTACGTACACAGACTCTCGACGATCGCGCGAAACCTCCGCAGCGTTGGAGTTTCCGAGGGCGGAGAGGAATATAGCTTCCGGTCCCGCGGGAGAGGAAACGGAAGTTGCCGATAGATAGTACGGATAGAGAAGAAAGGTTCAGTATATATGGGGAAGTGCCGTGAAAGAAAGACAAAGAAGTGGACGAGATGAGAGGAGAGGTTCGAAGGCTCGTGAACCAAAGGCGATTTATCGACGAGGCACCAGGTGCCTCAACGCGGCTCCTACTAAAGTATTTTCCCTTCCTCGACTGTGTCTCCACCTTCCTTCACTTTTCTACCATTCTTTTTCGTTGGGACGCTATCCCCGCCTTACTCTCAGGAAAATGAAACGCACCCGGGAGCTTTATATGAGCTTCGCGGCTCTTCGTTCCTTCGCTGTACGCGCGAAAGAGCTCTCCTGTGACGCACTCACATTGATGACAAGAGGGAGAGAAGGTATCAGCGAATGCAGGAAGCTTCGCTGCATTTGCAGATTTTTTTCTTTTTTGTTGCCTTCGACTGGGGGGGGGGGGGGGGGGGGGAGGCGAGTAGACGGAAAAACAACCCGCAGAGAACATCGCTACATGCGGCTCATTACAGGCAAACGGATCGCTTATTATTATAGCTGTAAAGCTACGAGCACCAGAACGAGAGTTCGAAAAAAAAAAAAAAAAAAAAAAAAAAAAACGCGATGGTAAAAGAAGAATTATAAATGAGAGTTGTGCCACCAGCGGGAATGCATCGCGGTTGCGTTCCTAAGGTCACGCAAGCGCAGCCCGCCGGAGGTCTGCAGGGGCTGAGAATCTTTTGTACTTATATTTCCTATAGTTAACGCGTTACTCACGTTTTTTCTTTCTACGGGCACATTGTGCGCCTTGTATGTCAACAGTCGCGGCACAATCGCGTCAAGGTTTGTATAATTCACATGTAACCCCTGTGAATGTTCGACTTTTATACTATCGTTGCACGCCGAGCAAACGGATTCGTTGCTATGTCTTCATTATTCCAGCCGTTCGCGAGCGAACAACTTTGCAATGAACTTGCGATTCCTTTTGCGGACTTTCATTGAGCCAATGGTCGCCACACTTGACGAGAAAACATTCAAAATTCATCATCTACGCCTCTTTCTTATCTAATTTCGTCATTTACTTCGATAAACGCAAAATATGACCATTGTTTCGAATGACCCCGGTCTCCGTATCTTGCAAGGCCTGCAGTAGGGAGTGAATCACGCGGGAAAAAACCTTCGCAGCAGCAGCTGCGTTCCTACAGCTCCTCGAGTTAAGGCCGAATGACAAGTCTGTACGTTTCAGAAGGTCGAGAATAATTTTTCCCGGACTACCAAAGTAAATTGCTCCGAGTATATCGTTTATGCTTCGGTCGTCGTAACGAACGTTCAAACGCATCGGGCATACGAGACAAAGAAAGTAGATCGCGTCGCGCTGCGAGAGCACGCAACCCATCGTCGTCGTGACCGATTCTCGAGACCCCGCGATAAGAATCAATGGGCGAACTTTCGCGACCGAGAGAACGCGCGAAAGGCGGGGAGAGAGAGAGAGAGAGAGAGAGAGAAAAAGAGAAAAAAGGGAGGGGTGGGATCCTTGGACCGAAGAATAACGAGTTGACCCGGACTTTTCGTGAATATTCGTCTCGACAAGTTTCGTACCTCTGTTATAGGTACGAATAATTTCTCGTCTTGCGGGGGCCGGACCGGCTCGCCCAGTCGGTAAACGGGATTTTTTTTTTTTTTTTTTTTTTTTTTTTTTTTTCTGCGCGACTCTCTCCTCTGCATTCCTCGTATCTTGATGCCTGAACCGCGCACGTGCCCCGGCGGTATTGAAACACATGCGATTACAAGAGTACACAACGGCTAACTAGCCGTCCGTCTCTCTTGGTCGGGAGGCGTTTATCGCCAGAAATTCACGTTACTACCGGACCAAGCAAACCGGGCCACGCCACGACAAACGTGGGTCCTTACGTATGGATGGTACACTCTCTACTTGTGTTATGGCCCCGTAATTACGCGTGACCTTTGTCGCTAATTAGCCTACATGGCGGTTGAGGCGAAATCGAGTACGCGATTCGAATGAACGGTATTAATAGACCGGTGGTCACCGAAATAGCCGCGTATTATCGCTCAGGGATTCCCAGCATCATCTGTGATTCTATGACGAAGTCTTCGCAGACTGCAGATTGCTGTATGCAATGTCAACACCTCATTTACGCGACCGTAGAAGCAAAGCGGGAAACCTAACATCGATGCAACGAAAGTCCTGATATCGCGTTGAACCACTTTTCCTTCTACTCGATCCGTATTTCATGGATTCAGAAAAGATTCATTGATACTGCAGCTTTGGTTATCATTTAAATTTTTTGCAAATTTTTTTTTCTTTGAAATTGAAATTAATTAACGAATAAAGCAGTAGCTATAGATAACACGATAAAAACTGAAATTTCAGTAAATCAGTTTTTCATTAAATTCTACCATTCATAATAAATTCCTCGAGGAATATGTACATTTTTTATAAAAATTAAAAATTCTTGCGCTGTTGTCGAAATATTCATTCAAAATTTGCATAATTTTTTATGGATAAAAATTAATTTTAAGTAATTTATATTATTAAAAAGAAAGACGTTATAAATATATTAAATTTCATTAAATTTAAATAATTATAAGTGTAAGTAGGTTAGTGAAAGAATTATTGATAATTTTCAGAATTGGATTATTTTTTATTAATGATTTTATTCATAAAAATATTTAACATGTTCGGCTTTAGGTTTGCGACAAATATTAACGATATTCTCGTGACCTCTTTTCGATATTTTCGAAAAAGTAGACTCGCGCGTTTACGCTTCTGGCTGATCGACGTGAACTTCTCTATCTGTACATTTGGGACATCAGTCCATTTGGATTTATTATTCTTATAACATGCATCTCTATGCCTGTCTATCGATCCCAAGCGCATGTCGATATTTATCCGAATGTGTATATTCTTCAACGGAGCAATCGTATCTTGGTCTCGAGTTCGACTTCTTATCTGATATCTTTACCGGCGTCGCTTTCTACAAACATTCGTCGACATTGGACGGACGATCGACTGCAAGTTGGAAGCAGGTATGCCGACGTATGTGTGTATAAAGCAAGTCGATGGGACTATATCGACGTGCAACAGTTGCGGATGTATGAGAACCAAAGGGTACGGCAGTTACAGTGGCAACGACGCGGCAGAGGCGTGGCGAGCATCTTTAAGACATCAAAGAAGGTATAAGGCGCCTCACGACGATACGGTATGAAAAAGTCTTTCTACGTGAAAACTCGTAGAATTCGAAGTGAAGCGAGTTTCTGGTTAACCGGTATATATACGCGAAGGAAGTTTCGAAGACGCGAGAACGGACCCAGAATTTAAATCGTTTGGTCGGTCAAGTATGTTATATCCGAATGGCGTAGGGATCTCTGTGCAAAAATGGAACGAGGACGAGAAGATAGAGAGAAAAGGAGAAAAATATATATTAAAAAAGAAAGACTGGTACGACATCCCAGAGGGCAGCATTACCCTGTATACCTATATCCACACGTGTACGAGAGCTTCGCAAAGTCCTGGAAGGTAAACTGCGCCTTGGAAAACTAGCGATTCCGAGTAACGAATGTAATCGACCTTTCCGGGCTGTTAGCCGGAAAGGAACTCCGTGGATTACGGACGATGAAGCAGGAAGACGCCCGATGGCAATGGATTATATAAATGATGCGTGAGAGATGCAGCCTTGGGAAGTGAAAGAAATCAAGAAAGAAGCGTGGAACAGGAAAGGATAATCAGAAGAGAGGAAATGAACGAGAATGAAGATGAAGAAAGGCAAAGGGTATCATCCAAAACTGAAAGGTTGCATAAGGCAACAAATACAGTGGTATCGTAGCGAATGAAATAAAAAAAAGGGGCGTATTCCCGTTGGTGAAGAGAAAAATTTCCTCGAGTCACTGTGCGGTAGAAGTTTCGAAGACGTAATGGAACAAGAAGCACGGGATCTCGGGCTACCAACTGCCGCGCGCGAGTTAAACAATCGTTAAGAGTTTAAACAAGCCGAGCGAAGAAGGGAGACAAGGCGGTTCAGGGCGTTGCGCAGCATGGTCACCTGCGGTACTACAAGCTCTGGCTTTACTGCGGCCGGTATACTCTCCGGACTTCCGTGTAAACACCAAGAATACCATAAGTTGCTATGAACTATCCTTAACAGCACTTCCCAAAGAAGATGGGCAAACGTTGATCTTTTTCACCTCCCATTACAGAGAAAAACGGTTAGTGCCGCAACCAACTGCGCGCTCGATTTTTCTAGGACGGGATCCTTGAATAATAAGGACTTTGCCAGTTTGTGCAAAATCTCTAATGTGATCATGAAAAATGGCGATAAATGGCAAGAATAAATGTTGAAGGGCTTTTCGCTTTTCCCTGAATCCACATTTTCCACCACCGGTAAGTTACGACGGCACTTTTGTTTGAAATTCATCTATCGTTTGTGGCGAAGCGGTTAGATGAGCACCGGGGCAGCTAGGGGATCTTCCGTCTATTTCTCTTTCGCGTCTTCGACCGTAGGTTGTTTCGTAGCCGGGACCGGGATAATACAAGAGACGTGTTCGTATACCATTCGTTCGTGACAGAGATAAAGAGGTGAGGTCCCCGAGAATGCTCACGGCGCTTCGTTAGACAGCGGGAAGGAAAGAAGATACGAATAAGAAGGGAGAGAAATGGAGACGGTGATGTCAGTGACGTTGTTGGATTCCGTCACGAGATCTTGCCGTCGCGGTCGAAGGGCCCAGGGATTCGAAAGAACGACAGACCTCACTCGGGCCTGTCCTGCATGTGGACGATCCGACGTGGCCGCGAGACAACGAGGCGCAACGGGCCGAGGAGAGAGATTGAAGGTGGAGAATCCAAGAAGGAGACTCGACAGAGTGAAAGATAATACAAAGGTCGAGATACGCGCGGAGTGAGAGCTACGAAGGACCTAGCTTCCTTGCGCCACGATGGTTCCGGGGCCACCGTGAATAATTTCGAACCAATTAGCAAGCTAGGTACACGGCGCACAAGATGCCCACAGAGCGAAGGAGGACTCTAACGTACCGTGTACACGATAGGCAAGACGCGAGGCGTAAGAGTAAGAGGTCATGGCAGTAGCAGTGCCACTACCTCTTACAAAGCTAAACATACAGAGCTACTTCCGCTAGCGGAGGCACCAAGAGAGAGAAATAAATCTACCGTCTTGCCGGATAACAGATATACTCCTATAAGGATACATACTCGGCACAGCATCCCTCTTGCGCATTCAACTTTTGATGCTCGTGCTAAAAATTTCAAGAAAATGGGTGGCCTACTGCAGGTCAACCTGATAATCGGGTTTTCATTAAAACTCTTTAATTGTTATCTTTTAAGCCCCAAAAAATGTTTACCTAAATAAGTATTTCTGTACATTACGATGTATGTTGCAAGATTTCGGCATTAAGATATTGGAAAGGAATCAGAATTGAGGATAAAGGTGGATGCCTAATGGGCGGGGTGCGCTCTTTCGTTTACGAGAAACCCGCGCCCTCTTGGCCATCTAGCGGCCAAACTAGGAAGCTTATCACGGAACTCCGCCGCTCTGTCAAAATATTCATGATTCGACGTTGTCACCAGCTATATTTGACTTTATGAATCTTTTGTCAGGTGATTTTGGTGATAAAGTCAGATTTTGATGTTCAGGTGATGCCAAAGGTGATTTTGATTGAAGTTGAAGTATTTTTACAAATGACTCGTTTCGGTTGAACATAAGGAGTTAAAGTGATGGATACAACGATCCGATTTACCATGTTGCAGTCATGCAGGAACAGAGTTTCATATGCAGCCACTTTCACTATGGATGAGGTCTGTTCTTTGTTAAAAATGTACAGACTTCATTATGTAGCTAATATGGTACCTATATACCCAATATTCAAAATTGTAAAAGCGAAACCGGCTACTCATGGGAGACGAACAGTCTGAGAATCGGAAGAAAATAAGCGAAGGAAAAAAAGATGATAAAGTTGAAGGAAAGGATAGCCTCCCTCCATCGTACCCGCCGGCAAAACCCACGCACAGAATCTTTGATATAATCTCCGGGACGTCTGCGACCCGGATTAAATTTCCAACGTCGATTCAGAATGTTCTCCTCCTATAGGCATGCTTAGGCTTCCATCCATTCAATCCACCTTTTGCGTATCTCCCTCGGGTATACATATTAGATTTTCCGCGACGTTATTAAGTTAAAAAAGGTAAAAATTCGTAAATATATGATAACATTCGTGATATAAACCGTTTTCTCGTACGCGAATAGTGCATTTTAATGCAGATAAAATATTTAATAATGGCAGACTTTATGGCTGATTAAATAATACTCCCGCTTTTTGGTCCCATTGGGAAGGGATCAAGTAGTACGAGACTGGATTTTGGTTTTAATTATATTCCGGTTGGATTTAATGTTTATATTCTTATTAATAAAAAATTATGCTTCCTTTGGTGCCTTATGCACTCAACAGCATTACGCATTTGGCTTTGTTTGCATTACAGTGTAATTGGATTAGATGCTCGGGAGGGCGAGTCAGAGAAGCAGTTCGAACAAATGTTTCTGCCATGTTTCCGAAATAGTTCAGAATTTACAGTGTGTAATGTAGTAACGCGAAAAGCCAACCCGTTAGCGTTATCCCAGGAAACCGAGAGCCGGACTGCTAATTGCAGTAACAAAGCCGGATGTCGTACCTGGAGTACACGTAATTCTTTGTACTATATACTGTCTTCTTGTAATGAACGCGCAAGCGCACGAGCTCTCGTATGTATATATATGTATATATGCTATATGTATGTATTATATGCGTGTGCTCCTCGCTCGAGGCTATCTCACTCCTCTCTCGTACATCGTCATTATAATTTCCATGCACCTAAAACCTCCGCATCGCTTTTTCTTCGCTCTCGTACAACCCCTCCACCTATCCACGGACTCTGTGCCGCCTTTGTACTCAACATCATGGACCACTACTACGATTATTACTAACATACTTTTGTCTATTAGGTTACCATACGCTGATTATGAACCGAAGTACAGCCTTTTCTCGAGAAAATTCAAATTTTTATTTTTATTTTTTTTTATGTATTTGAAATTTTAAGGGATTTAAAAAAAAATGTTTATGAAAACAATTAATAAAAATTCATACAAATTATTTTCAAAAAATTAAAATAATTAATTCACTAACTAATTTTAGGAAATTCGATATTTTTTTTTGTTTTTCAATTGTCAATTATTCTCGCGTCTGTTTATAATGAATTTTGCTGGAAATTAATTTTTTTTAATAAAAATAATTAATTCACTAATTAATTTTAAGATATTCGAATTTTCGATTATTTTTCAATTGTCAATTATTCTCGCGTCTGTTTATAATGAATTTTGCTGCAAATTTAAGCTGCAAAACTGAAGCTCGGGCTCATGAGGGATATAAAGTAGACTGAAGCGACGATAATCCGTTCACAAACAGGAAATTAATTCGATAACCGAATGATACATGCAAACAAAGTTATGAACCGTCCGCCACAGTTCAATTTATTCTCTCCGTTTAATTCCATATATTACGATGTATCGTCTAAACTTTTAATCTTTTATCGATTCTTTTAATTGATCTTATAAAATTTCAATATGGTAATAAATTTTTTTTTGGTAAAAATAAATAATAAAAAAATGTCATAAATAGTCTCTTTTTTATTGGATTTGCTTATTTTTTTTTTTCTATAAAGCATTTAGACATTTTAGTGGGAACGTTAAAAAAATAATGACGTATTATACAGAAATATTGTTGAAAGAAATAAATAGATAATAACTGTAATTACTTTGCACGAGAAATATTTTTCGGCACTCCGAAATTTTTTTTTTTTTTTCATGATGGATAAAAATGTTCTGCACTTCGTTGAAACCTGCAAAGGCCTCTTTTTCTCATCGCCCGTGAGAGAACCATCGATTTCGCACAAAAGGAAAGGAAAATAATAAAAAACAAAAAAAAAACAACCGACGCAAGTTCGGCTACAGCACTTTTTCTTTTTTTTTTTTTTCTTCGTGATCGAATGTTCGCTCGAGCATCGAGTTCGGAGAGAACAGATGTTTCATTTTACGAACGAGCGATCGAGCGTCGAGGCCGAGTGCGAGAAGGACAATAAGGGCTCCGGAGTTGAAGTGAAATGAGGGACGGATATATTGCCGAGAGAGCGAGAATACAGCCAAATAATAGAATCGAGCGAACAAGAGCGAGAAACGAGTAAAGAGACGAGCGTCGAGGAGAAAGCTGCGGGAGACGAGGAAAAGACGAGGGAGAGGTTCGGGTCGTACGAAAATGAGTTCAGAGTCTTCGGAATCCCGAATTTATTTTTCTCTTCGACTAAATTGCCAGGCGAAGTCATTTGCGACGTAAAAACAAAAATGTATATGTAAAAAACACTTTTGATATCGAAATTTCCCCGAATCGACTCGTTTTTTTTTTTTTTCGATAATTTCGGTTAAAAGATAAATGAACAAATGTATCATTTTCATTTATCGCACATTACAATATTTTTCTATTCGAAAGTTGTTTATACTATAATTATGATAGAGAAAAAAAAATTTAATGAAAATTTTTTAACTTTGCAATAATTTTTTAATTTTTTATGAATATTTTTCGTAATAAAATTTTTTCGTATTTTTCCGTTCACATTTTATTTATCTTTATTTCGCGTTGCTACACTTAAAAATAAAGATAAATAAAAAGTAAATATAGAAAGGCAGACAAATTTAATTTTTAAATTATTCATAAATTTTTTTTGATTTACGTGTAAGAATTAATTATAAAATTCAACATTTTTTCTTTCTTCGTTAAAAATTCGTGTAGTTGAAAAACTTCCGAAAGCCGCGCAAATCCGAGACGAAATTTTTTTTTCCCAGTAATTTTCGTAATAATGAAATTCATAAAATCAACAAAAACTTCTCAATGAATTGGTCGTACTGAAGATTCCATTGAAAAAAAACTCATTCCTACCAAATTTTCATGAAAATTAAGCATCGCATTGTATACGGGGGATCATTTGGAGCCCTTATTCGGCTCCAACAAAATACGCTCGTTCCCCGTTAATACCTTTAAAGGGAGAAGCGGTCTAAACGAGCTGCCGTCGCAGCGGCAACCCGTAGATCAGGGGAGCCGTGAGCTCACGAACGAACGGAGGCTTTGGGAGGCGAACTGTAGAAGAAAAGCGATAAAGCGAGAAGAGAAGATAACTGTCGGGATATGGTTCGGTGTGCCTGTTAAGTTCCACGTGTGTATAATAACGTTCGCGCGCACGCATAGCCAAAGCCCCCGAGGGACGGAAAGTCCGAGGGTAGTCCCCGAGAGAGGATAGCGCGTAAGGGTGTGTTACGCACGTTTCTGCCTCCTCCCCCTCCGCCCTTCGTCGTTAAACTGCTTCGCCCTTTCTTCTGCACTTGCTGTACTCTGTTTTCTATCTCATTTCATCGTTGGCTCACCGGAGAACCAACGCTCTCACTTTGTATCTCTCCCTCAACCCCTCTGTAATTCTTTCTCACTTCCTCGTTTACTTAGCCTCGCCGTTCCTTTTCCATTCATTCCGTTTCCACAGTGACGACAGCCACACGTATCATAGGAGAACCATAAGGGTGAACTAGTGAACCAAGAAAACTTCTCCCTTCGCTCCGACGTAGAGCTCTCGCAATTTTCCCAACGCTACTCGTTTAGAAAAGTACGTAAAGCAGCCAACATTTCGCGGCTTACGAACGCACATTTCGATTAATCCGAATATTTAACTTTTTGGTATTTAATTTTTTTATTATTATTATGACTTTTTGCATATTAAAAAAATGGATTTTCAATAAAAATTTTCATACGATTTGATAAATTAAGTATCTTTTTTGCTTATATCTGTTTCCGAGACGCGGCAAATTTTTTTTTTTTTTTTTTAACATTTTCAGCATACATCGCGGTCTCCGCGTACGAATCTCTCGTAATAATACAGTACGCGTATATATAGTCGAAAAATAGGAATTATAAGCAACACAACATTAAGGGGCGGCGAAGGGTGCAAAAGGACCAAAGAGGCGAAGGCGACAGAGGGAAGTCTTACCGAAGCCTATGGTGCACACGTCGAGGGCAGAGACCCGATGCTTTCTCTGTACTTCATCCCCCCACCCTCCCTGTTATTTATTTCCCCGGGACTTGTCCAAACCATTGGGGAAAAGCCATGACAACTGTCGTCGTGTATTATTTCGATTATATTATTTATGGTCGGATGGAGTACAAGTTTAGATGATAAATTTTCGTACCCCTCGCAAGTCGCGTGTGTATATTTGGATCAATGCGGTTTTTTTTTTTTTTTTTTCGTCTGTGTATACAGATAGAAAAGTACCGAAAAATAGGGGTGCGCGAGGACTGCATCGATCTGAAATTTCGTGGATAGGTCGTTTCCCCATTTTTGTGGTTTCGAATCGTCAAAAAGATTTTTTGATTTTCGATTTTTTTTCATTTTTCTTCGCTATTTGCCGGTGGAAACCCTGTTATTATATAGACGGAGAGCTTTCTCTCCCTTTCGCGAAAAACTCGTAGTCAACCGTCGCCGTCGAGCGACGTAATTTCATCCATTTTTATCGTAGCCCCGGAGGCTTTAAGGCCTTAAGCCACTTAGATTTAATAGCGCCGTCCGCTTGCTTGCGCGCGACTGCGCTGTTACTGTAACTGTCTATATATATATATATACTGTGGCTCCTATAATAGGGAGAGGTCGACTGACTGCGGCTGTCCGACCATTTATATTGCTCCAGTTCGTGCGCAAGGAAAACTGCCGATGAACGCGGAGGAAAACGCACGAAAAAAACGGTCAGTACGACATTATACTACAGCCGTATATGTATGCAGAGACTCGCGCGAGGATAATCCAGGGTCAAGAATAAACGACGAAGCGAAAGAGGAAGTGGAACATTTTTTTTTTATACGATACAATTCGACAGTCACGTTCGATACGAAGGCGAAATCGCGCGATACTTTATCGGAATTGTCGATTGCTCCACAATTTTTTATGGGGCAATGGGCGCTAAGTGGACATTTTTTTTTTTTTTTTTTTTTTTTTTCGAAAAAATTTCGATCTTTTTGTCGTTTTATAATTAATTCGATAATAATAATTTTTTTTATTATAAATAATAAAAAAAAAAATATATTTCGATGTTTTTTTTTTTTTTTTGGTAAATTAATGGGAATAATGGGAATTAAAAAAAATTGAACGCGAATGGCGACCGGGGCGAGTTGAAACACACGAAACTCGTTGCGAAATAGCTTTCTAGATGTGCATACATTCCGTGTATCTCGATAACTACGAGGTCGGAATAGCTGAGCGTCTAATGAAACGTACAGCATGATTATTAGAGAAACGAAGGACCGGCGAGAGTCTCGTAGTAGTAGTATGGAGTTACAGAGAGAAGCAGAGAAGCACGAGAGGGCATTGGACGATCGAACGTGTCCCGGAAGGGCTTCGGCACGAGAGTGTGTTACACCGAGACGTTGAGTATATTGGCCGCGCGGATGTAATTCGAACGTCACGGTTTTCGGAGCGAAGCAGAAGTGCAGAGGGCGAAGCACACGATGCGGAGCCCGGAGAGCTCTCTCGTGCGCTCTATTCGGCCGTAGAACTCGCCCTCGTGTAACTCTATCGTCTGTGGGCGGCGCACTCTTGGCGCGGTGCATCTCGTTGCACCCGGACGGCCCCGACAGCCAGTAGTTGCGTTACAGCGCGAATGCACACGGGTGCAACGGACAGTAGACACGCGCGGCGCTGTACGTGAGTATAAGGTAACCGAGCTATGACCGAACAGCGAAATCGTGTCGCGTACACGAGTCAATACCACGTTGTGTAGGTGTGTTCTCTGTAACCTTATTACACCGAAAAAAAAAAAAAAAAAAAAAAAAACATCGCGGAAATACACGTTTCGGTAAAATTTGCGACTTTCGGAGATTTATTTCATTACGAAACGAACGAATTGCCGTATTCGCTAAATGGGAATTCATTTATTTCGTATGTTTCACTTCACCCCGGTCTCCTTCAATAAATCGCCTAATATGACTGAAATAACCTAAAAAAACCTCAAGAATCGTCTTGATAACGATAATAATAACAAAATGAAGGTTTACCTTGAAGATATTTCCGGATATCAATATTTTTTTTTATCAAAGAACATTCAGGTTAACCGGATATTGCTATTAATGTTCAATAAGAACATTTTTAGAAACGGCGCGATCGTGTTAACGGGAGAAAACTGCAATGCGTCATACCGTTGTAATACAACGCGAGTGGTATGGTTAACAGTTGGAACTGTTGAAACTATGTTATTGTACTTAGTGTAGTGCTATAGCGTGTTACGCTATACCGAGAGCGAGAGGGCATTGTTCCGAGGGAAACACTGGCTGTTTCGCGTCGCGAGTAAGCAAGCGGCATGCTGAATACGTACACGTAGTACCTACAAGAACGACGCCGTGGCCCACTGCCCTTAAGCCGACGTGATTCCAACGTTGCATAGATAGATAGCGCATGTATACATATATATACACTTCAACTATACACTGTATAGCATCCGATGCATATATATGTATACGTAACAGCGAGCAGTGACTGCACTCTGTACTCCGGTGCCTCTGATGTTGCGAGTCTTTACGGTTGCGTGACGGGAAGCCACGACACGCGATCTTTTCTCCCTTCGTCGTCGATTAAGATCGAGCGAAACTCGCGCGGCTCTCTCACACTATGCGGCCTTCTCAGTCGCGTCTATCGGGATACGATAACGACAGATGGCAACGTATTAAACATAACCAAACTTCATCGCAGTATCGTACTTTTCGAGTTGTTCGCTAATTCATTCCGATGCTTCTCGCGGCTCTGGGTTATCACGGATCCCGAAAGATTTGACTTTAAGTGGATAATTTATAACCAACGTGGGAGATCGCGGTGAATTGAAACACGTGTCGGAAAAAAAAAAAAAAAAAAAAAAAAAAAATACATCGAAACGGAGACTCCGCGAAATTTTTTTTTTATCGGAGATCGCGAGGGTTTCGATTGTAGGGATTTGTAAGCGCAGAGAGCGACTAATTGAAACGAAAATCGAAAAAAAAAAAAAAAAAAAAATACATCGAAACGGAGACTCCGCGAAGTTTTTTTAAATCGGAGATCGCGAGGGTTTCGATTGTAGGGATTTGTAAGCGCAGAGGGCGAGTAATTGAAACGAAAATCGGAAAATTAACACAGCGAATTATGGTTCTCGAAGAAATTACGATGGTATTCACTCGGATTCGGTTGAGTGGCATTTTCCGCGGAGATTTACGCTTTTTTTACATCTGTTTCAACTCACCCCGGTCTCCCGGAAAATCAAACTGAAGATCGTAATTAACTCCAAAATACGATATTAATGTCGAATTTAAGAGTTAAGAGTTGTTAACTTTGTACTCTATGAATTTTAAGTACATAATTGAGTCAAAGTTTCGAAAAAAAAAAAAATTCGATTACATTTACGAAATCGTTATCGCGCCTCAATAGACACGTTGATTGCATCCTGCAATTTCGTGTTCCGCTACAAGTGAATGATGAAAATAGTGAAAAAATCTCTAATTTTCGTTAATATAATACCTCACAGCTTCGTGGGAATATCGTTGTTCGTGTCCGGAACACGCAAGAAATAAGGAAATCACTTGGTGTTCGTTGATTTCTTTAAGTTATTTTCTTTTTTGCTACAAATCACGACTCGCTAATTTGCGTCTTCTGCCGCGAGACGTATCGACGGGGAACGGTGAAAGGTATCGACGTCTAGCGAACGCACGCCGTTTCGATCGATTTACGATACTTGATTACTATTCTTTCTTATTGCCTCTTCCCTATCGTTACTCCGAGCGAAAGACTCGCGCAACGAGAGATTCATCATCGTTATCGTGAAAGTGCAAACAAGAGATTCGTCTAACGGTGAAAAAAAAAAAACACTAAAACTGATTGATTAAAAAAAAAGAAAAAAAAAAAAAAAAAAAAAAAAAAAAAAATTGAAAAATATCAGTCGAGTCATTAAGGATTGTCGATCGATGAAATAAACATCTCTTCCGTTTCTTTCTCCGTGTCTACAGGAAAGAAAAGTGAAATTCGCCTCCATCGCCATGGCGCGCGCTCCGTATAGTAAATTGGCGATTCCAGATGCTGGAGCCGCGCGGTCTTTAATAGATATATTCATTATCGTTATTAGTCAGTTCGGCGGATGTTATTTCTATCCGATTGGCGATCGGCCAATTTTTTTTTTTTTTTTTTTTTTACATCGTCTCGTTGAGTTTAACTGCCACCGGGCTATTCGCGAGTTTCACGATAGAGGAGACCGCGGCTAATCGAAACACACGATATAACAAAAAAATCAAAGATTTCGCGAAGTATCGGCACTCTAACGAATTACTTACCACATTATTTACTCTAATTTCGCGGAGTATCGCGATCGCTGCGTGGGAAATCTTCGTGTTGCAAATAGCCCCGGTCTCCGGTACTTAACCTCTCTATTTCGACTCCAATATCTATTTTTAGCGTTATTTCTATCCAAAAACACGTTACAAATTCAAATTTTATCTCATCCGCGATTTTTCGTAAAAAAAAAAAATTTACATCGAAAAAAAAAAGAATTTGAAAAAGAAGAAAGAAATTTGAAAAATTTATAATTTCGAAGACTAAAAATCATCGATTATAAAAATGAATTCGTTATCGATTAAAATATGAAAAAAATGCATGAAACTCCTTTTTTCCGTCGTATAAAAAAATAACGATGAGATCGCAAAATCTTTGCCGCGACTCCCAATGAATCATCGAGAGCGCAGTAATTAATTTATCGCCATCACCGTTGCCAGCGTCGCGTTGCCTTCGGTCACGTCGAGACCGGTGCGAGTTTCGTTCGCGAATCGTTGGCTACGCTGCTGTACCGTACGGTTACAGTACGATGTCTTGTCCGCCGCGTCTACGTGTGTGCGAAACCGCTACACTTTTCGAAGCACGAGACCGTGTGGGTTGAGCGTCCGGCTTTATTAGACGCTAAAGGCGGGAAGAAAAGGGAAGGAAACAAGTTGTGCCGAACGCGAGCGTGAAAACGAGAGAAGGAGATGTGGAAAAACACGTAACATAGAAAACGTCGAGAAGAGAGTGCGCAGCGTAGCAGCGTCTGTCCGGAGTCTGTTCGTCGTGGACTACGCGAGTAACCGGGGGGTTCCTTGACGAAAAAAAAAAAAAAAAAAAAAAAAATGAAGCAAATAAAACGAAGAAGATTTTTGCTCGGCTCGGGGCCTCACTTCCGGTCGTAATAACTGTCGGCGCGACGGTGGTATAGGTACGTACTATTCGCCTCACCGACTCCTTTCTCCTTGCCGAAGGGTAACACACCGGTATATATCGTTCGGTGGAGTACACGATTCCGAGTTGCAGTGACTCTCCCCGAAGCGAACGAACGAAACCCGGCGAGGGTGATAGAAAATGAGATAAAAAAAAACGACAAAAAAAAAAAAAAAAAAAGTACGAGGGAATTACTCAACAGCGAGATACGGAATTGTCTAAGGCTCGAGAGACTGCGAAGGAAGAAGTTCGTTTCGTTCGGCGATTTCGCGCGTTCATCCGACTCATTACTTTCGTTCATCCCTTGTTGTTTCGTCGAGTGCTACGAACTCTCTGGGATCGCGTTTCGCCCTTTTACTCGCGGAAACAAGAGAACCGCGAGTTGCAGTTGCAGTGTCGGTGGTTTCGCGATATCCGAACGGCTATCGCGGCTCAGCGTGTCGAACGATTTATACCGCTGAAATTCGTCATTTTTTTTTTTTTTTTTTTTCTCGAAAGATCGGAAAACGACGGACGAGTCTTTGAATTTTTTGATGTTTTTTTAATCGCAAGTAATTATTATTATTATTAATTCGCGACGTTAAGGGAGAAAATATCCGTACCGTATATCGTACGCTGCACTGCATACCGTACCTAACGATTTTCTTTGCCGAGGAAAATCCAGAGAACCCACTAAACACATACGTAGTGCTTTACATTTACCCCTATATAGTGGAGTACATGGTATGTACACGCGGGAGGGTTGTACTTGTACACGTTTACGAGAATCGTCGAGACTAATTCACGGCACGTTTTCTAATAACGCGATGATGAAGTGTGCCAACCGGTTGGGTTCGCTTCCTCTCTCGCGCCCACCCTTTGCTGATCGCTGTATCGTTCGCCCGAGAAGCTTAAATCACGTTACGGCAAACTATCCCTTGCGAATGAACTCAATTTGCTGCTTAAAAAGCAAAGAAAAAAAATCACAAAAATCTCGAGAACTATTCACGAAAAAATGGAGGCAAACAAGACGAAGGAACGAGAAAGCAATGCAACAAATTTCGTTTTTTCGCGCGATGTAGTTGAATAATGAAAATAGAGAACGAAAAACGACAGATTTTTTGTTTAATAACTATAATACTATCTTTGGGACGATGAAAAACTACTCAGTCGGTAACAAAAACTGTAATCCATTTTTACAAAAAAAATTTAAAATTTTTACGATAAATTTTATTTTTGTCATTTTTTCGATGTTTTTCACAAAAATTCAGAATCGTTAAAAAAACTTCGAGAAAAGTTTCACATCACCTTAAGTCGAACATTACTGGACGCGACTCCAGAATTGCTCGCTGTCCCTCGCTATCGTTCCGTGAAAAGTTGACTCCACTTATATTTTCGCGCGAATACTTTCAACCCCCGCGGGGGGTGGGGATAGGGGGTGAAATAGGTGCGGAGGGGTTAAAAGTATAAATGGAAAAGCAGCCTGCAGTCTCAGGCGTCTCGGTATAGGCGGCGCGGCGTAAAATTGCACAGTGCATAATCGGAAACGAGACGACGACAACCGCGAGTACGCGACGACTCCGAAGACGTTGAAAGACGCTATGTATGTATATAGGAAGGTAAAGAAAGGACGCAATGTAAAGGACAGAACGGTGAGAGAAACCGGAAGTGACGGAAGTGGAAGGTACGTCGCTCCCGGGAGAAACTGGCAAACATTCGCTATGGATATCTTCAGTGTCTGGCGACACAGTCCTATAGTAACGCGAAGGTTGGGAACGGCAACCTCTTCAAAACCCTCTTCGGTCTCATGCCCCCTCCCCTTGCCACCCCTTTCCCACCCCTTTCCTATCTCTCACGAGAGGCCGTGTGCAACGCCCGCCTCCGGAAACTCGTTACTAATTTGCGAGATTGGCTTTGCCGAAGTTTCCTCGCTATATGGTCGCTTCGCTACCATAGTCATCGGGGGCGGAGGGGTCCATTTCTCGGTGTACGTGGGTCTGTGTTAGCGCAATGGGTGTTTATGTATTAGCGAAGGCAAACGAGAGGCCCCCACAGCTTCGAAGGGCAAACGTATATCTCGCGATTTTCGCGTCGCGTCTCTCCCGACGGTAGTGTCTCGCGGCTTACGTAATACAGTTAGAATTATGCATGTTGGAGAGAACGAAGACGCGCGATGTGTGCGTCTCGTTGGTAGGAAGAGGAGAACTACCGGTACGAGAGATCCTGAGACGAACCCATTGTCGCCGGAGCTCAGGAAGCCCGAGAAACGATAACGATCAAAGGACAATGAGGAGACAAGACTAACGTATAAAGCGCGTCTATGTCATATCGAGCGAAGAGCAGTGAAAAGGGCTTAAGTACGCAACAGAAGGCACAGAGCAAACGAGTTTGACGCGTTTCAATGTTGAAAACTTTCAGGCTTCGCGGAACACGAGACTCGAAGGGCTTTTTGGTGTCAATTTATTCTGTCTGTGGGATCGAAAAGTGAAATAAAAAAAATGAAAAAAAAAAAAAAATCGAAAAAATTTCCGCGATTTTTATCGATCTTTTGGAATTTTTTATTTTTTTTTGGGGATAATTTTTAATGCGATTGTAACTTCGAGTTATTATTGGATTGCCGAGTTTATTAATGTTTTTTAACGCTTTTATCTAATACTTTGTTTATTTATAAATAAAAAAAATATTTTTGAGAAAAATTGAGAAAAAAAACTTTTTTTTTTTCGTATTTTACTGTTTGCAATTTTTTTATTTCGATGGATCCAAAATTTTTTTAATTTTTACGAAAATAAAAGAAAATTGGAAAAATGGAATATTATCATTATTGTTTATTTATTAATTTGATTGTAAATTGAATAATCTTTTTTTTTTTTATATACGCGGTAATAAACGCGGATAGCGAATCGAGAAGAAAAGTACCGCGATATATCGTTCTTATCTGTTCGCTTCTTTTATTACATTTATTCACATCATTTTTACGACAAAATGAGACACTGACCTGATTTTTTTTTTTTTTTTTTCGGGTGATAAGAACGGAGTTATCAACGGAAAGATAAAAAATTACTATCCCTCGTATCCTTACCTGTAACAGAATAAAAAAAACACATTATTGTTAAACGTTCCAAAGACGTTAACACCAACAAAAATCACGCAAACAATAGTTATCTCTTCTTTCGCGAATTTTTTTTTTTTTGTTTTTTTTTTTTAATCGTTAGTTTCGTCGGAGAAATAGATTAAATTACGCGCGATTTATCAGAAAACAAAAAAAAAAGTAACTTTTATAATTACGAACCTTTGTCTACAAGGTAAATACATATAGTCGCGATAACAGAATCCATTTTCGTCGCTGTAAAATTATACTTTGTAACCGCGAAAAATTTCGCTTTATTCGCAAGAACTATTTAAATTATAATTAACGCCTCGAGCAAATGAACGGTATAAAAATTCTGTATAACGCGCGAATCCCGAGATGAAGTTTTTCAGTAAAAAAAAAAAAAAAAAAAAAAAAAAAAAAAAAATTCACTCGGATCGTCGAATTTTTCTAAAATCGTTGATTATTCGTATAAAATTAATTAAAAAAAAAAAAAAAAAATTCGATCATTTTATAAAAAAGCGTTTAAAATTGTCGAAAGATCGCGAATTCACAAGATCGTCATTATTATTATAATAACGAATCGTTCTAAACCGCAAGAATTCACATTCCTCATAATCGTCGGGAAGGTTTGTCCTCTCGCGTAGCGAGGATTTCGCATCGTCTGCATCGTAGTCGCTTTTCCTCTCACACCTGGAATGCCTCTTATGCGCGGCGATGTACTCGAGCGCCCGGGTGCACACCGCACAGGTATCGGAGTATCTACAGCGCGCGCGGACGGACGAGAGTGCGAGTCGAAAGAAAAAGAGAGAGAGAGAGAGAGAGAGAGAGAGAGAGAGAGAGACAGAGAGAGAGAGAGAGAGAGAGAGAGAGAAAAAGAGACTTTAGCTTCGGGAGTTGCATTGTGTGGCAGTAGAGACGCGCGCGACCGCGCGAGAGTCGACTCTGAGATTATATCAACTCTCTCTTTTCATACTCCGCGACCGATGCTGTTGCAGCGACGAAAGCCGCGAGTATAAGGCACACGAAGTACCTATGTATTATGTATTTATGTGATATCTATAGTATAAGTCCTCTTTCTCTCGAAACTGTTAGTGTGTCTCTGTGTGTACGTAACAAATGCACGAGAGAGTGAATCTTCGAAGCTTTGAGAAAGAGAAATAAAGAAAAATAAAGAGAGGAACAAATGGTAGTGTCGACGAACCCGCGAGGCGTATTAACATTCACGTCGAATCGTAATAATGTGTTAGCAGATGTAGACGCGAAGAAAGGAATTTCTTGTGTATTATAATTATTATTATAATCATTATAATAATACATAGAAACGACCTCGATGAAGTTTTCGTGTAATTACAATGGATAATTGTTTGAGAACGTAAATTAAACATTAATTAATTTTATTACGAGTTTATAATTATTTAAACATACGATGGAGCAACCGATCGATTGTCCATCGTGCCATTTTCTTTTCCCACGTGTATATAGCCATTGGGATAATGATTTGTGACATCCCCGGCGGATAAAGTTGTGTATAGAGTATGTAAATGGAAAAGTGGGGCAAAATGGACCGCTTTAGCAATTGAGAGAGTTTCGTCGATATATATACCACTTTTCCACTACTATTGCACCAAAAAATATATTTTTCAGATCCATTGAAGTTTTAAGACGAAAAAAAAAAAATGGGGCAAAATGGATCGCTTTAGCTATTCGCGGAGTTTCGTCGATATATACAACACTTTTCCACTACTATTGAACATAAAAATTGATTTTTCCCATTCCTTAGAGTTTTAAGACGAAAAAAAAAAAAAATGGGGCAAAATGGATTAAATTGCATTAAAATAATGAAAAATTCGAATATTGAATAATTTACTACGTACGAACGATATGTAAACTATTTTTGTCGAAAATATAAATTTCTCCATTTCAAAAATAATGGAAAAATATTTTTAGACAATTATTGAATTAAAGTTCTATTTATCTGCATTTCTATTTTTCGTATCGGGCCATTGTAGCAGAGACAATAAATATTTCGTAGATATTCATTAACCGCCGTTCCCGATCTTTTTTTAGACAAACATCGATCCGCAGCATAAATAATTAACGTCAAACTTGAAAATTTAATTTGATTTATATTTTATGAATTTTAGGATTGGTCCGTTTTGCCCCAAAGTTCGAGTTCCTCGACTGTTCCATTTTGCCCCATCTTTCCGTACGTTATGTACAAAATTGGACATATATTAGCAATATAATACATAAAGAATTACATCCTTTAATACGCGTTGCAAAAAATTTCAGAAATAATTTCTACGAAAAAAAAAAAAAAAAAAAAAAAAATTTCATTGTTATTATTATTTATTTATTATAGTAACTGTGCAAAAACAGGGATATTGTCCATATGGCACAGAATGTCTCGATTATTCAACGATATTCTACATTAATCTCAAATCGCTTGGAACGTCGAACGATCGCATAAGTTTTTCCAAATATGGTTCTGTTTCGTCGTCAACGTCCACAGGTCTTTTATACGCGAGTGAGGCACACGACGGTACTTTCATGAAAGCGCTTTTTTTTTTTTCATCTCAATACATCGCGGCGGTATATTAGGCGTCGGTACATCGGCGTACGTACGTCGATGCCCGCGGCCCCGATACACTCGAACGATAAAATTCTATGAAGTCCGAATAAGAGAAGGAGGTAACGGGGGGGTGTACTCGGTCGGTCCTGCTGTGGGACTCGATTAGCTAGCGGGGATAATTGACGTTCTACCGGAGAGTGCGGAACCACAAAGTCCGCTATACTTTTGCAGCAACGGGGAGCGCGCGGGGGACCACAAGCGATCTATATGATTCCTTTACGAGCGGCTCTCGACCTTATTTCGAAACTCGAAGACATAAAATAGCTTCGTCAGGCGCGGATGACGAAGAAAGTTAAGAAGAAAACGCGCGTTCGAGCGTCGAACATTCAAAAAATTTGTTTTCACGATCTATTATCGAATTTGAGACGAAAAAAAAAAAAAATGATAAAATATTTTACCGATTATTTTTTTTTTTTTTTTCAAAATTCATAGCACGTGACAAAAACGCGCAATTTTTAAAAAATTTCACTATCCCGAAAAAAAAAAAAAAAAAAAAAAAAAAAAAAAAAATGAGAGCGACACTCGTAAAGAGATAAACTCGTAAAAAGGGGGTGGGTGGGGTGCGGAGAAAAAAAAAGACGGAAGGGATTAGAAACCCGCCGCCTGCAGCAAGTCAGAAAAAGTCGGCGGAACGGAGAGAGAGGGCGGTAGGGGTCCGAAATTAACTAGTTCTATGGCATCGGGAAGACAAGGATATCGTTAACCCAGCGGACGGAGTTGAGGAACGAGGAGATGTACAGAGAATAAGATAGAAATAGAGATAGGAATAAAGAAGGTCGACGAGAAGGGGGAGGAAAAAGGGGACGACGATAAAACGGGATCGCGAGACCGAGAGGGACGGGAGACGGGGAGGTAATCACGGTGCTTCGGATAAGAAGCTTAGGGCGGAGAACTATCGAAGCCAAGAGAAGCATATAACACCGAACGCACGGAAGAAGGATAAAAAAGATTTCTCCCGGTACTTTTCGTCCAGAATGATTCTCGTACGACTATCCCTGACTTGGCTCCCCCCCCTCCCCCCCTCTCCTTCTCTCGTAACCAACGAAGACGGAAGAAAGACGGAAAGCTCGGGGGCGTAAGCGCGCAAAGAGGAACGGGGCAAACGGGACGGAAGAGAAGAAGATTTTCAGGGAATCTCTCTCGGTTTCCCGACCGTGCGGAAAAAGAGTTCTTCGTTTGATACCCGGTTGAGAAGCTACCTTAGCGCGCGAGATGCTCTACTTCGACGAACAAATTACCCCCTCCAGTTCCTCGGGAATAACCATTTTCCGTTACTCCCAGGGTACCGGCGGGTTTCCACTGTAAAATCCGAAAGAAATGATCGAGAACTCGGGCAACTTGAAAAAAAAAAAAAAAAAATCTTTAAGGTCGTTTCGCTTTTTTTTTTTTTTTTTTTTTTTTTTTTAACGGCGGATCGTGAGAAAATGGTTTGTAGAGTACGTTAGCGAGGGAATTACCGAAGACTTTACGAGAAGACTTTAATGATAACGGTGTCAGAGTGCAATGTCTGCAGTGATTCGAAACTAATGTACACAAGAGATATCTACAAAGTGACGCCATTTCTGAGAGTGGATTCTTGTCCCCGAGAGAGTGATGAAAATTACGCATTTCCAAGTCATTTTTATTCACTTATTTATTTAATTATAGTGCTGTGATCATTAAAAAAAAAATCTTCTGGTATAAATATGAAAAATTTTACGAAATTTATTTTTTCGAATAGAAAAAAAAAAAAAAATCGATAAAAATCTTTTTTTTTCGCAATTTTTTTTTAGGTTGGAAACGAGTATCGCGTAATGTGAGAAAAGGGTTTTCGAAACTTTTTCGTGTTTGAGCGTTCGAAAGGTTATTTTTTTTTTTTTTTTTGAAGTGCGAATCGTTTATCGCTTATCGTTATCACGGCGATAGACATTATTGCGATAATCGATGAATATCGTTCCGGATCCCCACCCCCACGAGTCGTAGCGCGAGTTTTCGAGGCGGCGGTACATGACAAATCGCGACAGGGATAATCGACGCGTGGAAGTACGCCCGTTTCACAATACCGCACTAATCCGAGGATTAATTACGTTGGTCGCTCGGGCGCAAGTTCTCTCTCTCATATTACTACCGGCGTTAGGGCCTCCCGGTGTTTCACGAGGCCAACGATTTATCGTATCGCCATTATGCGCCTACTCGACGAAATTCAAAACGCTCGATGGATTCTCGAGCTCTCGCGTAACCCAAGTGCGCAACGGACGAATATTCACGTATACACGTAATTTTTTTTTTTTTTTTTTTTCGTACTCCGAAAGATCGATTTTTTTTTTTTTTTTTTTTTCAAACTCCGAAAGATCGATTTTTTTTTTTTTTTCGAACTCCGAAAGATCGAAATTAAAAAAAAAAAAAAAATTGTATGTTTTTATTTTTTTATATACATATATTATCGTTTTATCGACGCAAAAAAAATCGATTGTTCGAAGTTTTATTAAAAAAAAAAAAAAAAAATTGCAATGGAAAGAGGTGAAAATCAGAGACTCGGAAACGCGCGGATACCGAGCGGTAAGTACGAACGTTAAAGCTCAGACACTAATGGAGATATACGCCCCTTAACTACCCACGTAATCGCACGGTTTCGACGAGCTACGACCGCGATCTTCGAGAGCGACAGTTACGATGTTGGTCAGAGGAGAGTTTTGCCTCTTCGGCGCGCCGATCCGCGCGCCCTGTCTCGGGGTCTCACACGCCGTTCGAGCATCGAGAGTCCTCGACGGAGAGCAAAAGTTAACCTATTGTATATACGGTAATAATCCAATGGTTAATCGCGATACCGGAGTTAAGAATCTATGACTCTTCCGAACGATGAGGGAATGGACAGGTTATAAACTACAGACTAACGCCGCAATCTCGTAAATTTCTTCATTTTTATTTTTTTTACGACGAATACCATCTCATAACGCTACGTACACGGGACTGGAGATGATGGAATCATCGGCTAAATATTCTCGTGACTCGAGATCACTTGAACACTTTTTACAGTGACGAAACAAGTTAATCGTCTCAGGACAACGGGTCACAAGCTTATCAAGAGGATAAATCCGACTATTCGAAATCGGAGTGATTTTTTTTTTTTTTTTTCTCAAAAATTGTAGAAAACTGTATTTGGAGTTTAACAAAAAAAAAAAAAATCGTAAAATGTTGAAATTTTTTTTTTTTTCATAAATTTTTTAAATTTTTTTCGAAAATTTTCGAAAAAAAAAAAAAAATCCCTTAACTCCATATTCATCTTAAAAAAAATGTTTGCGCGAAAAAACATCTCGAAACAGTGTGTAAAGCAATTTTTTCCCATTTTAAAATAATTCTTTATCCTTAACGATTTTTATAGAAATCGAAACAAATTTGTCGAAAATAACGAATAAATTGTCGATAAATCTCGAAACTTTGTCAATCAGTCATCGTCTATATAAATTCCAAGCGAAGCATTAACAGTTTGCATATTTGTAGTTAATGCGCGCGGAGAAGGGTTCGGAGTCGTATTGTGTTTGCAAATAACGCTCGTAAACGATTGAGAGAAACTTAAAGAATAGATAACAAGAGACTTTACAGCGATCGTTTCATTCTTGAAACCCCCACAGAGTTTCTCGTAGAGTTACGTACCTATATATATATATATATACTATATGTATATGTATATCATTGGCAAACGTTCGCTTCATGTTCAACATACACAGTCCGCGATCTACATTCTCCGATGATCTATATAGTCGCGCAATGCCTCACCGCGGCTATACCTTCTGCATACAAGATCTCCCACTACACCTAACCCCGTACGCGAGAGTCTATATTCCGCGCGATGCCTAAAGGTATTATCGTAGGTACATTGCACGACGGTATAGTATATATCGGTTCCGCAATAACGGTTCATTCCCCGGGTTTCTCTCTCGTTCTCCCTCTGCACCGTTCGAGAGCAACGAGAACGAGGGGCAGAACCCGAACGTGTGCGCGCGCAGCCACTCGAGAACTCGTATATGCAAATTAAATGTTAAAAGGTATCTCTCGCGCGCACAATAAGCTCATGTCGCGCGGTAGCACCAACTAATTGTGATTAATTACTTTCCGATCGAGTTCTCTATGCCTCTAAGCGGAATTATTCGATACCCTCTTCCGTGGGAGAGTCGCAAACGCGACAGTGCGCGTGATCTCGCGAACGGTTTATCGAAATGGCGCGTCGTAAAGTAATTCACTTTCCGATCGTTTTTTTTTACGCGTTCGTCTTTCGGGACACTGTTAACATTTAAGTTTCGAATTTTTCGGTGAAAACTTGAGAAAAAACTTTGAAAGAGTTACTTAACCTAAAAAAACAAAAAAAATTGTCGCGATAGGGATTTGTGTGCTCCGAGAAAACGAAATTCTATTCCTTTTCGCGTGAGAGACGACAGCAGTCGCGCGTGGGTCGTCAACAACCCAAAACGCTCGCGGCGTTTGCTTTTTCGATTTTTTTTTTTTTTCATTGAGTAATCGGAGTGTTTGACATAACCTGAATACACTGAATCGTAGTTTTTCAATGTTTTAATTGCTTTCCCCATCAATTTAAATAACTTATCGGGAATCATGGAAATTGGTTTTGAGAAAAACGATTCCCGAAAATCCCCGACGAGATTCTGAAAATTTGAAATTTTTACGACACTTTGTAAACACTTCGTTTTCTCGGTCAATCGGAAATAAAAATTCTGTCATTTTTTTTTTTTTTTTTTTTTTCCGAATGACTCGATGTCCCCTTTTCGCAATTATTAATTTCACATTTTTGAATTGAATCTTTCGGAAATTTTTTTTTACGCATCTTCAACTATCATAACCTATAAAGATTTTTTTTTAAATCGCGCATCAAGGAATTACGAATTTTTAATCGCACGAACGTTTTTCTCGTAATAATAATAATAATAATGATCGAAAAAAAAGTCGAAGAGATTTACCTGTGAAACTTCGCGTCACTGGGATAATGAATTCTCGATATGATTTTTTTTTATGAATGAAACAGAACTCGCGTTTGATAACATGAAATTCACTCGTCGCCACTCGCGTTCTCGCTAATCAGCATCATACAAATAATCCACCGCATACATAATCCTATCGCGAAACGAATTTTCCTTTTTTTTTATTTATATATATATGTATATTTTTATCCTTCGTGAATTCGTCACTCGTCGACACCGATATATTATTCCGCGAACTCAATCACACGGGAACGTTGCGTCGCGCACCTCACCGCACCAACACTACAATCACTGCGAAGCCCATCCACTCGAATATCACCGGATTTAAAACACAATAACGACGAAGCAGCATATGTAATCAAAATTTCCCGGTATTAATAACATCCAAAGCGCCTCTTTGTTTTCGCGACGAATTAATGCATCCGGTATTATTCACTTCGCCAAACGCGAAGTTTTATAATAAATCCCAACGGTTTCGTTTATTATTATTATTTTTCCTCGATCTTTCGTAATAACACAATTAAAAAAAAACACACAATTATATCTTTTTTTAACGATATAACATCGAAGAATTCGAACAAAAAGATCGAAATGTAATTTTTTTTTTTTTTTTTTTCACGATAAATATCGATTTCTGTTATTTGCCAGAGAGGTTAGTGCAGTTCACGTTCACTCTGTGTTACATTCCAATGCGCGATCTCCGTTGACTATTTTATTCCTTTTTTTTCTTTCCTGCGACGTATAATTTGTCACTCGATGATATTTTTATCGCGGGAGAAAGAAAGAAAGAAAAAAAAAAACTCGAAGAATGACGTACACGCGAATGATAGAGCACTGGGGGGGCTACGCGACTCAACCGTAAACTCGATCACTGCCAGTCTCCGCGGACACGTGGTTTTCCGACGAATTAATGCACCGACACACGGGAAGTTTCTACTCGTTCGGAGTTCGCGAGAACACTGATTCGACTAGCTGGAGAGCGTCGACTCTCGGGGCGATGTTGATGGCAATGACGCACACTACGCGGCGCGATGAGGAGCCCCAGACGTTTCCGAGTGGTGGAGGCGAGAACCCGCGCGCGCGGTGACTCAATGCCCGGAGAAAAACGAGCCACCGAGCCGAACATTGTCGAGCGTTGTCGACGCAAACAGCCGGTTTCGAACGATGCGAACTCGCGCTAAGGCTGGACGAGAGAACGTAAGCAGAGAGGGGAGGGGAGGGGAGGGGAGGGGAGAGGGGCGCGCGCAGCGAGGTAGTCACGGGAGATCGCCAACAATGCGATCTACGATACAAGTTCGCAGACTCCAAACATTTTCTCTGTTCATCGTTATTTCTATACTCGCTACTGTGAATATTTTATTCTTTTTACAAATAATACAGATTTTCGATGATATTTTAGTTTTTTAATTTATCGATCACAGTGAAAAAAAAATTACGAAAAAAAAAAAAAAATCGTTTTTTTTTTTTTTTTTTTTTCGATCTTTTTTGAATTAAAAAATAAATAAAATTCGATAATTTTGATCGATTTGTTATTTTCAAATTTTAAAAATACATCGATTTAGTTATTCGAGAAATCTATGAATTTTAATGAATCGACGAAATTACGATTTTTAATTGGTCGACTAAAGAAAACGTTTGCGTTTTTCATGATTTCTTTTAAATTAATTAGCATAATGAATCAGCAGATACTGCGCGTTTCACTATTTATTTTTCGTATTTTTTTTTTTTTTTTTTTTTTTTTTTACGCGGAGTTAAAGGAAATGAAGCGAATCGAATGAGCGGTGTATAAAGTAGTGCAACGTTATACTCGAGGAAGTGCGAGAGTTGAAATAAAAGTAGTGCACACTGGAGAGCCGGCCTCGAGTTTTAGACGTCAAGAAAGCGCGACGTGATCGCAGCCAGATGAGTTTCTTTCGCGTGAACGGGGTGGGGCCCCCCTCGGTGCGTTGAGTTTTGCGCTCTCGTAGCGATGAGACGCGCGCTCCTCTCGCCGCTCACCCGAGACTCGCAACCTGTCGTCGTAGAGACATACAGAACCCCGGCGGTCGGGGCTCCCTGAATCTCGGGATATCGCGTTACTCGTCGACGACGTCGTGACTACGACTATACGACGAACAACTCCGACGGTGCAACGTGGAACACGTCTAAATCGAGTTGAGAGGGTTCCGCGTGCGAAAGAAACTCGAGGAGGCGCTGAGACGTTATAGAATTATATGAAAAAAAAAAAAAAAAAAAAAGATCTTTGCCTCGTTGCATCATACTTTCTAAACAATTTTTTTTTTTTTTTTTTTTTTTTTTTTTCGTTGTCGTTAAGTAGAGGCGACTTTCGTCAATTGCTCGAGTAAAATTACGATAAAATTTCGTTATTTATTTAATATTTATTTATTTATCCCAATAAATCATTCGAATTTTTTTTTTTCCCGAAAATTATAGGTTATAATGGAATTTTTTTTTTTTTTTACATTTTTTGGGGTTCAAAAAAAAATTACTTCGATCAATATAATTTTTTTTTTTTTTTTTTTTTTTTCGGGAAGTTTTTTTCTATTTATCAATCAAGATTTACGGGCCGAGAGTACTATATTTCACAGTCCCTTTAAAAATATAAAGCACACAAGGCGTGAAGCGAGAGAGTATCGCGTTACTCGGCTGGTCAGGCATCGAACGAGAACATCCCGACGAGCACTATATCGTTAGTTCGCTGTGGTGTCACGAGCCTCGGTTCGAATCTCTCGAATCTCGATCAACGAAGGGCCGCGGCTCGTCGGCACATCGCGACAGCTCATCCGATCTCTCGCTTTGGCTCAATGCACCGATGCAACAGAATTCATCGATGGCTCTCGCGTTACAGAGATTTATTTGGCTCCGATAACTCGAATTCGAAGTTACAATTCTCTTTTTTTTTTTTTTTTTTTTTTCAAGTCCCGAATATTTATCGTTACGATTAAATGAAATTTTGTAAAAAAAAAAATTTATTCACCAATGCCGCGTCTATTTATTCGAATTTTATAAAAAAAATTTATAAAAAAAAATTTTTCCATATAAAAATTCGATCGTTTACTGATTATCAAAAATTCGTAAAATTCCCCAAAAATTACGTTTTTTTTTTGAAAAAATTAAAAAAAAAAAACTCGTATGCCAATTATTTAAATGCTTCTGAAAAAAATCTCCTTGAAAAATAAATAAATAAATCCTCGATAATTCCTTGGAATACAAATTATTAATTTTTTTTTATTTTTGAATTACTATTATTATTTTTTCTATTTTTACAAAATGTCTGATAACTGAAAAAAAAAAAAAAAAAAATTTAGCGTACATATTTAATTTTTTCCGAAAAATTTCATTTACTTGCTTCGTCGTTATATCCCAGAAAAATGGTAGTTTTTCGTCGTAGAGAGAGGAGAGAAGAAGAGAGTTTACGTTGGTACGACGCCACAGTGATGGTCTATGCAGAGGAACGCGCGGTACGATCCCCACAGGCGCAGTATGTATGCAATACGACGACGAGTAACGCGATATCTCTCGAAGCAACCGTTCGGTTTCTGTCGCCTCTGACTGCAGACACCACCGGATGTATTTCAACGACTAGTCGAACGCCGAGAGTCGACACAACTGTCGGAGAAAGGGATGGGAAAGGAGCGCATAGGCGAACGAGACGAACGCGAACGCGTAATAATATCGAAATGCTTTGAACGTAAACGTCACCGATGATTATCGCAGAAACTCATTTTCTTATCTCGACAACGCCTAACGTTTCAGAATTCCTATACATCGGCGACTATATAACAATAACCAACGCGTATTCACCGATCTAAAAAAAAAAAAAAAAAAAAAAAAAAAAAATTCATGTCTTACGAACGTTTCGAAAAAATAAAAAACATCGCTATGATTTAGCGAAAAAAAAAATTAAAAAACGTGTTTATCGTATCCCCTTCGAGTTTTTTATTGCAATTTTTCCGAATTAATAAGAAAAATATCTATATAACACTCGACTATCATATTTCGTGTTTTCCATCGCGAAATATCGGAAACTCGAGTCTTCGTGATTTTATCGGTGGAAACGGACGTATCGTTATTTGCGACTGCGGAAAATCGTTCATTACGTATTCCGGAGTATTGGCTCTCGTAACAAACTTTTGTCATTCAGCGTTACGAGTTGCTATGCGATATATTTATTTCTCACGGATTCCGAATCAGAAGAATCGAAAAATAACGACTCCATCGTATTTACCAATTTGAAAAATCTTTCCGGATGCTGCGGTCGTTAAGAAAAAAAAAAAAAAAAAGAATGTGTAATCGCTGCTCCGAAAAAATAAAATAATCTTAATGGTCCTTAATTAGCTTCGTGGAAACTAATCGCATCGATTCAAAGGAATTTACGAACTTTGGACATTAAATTAAATCTCTGAAACCGAAACCCCAAATTTTGTTTACGATGTTCTCGTTGGGCAATCAGACCTCCGATTCCCGAAATATTTTTCGGAGTCAATATTCCGCGTATTTAAAAAAAAAAAAAATTCATTCGTCACATACATATATCCGGAACTTAAAATCGCAAAATCTGACAAAATTTTTTCAAAAAAACATAATAATTCGCTCTTTTATTTCTCGGCATTCGAAACGCAAATTCCTTATAAATTTAAAACTCAATACCAGTCTTTGTATTCTTAATCATCTACGCGAGTATCTCATGGTTACCAATTTAAAACAACTTTAAAAAAAAAAAAAAAAAAAATTCTTCGGACGAAAAGTTACGAACGATTCTCGTCGGTCTCAATAGCTTTCGCTGATTTCCGCGTTGTACCAATCTATGGATACGTGTGTTTATGTGTACGCGATGGTAAATACACGAACGACTGGCGAGACTCTCATTGTTCATGACACACGCGTTCTCTGAAACGTGTTATCGCGACATCCGTTCGTCGTCGTCGTCGTCGTCGTCCTCGTCGTTGGTACATTAGATAGGGATGGGAGAGGCGAATGATACGAAGCCAACGACGGGCCTACGCTTCCCACATACGTATAGACATATATCTATCCATATATATCTATATATGTATATCTATATGTTCTAATGTAACAGTTACATACATCGGTATATATATATATGTATATATACATCGAGAACATCACTGTAGACCACGAGAAGATAGGAATGCACAGCATGCATAACTGACACTACGGCTCACACTCGTGAGAGATCTATCCGAAGCTTCCAACCAACGATGCATAGTTCGGTCTGACAGTGGGGTTCGGTCGGTTGTCGTCGTCGTTGTCTGTTTATCTCACACTCCGACGAAGAGACTCCCGGAGTTAACTCTAACTGCGTTAAGTTCGTAATATACATGAACTCGGGGATTAATTTACAGGGAACGGGTGACACCGCAATGAGAGACAATTGCCGAACTTGCATAGTTACTTCGTGACGAAAAAAAAAAAAAAAAAAAAACATGAATAGTAATGATTTTTTTTTTTAATTTCTTGAGTTATGGTTTCAATGAATTTTTTCGTTTTTTTTTTAATTTTGAGTTAATTACCGGAAGGAATTTCGAGTTGCGACAGGAAATTGTTAACGATGATAAAATCGGGATGAGTAGTCGATGATAGGAATGAAAATTGACGCGGAGTCAACAGGAAATCAACGCGCGCTTCGGTATTTCGAGGTTTTTTTACGATGGTCGCGGATAGTTATGTGTGAAATAGTTGAAACTGAGGACTCGAAATGTAAATAATAAATAATAAATAATAAATAATAAATAATAAATAATAAATAATAAATAATAAATAATAAATAATAAATAATAAATAATAAATAATAAATAATAAATAATAAATAATAAATAATAAATAATAAATAATAAATAATAAATAATAAATAATAAATAATAAATAATAAATAATAAATAATAAATAATAAATAATAAATAATAAATAATAAATAATAAATAATAAATAATAAATAATAAATAATAAATAATAAATAATAAATAATAAATAATAAATAATAAATAATAAATAATAAATAATAAATAATAAATAATAAATAATAAATAATAAATAATAAATAATAAATAATAAATAATAAATAATAAATAATAAATAATAAATAATAAATAATAAATAATAAATAATAAATAATAAATAATAAATAATAAATAATAAATAATAAATAATAAATAATAAATAATAAATAATAAATAATAAATAATAAATAATAAATAATAAATAATAAATAATAAATAATAAATAATAAATAATAAATAATAAATAATAAATAATAAATAATAAATAATAAATAATAAATAATAAATAATTTCGTCCAAAAAGATAGGAAAATCTCGTCGCGTGACACTACAATAACCGAAATTGTAAAACTTTTAATTTTCCATCAACCGAATGAAATTTCTCTTTGTTCGCGAAATCAAAGAGAACGACGAACATGAATACAGGAGTCTACGATAGTACGATACGTCCACATAGAGCTGCGAATCCCGTGTTCACGGATGGAGGATATAGTCAAAGCTCTCTTGGTTTCTCGTTTCATGCGAGGAATTCACGTCCATCCAAATTCCATAGAAACGTTAACGTAGTCCTTTGGACTCTGTACTCTCGACTTCGCATCGATATCCGAATCGCCGGTTAGCCGGATTACTTGGTAATACGAGAACCGCGGAAAGAGAAAGGAACCGAGAAACGGTAGAGTCGGAAAATCACAGAGAGTAAGTTTTGTCGAGGATACGACAAGGAGATTGTCGACAAAAAGGAGATACTTGATAGACACACAAAGAAGCGTTTCGCTACGTACCAAAACTTTCGCGGAGTTAAAATTGTCGTCGCGAACATTTTTTTTTTTTTTATTAATTGTTTATAATAATAATAATAATAAAAAAAATTATTATATAATATAATAATAATTTCAATAATTATTATTATTTCGGAATTTATTTTTATTTTTTAATTTTTTATTGTTATTATTATTTTTATCACAGATTAGACGAACATTTGTAACGGGAAAAAAAAAAAATTATAAAAAGATCTATAGATCGCGAAAACGAAGTACAAATTTTCTCAATGAGAGCTAAAGATACTCTATTGGTATTTTAAGAATCGTTCGTATACGTAAAAGTAGCGTGTCGTGTGTGTGTAATTTCGTATAAAACGTACGGTCGTTGGCCACGCGGTGGACAAGGTTGCGGCAAGGCGAACTCGCCGTCTGTCGTCGACTTAATATCCCCTTCTCCCACCCCGCGGCAAGTCGCGTTTATCCTTTACTCTCTCGTCAGCTTTCGTTCCAACGCCCCTTTCGGCTTTGGGCCAAAGAACTCTATATATCGCGGAACTCGGTCGTTCGATCCCGTCGACGAATACCTAATTCATCGTGCGTAACCCCGAAGGGCATCGCGCACCCGCCCCCCCACCGCCGCGATGTCCTCGTATACCTGAGAAATTCCGAGACGATTTTTACAGAGATTCCTACGGTTAGATCGATCCCATCGGGATATAAAACCGGCGTACCAATCGTCGGCGAATGAAAGTTCGACAAGGAAAGGAGAGAATTCACGAGACATTAACAGTCGACCTTGAAAAACGACGCAACCGGACACAGTCGGCGGTAGTTTAACGATGAGAGGTATCAAGCAGCGAACGCGTGTCCTTTTTTTTTTAGTTACTTCATAAAAAAAAACATAAGAGATTGCATAATTTTTCGATGTTTTTTTTTTTTTTTTCGTTATTTTTATTTTATTTAAATTTTTTCGTAAAAAAAAAAAAAAAAAAAAATTTCGAATAGAAATAAACGTGAAACGGAGTGTAAGCCAACGGCGAACCCGCGAGGGAAAGGTAACAAACGATCGGCAAAAGCGACCTATAAGAGAGAAAGTTTACTTCCGGTTCCACCTACATGTACACTTATGTACATGTAGGGGAACTAATTTATCGAACGAATTCCAATGACGTTCGAGACTCGAGAGGCACTCGACGGCGGACAGGTAAAGAGCGGCTTCGCTCGAGTTTCTTTTTTTTTTATCGTCACTGCTTCGTCGTTTTTTACGAAAGCTATGTTTGTATTACGAAAAAAAAAGGTACCTGAAATATCGATCACTGTTCCGTGTCGCGATATCCATTTTTTTTAAATCTATTTTCACATTTTTATTGAAATTCTCAAAATGCATTGACCTTTCGGTAATAACAAAAAAATTTAAAAAAAAAACCAAATTTGAGTCGAATTTCGCGATACGAAAAAAATTCGAATCGGAATTCAGATTTCGAAAAAAATCTATTATTTATTATTTAAATATATTAAAATAAAAATCGGTGCGTCAAAATTGAGAAATACATTTTTTTCACAAAGTTCCGCGAAGTATTATAAAAAAAAAAAAAAAAAAAAAATACGGAACCACTTCTCCGATTACATTTGCATCCATATAGTTTTCCCCCTCTTCGCGTCTTTTCCGCAACACCTGGTTACCTATCCATTTTTTTTTTTTTTTTTTTTTTTTTTTTCGTTCCAAGAACATCGACCAAAGTTATCCGTTCTCGAGGGCGCAGACTCGATGAGAGTCTGCGAGATCCGAGAGGCGTGAGGATATGTAAGACACGAGATAGATAGCGACGTTAGGACAGCGCTGGCGCCTTCGCTCCGCAACTAACGAGCGCTTCTCAGCGCGTTTCAACTTTTCACTCTCGACTTCACGATAAATATTTGCGAAGCCGTCGCTCCCGTGTCTCTGTCTCGTTCGACTCTTGTGAAAATCAAGTTCTCAATTCTTGTTGACGACTGCGGCAGTTAACTACATAACGATCGACTCGTATTTGACTCATTGGCCAAACGAACGATACTCCGCGGCCTCCTTTTCATTTTAGCTTCGAGAGAATATTATTATAGTTGTCCGTTCGCATGAAACTTCAAACTAAAGTTACGAGACGTTGAAGCGACGTCCTTGAGAGTGGAGAAGGAGGAGAAAAGGCTGTATAACGTTGGAATCCGCGAAACTCGCGGGTCGACCGAGAGAGCGAAAATACGTGAATAACCGGCGAGCGGAAGAGCACGAAACTCGGACAAAATTTGCATTGGTATTTCAGATATGCGAGGCGAAAAATATTCATTCAAAAGAATTTGAGACATTTGGACCAAAATGCAAATACGAAAAATAATCAGAGAGATGAATATGAATTTTTTATCTTCGTGAAACTCGTCGCTGTGACCGAATTGTTGTTATTATTAACATCGGAAGAACTCCATTGCTGAGTTGCATAGTGTTGATTTCTCTTCCGTATCCCTTTTTTATCCATTTTTTTTTTTTTTAATATTCTCAATAAATTTACATTTCTGTACAAAAAAAATCGTTTTTTTTTTTTTCGAGAAATAAAAATCGAAAGTTGATTAAAATTTCGGACTTTTATTAAAAAAAAAAAAAAAAAATTTCGATGTATTTTCCGAATAAAAAAATTCGTGATATTCCGTAACAAAGTGCAAAAAAAGAGAGAATACAAGAGAAATAAAAAAAAGTTCTCTTGTTGCGTATTATTTGTTGCGGAAATAAGTATTTCCCACGTTTTTTCAAAATAACTCACTAAAAATCTGAAAATTTTGCTATTAAACAAAATTATTAAATAGATCGCGAAAAAAAAAAGTTAATCACATCAAACATTAAAATTAGAGATTATTAAATAAAAATGAAACCATATATCAAAAAATGAACGATAAATTCCATGAATAAAGAATCTGGTAAACGAAAACCTAAAAACCTCGTCGTTCCGGTAGAGTTTCGAGAGCTAAAAGCCCACGAAACAAATTCCATTGTCGTGGGTAATCGCGCGCGCGGTAGTTAACGCTTCAAACTAACCGGCATCGTTCGTATTCCAACGCATAATAGAGTTTTACGAGAGATCCTTCGTCGTGTGTTCGGTTCTCCCGAACCGGAAGAGGTAAAAGCGCGCGCGCGGGTCTCCGAGGGATGTAAAGTCGACGGCCCAACGGAGAAATTTCGAGTAGCGCTACGGGGTTTATTACAGTAGAGGATTTTCGTTAAACGACCGAAAAACTCAAGGGTTTACCTTTGTAACCTGTATAACGCACAAATTTTCGTATCCCCCGCGCGATCTAACGGCGAAAGCGCCGAAAAAGCGTCAGGAAAAGAGGGGATCTGACGATCTACGAGACTCCGAAAGTGCGCGAAGTCAGGTATTGTCACCGTGAAGAGAGCCGACAGAGAGGGAAAAAGGGGACGAAGAAAGAGGAAAAAAGGGGGGCGGAGGGCGTGAAAGACCTTTCCAAGTATACAACATCCAATCCTCGACCCACTACTCCAGATGCGATTCGGGAGGCCGATAACTCTCGTGCACAACGGGTACCCCACGGGCCTTTCGGCCTCTTCGGGTCTCGTAAACTTTACAACTCCGCGAGAGATAATAAAGAGGGACCGGTCCATAAAAAAAAAAAAAAAAAAAAAAAAAAAAAACACGAAGAAAGTAAGAAGTCGAAGAGCGAAGAAGACTCGTCGAGACCGGTAAAACCGAAAGAAAAAAATATATGTATACATATATGTATAACATATGGAAAAGGATAAAAGACGATATATCTACATTACGAGAGGAAGAAAATGAGTATTGCGAAAAGTTTGACATTCACACCTTATTGGTATAATACGAGCTTCCGAAACGAACGGAAGGAACTCTTCGATATTGAAATTGTTTCTGTATGGTAATCGATAAAACTCGAACTCCGTTCTTCCGCTCCGAAACTACGCTGATGCTATTTTTTTTTTTTTTTTTTTTTTTTTTTTTTTTTTTTTGGAGCAAAGAAATGATATTCGTCAACATTGAATGCATTTTTCACAAAAAAAAAAAAAATTTCGATCGATACTCCGAAAAAAAAAAAAAAAAAAAAAAAAAAAAAGCTATGAACATCGAGAATTAATAGATAGTGCAATGTATCCGTAGAAGAAGAGGAATGAGTATTCGACGCCGTTGCGAAGAGTGGAAACAATCCGTCATACGAGACACGTAGCTATTCGAGACATTTTTCCCGGTAACAGAGCGAAGTAACTCCGAAGTGAGCGTACAGTAGATACAGTATAAGCATCGCGCGGTGGCACTCTCGCGACACGCCGCATATTCAATGTTCCGCACGGGGATTGAGAACGACGAGACTCGTTGTGAAAACGTCGATGAGAGATATACGAGCCGTGGAATTTTTGTCGGGTACTCAAACGTGAACGAAGCTCTCTCTCCCCCCTCCCCTTCGCCGCCCCTTTATCCCTCCCGATACCTTTAATCATTCAACTTGATTAATTCGACGAGGATATATGATGATCGATCTCGAGAGTAGAATTTAAATATCACACCGTCGCGTCGTGTGCATTTCGTGATTGAGATTTTAACGAAAAATTTATACATTTTATTCAAAACTTTTAGTTATTTAAAACGTTTATAAATTTTTATATTTTCGATGAGTTTCGAACTTTTTTTTTTTTTTTTTTTTTTTTTTTTTTTTTTTAGAATGGTGAACTGTTTTTGCATACATGCAAAAACGTGAGGGTTTCGCTCGCCCTGTACAACGCGCAGCTTTCGGTGCGTTGGTGATGCCGTTTGTCCCGCTGGCCTCTGTCGTCGATAGTTTTGTTTTTTTTTTTCGTTCTTTTTGTTCTTTTTTCGCACTTCCCCCGCGTCGTTTAGCGCGCCAGAAGCTCTGCGCGAGCTTCTCGAAATAAACTTGAAACTCACTCGACGACGAGTCGTGTGTCTGTCTACCGTGATGCTTGGTTAGGATAGACACTCGAGAAGAAGCAGTTCTCGAATGACAAAGAATAAAATCTCGAAGAAGAAATCGGGAGAGCGAAAGATGAAAAAAACAAAAAAATGAATACTTCGATACGGGTGCTGATAACACGAAAAAAAATGAAAAAAAAATGAATAAAACTGGAATAACTAAATGGAATTGGAATAAAAAAAATGAAAAAAAAAAAAAAATGGAAGAACTAAATAAGATTGGAATTTAAAAAAAAATGAATTATCCGATATGGGGGATGAAATAGCGAAAAAAAAAAAAGAAAATGAAAAAATTGGAATAACGTTTGCGCCACTGGACCCGCGAGTTTCTCCTATTCTTTCCAATCAAAAGCAGATTTTCATCGGTTCCAATGTTTTATCCATCTCTTCGATATGTATAACTCTCTCTCTCTCTCTCTACAAACGATAGGGAACAGTCGACACTCTCCACCACTGTCGCCACACCGACGAGGATATTTATTTTCTCTCTTTTTCGCTTTCAAACCTCTTCTCTCCATTTTTATGCCTCAACCCTCGCGACGACCCGTCGTCGGACGGCTCGCGTGTTCGCGGCGCCAAAGACCCCCGAGGAATCGATAGTACCGTCGTCGGTTTTGTACGACGAGAGTCGCGAACCCCGCGCTCTCCCGCAATCGATACTCCGACACGCGTCTACAATTCCTCTTATCCTTACCGGAGAGCCACTCGAGAGCTCTAATAAATCTTTCGTATATCCTTTAATTACGATTATACTTTGTCACGAGCGATATTTCTCGTACGTTGGATAAAGAAAATTAATACGATTTTTTTAAAAATATATATTAGTCGCGTTTAATTTTTTTATAAATGATAAATCCGTTTTTTATTTTAAACTTTACGATAGAATTGGACAAATAAATTCATATCAATTCGTATGAATTTCATATGAAATATTGAGTTCGATGTGAAATATGTAAATATGTAAAAGAGTCGCAATCAGCGAGGAAAAAATAGATCCGTTAAAGTTTGATACGCCGACAAAGTTTGTTCCAATATTATTATTTTTATTTTTTTTTTTTCAGAAAAATTCCGAAATAATTTGACAATTTTTTAAATTTATTCACTCCATTATTATTATTATTATTATTTTGTAAAATATTTTATAAAAATGAAAAAATTTTTTTAAATTTTTTTCCGCGATGAATTCGGAATTATAAATGTCTCAGATTCCTACATTTCGAGTCATCGATTTTTTCGGAATTTTTTCGAGTTAATAGAAAACGGGAATTCGGATACGAAATTTTTTTATCTCTGAAACTGAGACTTTCCAATAGAATTTATATGGCATTATTACACTACCTATGTGTCTCTGCATATATAGATATATATATATATACGATGGAAGGGTATCACAAGCGTTTGCCCCGCGAGTAGCGTCGAGCGTACGTCGCGGGTATAAGTGTTGCGTTTGCGCGTTACATATGTATGAAGGAATCTCTAAGGATTTTTTTTTCTCTCGACCCGCAAGCGTGAGAGTCGAGGAATACAATGATACGGCGGGAATACGACGCTAAGCAGAGATTCCGATCGATGGGATCGATTCACGTCAAGTATCGGACATCTCAATGAATTCCTCGACGCGGATAACTCCGTCATATCTGTTATTCCCTTTGTATATACGAGTTAACAGAGAAATAAAGTTATATCGCCAGTGAAGAGACGGAATAATGCGAACGATGACAACGATTACATTCAATTCAACAAGAATGTCGCGTGTGAAAAATAATATTTTTCACGTATCGATGAGACTTATTTTTTAAAATTTTTTAAAAATTCGATGATTAATAATAATTATATCGAACATAAATTTTTTCTCGTTATTATACTGATTATTAATTTTAATACTCATATTTAACATTTAATAATAATAATAATAATAATAGTGATTATTATTATTTTTTTATCGATGTTATTATTATTTTTTTTTTACATTTATTTGAATTTATTAATATTTGTATGAAAAAGTACCGTTGTGCAATGGACTCGCTGAGCGCAGTATTGCGAAAATGGATCAATAAATTACGAGTCTAAATACACGAGGAATAGAGTGAATGGGTAAAAATCTCGTCGAGATCAGTTTAATTTTCTCTTTTACGACTCATTTTTATTATTATTATTTATTTTTTTATTTTTTTTTTTTTCGTCTCTACAAATCTCTTTTTAATCTCGAAGAGTTATCTGTAATTCGAAGCAATGAGTTTCAGCGATATTTCTATTTTTATTCGCTCGAACGAGCGTCGAATTTTCTCGCGACGGTAGCCGTGAGAATTCGCGCCGATCTCAATTTTTTTTTTTTTTTTTTTTTTTTTTTCGTATTATACGATAGGATTACAGGTTCCGTCAAACGTGAAGCGAGGCACGCAAAAATATAGTTTCGCGGGCAGCAGCAGCAGCACGAGAGACGACAACACGGGACTCGCGACCCACTCGGAACGCATATATATAACATCGCGAGAAAGAATAGCGGACGATCACGATGTTTCGACGGAAGCTCTCGGGGGCAAAACTGACGCGTGACTGTACAGAAGGAACCCGGAGAGAGATAGTTATATCGCGGCGGCGGTCTTTTTTCGATTCATGGGGCGTTCGTCAATGAAACACGACGAGGCAGCCGCGCAACAACAGCGATGTGTAGAAGCCGCTCGGCGAAGAGACGACACGGTTTTTCCTACTCGAGTCTCTCGACGCTGTTGTTTCGCGTGTTTAAAATCTCAATGACCGCACCCAGAATTAATTAATGCGTTAATATTTTATGATATTCGGCTTATTCTCCCCGCGAAACTTCGCGTGTTTTATTTTTTTATAATTTATGTTCTCGTATCGGTATATCAATAATTATAATTTCATTTCAATAATAATAATAATAATTAAAAATCATTTTTTTTTTTTTTTATAAAGGAATAAATAAAGTTTTTTTTTTTAATTAATAAAATTAATTAAAAAAATAAATAAATTTCATTTTATAAAAAAAAAAAAAAAAAAAATCGTAATAAAAAAATTATTATTAATGACGAAAATATTTTTTAATAAAACCCTCGATCGTTATACGGAGGCTGAGATTTGAAAATAAATCGATCGAAGTTTCATCGTTCGATTAATTCGAAACGAAGTGCCGGCTAATGGCATTCGCATGTTTTTATACGATATATCGCTGTGTTGCGCGAACAAAGTTTCCTCGAAGATTGTTTCTCTAAAAATTTCTCTACCGAAGCCGGAAGTGCGCGATGAGCTCAAGCGAGCGGAAGGGGAAGAAATAAAGAAAGATAGACGAGAGAGACGACTCCGAGGCCTCCGGGGTCGCGAGGGTGGCATCCGATTAGCATAACTTTGACCGACGAATAAGACCGCAAGTTAACATACGTGACTCGCTACCGTATACGTCTTTGCCTAACGCTACAGTATAGTTAAATCCCTATATCCGTATACTGTATAACACACAACAACAGGTTTCTCGAAACACGCGCTGTATAACGTCGACGAGCGCCGAGGTTTCGTCATCGTGTGCGGCAGACATTTTTCAACCTCAGCGACGGTTCTGTTGCTTTATCGCTCTTATAGGATATATTTGATAACGAAAGTAAAAAAAAAAAAAAAAAAAAAAAAAAAAAAAATGTTCCCTGAAAAATGAAAAATTCTGCTCGCAAAATTTTTTTTTAATAAAAAAAAAAAAAAAATAAGATCGTCAACACCTCGTCGTTGTTATTAATTCAATTAATAAATTTTATTATTTTTATTTTAGATGCATTTTTTGCATTTCGGAGTCCATCGCCAAAAAAAGTTATTCTTTCGGCGGCCATTTTTTGATAATTTTTTTTTTACGTTTTTTTTTTTTTTTAACTTTTCGAAAAAAAAATTTATATTACCGTCAAAAAAATTTTGAAAAAAAAAAAAAAAAATCGTGAAAACCGAGAAAATACGGGATGAAAAAAACATGGGGATTCGGAATGATTGAAGAACGAAATGCGCCCCGAGAACGCGTGAAGATGTGTATAATATGTGTTTGAGGGACGAGTTACGAGCGTCAAACGAGAGGCTCGAAGTCAAGATGAGCGATCAACCCTCTGCTCCTGGATGCCCCAAGGGTTTTCAACCCCTTCGCGCTGCGGGAGATGGCGCAAAGCCAGTCAGAGGGGATGTACACCTTCCTCTGCTTCTTCTCTTCGGTATTATCAACCGCTGAGAAGCAGAAAGTCGTATCTAAAACAATTGAATCGCGCGAAAGGTTGAAGCGAACCTCCTAACTTTGCCTTTCTGTTTCTGAGCCGTCGACACAAATCTCGACTCTCTTGCTCTCTGCTCGGTGGGAACGAGGTATGCATACCGAGTTTCTCGTTTCAAACCTCATCTGAATCATCCAATTCAACCCTTTGCGCCTCTCTCGGGCGCGGAACTCGTCGCTCTCGGCAGTTTCTATCGTTCGTTCTTCGAGTTCTCCGCGTATCTTTGTGCAGTTCTCTGCGTAAGCCTTACGGTGTGGCAGGCATAAGGTTGAATACCTTCGCTGTGTCTAACGCGGGAAAGCAAAGATCAACCCCCGTGCGCGCGATCGCTCCGAAACGGAACGCAGCGAAAATGTTGTACCGACATAAATCGCAAGTATATGGTATGTATAGAATATATATATGAAAAAAATGAAAAAAATAATAATAATAATAATATAATATATAAATAATAAAAAATAATAATAAATTATTATTATTATTATTATTTATATAATATATAAATATATCATTTTTTTAATAATAAAAATAAATAAATAATAATATTATCATTATTGTTATTTTTTTTTTTTATATATTATTTTTATAATATTAATATAATAATAATATTTATTCGATAAATTAAATATCTTTCGGCAAAAAATTCTCATTTCGTATATATATATGTATATATTCGGTATAAACTTTATTTCTATGAGGATATACGGCGACATGGTTAACGCGGTAACTACAGAAGTTTACAGTGGATCTACGGCTGAGTTACGTAGGGGTGAGAAAAAAATCCTTAATATACTTGCCTCGTCCCCTGTCGCATGCGAACTCGTAGTCCATTTTCGTTTTCTGGACCCTTCGTCCGTTAGTACTTTTTCCTATCATTTTATATAATCCTATCGTCACACATATCTCGTCCAACTAACGGCGGACATGTAATCATGAAATGTTGTCGATCTTTTTTTTTTTTTTTTTTTCGATTCAACTACAAAAAATAAATAAATAATTCCCCGCAGTCGTGCAATAATTTTGATTCCTTACGAATAGATCGCGAATTCAACAAAAAAACTCATTACAAATTTTTTTATATTTATAATATTAATAATAATGGATTATTATTAATATTAAAATATTTTTACATCGCCGGTATCGTTAATAATTGAAATTGCAATGAGCTGTTGTACTTCGAGTCCCCCGTTCGTCGTGTTTAAATTATTATTACACACGCGCTTCGTATCTTAGGACCGAAGTATATACATCTCTCGCATCGCGAAGCCATAGCGATCGAACGTTTATTCGTTTCGTCTCCGCGGCTCCACTAGTCGCGTTTGCGAATTGCAAGCCGTCGACGTTACAGCTCTGGGAATAAATATAAATAAATTACAGTCGGGCGCGAGTTCGCGTGCGCTGCGATATTACGCAGGTGGGCAAACAAAGCCTATGGAGAGGAACGGGAGCCGCGATCATTGAGAAAAAAAAAAAAAAAAAAAAAAAAAAGGAGTATTATATCGCGGAGATCGCAGAGAAAGTCACAGATCTTCGGGTATCGGAGTGACGAGAATGGAGAAAGGCTGAGACAATTTAATAGGGCGAAAATACTCGATAGTCCCACCATCTCTAATGTCAGTTTAACTTCGGATAACTTTAATGCCTCTAACTTTAATGAGAAACGAGCTAAAGAGGGCCGCAGGCGTTCGATGCATTACTTGTCGTACGACCCTCGCTAAGCGTTATTTCGAGTAACACGTACCGAACTCATACGCCAACGGAAAAACCGAAAAAGGTGACGACTCCGAAATGAATAAAAAAAACTATGTTTCCAAAAATTAAAAAATTCGGGACTCCAAAATTGTAAATTTTTTTTTTTTATTAATTTTATGAATTTTAACAAATTTATGAATTTTATGAATTTTATTTATTTTATTTTACTAATATTATAAATATTTTCAAAAAAATTTTGAAAATTTAAAATTGTGATGAGGTACACGAAAATTTTTCGCTACAATGACGAATCTTCGAAAAACCCGTAAAAAAAATGTATATCCGAAAACCGTAGGATTTATTACCCCTTTTCGCTCATAAATGCAAACGACAATTTTTTTTTTTTTTTTTTTTTTTTTTTTTTTTTTTTTTACGATACGGGCGAAAAAAGTCATCCGAATCAAGAATCCATCATGCATACGGTACCGACAAAGCGCATTTTCTTCCTTCCGCACGCCTTGTGGGACGTCAAGGAGTTTGTAACACTCGTTATTTCCGGTTTATCGACGAATGTGCAACGGGGACGCCGTTGGTACCGCGTGCGACTTGATGCGAAACCGATGAGGCGCACATACACATCTATGGTTTGTTGCACACCTATTGTAACAAACTCCCCGATGGCTTTTATTTCATCGTGAATTGATCGCGGAACAGTTGCGCGTGTCGTCAAGAGTGCATTTAACTTGTATACAATAGAAACACCGATCGATCAGTCGAAGATTTCGATAAAAAATACATCTCGCAAATACCGATGACAATTCCCGGCAGATATTTTATATTCGTAGTTGTCGTTTTTTTTTTTTTTTTTTTTTTTTTTTTTTCGTATCGGCGTAAAGTTCCAGACGTATTCGCGCTTCGATCGTTCATTCCGAACTTTTTTTCGTGTTTTTCAGAACAAAACAAAATTAAATATAATTCAATTTTAATTTATTTATTTATTTAAATTTAAAAAAAAATTAATTTTATTTTTAATTTAAAAAAAATTTTGATATTGAATTCGCGAATTAATAAAAAAAAAAAACATACGCGCCGAATGGAGTTTCCCTATCTACTGAAAAATGTAATAATAAAAGTGCGGATTTCCCGAAGCGTATGCAAGAGATGAGCGTCAAGCGTAATCCGAAGGGGGGACGAGAATTCTCGGAAGAAAAAAAAAAAAAAAAAAAAAAAAAAAAAAAGAAGGAAAGAGGTTAGAGAAGAGTCGAGGATTATAAAGAAGTTCCCCGGGAAGTTATGAACTCATGGATGACGACGTTGACCCGAAGTGTGGGGGTCCTTCTCGTCGTGCTGTTGGTCCGTAACCGGTAAACAGGTCCCCGAGAACGATCGCGCGTGAAAATATACTCGAATGAACCGGGGAAACACGGTGTGAGAGGCGATAAGAGGCGAAAGGGAGAAAAGCATTGGATCCCTCTCTCGCGTCCTCTTGACAACGAGTAGGGAAGTCCGCGGGTGCGTTAATCTTCCGGTGAGTTTAAAGAAAAAAAAAAAAAAAAAGAAAAAAAATGAGGTCGAGTAGCGGACGCGGGGAGTTTCTTGGTCGGCAAAAGCTTCCACGCTGTTTTATATAGTAAAAGGAGAGGCGAAGCGAGAAGGCGAAAGAGAAAAGTGGATAGTGGTAGTAGTAGAAGGCCTCGAAAGCTTTGGGGACGCTGTCGAGAGAGGCGCGCGCAGCGGTGTGCGGTTGCTCTTCGTCGTTGAGCACGACGAGGGTTGTTTCTGAAGATGCAGAAGGAACAAAGGCTAAGATAGAGGCGCGTAGGAGGAGAGGAGGAAACGTGCAAAGGGGAGAGAAAAAAAAAAAAAAAAAAAAAAAAAAAACGAGAGTGTTACCGAGGTGTATGAGAAGATGTGAGAGGGTCAGAAAGACTTTTCTCTTTGCCAGGAGAAGCCGCGCAACGAGAGACTTTGATAGAAATACGCAATACACTGAAAGAGAGATTCCGGATGAGGAGGAAAGGTGTTTTAAGGAATAAGAAAGAAACACGTGATTTTTTTTTTTTTTTTTTTTTTTTTTTTTTTTATTTAAAGTCTCGTGGAGTGCAGGGCAACGACAAACAAAAAGCGGGACTAAGACCACAATATTTGCATCCAACTCGTTCGGTCCACGAGAACAGAGAGACAGAAGAGTGGGAGACAAAAGAGCCGAACGTCGGAAATGAGAACGCGATTTTTTTTTTTTTTCCTTTTTCTTTGTATATGAACCATCAGTGATATAACGAAGAGGCTGCGAGAGAAGTACAGAATGGAGATGTAAAGATGAAAATAAAAAAAACGAAATGAAAACTACAAATTATATTTGTAGATTGCTTTTCTACTTGTTTTCGATTTTTTTTTTTTTTTTTTTTCGTTTACGAAAACGCTTTTTCGTGAATAACGGTGGAGTCTCGCGTTTTTTTCGTATTTTTTGTTGGAATTCAATTATTTTTCGAATTTTTTTGGTTTTTCATATTTTTTATTATTTTAGAATCAATTTTATCGATTTGCATCGAACCGGACGCGAACGCTTGAATTTCGTTATCAGTCATTTCTATACGTACAATATTCGGTAATAGTCAATGAAAAAAAAAAATTAAATCATTTTTTCTCATAAAAAATCTCGAATTATCGAGAAAATTTCATATTAAATTTTTTTTTTTTTTGCAATTTCATTATAATGTATACATTTTCAACGTTTTCGCGTACGAAAAAAGGGCAAAACGACGTATCGCTTTAATTTTTTTATTTTTGTTTATTCGTGATATAAATTTCGCGAAATTGACCGCAAAACCGCGGAGAGTCGCGACGAAACCACAATTTTCCTATAAACTCAAAGGTCTAAATCTCTTTCAAGATAATCCGTTCTGTTTTCACGACGGATCGACCGCAACACGGAAAGTCGCGAGTCGAGGCGCCGGTGACTCGTTCGCTCCAAAATCCCAACGAGATAACAGTCTACAGATAGTCTCGGATATTTAATTTTTATCAACATGTCTGCCGACAATCCGGTATTGCGGTATAAAATAGGATTCAAGGAAATTCGTCAGACTCGAGATTATTGCCCCCGAAGCAAATCTCTCGAGAGAAGAGATAAATTTATCATTTGTGAAAGAGATCAGTCAAAACCCTCGAACTTTAAGTGTATATATATACACAATCAGAAATGTCTATAGCGGAGATTCGACCGCGCGATGTGGTACAATGGCGAGGAAAAAAAAAAAAAAAAATACGATTAGTCAGACCTCTAACCTCGAGAGAAGCGTGAGAGACGAGTCTATTCGGTTATCGGAGTACAGAAAAAAAAAGAAGTTAAAATTTAAATTCAAATTAAATTTTTTTTTTTTTTTTTTAATAATATCGTAACGTCGAGAAAATATTGAAGGGTGCATTGTAGTGGTGTATTTTTGGTATAATGATTCCAACTATATAACTCCGCTGTAATTTTTGAAGCATCCAACTAATCAATCATTTCCTGTTGACTTTTTTTTTTTTTTTTTTTTTTTTTTAAGGTCCCTTCACTTTTCTCGGGGTTTCGACTACAGGCCGCGTAGAATAAAAAAAAAATAAAAAATAAAAATGTATGCGAGCTCTACGCGGGATCGCGTGAAATTTCACGCCCTCCGGTCGAAAGAATCTTTAACCCTTCGAAAGAGGAGGAAGGAGAGGGGGAGGTCTCGGCGCACCGACTGTAATTACCGGTGAAATAACGAAAATTATCTTTTGGGAAAAATATTATATTATACACGAAGTTCCTATATGGTAGCAGTGATTATGAGTCAAGATGGGACTCCGCGTTTGATGCGATTCGAGAGGAGTCAACGTACTATATCGCGAGTATATATACGAGTCTTTGAAGCCACTATGACTTGTGTTGTCGTTGTGAGAAACGATCAAAGAAAGAAGAACAAGCAGTTACGGACGAAGGACAGGAGAGTCGGAGAGGAGAGAAGCCCCCGGAGCTATGGATGCCGACGTTGAGCCCAACGGACACCGACGATCCCCGAGGGCCTTCGAGATTACGCGCGGTGTCTTTTCTCTCTTCCAGCACCGGTATCGAAATAGATGCGACGGAAAAAAAAATATAATAATGGTGGAAAATAATAAAATGGGAAACCGAGGAACACTGTTAACTGATTTTCTTCGGTAAACGTGGATACGCGAAATATTCAAGATAATTATTTATTAATCGAAAACTGCGTATTAAAAAAAAAAAATTATTGTCATATTTTAAGATTTTTTTAAATCTGATTTTTCAATGTTTCGAAAATTTTTTTTTTTTTTTTTTTTTTTTTCGAAAACCAAATATTGGACAGTTAAAAAAAAAGTGGAAATGCGAGAAAAAAAAAAAAAACATCGAAAACTTTCGAAAGTTCGATGACCCGTATTGCCGAAAACAGACGAAAGATCAGTCTGCCGGCAGACGGCAAGAATCATCCATCGAGTGCTATAGCAATCAAAAACATCCGAAACGGTGGCCAATAGAAGAAAATACAGAGAACATTCGAAATGAAGAACAACGAGCAGAAACGCTGTAGAAGCGTTTTAATAGGCACCAGGAAGCCGCGAGATCGACTATATTCCTGAGAACAAAGACGACGATCCGGACAGATCGTGACAAAGAGAAATTATGAAAGAGGAGCGAAGGACTGAGATGAAAAAAAAAAAAAAAAAAAAAAAAAAAAAAAAAAAAAAAAACGTTACAGAGAAAAGGGACTGCCGAAGAGCAGACCGACTTTGCAGACCAGTCAGAGGAGTCACAGTCCTTCTCTCAAGGAACCTCGCGCTTCGGCATTTTCTCCTAACCCCCCCGCCCCACCCCCCTCCCCCACCGCGCGCTCTCATCTTCTCTTTTCTCGTCGGAGCCCCAGACGCGACCGCATCCTCTCTTCTCGCGTGTTATTCCTCCATCTTGACTCCGTCTATCTCGTTCATTCACTACTACGAGGACACGTTCTTCTCGGTCCCTCGCTGCCTCTCTTCCTTCGTCCTCCGATCGTCTTATTCTCCATCTCTTCTCATTTTTTTTTTTTTTTTTTTTTTTTTTTTTTCGTCGTCTTTGGTATTCCGTCCTGAATATCTTCACTCGTCCACACCACACGTTCTCCAACATTATCGCGACTTGTCTCTCTCCTTTATTTTTAACCCCTTCTTTTTCGCTCCCTCCCCCCCCCCCCTCTCTCTCTACCTGACGATTCTCTTCGTTCGCTCTCTTCCGCCGCCATTCTTCCTCGTCAATCTCTCTTTCTCACTTTCCGTATATACGCGGCATCTCCTACGAGTCGGACTCTCGCGTGATACGTCTCTCCTCGACAGCCCTCTGTGGCCTTCCCTCGTACTTCTTATTCTTCGTTTTTTTTTTTTTTTTTTTTTTTTTTTTTTTTTTTTTCGTGTATTGCTTGCCTGGTTTCTCTCTCCACTGTCCCTTCCACCTTCTACCGTCAATCGAACACGCGCGGACCTTCCATACGCCGAGAAACTCCTTCTGGGTTTCTGTCTCCTTTCGCTCTCTCGTTTACTCTCGACGATCGCCTCGTTTCTTCTCGGTGTGTCGTGGCAACCCGAAGCTCATCTTCTCTCCATCTAAGGTATCCAACATTCTTCTCTCCCTTTGGGCACTACGTATTTCGTTTCTACTCTCGTCGTCGCCTGTCTATACTATGTACTATGTACCCTTCCTATTCCCTCTATCCACGGATTTCGTATTTCGAACTTTTCCAACTTTCGCTCGAGAATTCCACTACTCTCGGAGCTTTTTCGCTGACGAAAAAAAAAAAAAAAAAAAAAAATCCCATCGCTCTGCAACGGACGCCTCGCGGGGCTTTGCTACAAACTTTGCCATCTCACGGGGGCTTTTAAAGACGAAGTAGACTGCCCCTGACTTTCCGACTTGGCTACTCTAACCCCCTCTCCCTCCCCACCAAAGGTCATTTTAAATATACTGAAATGAAGATTTTTTTTTTTTTCGTCGATTAATGTATCGAAATTGTCGAATAAAACGTTTATCCGGTTGAAAATTTTCTGTGTCGCGGTACGAAATTTTAAGAATAATAATTGATGGAATAATGATTATTATTATTGTATTTTTTAAAATAATTATTAGAAAAAATTACTAATAAAATTAATTAATAAAAATTGAAAAATTTAAATAATAGAGTATTTTTTAAATTATTCTAATAATTCTTATCGTAAATTCTAAATAAGAATTTTTAGAATTATTTTTACGATTTTATTTTTGTTTTTTTTTTTTATAAAATACCATTTTTAATATTTTTATTTTGCGCTGTAATAATAAAACTCAATAATTAAAAAAAATAGTATATTATTATTATTTTTTTTTTTCGTAAAAAAATAAATAATATTTTGTACGATCGCACAAACGGGTCAAATGGAATCAGTGCTTTCGGATCGATTATCCACATATGTTATAAACTCGAATAAACATGCAAACAATAAACATCGAAACTTTACTGTGGTTAATCATAATTTTTGTTCCAATAAATGCGAAGTTAAAAAAAAATGAAAAAACATCGTTGGGTTATCGGCGCGCGTATTTGTTAATTCAATATCACCGATAGTACAATCGAATCTCACGAATCGGAAGAATTTTTTTTTTTTTTTTTTTTTTTTTTTTTTTTTTCGTAAATAACAACCCGATTCACCGGAGAAGAAGCGGCGATTGTAGATAAATATCGTTGCAGAAGTACAATTGCGTGTTACGAATCCATTCCCACACCCCTCAGCGCTATCTAATTTACCGACGGGTATTACAAATTGTACCGGTCAATTAGATATACTTAATCACAAGTTTCTCGATTGCAGTTCTACATTTACTCGACACCATCACAATAAAGTCGGATACTTTGCAGTCTTTATTATTCCCGTTCGTGTGTATAACACGGATTTCAACGAGGAGAGTGAAAAGCAGCAGAACTCAAAGTACCAGTCGCGTTACTTAGCTATATACACGATATATTGCGTGCACTCGTAATTTCAAGGTCTCTTCGTCGCTGAAGACTTTGGGGTAATAGACACTGTAACGAGGTGATTTGTACGTTTTAACGGTTAAAACCGTAAGAGTTGCATACACCGATCTATACATCGAATGTCATCGCGCATCGGAATAAAATCGGATTAAAAAAAAATGAGATAATACATTTCATAACGAAAAAAAAAAAAAAAAAAAATAACTGAAATTTCATAATTTCTCGTAATTTTGAGAAAAAAAAAATCGAATTACTCTTCTAGCGGCCATTTTTTTTTTATCGATATCAGTTCCCAATTTTTTTTTTTTTTTTTTTTTTTAGATTCGCGATGTATTTAACTTTTAGTAAAAAAAATGTATTTTATTAGCGTCAATGGTGAAAAAAAAAAAAAATCGGCGATTTTACTCCGTTTTCGTACCGTCGAGTAGATGGTACAGTAATTTGAATAGATTTTTCGTAATTTTTTTTTTTTTTTTTTTCGGTAGTTTGGCGCTCGCCATCAATTTCGGGCCGTTTGATCTGTTTTTTCCCAATGCGAAATGTGCAAATTACGATCGCGTATACACGCTATAGTAGCGACGAGAAACGGACACAAGAGGTATCGGCACAGCGAAACAGCGAGCAAAACCTCGAGACGCCGAAGTGAAGAGTGGAGGGGTTGGGTTACTGGTCGAGCGAAAGGAGACTGCAGAAGACCGAGAAGAGGATCGGAGCCGCGCGGGTGCGCGCAGAGGTGAGGCCCCGGAGAACAGAGGACACTGAGGCCCCGTGGGATTCTGCCGCCTCGGAACGGCGCGATGGCTGCAGCAGCGCCGATGCTGCTCTCTTGCGCGGCTCGCCCTTTCCTTCTCCGTTTCTCTTCTCTTTCACGGATACGAATACGAGAATGTAGGACTCTAATAGTAGTCCTACGAGTGACTACCACTTCTATATATCACTCTTTATACCATATAAAACAACTCTTATACCTATGCGAAGGCGCGGGTTCTGTTCCCGAGCATTGGCCGACGAGTATCGTAGAGTCCGCGCGCGGCGCACGACGTCGGCGCGTCGTGCTCCGCAGTCGAGTTTTCTCTTCCCGTCTCTTTCTCTCTTTCAACGACTCGCGCGTATTCCTTTTTTTTTCTCTCTCTCTCTCTTTCTTTCTTTCTTTTTCCTCGACAATTCTCTTGCGCTTCACGGGTTTCAACGCGGACAGCACATTGGCCATCGCAACGATTGCGTCACGGAGTTCGGGCGCACAGACTCCGGCAGAAACCTCTCCCGGGACTCTCCGAGAGCTTATTGCGATGCAATATCGACATATCATTTCCTATTGTTATTCCTCATTGTAATCGAATCTAATAAAAATTTATCTTTTTCATTGCAATTATTGTCGTCTTATATTTTGTTTCAATCGATTATTCGGATGAGAAATGAGCGACTATCGGCATTCGGGATAATATTTTATAGATTGTAATTTTGTTTCTTCGTAGAAGTTTCGGTTTTCGGAAAAAAAAAATTATGATAGTTGTTAGTTTCGGTATTATTTCGATTTATTTCGATTTATTGTGAATTATTACGAATTATTTGATTAGTTCGACTGTTTTGATTATTTCGATTATTTATCGAAGTATTTCGATTATTTCGATTATTTATCGAAGTATTTCGATTATTTCGATTATTTATCGAAGTATTTCGATTATTTCGATTATTTATCGAAGTATTTCGATTATTTCGATTATTTATCGAAGTATTTCGATTATTTCGATTATTTATCGAAGTATTTCGATTATTTCGATTATTTATCGAAGTATTTCGATTATTTCGATTATTTATCGAAGTATTTCGATTATTTCGATTATTTATCGAAGTATTTCGATTTATTTCGAATTATTGTGAATTAATACGAATTATTTGTTAAGTTCGACTGTTTCGATTATTTCGATTATTTATCGAAGTATTTCGAATTTCATGAAATTACTCACCTACGCAATACTTTTATAAACGACGTAAAAAACGAAATAGGAAGCGTCGCGCAAATCTAATTTGCATCGTTTTTTTTTTTTTTTTTTTCGTCTTAAGTATATCGAATTTTAATGTGCCCAATGGATGAGAATGTTTTCTCGTGGAATTTCACGCTTTCTACGGATCATCGAGCGCGCGGCTTCGTCGGATTTATTCCGTCACACGGCAGAGGCTTATAACCCTACGATGAGAAATAATTTATAGAAGACTCCTGAACCGTATTATTCATCCATTGAATTGCGCGCAATAATTTCAATTTGTTTTGATTCGTATGTCTTTTCTTCATTCCTTTTATTTTTATTTTTTTCTTCAATCGTCGTTTCTATCGCTATAGTTTCGTACTATTTATTGCATCATATCGCAAAGACTACGAGAAATACTCGCGGTTATCGTATACACAGTTTCACGTTTAACTGCGCGCGCAGTAACCAGTTGTCGCTGCTAGTATATTCGCTTGTAAGACAGACATCGACATTATTCTCGTGTTGTTCCATTATAGTTACGGAAGGAGAGAGAGAGAGAGAGAGAGATGGGGGGAGGAGGCAATTGTCATTCTTATAGAAACAGATTTTCATTCGTTTATTTTACATTTCAGAAACTTATTTATATCGGTTATTGCAGTACATTATTTTTCAATCAATTTTTTTTTTTTTTTTTTTTTTTTTTTTTTTTTTTTTTTTTTTTCAGTCGCAGTCACGGAATAACTTCGATAAAAGAAGTTTGCGCGATGTATTTTATGCTCAGCGATGAGGGAGAGACATATTTCCAATTGTCGTATAACACGGATACGAAAGTCTCGTAGTTGCGACGCTTTGCGCCGAGTGCACCGACGACTCCATTAGTCGTCGCGGCACCTATTGTCATTTCTATAATATTCTTTTATAGTTTTATAATACACACAGACACACGTACTGTACTGTATAGTAATCCCCCCGGGAGTCTGCGCCCGGAGATCTCAATTCAAAGAACGATTTCAATAATGAGGGTCCCGACAATCGCCTCCCCCCCTTCCCCCCCTCCCCCTCCCTTCTCCCCATCCGATGCATTTAAGCTCCGCATAGGCACACCGTATACTTGTATAATTTGATCGAATCCATTCGATCGTCGTGGGTTAGCGCTCTCTTTACAAAGCTTAAACTCTCTTAATACCACTTGCGGGACTAACGGCTCGGATTCTCGATATAATGAGTTTAAATTCACACGCTGCGAGAAATTAAACTGTGAATAGGAAAATTAAAAAAAAAAAAAAAAATTGATTGAAAAATAATGTTCTACAATAACCGATATAAATAAGTTGAGAGACTATGCTGAGAGAAAGCTGAACATCTTTTCGTCGAGATTTCTATACTTATTTTTTATTTTTTTATTATTTATTTTATTTTTATTTATATTATTTTTTATTATTTTGAAAAAAAAAAGTTTCGTATTTTTTTTTTTTTTTAACGCGATCTTAAATAGTTTCGTTGATTCCGCCGAAAACTGGAATTTCGATATTGAAAAAAAATATCTCGATGCGCCATAATTTTCGTGACTTTTCGTGGCGTTTTTTAATTTATTTATTTTTATTTTATGAATTTTTATTATTTTGAAAAAAAATTTCGTGCATTTTTTTTTTTTTTTTTTTTCTATCGCGATCTTAGAAAGTTCCGTTGATTCCGCCGAAAACTGGAATTTCGATATTAAAAAAAAATATCGTGACGCGCCATATTTTTTGTGGGGGTGAATCCCCATTTCATTTTGTACCGATTTTTCGTACGTCCTGAAAAAATACTTCGGATAATCCTTACCGGATCTCCTGTTATTTCAGGTATCCCGTTGTAATCCCCGCTACAATCGGGTCATCCGTTCTTTTTTTTCACGTCCGCTTAGTTTATTATTCTTCATATACTTTCGTTATTATCATTTCGTGTGTACAGAATTCTATGGGTACATTTTACCCTCTCTGATTCGAGGTTCGCGTTTTCTCGGTTTCGCATGCAGGGCGCTTCGGGAGAACGGAGTGGGGGAAGCGAAAGGGGTTGTCCCCGTCGGCAATGATCCGATTAAATTTACCCTGCGATTGCACGAGTTTCTATCTCATTGTTTTTTTTTTTTTTTTTTTTTTTTTTTTTCTCGATGCACACGTGGTTAGTCATGCGTTATATTATAAAAGGATATAAACCACGAAATATCTCATTCGTTTTATCATATTACTCACTGTTCCGCTCCAAGATTATTTAAATAAAAAATTAAACCTTTTTAATTCATATCGCGTGTATGCGGATGCAGCAAAGGAAATTTCTCGATAACAGATATCATTGGTTGCAATAATAGAATCGTATCTACAATTAAGGGGAACTGCGAGTTTCTTAAAATTCAAAGAAAAATTAAATTTTTTTTTTTTTTCGCAGCAAAAACGTTTGTTTTCGAATAATAAAAAAATAAGACGATAAAAATAATTAAAAAAATTAAACTTTTATTATTGTTATGAATTTTTTTTTTTTTTTCGTTTTTTTATAAAATTATAAATAAAATGCGATAAAATTTTTTTTCAAAATTTCGATTTGCAAAACATCGTGAATTACGCGTAATATATAGAATTTTTTTTTTTTTTTTTTTTTTTCAAGTTGCATGCCTCACGCATTGACAATTATCATCGTAATTGGAGCGCAAGTTGTCTGTTACAGAGGCTCCGCATTTATCTCGATAATAATTTCTCGAAAGAGTCCCGTGTGACACCTTTATTATTCGTCGCACGCGTGTTCTCCCCGAAGTCTCGGGATGCGAGCGTTTAACGGTTCGCATACAGCGACGAGCGTGTCGCTGCGCAAAGGAATAAGAACGTTAGGCAAAGACTCGAGTAATAAGGAGAACAGTAGAAACCGAGCGGCGCGTGTTAACAGTGCCGACATACTCCACGTAATTAATAAACATTTCCTGCGGACACTGCGGCAAACGCCACCGAGCGAAACAGTCGTCGCGCGCGCGCGCGCCCTCTGTCTCCGAGTGTTAACTTCGCAGAGACCAATTTCCGGTTTGAAACTAACAGAAATAAATACAACCGCCTCTCTTCGAAAAACCCTTTCAAACGTTCTTTTGTCGTTAATTCTTACCGACTTTTAAAGTCTCATTTGCCTCAATTCTCTACTCGGCGAAAGAACGTAATAAACGTGTGAACTTTCGATCTTTTTTTTTTTTTTTTTTTTTTTTTTTCAACTTCCTTCGTTTTTTATCGACGAATTCCCGGGTTCGTCGATATCTTTAACATACGTAACCATTAAAAAAAAAAAAAAAAAAAAAAAAAAAACATCGAACATTCGACGACCGCTCCGTATTTAATTTAACCAGCAGGCAGACGAGCAGACGATTTGTTCGTAACGCAGAAAGGGAAGAACGGCGGTAAAAAAAACTTCCCTCGTGCAGAAGAGCTCACGATTTTTGCGAAACAAGTGGTCAGAGATACGGAACTCTGTTTTTTTGCGCATTTACACGGTCGTTCGATGGTCGGAGAGGCGAAAAGTATTTCCTGAAGCGTACGAAGCGGACGCGCGGAACGATAGGAACCGAGCAGCAGCGCGCTCTGTTAAAACGGTAGTCGAAAAGCCCGGTGCGCGAAACTGACGTATACGTTTAGGTACACGAAGTTTTTGTCGGTGGTTAGCCTCGAGGTGCACGCGAAGGACAGAGGAAACTATAGTCGGGACGGGTTAAGATACATCGTTTTAAATGCCCGAAGCAAAACGTTGGCGTACGTTTAACGTATGTTACGCACGGGGGTAATAGCAGCGCGCGCACCTCGCCGTAGAGGTTATACACGCGATCGAGTTTTCAACGCGAGAAGATTTAAAAAAATGGAGGCACGAGGCACATAGCGAAGAGAACGCCCGCGGGGCGTCTTGAGATACTGCTGCGGCGATCGGAACGGTGAGAGAGAACCTTCTCAATGGCGATCCCGCAGCAATTTGTAATCAGGTTATTTGAATCGAACCCCCGACTCGAGTGGATAAACGCGCGTTTAATAAACGCGCTACGCAGACCGACGGTGGCTCTCGCCCCTCGAAGGTCGGGTGGGGATCGCCAAACGCTCAAAGCACGAAAGGGGATCGATGTTGTTAATCGAATATCAAAGAGATCTCTCGCCACTGTACTGACTCTTCGGTATTTTGAAATAAATTTCGAGATTCGGTTCATAAATTTTTTACGAAACAAGAAGGAATATTCGATTATTGGTGAAAATGAATTTTTTTTTTTTTTTTTTTTTTTTTTTTTTTTTTTTTTTTTTAGGTTACGATAGCGATGTGTAAAACTCGGAAAATATTTATTGCGTCGTATTTTTATTTTGCTATATTTGTCGGTAAAAATGTTTTTTTGGGAAAATCAAGATAAGTATCGATGTGTATATTGTAATTGAAAAAAAAAAAAAAAAAATTGAAATATGTTGAATGCGAATGAATTTGTCGCAATTGTTTGCGCAATCGGCTGTTGCACAAGGCTAAAGCTTGTAGTTAATCGTTGAGAAACTTTAGTCCCGTGAAATCGGAGAAAAATATGTTGTTTCGGCAATTACCAATGTCCGGCTTGGCTTTCGGCCAAAATTTATATCGAACTCGTGTTCGACTCGAGTGAATACATCGATTCATGTGGTTTATAACATTTCTTTTTCTTTTTTTTTTTAGACACTGATTTCGCGCAAAAACAATTACGAGACGATTTTTTTTTTTTTTTTTTCACATTCCTTGTCGTTCCGTTACGCCACGATAATACGATTTTGTATATTTTTATTATTATTTTTATTTCGTTCGTAAAATAACAAAATAAAAATTTTACCCGAAAAATGAGTATTCGCCGTAAAAATTAACGTCGCAATGAAATTTTTCTGTTATTATTCAATATTTATTAAATATGAATTAAAAAAAAAAAAAAAAAAAAATGTCCCTCAAGTCGTCTAGAACCCTTTTCTGTGTTATATTTATTCGTAAGTATGTCTATCGCAGAGGAAACTGGAGGTCGGATTCTGCTCCCGTTAATTTCTTTTCTCTCTCGTGTCGCAACGGCCAAGGTGACGCGTGAAGGTCGCGCACTTGCGCGCCCCTTACACACGCATAGCGCGACTACTGTGACTGTCTTCTAACCCATAGCGACTGATTCCAATCTTTGATTTATCTGCGACTCCGGAGAAAGTAGAGGTTACGATTCGAAAATCTTTTGCGATAGTCTTAGCTTCGCGTAAGTGTAACTCTCGATCCCGTAGTACTTACACCCCGCGATGTTTAATCATAGGGTCGCGAGTAATTACCAGGTACTGTGGGGAAAAGATTGCTAGGAAGGTATCGCAAGGTGTACACACGCCGTCTGTACACTTTGACTTACGTGTAGACTTGCAGCGTTCCCTGCGGTAGTTGTCTTACGTAGAAAAAGATAGATACGGATGAACCTCTCTCCGTGACGCGAGAGATTAGATCCAACGTGAGAGAAACGCCGATCTTTTTTTTTTTTTTTTTTTTTTTTTTTTTTTTCATGCATCGAAATGAAAAGATAGGCGAGAGAGCGGAGAACACGAGTCCAGCGCCCATTTATATTTCTCGACGTCCATTTTTTTTTTTTTTTTTTTTTTTTTTTTTTTTTTTTTTTTCGATTTATCTAAACGTTATTAATTTAGATAACGTTGATTAATCGATGTAATTATTGGTTAATCTATTTTATGATACTATTTACGAGTCGTATTTCATTAGTTACTTAATTCCACCCACAAGATTGCGATAGAAATTCTCGCATTTGCTTGAAACTTCGATTAATCAATTTTCGAGTGAATAGAAATGAGAGTATCGACGACCTGCTGTTTTGCTTTACTTTCCATTGATTTCATCATGGCGTTCAGTATTATAAGGAGCGCGAAAAATTGAAGGACGTTTTTGGAATCTCGAAGATTTTTAGGATTGCGAGACGCATTGGAGATTTTTTTTTCCAGGATTAGGGAAATTCAAGGATTTTTCCAGGAATTCCGGGACCACTGGAGACTTTCGAGATTTTTTTTTCAGGATAAGAAAAATTCAATGATATTTCCAGGATTTTCAGGACCGCTGGAGATATTCCAGGATTTTTCCAGGACGAGAAAAATTCGAGAACATTTCCAGGATTTCCAGGACGAGAAAAATTCGAGAACAGTTCCAAGATTTCCAGGACGAGAAAACTTCGAGAACATTTCCAGGATTTTTCCAGGACGAGAAAAATTCGAGAACATTTCCAGGATTTCCAGGAGCACTGGGGACATCCGAGAATTTTTTTGGGATAAGAAAAATTCAAGGACATTTCCAGGATTTTCAGGACCACTGGAGATATTCCAGAATTTTTCCACGACAAAAAAAAATAAACACATTTCCAAGAAAAGAAAATTTAAGGACATTTCCAGGATTTCCAGGATCACTGGAGAAATTGTACGATTTTCCAGGATAAGAAAAATTCAAGGATTTCCGAGATCATTGGACGCATTCCAAGACGTTATCAATTCACAAAAAATCCAAAAACATTTCCAGGACTTCCAGGATTTCCATAACCACATCTATCTCTTTTTCTGTTCACTCGATTTTATAATCCTCGATGTATTTTATAAAAAAAAAAAAAAAAAAAAAAAAAACCTCCGTTACTCGATGACAATTTTATAATCCTCGATGTATTTCATAAAAAAAAAAAAAAAATCCGTTTACTCGATGACAATTAAACACCGATCGTCGATAATACACACGAGAACTCGGGGGGGGGGGATGGTGACTACATAATTAAGATAGCGAGAGTAATCGGAAACGGTAACAATGGCGCATGGCGAACGGTTTCCTTGTACAATAACATCTATACGGGTTCAGTATTATACAGTACGATTCAACAGTATTATATATTCCTCGGTGTACAACCGAAGTTTATACTGCGGCGTAGTGTAGCAGAGGTTTTGTTTGAAACGTCCGCGTGCCTCGCGTTATGGGAGTACGCCGCGTACACATACTGTATACCGGTTCTGTAAAAGGCGAGAGTGGCGCGAAGGCATACCTAAGCAGCATCGGTATACAACAGCATCGAGAAACAGCCGGGGATCTCGCGGCAGAGCCACGAGATTGCCAGCAAAACTCCTCGGAGTCACGACTCTCGTAGGTACGAAGGAAGAAAACTCCCCGCGTGTCGGGACGATGCAATGCCGGCGAGTCAAATATCCGAGATGAAGTTAAATGGAGAGAGAGAAATAGAAAGATCGCGACATAGAAGGCGAAGGGACAGAGAAGAGACTCTCCCGACTCTCGGAGGGAGAGAAATCAGTCACACGCCCCCTTAATGTCGTGTACGACCCGTGCTACGAATTCGGCTTAACTTACACACACACAGCGACGCGACCATTATTATTCGCTCATTCCGCAGCGATCCTCGTAGTTTCGCTTAATACGCGATATGAAATATAAATTACGAAAATATTCGTCTAATATACGAGGAAATGAGATTTTTCAACGAGTCGCATTACACAACGAAAATATGTTTCGGGAATAAAGATAATATTGTAATTCGATATTTTTTTTATATTGTATCGTATTGTTTACGAGACAAATCGTCAATGAAGTAAAAACTGATTTTTTTTTTTTTTTTTTTTTTACGATACTATATATACATTTTTAAATATTTTTATAATATCGTATTATGGAAAAGATAAAAATCGAAATATTTATATAAATAACCGTCGTTTGTCGTAAAATTATATTTTCGAGAATTGTTCAGTAACACGAACACGAGTTTCGGAGTTATTTCGTTATGAATGCATCAAAACAAAACGATAGAATTAATTTTCAAGTTAATAGTGAAATTGACTTTTTTTTTATCATGAAACATATTTCGACATAAATGTAATTGCGAGACCCGGATTTATCGCTCTTATAGCAGTAATTTGAGACGTAGAAATCCAAAATGTCTTCCAATGTTGACAAATACCGGTTTCATGGGACCGACGAAATGTAAAGTTCGCGAAAATAATGAGGTTATGTTAGCCGCGATTTTTCGTTTTTTCCCGATATATATCGATAATTTGGTGTTTATTAACGAAATTTTTTTTTTTCTCAGTTATTACGCTCGCGATATTACGATAATCCGATTAAATTATTTCGAAACGAAATATTTTTCGTTGCAGAATCGTTTATCTTGTTGTCGGATAAAAGTCTCGTAAACATCGAGTCGAAAAAAAATCAACATAAATACGAATATTTGTAAGAATATTTACCGAGTGTCTGCCGACCACGGGTTTTCGTTTCTTCGGTAGCTCGACGCTCCTCCCTTTCCCCTCAACAGACGCGCAGAATCATCTCTGGGTCCCGCTGCTTCGATCCCGGTTCGCTCCTCTCTCGCGCGCACTGTTCCCTCGCCTTTGCCGAATAACCCCGGCTTCTCAAAACTCTATATATCCACCACGTTGATTCTCGCGCACATACACACGATTTTTCCTTTTTTTTTTTTTTTTTTTCTTTAATTTTTTTATTTCACCACTTTTCCTTCGTTTATTTCGAAAAAAAGATCACAGATTCGATCGCCACACTTCGCGCACCCGTTTAAAATACGTAACGCGATTATGCAAAAATGTGCGAAATATTTTTCGAACGAAAACGTCAAACGAACGAAATAAAACGAAAATTTATCTCGCACTGTGTGAATCCAACGACGAAAATCCCAAAGTTCCCCTCGTCCTCGCCTTTGACCTTGACGACGACTATCGAACGTCGAAGATTATCGAAATAAAACAAACGAAAAGGATATTCGACGAGGCAGTATGGCGCCGACCGACGGTTATATCCTCGAACTCTCCCAGACGCCCACGCGTCCCTTTTCTCCACGGATCTCCGTTTATTGCTTCTCAATTATTTCACTTTATTTCTTTTTCACTGCAATTACGCGGCTTTATTTTGTACAATTTACTTCGTATATTTTATTTCACACACGTACACAAAAAAAAACAACGATCCTTTATGAAACTCGCGCTAACGCACCGCACATCGTTTCGTATCGAAAAGCGAAACTCGATGAAAAAAATTCGTCGGAATTATCTGCGTATCCGTGGTCCTCGGAATCCTCGATCGAAAAACACCGATCGTCGTAAAAACAATTATTTCGAAGCACAGTGTAAAAAAAAACAACAATATTTTTAAAAAATTCGGAATCTGTTATTTATTTATTTCACACAATCTTTTCCCATTTGTATCGGGAAGAAAAATTCGCGATTCCTCGACGGAAAATGCTTTCTCGTATTTTTCGTGTCCGATTTGAATTTATTCCTCGAATACGCGGAATCTACGTGTTCCGTGTTAAAACACTGAATCCCCGAGAAAATGACAAGTTCGCGAGCATCGACCGTTAAAAATATTACGAAAACGACGATAGTTGAAAAAAAAAAAAACACAACGATGAAAAAATATTTATAAAAAAAACTCTCGGAGCCGCGAGAAAACTGATCGGAGCGAAGATTTTGACGAAACAATAGTAAAAAAAAAAGAAACACTGACACTGAACACTCACTGGTACGTCGGGTTCGCCGGTGCCACGCTTTCTTCTCTATATCTCTCCTCCCTGCTTCCTTCCTTTATTTCAATCTCTCATTCACCTCCCTCTACTTTTCTCACCGTGCAATGCCGTGCACGCTTCACCCCAAGGACGCGGACACACAGTGACACCAACACGCGGAGAAATCATTCACAACAACAATAATAATAATAATATGGATTTCGCTTGGTGTTTATTGGTTTTCGGGTTAAAATTTCTATCTATCTATATATCTTGTAGCGTTTGTGCAGAAGGAAGTTATTTACGAGATGTGTGTGTGTGTCTGTCTCTCTCGCACTCTCAAAAACTCAGATGCTCTGCTAGTCCAGCGTCCACCGCTACTATCCTCTCGGCGTGCTGCTGCTGCTCGCCGGCGGCGCGCATTCCCGTGCTCCGCGGCGCTAAAATGGCGATCGAAGTGACAGCTAACCCTCGCCGGATATCCCCGGAGAAGTCTCGTACCCGTATATATATTTCTTTTTCTTGTATATATTGTCAGTTTTGGTTTTTTTTTATCAATCCCCCCGGCAAAATCGTGAACTCTGTCTCGTTACGAATCGTAGATTATTTTTTTTTTCGTTGTCGGGAAGTTGATTTTTTTTTTTGTTAGTGAAAAAAAAGGCGATTAGAGAGTTTTGTAATAATGGGGAGGTCTCGTCACTGTGTGTTTTTCTATTCTATATCACTCGTACTCGCACGATCTCTCCGTTAACAGACGGACGTCTGTGTCCTCTCCCACTCTTTACTCTATGCCTCGCGTAACACACCCTCGCCGCGCAGCCCTCGCGACGCTCGATGGCAATTTTATTTAACGAATAAACCGCGAACGCGCGCGCCACCGTTAGCTCTACTCCGCCGTGCTCTGTGTTCGCTTGCCCGGACCACTCACGGGACTCGACTGGGCCTCCGCCACCAGCCGGGAACTCTGCAATCGCTGCCTCGGCTCACCGCCGCTACCCTTCTCAACACTACTCTAGAATATCTACTGTCCCGTACGAAAACATTTTACTCGGCACGACGACGCTCTTGCGGTGTACTAACTTTTCAACGATATTACGAGTACTTTTCGGATACGGTAGAGAACCGTACCGACTCCCACGCCCGTCGATCGACCAATGAACGCTCGGGGCTCTCTTACAGCCGCACGTTGACTAAATCACGGAAGCAACATTTTTACACGTTACTCGAACTTGTGTTTGTCGGTGATGTTTAAATTTTTTTTGTTTCGATCGAAAAGGACTCCAGAGATATTCCGCGATTGATGAGAGACGGAAAGCCTTTTTTTTTGCTTTGACAAGGTTATTAATGCTTATTGAATCGTAAAATTTTATCCACTTGAGATTTTCGGAGGTAAACCCCCTATGGGCTTTGCGTAGTACACGAGAGTTTTTAAGGGGAGCGTATAAACCAGAGGGGAATATTTGCATACCTGGCCGCAGGGTGTCGCAACGAACGGTGGATACTTTTACGATGCAGAAGCGAATATGAAGAAACATCGATGTATTAGGAGTTAATTCAATTGTGTTTGATTATTACCGAAGAGGTCCAGACATTTTTCATCGATATATCAACGCACACTAATTGTTTTTCACGGTATACGAGTTTCCAAATACGCGAAAATGAGTTTATCCGTATTAATTTGTCGCGCAATAAATGTATAGATCGCGCGAAACCTAATGTATACAATAAACGTATTTTCGGCATCAACCGCCCACTTGAATTGCGTGTTTTTACTATTGTTCCCCGCCACATGTGGTTGAATAACTTTGTAAATCGAGTTGCAAAACTGAAGGATAAACCGGACACGACTAAACACGCGGAAACGTTAGAAATTGAATCATCCGCGTGTGAAGCGTTGAACCGACGAACGGAGACTTTGATAATTGAGTTTATCCGTGTTTCGCGCGCGCGCCCGCGCGTCTTTATAATTAATGAGACACCCAAAGTGCATCGACGTCCATTACGCCGACTGTTCCTAATTTTATTCGTTCTCCGTTGATTTTGTGCATTTCGTTATTGCGCCTAACAAATGTTGTACTGCGAGAACACACGCGGATAGTACGTATAGTACGTTTATTTCGTTGAATCGTGTTATCGTGTCGTTGTCACAGTGCGATGCTATTTCACAGCGAAATTACAGCGTTGACGCTAAAGTGGAGCTCGCGCTAATTTTCAATCAAGAGATTATTTGATTATCCCGGTACACTTAACGAAGTGCCACGGATGACGGGACCGCGCCGTGTTCACAGTTCAACCGATTCACGTCCCAACAATCGTGAATTCATTAATACTCGAAATTTTCGTTTTGTTTGCTACAAATTCCCGTAAATAAATGCATTATTGCGAGGCGAATATTATAATGTTTAGAATTACCAAAGCCTCCGACACTGCAGATATCGTTTTTATCAATAAAAAAGTTTTTCTCATTCGTTTTCGAAGTAATTTCATTTTCCCACGCAAAAAAAAAAACGTATACATTCGAAATCTCTTTATTTCTCAAATTTTCTACATCGGAATCAAAACTTGAAAAAAATAAATAAAAAAAATCACGAAGCGTGCTAAATCCCGTCGTCGCCGCGTGTCAATCGTTTGGTATTTAAAATCGTGCCATCGGCTCGAACACGTGTGCGACACATGTTTCAGCGACCGCATGAAAAACACCGGTTTCCCGTTGTCGTACTTACGGACCTCTCGGAATTATTTTCTCGTTCTTCAACTATTTATTCAACAGATTTAACACACAGCGTCCCTAAAATCGTTCGTCAGACAAACGACAAAATTTAGACGATTTTAAATATTTTCGTAGCGGGAGAATAAATATATCGGTCACAGGGATAATAAATCGATTTAAATTTATTTATTTTTCAAAAATTGTCTGAATCTGTGAATATGACGATCGGTCGCTATAACATCCATCAACAAGTACTGCGAGTCCTTCGGATCAACGTCGACATTCGTTACCGCAGTTTCTTTATATAACCACGCGGCGGCGGTGCTACCCGACTGCACTCGTATCTTCATCGATGTTCGTCCCGTTACCGCTAAAAGTTCCTTTTCTATTGCGATACGCAAGATATCTATTCCTGTTGATATTTATATATTATTAAAAATATATATTTTTTTTAATAAAAAAATGATTTTTATTTATTTTTTCATAATAATAAAATTATTATTTTTCAAAATTAATAATAAAAAAAATGATAAACATCGAAAATAAAATAAATTTTTTTTTTTTTTTATGCATTTTTTATTATTTAAGATCGCCGAAAAATCCTGAAAAAAAAAAAAAAAAAAAAACACATCAACAAACCTGTCGAATTTTTCGATGAAACCGCTATCTCCGTCTCGGGAATAATACCTTTTTCGACGAGATCACATTTATTCGCTACATTTATTATCGGACATTTTTTTAACATCAGCGATTCCAAAGTTTGTTGCACGTGTTCGATTTGCGCCGTTTTGTCCGGATGACTAGCATCGTACACGTGAACTATGATATCCTATCAATGAAACACGAAAAATGTTAAAGTCGCCGCGTTGTTACATCACTTCGCGACTTTAATTTTTTTACATCTCCAAATCTTTTTAAAGGGTTAAAAAATTGCGTAAAAAATATAACACAATAATATTATTCTTCGAAAAAAAAAAAACTGACAAAATGGCGGATATTTCGATTTAAAAAAAAGTAACGATATAAGTTTGCGTAATTAAAAAAAAAAACGGATATTCGGTAAAAATGTGATTTTCTAAAAAAAAAAAAAAATCCTAAATTAGTATGTTCGAGAGAATAAAAAAAAAAAAAAATTCTCCGAAACATATTTTTCTAATTCGCTATCGGAATAATTTCATTTTTCCGATAAAAAAAAAATAAAATCGTTTGTTTCATAATTTTTCAAAATCAATGCACAAAATCATAATTATCTCATTAATTCAATAACAGATCGAACATTTTTCATACATATTATTAATTACAAAAATATAAGAAATTTTATTAATATATAATTACGAAAAAAAAAATAAAAATTTACCGCTATCATTGCATCTTCGAAGGTAACGACGAACGGTTCGATGAGAGTCTCGGGAACGTTTTGGATGAATCCAATGGTATCCATGTAAAGTATCTTCAATCTGCACGGCAAGAAACCTTCATGCGCCGTGGTATCGAGAGTAGCGAACAATTGATTTCTCGGTACCAAAGATTCGTCTCCCGTAAGAGCTTTTATCAGCGATGTTTTTCCAGCGTTCGTGTAGCCGACGACCGCGACGCTCGGTACTTCGTTACTAATACGATTTTTCCTCAACAATTGCCTGTGTTCCTTTAATTTTTTCAATCGATTTCGCAGTTTAGTTTCTCTCGCAGCCAACAATTTTTTTCGGCTTTCAATCAAATTTATTCGTCCGCCACTGTCCTCCTCTCCCCAATTTATTTTCTTCCATATGTACGGAATTTCCGCCAATTCAACCTGAAGTTTCGCCTCCGGGGATTTCGCGTGTTCGCGAAATATTTGTATTACAATCGCGTAACGATCGAAAATCGGTACGCCAAGCGCGTCTTGCAATTCCTTCGTTTGCACCGGACGCAATATATTTTTACTTACGAAAAGCGCATTTATGTTTTTATTACTGTTAAATATCGTTTGAAGCTTTTCAAAGTTTCCTTTTCCAAGCAATTTATTCTTTTGGAGGCTTAACAACGGAACGCAAATCTTATCGACTACCGACCAATCGGGAAGAGTTTTTATCAACGCCTCCGCCTCTTCCAGTTGTAACTCCGGCGTTGTGTTCCGAATCTTGTTATTTCCCCATTTTACGTACGGCTGCAGTATAAAAGCTCTGTGACTCAGAGCCGTGGGACCCAAATATTCTCCGCACAAATCTCTGTACTCTTCGTTTTCGCGCTGCGATTCCGCATCCCAAGATTCTGCGTATTCTTCCAAAGTTTTTGAAACTATCGAACGTCGAAAATTTTTCGACGCTATCGGCGACGAAAATTTCAAAGTCGTGGCGACGACATTTTTGAAAATTTGCATTTTTGAAATTTTTTTTTTTTTGTTATTTTTTTTGCCAAGGAATGGTGAAGTTGTCGGTGATTTTTTTCTCGCACCTTTCTTTCGTAATTGTCACAGCGTAGAAACCGAATCCCAAAGCGCCGATAATTCCGCCCAATGCTTTTATCTCTTGACCGGTGCGCAGAAACTTGTCGAAGAACTTTAAGACGGTAGGAACCCCGATGGCACCTTAAAGAAAAAAAAAATAATGTAACTCATTGAACATTTTTGTTTTATCAGTGTTTACCTATGAAAACTGCCGGTATTCCGGCGCCTAACGATTTCCACGAACAATCTGTCGATAAATCGCCGTATTCGGGACTCGTTAATATTTTTTTTTCGTAACCGCTGTTTTCGTCAATCATCATTTGTTGCGGGAGAAAAAATAGTTTGTGACACTTATTTGCAAACTCCGCGAACGGCTGTTGTTTTTACTTGTGCAACAATGAAGCCGATTGTTAAGAAAAAGAAAGACGTACGGTGAGAATTTATCGATAGAAAACATAACCTAGAATTACCGAAGTATTTACGCGGACGCGTGATATTTAACCGTAAGAAATTGGATTTTTAGTATTTAGAGCCGAAGGCCCGATGAATACGATCGAAAAACCTCACTGACGGCTGCTATCAATTTTTATTTCGTGTGCAAAATTCGTCGCGTTGCGATCCTAACCTCGCGTAACCTCGAATTCGTTCAATGTATTTTAAAACACACACAGCATTATTGCATAATTTTAAAACCTTTGAAACAATTCGCGTGGACTGTGCATTAAAGTTTTACGAACTGATAAATTACGATGGAATTCAGAAGCTACACAGCAATGGGAATAGATGCGTCCGCGTTGATAAAATATCGTCAGTTGTTTCGATTAATCCTTCAAATGATGTCAAAGATCAAAATAAAACAAGTCGACAAGTACCACTGGTACACGAGGACGCTGCGGTATCGACAAACCCAATGCACGAAAATTGCGAGTGGTCGCATATTTGATAAAAACTCTAATAAATAAAAGTATCTAAGCGATTCAGCAGAAGATTACGCATTTTAATCAAGAAAAGTTATCATATCGCGTCATCCAAAAGATACGAAAAACGATTAGGCGAAACCCGATGAAAGTCTTATCGGCCTGCTATCCCCTACTTCCCATTTCCCGATAGTTTACTCCCGCCACTCACCATTGGCGTGTACCATGAACCCAATAGTTATTATGTTGGAAGTAAAAAAATCTCACCGCCCACCGGCTGTTTACGCAGTGGCAGCTGTGCCCTCGAACGTCATTATAGTATGAAAAAACCAGTACCTTCCGCAATCTCCAATCGTCATAAGAAACATCGCTGCAGGTGTCTGTAAAGTGTACCGAGAAAAAAATCAACGATTTCGCGTAAAACACCGTTTATAAAAAACAAGAATAAAATGGAGAGGGGACAATTAACGAAGGTTTTTCACGACTTTTTTACGACTGTCGACGGCGAATTAAGCCTGTCGAAGGGTGAATACTTCTTGGTAAGAACAATATCCGAACGACTTATCGCGCGAAATCCGACACCGATCTCACGGCTGACGCCGCGATAACGCCGATGGTTTCGTCTTACAGATACACGACGTCGTAGATAAGCATTGGTGTTACGGCGAATCGCGAGACAGGCGCGGCAAATTTCCGTCCAATCATTTACACAAAGTTGACATTCCCGATATCGCCGAAGACGAGAAACTTTTCGTCACCATTGCCGTGTTTCGAGGCGAACAACCCGGGGATTTGATTTTCGACGAAGGTAAACGGTCCGTCTATGCTTTGTCCGTAGTATTAGTAGAGCTGACAAAAAATTTCTTACCAAAAACGATTTATATTAAAAACATGTAATTCTCATCGTCGATCAGGTGAACTCGTCGTGGGAATTGAACAAGTTGAAGAAAATTGGTACTTGGGTTACGTCGATCCAAGAAAAGGAATTTTTCCACTTTCGCACGTTTGGCTTCTCGATCCCTCGATTCTCAAGGTACGTTAATTCATTAGTTACTCCGAAAAAAAAAAAAAAAAAAAAAATCGAAATTTCTTAATACGCAAACGAAAACATTTCTAATTGTATATAATAGAAAACAAAACTAAAAAAAATGCAAAGACAAATAGAAATGAACAGAAATGCGCAACGCGTCAACTTCCAAAAATAGCGATGTGGAAATTGTCTCCGAAACTCGAAAAAAATTATTATAAGAGACTTTTTACAACGAAAAAAGTGCAAAAAAAGAAATTAAGAAAAAAAAATCTCGAAAAATAAGTTTCCTAATTTTTTTTTTTTTTTCGAAATCGTTGGAAAATCGATTCTAATCGGTTGTTTTTGTCTCCAGAGATCATCGGCAAAGAAATCCGTGCGGAAAAAAGCGCGTGTGAAGACATCGCTAAAAGCGCAATTAGACGAGGAATTGGATCTCCGAGAGGGTGAAGTAGTAACGGTATTGGAGATTCTCGACGACGGTTGGGTCCGCGGAACAACGGAGGACGGCAAAGAGGGAACGTTTCCCGAAGCTTTCGTCAGTTATATCGAAGATACAGAAATGGATGAAACGGATAGATCGTCTCTCGCAACCGATTCGACGAATCGCTTAAAGATGGACGTGGAATCCGTTCCGAATTCCGTTCTGAGCGGAGGAACGATTTACAAGGATTTCGGTGAAACGCATTACAGCAATTGTTTCGAAGAACCGGCGCCAAGTTATTACGATTTGTTTCCCGACGCTTCGTCCTCCGCGATCGCCGAATCGAAATCCTCGGCAACAACTTCGCGGCAACCAACGATCGAAGTCACACACGCCGTACTGCCTGACGATAATTTGAATCCTCTCGGCGTCGAGCCTTACGCCATAACGCTTTTCCCTTTCAACGCTCAATTTCCCAACGAGTTGAGTTTCACTGCCGGCGAAGTTGTACATCTCGTTAAACGCGTTGGAACGGAATGGTTGGAAGGAAAAATCGACGACGCCAGAGGATTCTTTCCCGTTTCATACGTTAATATCATCGTCGACTGTACGGATGTGAACGACGATCAGAATAATCGAACGATACCGGAAATCGAGACGCGGGAACCCGATTTACTGGAACCCGGAGCTTTCGTCAAAGTCGATTATACCTTCGAGGTATTATTTTTTTATCAAAAAAAAAAACTTTTCTTTTTTTTTTTTTCGAAAAAATTTTTCGATTTTCGATCGAAAGGAATTTCCATTTGAAAAATTTACCTGATGATTCGAAATTTGCGGAAATTATTCAATTAATTTTTTCTCAAAAACTATCGAAAATAAGGGAAAAAATGTTTTTTTTTACTGAAAAGTATACGTATTGAGAGTTTTAAAAAAATTGTCGAAAAATGATTCACAAGTCACTCCTCGCTTCCGGCGGTTATATAATTTTTTCTTTCGATATCCGTTGACAATTTTTTTTGTAAGACTCTCAACATATTGATCTTTAAGAATTTTTTTTTTTTTACCTTATATCGTCTTGAAAAAAAAAAAAAAAATTAAACATTTTATCGTCATTACTTCTTCAGTGGATGTTTTTTCTATTACTATTATTTTGATTTTTATTATTATTAGGCGCAAATGGACGGCGATCTCAGCGTAACGGAAGGCGATATCGTAACGGTCGTTGAGATAGCAAATGACGATTGGATCAGTGTGAAGAGCAAAGACGGCGCGATCGGTCTGTGTCCACGAGGATATCTCAGTTCCGAAATTCACGTTGAAACTGATACGAGACTCGAGCTTCTCGAGGATTTTGTTGTGATGAGAAACGACAGGAGAAGTCCCGACGATGCGGAGGACGAACGACCAAAGAGACTCTCGGAACCGCACAGACCCGCGCCGCCCGCACCGGCACCCGGACGTTTGCCTTTGCAGAAGCAAACGGTTACTAATAAAGATCAGGAAAGTTCTCAGGGTGCCGAACAAGAGAACGACGTCAGTCCGACACTATCGGAAAAACAAAAACGCGCAGATAAGCGACAAAACGTTATATCGGAATTGGTAATAACGGAAAAGGAGTACGTTAGAGATCTCAAAGTAACGTACGAAACGTTCAATTTGCACAATCCGAATTTTCTCGAATCCCGCGGCGTCGACGTCGGAATTCTCTTTGGCAATATTATGGAAGTGATACAAGTGGCGGAGGAACTTTTGGATCTCGTATTACGAGCGATGAAGGGATGCGACGAGGACTATCAGACTATCGCTCCGTGTTTCATGAAAATGGCTGATAAATTGCAAGCCGCTTATGGAAAATACTGCGGAAATCACGAGGCGGCTTTAGCGTTGCTGAATAAGGTATAAATACTTAATTTTTTGCTTTGGCTGATTTTTCTATTAAATTAATACAATTAATAAATTTAATTAAATTAATTATAATCAATAATTAATAAATAAATAATAAAATAATTAATAAATTTTGTTAATTATTAATATTAGTTTATTATTTATTAATCGCTTCATTTCGATAATTAATTTTTTTTATTCACAAAATTTTTAAAACTTATGTTTAATTTTTTTTTTTTTTTTTTCAGTACGAGGATAATCCGGAGATTATGATAATATTCGACAAGGGTATCGAAACTCTAAGGCGCCAGGTTGTGTGTTTCGACATGAGTTCGATTCTCATAAAACCCGTACAGAGGATATTGAAGTATCCGCTTATGTTATATGAGTTGATAAAGGTCCGTATTTAATAACGACGTTCAAGAATTTTTAAGAATTGTAGAGATTAAGAAATTAAGACAAATTTGAAAAAAAAATTATTTCAAATTTTTTTTTTTTTTTTAATTAATTTTTAAAAAAATTATTTCAAATTTTTTTTTTATTTCATATTTTAGTGTACAGAAGAAAATCATCCGGATAGAAAGGGAATAGAAGAGGCGTGGAAAGCAATGACCGACGTCGCGTCTTACATAAACGAATATAAACGTCGCAAGGATCTCGTCTCGAAGTATTTCGACGGTGAAAATACGCTGATGAGAAAAATGGCGCGATTAACGATGCATTCGGTCGCCAAGAAATCCAGTAGATTGAGCGCTAAATTATCAGCGAGTTTGGGTCTCACGAATTTATCGGTGGATCCGGAATTCGAGGAACTCGAACGTCAATTCAAATCGTTGGAAAAGTGCGCGTGGCAATTGTCCAAAGACGTCGAGATGTGCGTCAATTATCTCAACGACGAAGCCGCGTGCGGCGAAATATTGTCGGATCATTTGACGCAATATTATTCCGGCGTTCCGGACAACGAAATTCGACGTTTCAGAGACACTCGCGAAACTATACGCAAGCAATACGTTCAAAATTTACGTACGCGCGTCGATCGACGCGTAAATATACCCGTTAATTGTCTCATAACTCTCCTCGAGGGACCGGCGGTTTTGATTACAAAGAGATACGATAAATTGTTGGATTACGACAACGCGATATCCAAAAGCGAGAAAAATAAGGAATCCAGAATCGTAATTACATAATTAGAAAATCATTATTTTGAATATTCGGTTAAATTTTTAATAATAATTTTTTTTTTTTCTTTTTTTTTTTTTTTTTTAGATTCAGGAGGAACTTTCGACCGCGAAAAACAATTTTGAGGCACTGAATCAACAATTGTTGGAAGAATTACCCGTATTAATTAACGCCGCGACGTCGATACTCGTCACATCCATCGAAGCTTTCGCGAACGCGCGAAAATTGCTAAATGGAAAAATAATGAAACGCTACTTGACGCTTTCGGAGGTAAATTAATTAATATAATTTTAGAAATAAATTCACAATAATGAAAAAAAAAAAAGAATAGTCGAATTTTATGATTTTTTACGCAAATTTAAACTCAATTAACGTCTCGAAAATTAATCTGAGAGTAAAACTCTCATTTTGATCGAAAAATTATGATATTTCATGCATAAAAAATTTTGAACTGATAATTTATCGTTATTCGTCGTTTTATGTTTCAGTCCGCGACGCAAGTAACGCCGCAGAATATTTTGGAGTCGTTTATGGTGAATCACAGTTTGATTTGGAATCAGATAACTCGTCACAGTTTCGCAGGCGCATCGCCGCGCGTCGAGGATTTCGAGGATCTGAAACCGACGAGACCCGCGGATTTGCGTCCGCAGAGCGAACAGCAAAAATCGATACTAACGAATCGTTATCCGGCCGATAGATTTTATCAGGCGAAGGAAAATATCGCGAGCAATTCGTCGCTCGATCTCAGCGCTGCCAGAGGAACTCTCGTAGCAGTCATCAAAAAACAGGATCCGATGGGCGACTCGTCGCGGTGGTTTGTCGACAACGGCGTCGCGCAGGGATTCGTACCGAGTCGATCCTTGCAGCCCGTCGCGTTGCTACAAAATTCAGCGCGATTCAGCGTCGATACTGTTGAAACTGAAAGTAATATGGCGGATTTAATGTCATTGGATTCACCGGAGAAAGTCGTGACGCGAAGTTCCAGCGCTTCTTCAATGACAAATTGGTACTTAAACGTCGAGAGCGAAGACAACGAACGCGTTTACAGCAACGATGTCGATGCGTTTGGACAGACGCAGCGCTATCAGAATGTAACACCTGAGGTGCGCATCAATTTTCTATATTTATTTATACATTTATTGGCGAATTTTTTTTACAGAAAAGTTTCAGTTTTCGAAGAATCATTTCTTCGAGAGGCTGCAATTGCCGAATTTTAGTAAATTTCCCGATTATGAAAATTTATCGAAATATGACGATAAAAATGAACGATAGCTTTGTGCTGATGATCGCAAAACGGGTTGATGACGAGTGGTTTTTTTTAAATTTTGCAATGAGTGTCATTACTAAATTTTTCTAAGTACTGTATCGCCGAAAAATACTTTTCCCGCGTTTTCCAAAATATTTCTGCTGAATTTAAGTCTCTTGTTTATTTTTTTGCGGTTTTTTTTTATTTTATTATCGTCTTCGTGGAGGTAACATTCTTATCAGATCAGCTTATTGCTGTAATGCTTCAAAAAGAGCGAAAAAAATTTTACCGATATAATTTTTTAAAAAATACATTTTTTTTTTTTTATTAAAAAAAAATCTGAAATAAATTTTTCAGTTCTACTACGCGTCGTTCGATTTTCAAGCGAAGATGGACGGTACTCTGGCGGTAACGAAAGGACAGGCGCTGAAGCTCGTGACTCCGTACGACAAGAAGGGAAACAACGAGTGGTGGCTGATGGAAGATCGCGCAGGTAATACAGGTTACGTACCTCACAACTATCTAAGCCCACCGCCCAACACGAAATAACATCTCTTGCAATTCAATTTACCGTCAACAAACCTCGAAAAGTTCTCATTGAGTGCTGAGCGCCTCTCTTTACCTTTTCTTCGTATTTTTATCGTCTTCGACGATCGAAAATCTTCTAAAAAAAAAAAAAAAAATATCGCGCTTATTGAATTTTTTATTTGCATCTCTTGCTCTCTCCGAATCTCCGTTAACACGTGCAAAGCACAATGTTACATATACTCAATGGCACTGCAAACTAAAAAATAAAAATAAGTTATTAGTGCGCATCGAACGTTGGAAAAAAGTAAATATAAAAAATTAGAAAAAACATCGCATGCATAAGTATCGACGTCCCTAAAGCGTTAATTCACTGTTTACAGCTGAATTTAGTTTTTTTTTTTTTCTATATCGCGAATCATAGCCTTTGTCTTACCTGTGATAGCGAAACGATTATTGAAAACCTGAATATTACGAGTTTCTACTCGAGCGCTATAACAATCAAACGCGAATTTTTTTCGTCTTTATTTTTTTACGTCTATTGTACAAAATATATTAAAATATATATATATATATATATATATATATGCCGACGGGGATGCGTCCCCAATGCACGGTTTTGTGTCACTGGTGAGATTAGTACTTATAGAATATTATATGTAAATATACGACATTTATATGTATATAAAAATATTGAATTATGCGAAATTAACGTCTTAGTTGTTTCGCAGTTTCGTGTTTTGCGATTGATTGTGTATCTGTTGTTATAACTTCTTAAAACGACCAATAAATCTTATTATTCACAAAATACATCGTCGGCGGTAAGAATTAAAAATATTATTTGTTGTTAATTATTAATTTTTGATGTATTCGTTTTTCGTAACTATCGCAGTTCGAGGAGACGATTTAAATAGAATTTGGTATAAAAAAATATATATATATAATAATTTTTATATATTCATACGAATTGACAAATCAATTTTTGGATTTTTTGCTTCTACGCGGTTAATATTTTACGGTTTCTATTCCATTGAAAAAAATTCAAAATTCTATCTGAATTTTTCGTTTGGTTGCAAATCTAACACCTGTTATCAACATTTTTTACCGTGGCGTAACTATTCCATCCCACAGGATAACTGTTCGGTACATACCGAAATTGCGTTCGCGATTCAGCGGCAGCGCCAACGCGTTGAACTCGCGAGAGCAAACAGTTTGTTTCAATTAATAAAGTCAATCGAACGATAGTAACGCATGTTAACTCTTTTTAATTCTGTGCGCTGTCTATGGGATTGAGAAAAGTCTCTCGGGACAGCGCCAGCAGGTCTATTGCAGCAAAACAACTGAAGCGAAGAAAAAAGATTGACGTACGCATGAAAAATGCACATCGAGAGGGTAGGAGTTCGCGCGCGAGGGTGGCAAGTGTTGATACGCGCTGTAATTACCGAACCGATTCGCCGGTCGTTTTCTGCAAAGCGTTACATTTTGCGAGATTATGTAGCCGTCCATCACCGTCACTGTCAACGACGGAAGAAATGCGGTAAAATTTTAAATCGAAGCACTCGTCGTTTACGAGCAGTTGCGAGGGTGGAGGGTTCCGATATCTTCCGACGTACCGGAAAGAATGATAGGAAGAGAAAAAAGAAATAAAAATAACGCAAAGTCCGATAAAAATGGGGTTTTTCGATCAGCCGTACTACGCATTAACCAAGTGTCACATGTCTCGAGTGGGCATTTGGCCGGAACAATCGAGATATGTGAGAAAATTTTGGCCACTTGCGACGTTCGCCTTTATCCTGTCGCTCGTCGGACCTCAGGGAAGTACCTGATTATGAAATTTTACTTTCTTTTTTAATTTTCATTCGATATTTTTTTCTACTATTGATTTACTATATTCAACAGCTCGTTCGCTTGCATGACGTTTGGGGTAACATAAACGCCGTTATAACTTGCATACCGAACCTCCTGTGCGTAATAATAAATGTCGCAACGGTATCGAATAGCATGTTAAAAGCTAATAAGGTACGCTGTAGGGCGGGGAGCTTCAGTCAAAAGTCTCGAAAAGTTGAAAGTTAACATTGCCATTAAAAAATATTATAATAATAATATTCTTATTATTATTAAAATCTCGGAAAACGATAATTATTGAACGCTAACTCTGCAAACATGAAAGATACAAAATCGAGAAAAAAACGGCAATTCGCAAATTCTCCTTTATGGGGTATTTTTCAGATGAAACTAATGCTTCAGAAGATTGAAACGCATTGGAAAATGTTTAAGGACACATCGGCCGTTATTATTCTTGAAAAATACGCCGAACGTGGACGTTATCATACGATCGTTTACTCGAGTAATTAAAATAATTAATTTATCACGATGCACCATATCGGTTTCCATTTTTTTTTTATTAACAATTGATTAGTATATATCTATACTAGCACCGTCCTCTATCTAAGTATAACTGTGTTGCCTACAATATTGGACTTTGTTGATCCTCTCAATGAAACCCGTCCGAAGGATTATATTTACGAAGCGGAGTACGGTGTCGATTCCGATCAATACTATTGGTTAATTGTGGCACATAGTTACATCGTGACAATAGTGTCAATAAATATGGTCGTTGCCATTGACACAATGTACATTATGTGGGCCCAGCATGCCTGCGCGCTCTTTGAGATTGTTGGGTGAGTTATAACTCGGATAATCCAAATATCTTTGAATAGATCGAAAAATTCAAAAATGTTCGACCCATTAAAAAATGTTCAAATTAGAACACTTTCGAACCATTCGGAAATTTTCAGATTATTAGAACATTTTCGAACTATTCGAATCGAATTATTCGAAATTCCGAATATTCGCACAGTTCGTCTACAAATATCAAACGATTGCGTGAACAGATTCAACCTAAAGCTGGCTACAGATAAATACATGGCGAGTCAAAACAATACAGTTACCGTCTGCAATGATGGCAATTATAAAAAAATCTGTGACTGCATATATGTTCACAAAGAGGCGATAAGGTAGGTGCCGTAAACGAGGGTAAAGTGCCATTGCTTATTTGCGGTGCGTTAAGTTTAGGATTTTCATCGAGTTAAGTTACGATTAGTCTATTTTTATGTAACTCAGTTTTGTGGCTATGATCGAGAGCATTTATTCCGGATCTTTCGCAGTGGTGGTAGGCATTACTACGATTGTCATAAGCCTGACGGGCGTACAGGTAAATGTGAACATTTCAAAACTATTGTTACTCATTTCATTGAAGAGATAAAAAGATGGGTGATGATTGACGAATTTGTATGAATTAGGCTTTGATTAATGTGGGACATCCTGAGATACTGATACAATTAGTAAGTTTCAATGTCGCTGTGATTTTTCGTCTTTACTTCAATAGCATACCAGGACAAAAATTGATCAATCATAGTTTGAAGATTCACACATTCGTGTGCGTATGAACGAAGGTGACGCGTCGTAGAATCGGGCAAAGCCCCTTAGAAGCCTCTTTCCTATATACTGATACTTTTTTTGATAATCGAATAGTTACGACTTAGACTGGTACGATATGTCATTAAAAGCTCAAAAGCTCTTGACAATGATTCTTATGCGAAGCGAAAGGCCTTGTCTACTTACTGCTGGAAAGGTGTACATTCTGTCGATGGAAAACTTTGGGACGGTATAGATTATCTCAGACTTTGACAGAATAAGTCAGTCAAAAATTATACTATATATTATGCTATTATTAAAATGGCATTTAAATGATTTTTCCAGGTCATGCAGACAGCGGCGTCGTACTTCATGATATTCGCGCAACTGCTTTGATCGCTCCGTTCATCGACGAGGCCTAAATGATAGATTTTCTATCCATCGCTCGTGTTTCATTAGTGATTAACGAAGTATGTAATGAATCTCGTCGAATTAACGTTGTTAAAATTCATTTTACGTGTTCTTAAATGTGTACCGCCGAAAAAAGATGTTTATTTTATTTTTTCCACTATAATAGTACATTACGATACAAGTCCGAAATAGTACATTATGCTACAAGGGAGGAAAGTGTGTGATTTTCAGCATATCATCCAGAAAAAAGAATCAACTTTTTCTTTTTCGAAAATTGGAAAAATTTTCAAAAAAATGATCGGATAAATTTCGGCTAAAGAAAAGTTAGATTACCGGATACTTCGTTAAACTAATTTGTTAATAACTTGTCGCAATTATTATGATAGAAAACTAATCTTCTTAGCACCTTCTGTATGGTTGATTTTTTTCAGATTTTTATTCCATTAGAAACTTGTCGAAATTCCCTCTAAATTTCACGTAAATCGCGCTCTTTGGTAATACGTAACGACACACCCTCCTTCATCGGTATTCGCAAATATATTTGGTCAATTAGCCGGAAGCTCCCTGAGTGTAATGCGTAGTCTTTTGCAAAAACGTATTCGGAATTCGCGAGTCATTTATCCATTAAAAAAAATATCGAACATTTTTTTTATTTATGTATTCATAAGAATCGATAAGTTTATTTTCGGAATTTTTGCTTCTACGCGTTTAATTTTTTACGATTTCTATTTCATTGAAAAAAAATGCAAAATTCTCTCTGAATTTTACTTTTGGTTGCAAAACTAACACCCGCTATCAACATTTATTACCGCGGCGTAACTATTGCATCCCACAGGACAACTCGTCGGTATGTAGTGTTGCGTTCGCAATTCAGCGGCAGCGTGAACGGGTTAAACCCGCGAGAGCAAACAGTTTGCTTCAAGTAGTAAAGTCTATCGAACGGTAGTACTGCATGTTAACTCTTTTTAATTTTGTAAGCTATCTATGGGACTAAGTCTCTCGGGACGACGCCAGCGGAGCTCTTGCAGCAAAACAACAGAAGCGAAGGAAAAAGATTGACGTATTCATGAAAAATGCATATCGAGAGCGTAGGAGTTCGCGCGCGAGGCTAGCGAGGGTTGATACGCGTCATAATTACGGAGCAGAGTCGCCGGCCGTTTTCTGCGAAGCGTTACATATTGCGAGATTATGTAGCCGTCCATCACCGTTACTGTCAACGACGGAAGAAATGCGGTAGAATTTGAAATCGAAGCACTCGTCGTTTACGAGCAGTTACGACGGTGGAGGGTTCCGATATCTTCCGACGCACCGGAAAGAATGATAGGAAGAGGAAACAGAAATAAAAATAACGCAAAGTCCGATAAAAATGGGGTTTTTCGATCAGCCGTACTACGCATTAAACAAGTGTCACATGTCTCGAGTGGGCATTTGGCCGGAACAATCGAGATATGTGAGAAAATTTTGGCCACTTGCGACGTTCGCCTTTATCCTGTCGCTCGTCGGACCTCAGGTACCGGAGTATTTGATTTTACATTTCTTTAAATTTCCATTTGTTATATGTTTTTTACTATTGATTCACTGCATCCAACAGCTCGTACGCTTGCATGACGTTTGGAGTAACATAAACGCGGTTGTAATTTGCATACCGAACCTCCTGAGCGTAATAATACATTTCACAACGGTAGCGAATAGCATGTTAAAAGCTAACAAGGTACGCTGTCGGGCGGGGAGCTTCGATCAAAACTGTCGAAAAGTTAAGAGTTCACATTGCCCTTAAAAAATATAATAATAATAATGCTCTCATTAATGTTAACTGGGAAAACGATAATTATCGAACGCTAACTCTGTAACTATAAAAGATACAAAATCAAGTAAAAAACGGCAATTCGCGAATTCTCCTTTATGGGGTATTTTTCAGATGAAACTAATGCTTCAGAAGATTGAAGCGCATTGGAAAATGTTTAAGAACACATCAGCCGTTATGATTCTTGAGAAATACGCCGAACGTGGACGTTATATTACAATCGTTTACTCGAGTAATTAAAATAATTAATTTATCGCAATATCGGTATCCATTTTTTTATTTACTTTTTTATTTATTAACAATTGGTTAGTGTATATCTATACAACCGGCGTCATCTTTCTAAGTGTATCTGTGTTGCCTACAATATTGGACTTTGTTGATCCTCTCAATGAAACTCGTCCAAAGGATTATATTTACGAGGCGGAGTACGGTGTCGATTCCGATAAATACTATTGGCTAATTGTGACACATAGTTACATCGTGACAATACTGGCAATGAATATGGTCGTTGCCATTGACACAATGAACATTATGTGGGCCGAGCATGCCTGCGCGCTCTTTGAGATTGTTGGGTGAGTTATAACTCGGATAATCCAAATATCTTCGAATAGATCGAAAAATTCAAAAAAGTTCGACCCATTAAAAAATGTTCAAATTAGAACACTTTCGAACCATTCGAAAATTTTCACAATATTAGAACATTTTCGAACTATTCGAATCGAATTATTCGAAATTTCGAATATTCGCACAGTTCGTCTACAAATATCAAACGATTGCGTGAACAGATTCAACCTAAAGCTGGCTACAGATAAATACATGGCGAGTCATAACAATAAAGTTACCGTCTGCAATGATGGCAATTATAAAAAAATCTGTGACTGCATATATGTTCACAAAGAGGCGATAAGGTAGATGCCGTAACCGAGCGTAAAGTGCCATTACTTATTTGCGGTGCTTTAAGTTTAGAATTTTCATCGAGTTAAGTTACGATTAGTCTATTTTTATGTAACTCAGTTTTGTGGCTATGATCGAGAGCATGTATTCGGGATCTTCCGCTGTGTTGGTAGGCATTACTACGTTGGTCATAAGCGTGACGGGCGTACAGGTAAATGTGAACATTTCAAAACGATCGTTACTGATTCCATTCAAGAGATAAAAAGATGGGCGATGATTGACGAATTGTTTGTATGATTTAGGCTTTGATTAATGTGGGACATCCTGAGATACTGATACAATTAGTAAGTTTCAATATCGCTGTGGTTTTTCGTCTTTACTTCAATAGCATACCAGGACAAAAATTGATCGATCATAGTTTGAAGATTCACACATTCGTGTGCGTATGAACGAAGGTGACGCGTCGTAGAATCGGGCAAAGCCCCTTAGAGGCCTCTTTCCTATATACTGATACTTTTTTTGATAATCGAATAGTTACGACTTAGACTGGTACGATATGTCATTAAAAGCTCAAAAGCTCTTGACAATGATTCTTATGCGAAGCGAAAGGCCTTGTCTACTTACTGCTGGAAAGGTGTACGTTCTGTCGATGGAAAACTTTGGGACGGTATAGATTATCTCAGACTTTGACAGAATAAGTCAGTCAAAAATTATACTATATATTAGGCTATTTTTAAAATGGCATTTAAATGATTTTTCCAGGTCATGCAGACAGCGGCGTCGTACTTCATGATATTCGCGCAACTGCTTTGATCGCTCCGTTCATCGACGAGGCCTAAATGATAGATTTTCTATCCATCGCTCGTATTTCAATAGTGATTAACGAAGTATGTAATGAATCTCGTCGAATTAACGTTGTTAAAATTCATTTTACGTGTTCTTAAATGTGTACAGCCGAAAAAAGATGTTTATTTTATTTTTTCCACTATAATAGTACATTACGATACAAGTCCGAAATAGTACATTATGCTACAAGGGAGGAAAGTGTGTGATTTTCACCATATCATCCAGAAAAAAGAATCAACTTTTTCTTTTTCGAAAATTGGAAAAATTTTCAAAAAAATGATCGGATAAATTTCGGCTAAAGAAAAGTTAGATTACCGGATACTTCGTTAAACTAATTTGTTAATAACTTGTCGCAATTATTATGATAGAAAACTAATCTTCTTAGCACCTTCTGTATGGTTGATTTTTTTCAGATTTTTATTCCATTAGAAACTTGTCGAAATTCCCTCTAAATTTCACGTAAATCGCGCTCTTTGGTAATACGTAACGACACACCCTCCTTCATCGGTATTCGCAAATATAATTGGTCAATTAGCCAGAAGCTCCCTGAGTGTAATGCGTAGTCTTTTGCAAAAACGTATTCGGAATTCGCGAGTCATTTATCCATTAAAAAAAATATCGAACATTTTTTTTATTTATATGTATTCATAAGAATTGATAAGTCTATTTTCGGAAGTTTTGCTTCTACGCGTTTAATTTTTTACGATTTCTATTTCATTGAAAAAAAATGCAAAATTCTCTCTGAATTTTACTTTTGGTTGCAAAACTAACACCCGCTATCAACATTTTTTACCGCGGCGTAACTATTGCATCCCACAGGACAACTCTTCGGTGTGAACTCAGCGGCAGCGTGAACGGGTCAAACCCGCGAGAGCAAACAGTTTGTTTCAAGTAGTAAAGTCTATCGAACGGTAGTACCGCATGTTAACTCTTTTTAATTTTGTAAGCTATCTATGGGACTAAGTCTCTTGGGACGACGCCAGCGGAGCTCTTGCAGCAAAACAACAGAAGCGAAGGAAAAAGATTGACGTATTCATGAAAAATGCATATCGAGAGCGTAGGAGTTCGCGCGCGAGGCTAGCGAGGGTTGATACGCGTCATAATTACGGAGCAGAGTCGCCGGCCGTTTTCTGCGAAGCGTTACATTTTGCGAGATTATGTAGCCGTCCATCACCATCACTGTCAACAACGGAAGAAATGCGGTAAAATTTTAAATCGAAACACTCGTCGTTTACGAGCAGTTACGACGGTGGAGGGTTCCGATATCTTCCGACGCACCGGAAAGAATGATAGGAAGAGGAAAAAGAAATAAAAATAACGCAAAGTCCGATAAAAATGGGGTTTTTCGATCAGCCGTACTACGCATTAAACAAGTGTCACATGTCTCGAGTGGGCATTTGGCCGGAACAATCGAGATACGTGAGAAAATTTTGGCCACTTGCGACGTTCGCCCTTATCCTGTCGCTCGTTGGACCTCAGGGAAGTACCTGATTATGAAATTTTACTTTCTTTTTTAATTTTCATTCGATATTTTTTTCTACTATTGATTTACTATATTCAACAGCTCGTTCGCTTGCATGACGTTTGGGGTAACATAAACGCTGTTATAACTTGCATACCAAACCTCCTGTGCGTAATAATAAATGTCGCAACGGTATCGAATAGCATGTTAAAAGCTAATAAGGTACGCTGTAGGGCGGGGAGCTTCAATCAAAAGTCTCGAAAAGTTGAAAGTTAACATTGCCATTCAAAAATATTATAATAATAATGTTCTTATTATTATTAAAATTTCGGAAAACGAAATTAATTATTGAACGGTAACTCTGCAAATATGAAAGATACAAAATCGAGAAAAAAACGGCAATTCGTAAATTCTCCTTTATGGGGTATTTTTCAGATGAAACTAATGCTTCAGAAGATTGAAACGCATTGGAAAATGTTTAAGAACACATCCGCCGTTATTATTCTTGAAAAATACGCAGAACGTGGACGTTATCTTACGATCGTTTACTCGAGTAATTAAAATAATTAATTTATCACGATGCACAATATCGGTTTCCATTTTTTTATTAACAATTGATTAGTATATATTTATACTACCGTCGTCCTCTATCTAAGTATAACTGTGTTGCCTACAATATTGGACTTTGTTGATCCTCTCAATGAAACCCGTCCGAAGGATTATATTTACGAGGCGGAGTACGGTGTCGATTCCGATCAATACTATTGGTTAATTGTGGCACATAGTTACATCGTGACAATAGTGTCAATAAATATGATCGTTGCCATTGACACTATGTACATTATGTGGGCCGAACATGCTTGCGCCCTCTTTGAGATTGTCGGGTGAGTTATAAAACGGATAATTCAAATATCTTTGAATAGATTGAAAAATTCGAAAATTTTCGACCTATTAAAAAATTTTCAAATTATTTGAACATTTTCGGACTATTAGAACATTTTCGAACTTTTCGAACATTTTTAGATTATTAGAACATTTTCGAACTATTCGAATAGAATTATTCGTATTCGGACTAAATTATTCGAAATTTCGAATATCCGGACAGTGTGGCTACTAATATCGTAACGATTTCCTGAACAGATTCAACCTACAGCTGGCCACAGATAAATACATGGCGAGTCAGAAAAGTACAATTACCGTCTGCAATGATGGCAATTATAAAAAAATCTGTGACTGCATATACGTTCACAAAGAGGCGATAAGGTTGGTGCCTTAAAACGGGGGTAAAGTGCCATTGCGTATTTGCGATGGTCTAAGTTTGGAATTTTCATCGATACAGTTACGATTAGTCTATTTTTGTATAACTCAGTTTTGTGGCTATGATCGAGAGCATTTATTCCGGATCTTTCGCAGTGGTGATAGGCACTACTACGATTCTCATAAGTGTGACGGGCGCACGGGTAAATGTGGACATTTGAAAACTATCGTTACTCATTCCAATATAGAGATAAAAAGACGGATGATGATTGACGAATTGTTTGCACGCGTTAGGCTTTGATTAATATGGGACATCCTGAGACACTGATACAAGTAGTAAGCTTCACCTTCGGTCAGATATTTCATCTTTACTTTAATAGCATACCAGGACAAGAATTGATTGATCATAGTTTAAAGATACACACATTCGCGTGCGTATGAACGAAGGTGACGCTCTGTAAAATCGGGCAAAGCCTCTTTGAGACTTTTTTCCTATATACTGATACTTTTTTTGATACTCGAATAGGTACGACTTAGACTGGTACGATATGTCATTAAAAGCTCAAAAGCTCTTGGCTATAATTCTTATGCGAAGCGAAAGGCCTTGTCTACTTACCGCTGGAAAGGTGTACGTTCTGTCGATGGAAAGCTTTGGAATGGTATAGATTTTCTCAGATTTCGCCAAAATAAGTCAATAAAAAATTATAGTATAAACAACACCGTTATTAGAATGGCATTTAAATGATATTTCCAGGTCATGCAGACAGCGGCGTCGTACTTCATGATATTCGCGAAACTGCTTTGATCATTCCGATCATCGACGAGGTCTGAAAAATAGATTTTCTATCCACCGCTCTTGTTTTAATAGGGATCAATGAAGTAATGAAACTCATCGAATTAACTCATCGAATTGTTAAAATTTATTATACGTGTTATTAAATGTGTACAGCCGAAAAAAAAGATTTACTTCATTTTTTCAAGTATAAAGTATCATTATATATTTATCATGATAGACTTCGATCAATCCATTTGCACGCATTGCAATTGCGTGGTGACCAGCAAAAGATTCACCAAAAATTCGAGGATATTTCAAGGTCTTCCAGAACATTTTCAGGATTGTCAGGGACATTTAGAATAAAATAATCAACTCACAGGAATAGTTACTAAAAATTACGTCAAAATACGATCATGTTACAAGAAATAAAAATACCGATATCTTTACATTTCTATATACGTCGGAAGTCTATCATTGGCGGAGATCTATTCAATTCAATTCAGGAAGATCACCCGCGTTGTCCTGACTCTGTGGTTATATCGATAAATCATTATTTCAATGACAAAAGTTACGAGAGAACATGCGAAACCTATGCCGAAAATAACAAACGCAAAGCCCAAATCGTTCAAAAACATGACACGAGGTTCCGGCTCAACTTCCTGTGATTCAGCTTCGAGGAAACGTTTTTCAACGACAACATAATACAGGGGGATCGAAATACCACCGGCAATCACGACTCCCAAAAACTTGTTGAGTATCTCTTCAAACGCCCAGTTCCGTGGAATACCGTTGGTAAAATACTCCATTTCAATGCATTCGCTCAGGTGTACACCATAGCCTTCAACTAAGTCCTTGAGTAGAATGCCCGAATCTACACAAGCATTCAAGGGTTCGCTTAAGATGTATTTTAAGCATTCATCGTCGTTTGGTAAGGCAACAAGTCGATGTTCGGGGAGAACATCGTTGAAAATTATAAAACATGATGGCGGTGCGTAAACCGTGTAACCGAGTTCGGAGAGATCTTGTACGGAATCAACTTGTTGAATAGGAATATCTTGTGTCAAGAGAGCGGCCAAGTTACCGACGAAAATGCCTTGCATCGTTACCACGAAAAACAGTAGACAACCCATATATACCTGCGATGCTACGTTCGGAGGTACTGTTGTGAGTCCCATGTTCGAACTTAGACGAATTAAATTCAATATTGCATCCATCAGAAGCTGACGAAGAAAATATTTGAAGAACATCAAGGTTATGAAATAAACGATAGCTGTACCGATCCACGAATAGCCATCTATCACCGAAATAATCTTTTCCAATTGCGACTTATTGCCACGGAATTTGGTTATCAGATACATACATTCCGTTCCACGTGGATATGCAAACGTTTTTTTGTATTCTATCCTCAACATCGATGGTCGTGCTTGCAAAGCATGGGAGTCATATTTAGGAGTACCTCCCACAACGATTTTCACAAACTCATCCACATTGGTTGCGTTAACATAAGCAATGAAATCGCCAATGAAGAAAGAGTATTTTTTCTCTTGAAGCCTTGAACGCTGGGTCCTCATTCGATTTTTGATGGCTTCATGCGAACAATAGGGCGGCGTGCACAAACGGAACGTTTTGATCATGGCGCCACCCAAGTCTTGTGTTTTTGTGTAGTCAAGATTTTTACACATATCCTCGTTTTCATTATACTCGCGAACGAAAACGTTAAAAACAGGACGGTTAGGGATGGCTGCATATGAAACTAATTGCCACGGTTCCGGAGCCCGATTTACAAAAGGATTGAACCCAAACAACAACGTTCCCTCATGACGATTGCAGAGCAGGTTTACATTCAGCATCTCGTTCGTATGCAAATTGAATAACAAATTAAGCGTTGCAACATTTCCGTCGCATCCAGCGTATTTTTTTTCTGCCGACCAGCCGATTATGAGAACGAATGCCATCGTATTGTAATATCGAGAACTTATCAACGATTGCAGTATGTCTGTATACCGCTCATGATGCGGGGCTAACATTACTACGATGTGAACTTTATGCAGTGTATTATGATTATCATTCATCGCGTAGTTGGGATTCTTCATAAGCCTCTTCCTATCGTCCAACAAAACCAGAGAAAAGAGCCGGCGCGACGCGAGTTTTACCACGAATGAACTAGGAAAACTGCCTGAGAGAAGGATGGTCTTATCTCGATTCGCATAGCAATTCGTCAGTATGTTAATCTGCAATCCATTGAATCATTAACAAAATACAATTCTGTTTCTACGCGGAGAGTACACAATAGGCATTCACTCACAGCTGGTTCTTCGAGTGCACCGAATCCGTCTGGTTCATTTATTTTGGTAACCATTTTAGCAGAACACATTAGTCCTGTTAGAACCAAAAACATGATAGAGAACTTGAAAAGTTGCATTTTATCGTTTTGATTTTATAAAGTTTAAGATGTCAGAGTCTACTATCTTGTACTACGATGTTGATAGTGCTAACCTTGATGACTGACTACTCTTGAAAAGTTTATAAAATTATATTGATGGCCGACGTCCATGAAAGCGTCTATCGCGCATTGCGGTGTATTGATATCGTGTCGATACCGATTATGATGCGATACGAGATTATGCTGATATGCGTATAGTGTGAATAATTAATACGCTGTATAGTGTAGGAGAGACCGAGACACGTTGAGCCACAATTCGAGTCGAAATATACGTAGTAAAAAAAAATCAATGATCCATCTAGCGAATATGACACTTTATAAAATTAAAATGCATGTTGTGGCAATTAATTTCTTAACATTATACACACGCTATTTAACGTTTGTAATTTTTGACGGCGTTTGTTTCAACGTACCTATCAGTGTCTCGACTAGCCGCCGGCTCCTTTACAACAGCAATCAGAATTATTCCGATACGCCGACTATAGAGTAATACTGCAATGTGTAAAATTGTTATTTAAACAAGCAGCGAAGATTATCATGTTGTGTCTTTTCGTTATTTAAAAAAAATGTGGTCCGTTTGGAAAAAAAAAATCTTTATTTGCAAAAGATGAAATCACAATCTTTTCGTAGTAAATATCGACGATCACAACGACACACCCACATGTCTTTATAACTTAAAATTATATTTTCACACAAATTGTGTCAATAGTTCTAAGTTACGACCCTCTTCTGTCACTGGATACAGTGTAAAGTACAAACACAATAGACAACTCGACGAGATTCATCATATGTTTTTCTTATAAAACTAACGATCTCTAAGTCAACGATCGTGTACTACGATGCCACTAGTACAAACGTTGATCGCTGACTGCTCGTGGAAAGCTTATAAAATTACGTATATTTATACCACCCCTATTCTAAATCGTCCTAATGCGTGTCCGAGTATTGATACCAATCATTACATTCCGAGTGCGTTCAATCTGAATAATTTATATACTGCATCGAAAACGGTTGCAACGGAGATGAGTTGCGGACGATGAGCGGGAAATCCATGTTGGTATATGCTATCACAGTATTTGTGCTAAACGTACTCATTGTTACTTGGAGAAACAGCCTGAATAATTATTTTTTAATGATGATTCAAAATTCAAAAAAAGAAAACAAAAATTGAAGTACGATGAACAATTTTTGGGTAATCGCATTGGGGTTCCATTCGGTTTGGTTTCAATTTAATTTTGAGTTTTCAGATAACGTTTAACATGTTTCCCCATTAATCGACACTTTTACTTAATGTACATCGAATGCTTACGAAAACTATACCGATAATTTATCATACGTGGAAAAGAAATCAACAGTTCAAAGTACAGTGTATCGCTGTTTGATACATTTTTTGGTGACTTCATGAAAATCTTACACTGCACTCATTTCAAATTAGTGGAGAACCATAATAATAAAATTCTAATTATTCCATAAGTTTCGAATTTACAGATAAGCTATTGACAGCATACAACTTTAACCGGTATTAATGAATGGATCAATTACAGCATTACCGATAAAAACAATTGTGTTAAACTCTTTTCCCTTCGAACGCTAATGGCCAGGAAATCGATATAAGGTAAGAGACCCAGTTTCGGACGCTTTTAGGTTACCGGTCAATAATTATTAAGATATAAATTTTGGACGTGTCTAACGAAATATATCTTTTCCATGACTCTATAGGGCGAGATTTCCTCTATTCAAATCATCCTTTATTTATCGTTTTCAATCAATTAGAAATATTACATTAATAAAAATATGGAAGAGCTCCAAAGTCCCATTTTCGGAACAGCCTTATTCCCTCTTGTCCCTATTACAAACTACTATATGTCCCAGTTTCGGACATTGTGCTGTTTCGTCGTCACCGTAATTATTCGTCGGAAAAAAAGTAAGGGTAATCAGCGAAAATGAATATAAAGAATATTCAGAGTCGAATAAAATATATATTCATTGAGAAAACAATTTTGAATATTTAAGATTAACAACATATAATAAAGTATATGTGCTTATTTTTTAATCTTCCACCGTTCATTTTTTCTGGTTTTTGGCCCCTTGCTTGACGATTTGTTTTTTCTTCTCCTCTGCTCGCGTGCATTATTACTCTTTTAAAAAACGTTATGTAAAGTCTTTGATTCATTATTGAGACGTTAAACAATTAATTTGAATGAAAAAAAAAAAAAAATACGGGCCCGTTCGTACTTCGGAACGGACGGTCCGAAACTGAGCCGACAGGCAAGAACGCGGTACCAGAAACGGACTTTTGTTTTTACGCGAAAAAATAAACTAGACTTAAGTTTTTCATGTATACTAGTATGAAATATTATATTTTTCAACCGATACAAGCATCTCCGACCTCATTACGCATTTGTAAAACAAAGAATCATGTAGTTTCACTCGAGTGGTTTCTTGATCTAACCTATAACGAAATTCGCCACGACGGATTTCATCCAGTTTCCTCGCGTGCTTAGACGCTCACTTAATTTTTATTATTTTCAAAGGAAATATTCTACACCCAATGATTGTTGCACGATGTACATGAATATTTAGGCGATCTGCATGTACCCTAATATAACTGAATTGGGGACTGATTCTTTTAGTATATGCGGAAATACGACAGCAGCGTCCGAAATAGGGACGTGTTCCGAAACTGGGTCTCTTACCTTAATCTGATAAGATCATTCGAAATACCGCAGAAACGTGTGTCGAGCTTACGATTTCGTGACAGGTATAACAGTGCTTTGCGATCGTAGCATTCGCGCACATTCAGGAAGTGATGGCTAAGATAAAATTTATAGCACGTGGATAGCATGTTATGAAATACCGTAAATTAATTATCGATTCAATATAATAGTAGTGTGTCGTGCGATATCAACATCACTACAATTCGATGTGTATAAAGTCGAAGTCAACGTCATCGACGAGATATCGTAATATATATTACGAGGCTACGATATTACGAACCAAGTACATCGACGAGTTGTAATAATAATGATTTATAGACATTCATACATCTTCTGCATGCATTGCCTCATAGATTAAACAATCGATACAGCCTCTTCAATTCAACTGGACATTAAATGTAAAAACCTAATAGATTCCTGCAATACCGACGGATCGTGTACGAGACAGTTCGTTCCATAGCCTACTCCACGAAGCCACCTGTATATTGTCTCCAGTGGCGATACGCCTCGACACCTGTAACACAGTCGTATATACAGGTCTGGGCACTCCGGGCTTTTGGCATATACATTCGCGTGACACAAGTGAAGCCGATAAGTTCCCAGTTTGTCCGCAAATGGCCAAGGCGCGAGTATCGGGACGGCGGATATGCGACAGAGAAAGGGATAGAGCTGCAATATCTCCCTACCCGCGCATGCGCAATGCCATAATAGACTTCGATGACGATAATTGTACATTTTTTTTCTGTAATAAGTATTTATAAAATATTGGCGTTGTATCCGGAACTGATAACAAGCGAACGGAATTTACTCAGATTGATTGATCGCAATACAATTAAATAAATAACAATTCGCGAAAAGTGAGGTTAACAACGCGGCAAAAATATCTCAGCTGAATAAATTTGCGCATGCGCAGTGAAAAAAAAACCGTTTTCGCGTATTATTTATCGTATTTGTACGCTAATATCATTGTTAAATCGATTGACAAGTAAGTGACGAGTGAAACTGCGCACCGGCACAACTGACACGTAGTTCTCTATCCATATATATATATAAATCGAATAGTATGTTGCAACGCATTTATAGAAGCCCGTCGACCGGCCTACGTGACGAATTTAACATTTCCAGCGATTGAAAAATACGATTTTTTAATTTATTTATTTACTTATTGAATTGTTCACTGATTTTAATATTAATTGTTCGCAGTACATGGAGAAGGTGCAGTTGGAATACAACAAAGCGGCTCACGACGCGGGAGTTTACGTCGTGAGCGCCTGCGGATTCGACAGCATACCGGCCGATCTCGGTGTTATTTACACTCAACAGAAGTTCAAAGGAGAATTAAACAGCGTGGAGACTTATCTGTACGCGCGAAGCATGTCGAACGCCGGCGGCGCCGCGCTGCACTACGGAACGTGAGAATCCGCCGTTTACGGTCTCGCTGACGCCGACGTTAAAATGTATTATACGTGTTATTAAATGTGTACAGCCGATAAAAAAGAATTACTTTATTTTTTCAAGTATAAAGTATCATTATATATTTATCATGATAGACTTCCATCAATCCATTTGCACGCATTGCAATTGCGTTGTCACCAGCAAAAGATTCACAAAAAATTCAAGGATATTTCAAGGTCTTCCAGAATATTTTCAGGATTGTCAGGGACATTTAAAATAAAATAATCAACTCACAGGAATAGTTACTAAAAAATTATGTCAAAATACGATCATGTTACAAGAAATAAAAATACCGACATTTTTACGTTTCTATATACGTCGGGAACTTATCATTGGCGGAGATCTATTCAATTCAATTCAGGAAGGTCACCCGCGTTCTCCTGACTCTGTGGTTATATCGATAAATAATTATTTCAATGACAAAAGTTACAAGAGAACATGCGAAACCTATGCCAAAAATAACAAACGCAAAGCGCAAATCGTTCATAACCATGATTCGAGGTTCCGGCTCAACTTCCTCTAATTCGGCTTCGAGTAAACGTTTTTCATCGACAGCATAATACAGGGGCATGAAAATACCACCGGCAATGATGATTCCCAAATACTTGTTGAATATCTCTTCAAAAGCCCAGTTCCGTGGAATACCGTTGGTAACATACTCCGATCGAACGCAATCGCCCATGTGTATACCATGGTTCTCAACTAAGTCCTTGATGAGATTGCCCGAATCCAGACAAGCATTCAAGGGATCGTTTACGATGTATTTAAAGCAGTTATCGTCGTTTGGTAAGGCAACAATTCGATGTTCGGGGAGAACATCGTTGAAAACTATAAAACATGATGGCGGTGCGTAAACCGTGTAACCAAGTTCGGAGAGATCTTGTACGGAATCAACTTGTTTAATAGGAATATCTTGTGTCAAGAGAGCGGCCAAGTTACCGACGAAAATGCCTTGCATCGTTACCACGAAAAACAGTAGACAAGCCATATATACCTGCGATGCTACGTTCGGAGGTACTGTTGTGATTCCCATGTTCGAACTTAGACGAATTAAATTCAATATTGCATCTATCAGAAGCTGACGAAGAAAATATTTGAAGAACATCAGGGTAATGAAATAAACGATAGCTATACCAATCCACGAATAGCTGTCTATCACCGAAAGAATCTTTTTCAATTGCGTCTTATTGCCGCGGAATTTGGTTACCAGATACATACATTCTGTTCCATGTGGATAGGCAAACGATTTTTTGCCTTCCAACCTCAACAACGATGGACGTGCTCGCAAAGATCTGCGGTCAAAAGTAGCAGCACGTCCCACAACGATTTTTATAAACTCATCCACACTGGTTGCGTTAACATAAGCAATGAAATTGTAAATGAAGGAAGTGGTTTTTCCCACGTAAAGTCTTGCACGCCGGCTCTTCTTTCGATTTTTCATCGCTTCGCGCGAACAATAGGTCTTCGTGCACATATGGATCGTTTTGATCATCGTGCCACCCAAGTCTTGAGTTTTTCTGTAGTCAAGATTTTTACACATATCCTCATTTTCATTATATTTGCGAACGAACCAGTAAAAATTAGGGCTCTTAGGGATGGCTGCATATGAAACTAATTGCCATGGTTTCGGAGCCCGATTTGCAAAAGGATTGGACCCGTACAACACCGTTCCCTTCTCGTGATGATCGCAGAGCACGTTTACATTGAGTATCTCGTTCACATTGAGATTGAATAACAAATTAATCGTTTCAATATGTCCGTCGCATCCAGCGTATTTTTTTTCTGCCGACCAGCCGATTATGAGAACGAATGCCATCGTATTGTAATATCGAGAACTCCTTAACGATTGCAGTATGTAGCCGTACCGCTCATAATTCGTGGCTAGCATTACTACGATGTGAACTTTATGCTCTGTATTACGATGATAACCCTTCGAGTAGTCAGTATTCTTCATAAGCCTCTTCCTATCGTCCAACAAAACCAGAGAAAAAAGCCGGCGCGACGCAAGTTTTACCGCGAATGAACTAGGAAAACTGCCTGAGAGAAGGATGGTCTTATCTCGATTCGCATAGCAATTCGTCAGTATGTTAATCTGCAATCCATTGAATCATTAACAAAATACAATTCTGTTTCTACGCGGAGAATAAACAATAGGCATTCACTCACAGCTGGTTCTTCGAGTGCACCGAATCCGTCTGGTTCATTTATCTTGATAACCATTTTAGCAGAGCACATTAGTCCTGTTAGAGCCAAAAACACGACAGAGAACTTGAAAAGTTGCATTTTATCGTTTTGATTTTATAAAGTTTGAGATGTCAGAGTCAACTATATTGTACTACGATGTTGATAGTGCTAACCTTGATGACTGACTACTCTTGAAAAGTTTATAAAATTATATTGATGGCCGACGTCCATGAAAGCGTCTATCGCGCATTGCGGTGTATTGATATCGTGTCGATACCGATTATGATGCGATACGAGATTATGCCGATATGCGTATAGTGTGAATAATTAATACGCTGTATAGTGTAGGAGAGACCGAGACACGTTGAGCTACAATTCGAGTCGAAATATACGTAGTAAAAAAAAATCAATGATCCATCTAGCGAATATGACACTTTATAAAATGATCGTGCATCCTGTAGCAATTAATTTCGTAACATGCCATACACACGCGACTCAAAATTTCCAATTTTTGACGGCATTTGTTTTGACTTATCCAGTTTTGCGATTAGCCGCGGTCTCCCTTACAACGGCAATCAGAATTATTTCGATGCGCCACTATGGAGTAATTGTGCATTGTCTAAAATTGTTATTTAGACAAGCAGCATGGATTATCATGTCATATCTTTTCGTTATTTAAAAAAAATGTAGTACGGTTGGAAAAAAAAATTGTATTCACAAAAGATGAAATCACAAACTTTTTCGTAGCATCGACAATAACAACGACACACTACATGTCTTTATAACTTAGCATTATATTTCCACACATCTATTCGTTTTCTTAAAATAAATGCTTAGACGTTTCGTGTCAATCAAATGTTGTCAATAGTTCTAAGTTACGACGCTCTTCTGTCACTGGATACAATGTAAAGTACAACAAAGTTCAAGTTGGAACGACATTTATGGCAATATATCCAATTCAATTACGGAAGAACACCCGCATTCTTCTGACTCTGTGCTGATACCGATAAATCATTATTTCAATGACAAAAGTTACAAGAGCACATGTCAAACCTATGCCGAGAATAGCAAACGCGAAGGTCAAATCGTTCAAAGTCATAATTCGAGGTTCCGGATCAACTACCTGTGATTCGGCTTCGAGTAAACGTTTTTCATCGGCAATATAATACAGGGGCATCAAAATACCACCGCTAATGACGACTCCCAGAAATTGATTGATTTTCTCTTCAAGGGCCCAGTAATGTGGAATAATGTTGATAACATACTCCATTTGAACGCATTCGCTTAAGTGTAAATTGTAGTCCGCCGTTACGTCTCTTAAACCGGCGCCCGAGTCCAGACAAGCAGTCAAAGGGTTATTTACGACGTAGTTTACGCATTTGTCGTTATTTATTAAAGAAACGAAACGATCTTCGGGGAGATATTCCTCGAAAAGTCCAAAAAACGATGGCGGTGCAACAACCTTGTAACCGAGATTGGCGAGATCTTGTACTGAATCAACTTGTCGAACAGGACTATCTTGTGTCAAAAGAGCGGCTAAATTACTAATGAAAATGCCTTGCATCGTTACTACGAAGGACAGTAAACAAGCCATGTATATCTGCGGTGCTACGTTCCGAGGTACCGTGGTGAGTCCGAAGTTACAACTTAGACGAACTATATTCAATATCGCGTCCATCAGAGGCTGACGAAGAAAATATTTGAAGAACATCAGGGTAACGAAACAAACAATAGCCAAACCGATCCATGAATAGCCATCAATCACCGAAATAATCTTTCCCAATTGCGACTTATTGCCCCGGAACTTAGTTACCAGAAACATACATTCCCTTCCATGTGGATAGGTGAAAAATAATTCTCCTGACAATCTCAACATGTTTGTTGAGACTTGAAAAGATTTGATGTCATAAGAATCCGCCCCCAAAACAATTTCTTCATACTCATCGACACCGGTTGCGTTAACATAAGCAATAAAATCGGCAATGTAGGACATACGTTTTTTTCTTTCAATCTGTACACGCCGGGTCGTCGTTACATTAGCGATCGCTTCGGACGAACAATAGGGCTTTCTGCACGAATGGGTCAATTTGATTATGAAACCACCCAAATCTAGAGTTTTTTCGTAGTTAAGATTTCTACACATATCCTCGTTTTCATGATATGTGCGAACGAACAAGTAAAAATCAGGACCCGTTGGGATTTCTAAATGTGCCACTGATCGCCAGGGTTTCGGAGCCCAACTTGCGAAAGGATTGAAACCATACAGCACTGTTCCCATCTCATGATGATCACAGAGCAGGTTTGCATTCAGTATCTGGTTGTAATTGAGATTGAACAACAAATTAGTGGTGCCCATTCTTCCGTCGCATCCAGCGTATTTTCTTTCTGGCGACCAGCCGATTATGAGAACAAATGCCATGATATTGTAATATCGAGAACTCATCAACAATTTCAGTATGTCCATGTACCGCTCATAATTCGATATTAGTATTACTGCGATGTGAACCTTGTGTTGCGTATTACGATGGTAACCCGTCGAGTGGTCGGTATTCTTCATAAGTCTCTTTCTATCGTCAAACGAAACCAGAGAAAAGGCCCGATGCAACGCGAGTTTTGTCACGAAAGAACTAGGAAAACTGCCCGAGAGAAGGATGGTCTTGTCTCGATTTTTATAGCAATTCGTTAATATGTTTATCTGCAATCAATTGAATCATTAAAAAATGTAAACTCTGTTTCCACGCATACAATTTTTTATTTCAAGTCCGTTTCTACCCGTAAAATTTCTTTATTGCAGCCCCGTTTCACCGCATCCAATTTTTTACTTTGAACTCCAATTCAGACAGACGATTTTAACTTTAATTTTGTTTCTACCCGTACAATTTCTTAATTTTTACCTCATTTCTATACATACGCAATAGAAATCTACTTACCGCTGCTTTTTCAAGTTCACCGAATCCCTTTGGATTTTTTGTCTTAACAATCATTTTAGCGCAACACATTCCTTCCACAAGCGCCAAAAACACAATAGCCACCTTCACGAGATTCATCATATGTTTCTTTTATAAAACTAACGATCTCTAAGTCAATGATTGTGTACTACGATGCCAATAGTACAAACGTTGATGACTGACTGCTCGTGGAAAGCTTATAAAATGACGTATACTACTCCTATTCTAAATCGTCCTAATGCGTGTCCGAGTATGGATACCAACCATTGAATAATTTATATACTGCATCGAGAACGATTGCAAGGGAGAGTTGCGGACGAGCAGGAAATCCGTGTTGGTATATGCTACCACAGTATTTGTGCTAAACGTACTCATTGTTACTTGGAGAAACAGCCTGAATAATTATTTTTTAACGATGATTCAAAATTCAAAAAAAGAAAACAAAAATTGAAGTACCATGAACAAATTTTGGGTAATCGGATTGGGGTTGCGTTCGGTTTGGTTTCGATTTAGTTTTGAGTTTTCAAATAACGTTTAACACGTTAACCCATTAATCGACACTTTTTCTTAATGTACATCGAATGGTCACGAAAACTATGCCGATGATTTGTTATACGAGAAAATAAAATCAACAGTTAAAAGTACAGCGTATCGCTGTTTGATACATTTTTTGGTGACTTCGTGAAAATATTACACTGCACTCATTTTAAATTAGTAAAGAACCATAATAATAAAAATTCTGATTATTCCATAAGTTTCGAATTTACAGATAAGCTATTGACAGCACATAATTTTAACCGGTATTAATGAATGGATCAAATACAGCGTTACCGATAAAAACAATTGTGTTAAACTCTTTTCTTTGCGAACGCTAATGGAAAGTAAAGCGATCTAATCTAATCATTCGATCATTGCCGACCATTCGTAGTCCCGCAAAAACGTGTGTCGAGCTTACGATTTCGTGACATAGATATAACAGTGCATTGCAATCGTAGCATTCGCGCACATGCAGGAAGTGATGTCTGAGATAAAGTTTATAGCACGTGGATAGCATGTTATGAAATACCGTAAATTAATTATCGATTCAATATAATAGTACTGTGTCGTGCGATATCGACATCATTACAGTTCGATGTGTATAAAGTCGAAGCCAACACGTCATCGACGAGATATCGTAATATATATTACGAGGCTACGATATTACGAACCACGTACATCGACGAGTTGTAATAATAATGATTTATAGATATTCATACATCTTCTGCATGCATTGTCTCATAGATTAAACAATCGATACAGCCTCTTGAATTCAAGTGGACATATAAAAACGTAATAGATTCCTGTATTATCGACGGATCGTGTACGAGACAGTTCGTTCCATAACCTACTCCACGAAGCCACCTGTACATTGTCTCCAGTGGCGAAACGCCTCGACACCTGTAACCATCGATTATCCCGGCTCCCCAGTTGCGCAACAGTATTAATAAGCCGACAAAGTCCGACAGTTCACCGTTTGACGAAGAAACTTCTCGTAACGCTGTAACAAGGTAAGTTCCTTCGGCACGAAATGTTTCATTGAAAAAAAACCATTTTCGCGTATTATTTATCGTATTTGTACACTAATATCATTGTTAAATCGATTGACAAGTAAGTGACGAGTGAAACTGCGCACCGGCACAGCTGACACGTAGTTCTCTATCCATATATATATAGATATATATATATATATATAAATCGAATAGTTTGTTGCAACGCATTTATAGAAGCCGGTCGACCGGCCTACGTGACGAATTTAACATTTCCAGCGATTGAAAAATACGATCGAACATCTATAAATAAACTTCGCGAATCGATAAAAATAAAAAAAAAATCACTCGCGGCACCGAACATCGCGAGTTACGAAGGTACAACAAACAACTTCGCAACGCAATAAAAAAATTCTCACGTCCTTGGACCATAGTATTCGCGTAATTATCGCGCGAATGCGATCGTATAAAAACGATTTACTATTACCAGAATGGCGGAAGGACGTTTGGACGTTTTGATATTCGGGGCGACCGGTTTTACGGGAAAACACGTAGTCAAGGAGGCCGCAAGATTGTGCAAAGAAAAACCATTTTCATGGGGAGTGGCGGGCCGCAACAAGGATGCCCTTGAAACAGTTATAAAAACCTTTGCACCAGAATCCGGTAAGTTTAACACTCCGCTGTCAAGCAGTCTATCTTTTTTCATAAAAAAAAAAAAAAAAAAAATATAACCATTACACAAATTTTGCCTCATTCTGCGCAGAAAATATTCCGATAGTCGTTGCGGACATCAAAGATGAGGAGTCGCTGAAAAAAATGGCAGAGCGTTGCAAAGTCGTCGTCAACTGTTGCGGACCCTACAGATTCTACGGAGAGCCAGTTGTGAAAGCGTGCATCGCGGCCGGCACTCATCAAGTAGATGTGAGCGGAGAACCGCAGGTCTGTAATCTATTTATTTGTTTTTTATTTAATTTTTATTTATTTGTTTTTTATTTATTTTTTTTTTTTTTTTTTCTTTATTTAAAATTTTTTTATTTATTTATTTTTTTTTTCTTTATTTAAAATTTTTTTATTTATTTATTTTTTATTCAAAATTTTTTAATTTATTTATTTTTTATTTAAATTTTTTTTAAATTTATTTATTTAATTATTGAATTGTTCACTGATTTTAATATTAATTGTTCGCAGTACATGGAGAAGATGCAGTTGGAATACAACAAAGCGGCTCACGACGCGGGAGTTTACGTCGTGAGTGCCTGCGGATTCGACAGCATACCGACCGATCTCGGTGTTATTTACACTCAAGAGAAGTTCAAAGGCGAATTAAACAGCGTGGAGACTTATCTGTACGCGCGAAGCGAGTCGAACGCTGGCGGTGCCGTGCTGCACTACGGAACGTGGGAATCCGCCGTTTACGGTCTCGCCGACGCCCATCAATTGCGCGAACTTCGAACGAAATTGTTTCCCGAACGATTGCCGGCATTAAAGCCAAAACTGCAACCCCGGCAAGTACTTTAAGATCGATATAAAAAAAATCGCGCGAACGAATGAAATTTTCGAGATCGAGATTTTTATGATTATTGTTTTTTTTTTATTTTTATTTTTGTTTCCTCAGGGGAATGATTCATCGAAGCCCCATCGACGGCGGATGGTCCGTTCCGTTTCTCGGCTCTGATAAATCCGTTGTCGTTCGCACGCAACGATATTTGTACGAGAAAAACAAACAGAGACCCGTGCAGATTCAGACTTACGTGACGTTGAAGTAAGACGCATTTTATTTTTCATCCGAAAACTATCGATGTACAAAATTCATTTGAAAAAAAAAAAAAAAAAAAAAAAAAATGCAATTTTTCGCACGTCTTTTATATCGAGTTTCGCTTGAAAAATATTTTTAATCGTTAAAATCGATGTTTTTCAGTTCGCTGTTCACCGTTATTACGATGGCAATAATCGGCGCTGTATTCTCGGTTATGACAAAGTTCCAGTGCGGTCGTAATTTGTTGCTAAAGGTATAAAAAATTATTACCGAAAAAAAAAAAAAAAAAAAAAAAAAAAAAAAAAAAAATTGTTTAACTAATCATCGCGATTTTCAGTATCCGAAATTATTTTCCGGTGGAATGGCGAGTCACGAAGGACCGAAACCCGAAGTGATGGAAAGCACGCATTTTACCGTTACGATAAAAGCCTCCGGATGGACCGAGAAACTCGCCGAACCAACCGATACTCACGCCGAACCACCGAACAAGGAAATGACAACGAAAGTTTCAGGTGTGAATCCTGGATACGGCGCAACCTGTACGATGCTAATGCTCAGCGCTATTACCGTTCTCAACGAAGCCGATAAAATGCCGGAGCGGTAAGCAATCGAAATCTCTTCGATCTATTGCGTCACTTAATTCTTTTTTTTTTCAACGATCTTTATCGACATTGATTTTTATTTTACTTTCTCCCGTGTAGAGGGGGAGTTTTCGCCCCGGGTGCAGCCTTCGCCAAGACAACGCTCATCGACCAATTGAATAATAACGGCCTTAGCTTCGAGGTCGTCTCGTCGATCGAGAAGTAAAGGTAACGGAAAGAACTCTACGAACGATATGGTGTATGTGAACCAAAGTTACTAAAAAAAAAAATATATATATAACAATAAGTCTTTCCTCAGTTCTAACGCACAAAGTTACGGGAAAAAAAAAAGTTACGAAAAAAAAAAAAAAAAAAGTTACGAAAAAAAAAAAAAAGTTAAGGGAAAAAAAAAAAAGAGAGTCTCATAGTTTTTGTTATCCATAGAAACGTTTAACACGATAATATTATACCGATTGTTCGCATCGGATAAGTTTTTTTTACTCCTTTTTATTACCAAAAATAATACATTTATATATATATATATATGTTTACGGGTTATCGATGTATCGGATGCTCCGAAACTTAAATGGTTTCTCGATGTAATTAATAAAATAGAATGATACTAAGCCGACTTGTAGTTTCAGATTTTTTCCCGACGTTCCGAGGATCTCGGGGTTAATCCCAAGATGACGAACGATTTAGATGGGAAATTTCGAAAAAAAGTTTTCGACGAATATTTTTTCCGCGATACGCCCTGCGGGCGGAAAATATAGTCGGAGTACTTTTGTACGTAGGAATCTTAGAACTTTGCGATGTGTCATTGACGTCCTCGAGCGCTCGTCACGGAAGCTTTTTTTTTTTTTTTTTTTTTCGAGATTTAAACGGAAATGCTTTCAAAATCTTTCGCAACATTGAAAATTCACATTTTGAAGAATTTTCTGTTGCATTTCGCAAGTCGAAAAAAAAAAAAAAAAAAAATTGAAAAATATAATAAATTTCATTTTTTTTTTTTTTTTTTTTTTTTTTTTTCATTTCATATAATATTATCGGTTCGATATTTTCGATATTCACAATTTCGCGGATACGAAGAAATTCCGAAAATAAAAAAATGTTTACATTGCTCCCTCATTGGATTTTTTAACTCACTTTTTTCCTCCTATAAGAAAGTCAAATACATTATAGAAAAAAATTTCTTATCGAAGTTTCATGACGAAAATAAATTAATGAGGAAATAATGCGATCATTTTTTTTCGAATTGCAAAGCGGAGGGATTTCTCTTCCTTCTCCCGGAAGCTTCGGCAATATTGGACAATATACCGCGCAACTGCGATCTCATTTAGAGCGATCGAAGTTTGAAGGACGCATTATCCTAATAGAAACACCACGATGACCCACTTTTCGTTAAGTACATTCGGTCATATCTCGGAGGTTCAAGGATAAGCGGCTAAACGCCCGAATGGTATCGAAGTATCGTTAGCGGAGAGCGGAGTTTGTGGATATTTTTCGCTTCGTTTCAAGTTCATTGCCGAACCGGTGAGCAATTTGCGGCAAATATAGACAACCGACGAATCGCGATAACAAAATTCCGTTCTCCACCATTTTTTTTTTTTTTTTTTTTTTTTTTCGTTTTAATTTTATTTTTGGCTAAAAATCCATTCGTTTCGGATGATATATACATCGAAATCGGTATTAAAATGTTTTCTTCGATCCAATTAATATGGATTAACGACGCATTGCAACGCGCAACAGGTTTCACTCGGCTAATCGCGCGCGCAGAAGGCGACTGTAATAATTCAAATGAAATCAATACGCCGATATTTACTTAACAATCATAAAGTATCGTTGCGAATCTCGCCGACAGTTTCCGCCTTACGGCATTGTGCGTCACTGCGTTCTCCTTTTTTTTTTTTTTTTTCTTTTTTTATCATTGAGAGATAAAAAAATATTCTACACGAATCCAAAAAGAAATTATATACACACGATAAATCAATTAATATTTTAATAACTATTGTATACGAACGATCGTCATGAGGTAATCGTCATGAGGGAACGGGAATAGATCGATGAAAGGGGGGAATCCTCGCGTCGTTTAGGATTGTAAAGAAAGATATATCGTTATATTCGCCAAAACTGAGATTCAGCGGAAATTTTCAATTCTTCCCAATGGAATAAAAAATAAATAAAAAAAATCAATTATTCAGAAGGTGCTGAAAAAATTAATTTTGCGCATTAACGATGACAAAAAATTGATAAAATATTAACATTTTTTCTTTTTAACGCGTCTTTTTTTTTTTACCTGAAATCGATCTGTTGATTTTTTCGAAAACATGTACATTTTTTTTCGAATTTTTTTCTTTTTTTCGAATTTTTTTCGAATTTTTTTCTTTTTTTCGAATTTTTTTCTTTTTTTCGAATTTTTTTCTTTTTTTCGAAATATTGATTTTTATGCATGAAAAGTGACGAATTTTCTGTTTATCCGAATGGTAAAAGTATTCGAATTTTTTTTCGCAATTTAACGATTCATCTAACGCGTTCGACAAACAACCCGATCTCTTGAGAAGGAATATGAAATAATTGGACTTAGTAAAGTTAGTTACGATATTCCGAGTATCGATAGTCAATTACGTAAGATCGCGATAATTGAAATGGTAAAAATATTTCCGGCTTCGAGTCGAATGTGGAACAACGTAATTTTCTTCTAATTAAAGAAATAGTTGTAAAGATAAGCGGATCCAGTGACCTATGATATCTAAATGATCGTTGTTTCAAAATTTTATAAATAACAGAATCACACGTGGACTCGGAATCGTGTTACTGATCGTGTTATTTATTATCTACTATTGTTTATCTTCCATTCATTGAGTTCATAGAGTTCACAGAGAGCTTTGCAAAGATCAGCGCAATGCGTTCTATTCTTCGAGACGATTTATAAAATCCCCTTTAGCCTTATCGCATCCCCGTAAACGCACTCACGCGTCCCTCGTGGCGCAAAATAATGCGTAATTTCGTAATCGCCATTTTCTTCCAAAGATCGAAGTCTCTGTTACGATTTTTTCAGACCGAAAGTTTCGAGAAAAAATTTTTAACTCTCGTAAAAAATCGCGCAAAAAAATAAAAAAATCTTCGCATCAAATTTACGATCGGAAAACATCGCGTAAAGAAAATTAACGAAAAACCAATGTAAATATTTTCAATTTTTCGAATTTTTTTCTAAAGTAATCGATGAAAAAAAAAAAAAAATTCATAACTTTTCCATCGATTTGCCGGTTCCGCGGAAAAAAAAAATTACTTCGTGCGAAATTTTTAACTCGATTGCTCAATATTTACTAAACGACAAGAAACAAACGGAAGAACAGTTTTTTTTAACAAAAACACAAAAATCATTTTTTTACGAAATTTTTTTTTTCAAAATTTTGAGAAATTCCGAATCAACCAAAAATTCGATTTTTTTTTGTTTTTTTTTTTCACGAAAACAGCGTTTCTTAATAACGACGTAAAAAATTAACGATTTGTCTTGAGAAATTATCGGGCCGTTTGATTTATCATTCGTTGATAAAACGCGATGTTTTGTTCGGCACCTGTGTTGATCGTTCGATTGAGTAAAATTTCCTGTTAGAAGTAACGCGCGAAATTCTCCGCGATTTTTTAACACGCGCGATCGTTGCGTCGACTCCGCTGTCACTCGAGGGCTGACCGTGAACGAGAACCGAGGAGAGCTCAGTCGTTCGAGAGAAAAGGAAATCATATTGGCGAGCGGAACAAGAGGAGGTGTAATGACTCGATATTCCTATAGTATACGTTCGCATACCGTGTGTATCTATACATCTCATCTATACATATATATATAATATATAATGTCAAAGCGACAACGGGAGGGAGTTTCATCGTAGCCTCGCAACGCTATATAAACTCCAGTCTTTGCTCCGAATCTTGACACAGCTTCGTTAACGTTCTAACAATACCATCGGATATCGCTGTCGAGGGACCGCGATTTGCCGAAAAAAAAAAAAAAAAAAAAAAAAAAAAACATCGCGAAAATTATTTTTTTCACGCGTTCGAGCGATTGATAAAAACGAAAAAAAAAAAAAAAAAAATCGTTCGAAACGAAGGTGTGCGACAGAGTTCCGCGTAAAATTAACGCAATATGAAGGGTGAAAAGGAACACCGTAACGGCGTCGAGGAGAAGGGAAATAATCGAAGTTTATGTCCCATTGGAGGCAAAGGTGAGTTTTTTTTAAACGTTCAATTTTTTTTTATGAGTTTCTTACCGTCGCGCATATTTTTCGATGCGTTTGAAAGCGTCGGAATAATGACAAATGAGAGAGAAAAAAAATAGTTTACGAAAAAAAAAAAAGGAGTACAATGGAAATATTTTTATTCGATCGATTAAAGATTTTTTTTAAAAACTCGGCGAGTGATGTAAACTTCGTGTATCAGAAACTCATTGCCGTGATAACGAGTTATTATTTTCATTATTTATTCATATAAGTTTATTGATTCCGATTGCTCCGATATCTCGTTATGTAAGGTTTTCGATTCGAATGTTTACGCAAGTTGCGTTTAAATATCCTCGAGATAATCCGCTCGAATTGCATGGACAAAATTTATGACACGCGAAGAATGTCGACAGCTTTGTAATAATATCGATTCGTAATATCGAATCGCAAAAAAAAAAAATTTTATTGTTTTTCGTTAGGGGATAAATCGATAAAATTCATATTTACGCGAATAACCTTATTTCGAAATGTCGATTTTTATTTACAATTTTATCGAAAACTCAATACGAATTTCATTATTTTGATGTATAAAAAAAATGAACTCGAAGATTCAATTTTTTTTTTTTACGAAAAATAAGATTTTTCGTATATTTCACAATGAAAGTGAAAAAACTCCGATATTTTTTTTAACTGGAAAGCTGTTTGATATTTTTATTTTTTAATGGGAATTAAAGCGAAACAAAGTGAAGTCTTCGCATTTATGTTATCATCGCAGACACAGCGATATTCCGAAAAGAATCAATTAAACATCGCAGTTCATTAGCCGAACTGTAAACGCGATGACAGAGGGAAATCGTTAATTTTCGATAAGCAAATATACAAGAAAAATAATTCGCTGTCTCATCTGCTTAATTGCTAAACCGAAGATTATCCTTCTAAAAACCCTTTGACATCGTTATACCAGCGATAACGTCGAATCGCAGTCGAGGAACATTATCATTCTTCGGAGTTAACGAACCCGAAAACTGTGCAATCACTATGGATGTTTTGTTTCATTGTAATCGTAAAAATCGATATCTTATGAATCATTATTTCCGATGCCGACGTTTGTCGATGACGAAATGTAAGATTTTAATTGCAGAATGAGAGATTTCACTGATTTGGTGCGCTTTAGCGATCGCGTAATAATTATGTAAATGTTTAGGGCGGAAATCGAAACTGCTGCACTTATAGACGCGGAACTCTACTTTCGAGCATTTGACACATAACCTTCAAAATCTACGACACTTTCAACGTAATTTTAATCGTAAAAAAAAATAATAATAACGTATTAATATTATTATAATTAAAAAAAAAAAGATTATTACTATTATTATTTTCACAAAAAAAAGTCGACTAACCTCGCGGAAGGATCTTCCCTGTCTCGACGCATAACTGCGCTTCGGAAAAAAAAAAAAATCGATCTTATATCGTCAGTTACAAGGATACGCGGCAAAGAGGAAAAACGGATGTAGAAAAGTTCTCGACATTCCATCGAAGCCGAGATGCGTAAATGCGTGCGAACCAGTAGTAGCCGCAGCGCATAAGCTTCAATAATGGAATCGTCGGAGACATAATGGAATCGCGTTTCCGTTGTTTATTCGGCCTCGCGATCCAATCTCAAGGTGGCCACGCAGCTCACCTACTGCGGTATATGTTGCGATTTGAGATATCGACTCGTTAGGAGTTCTCTCGTTAAAGATCTTTCGGGTTTATCCCATAATGAAGACAACGATAGGGGGGTAAAGGACGTGGAAGGAAATTTCGCTGTAATACATCGAGCGAATATTACGATATATATTTTCTACATGTTGAATTACATATCCGAAACGGATATACGGATAATCTCGGCGATCTTATAATTGAGGTTAATAAATAATCGTTGGTTAGCAGCGTGAGAGTTCCGAAAGTCTATTTAAGGTGATATATTTGCCTAACATTTCGAATTCTGAGTGAAATTTTGCAATTTTTATTCCGAAAAAACTTACGAAGATAAAAAAAACGATTTTTTTATACTGAAAGATGTGTATCCGGAGTATTACAAAAAAAACAGTAATGATAATAATAATAATTTTTATAACAATTATTATTTTATTATTGTAGTTATTATAATTATTATAGAAGTATATATTATCAGGTTTTCCTGACTGTACCCCCTTAAGAGATGAAAAACAAAAAACGATATCGTAAAATATCGAAGGAGTCTTGTAGGTTATTCCACCGGACGTGAATGACTCGTTAAAAAGACCTCACGGATTAAGTTTCCGCGAGGCGCGTCGAGTAAGAGGAACTCGAGGAAAGAAAAGAAAGATATATACCGGAGACGGATATAAGGAAAAAGAGCGAAGTGCGAAAAGGTGTATGACGAATAATTCACGAAAAAAAACAAGAAACGAGGAGACGTGGATTCCCGCGATTTAATCCGGGTATTCACTCGTCCTCGTGACGTAATATGCCTGAGAATCGAATTCGCACGTATATTATTTTATGCACATGTCGCTCCATAGTGGAAAAGTCGGTTCAAAAACACTCCGCATCATTATTCTTTCCTCCGAGAGACCCGGAGAATACGTCAAAACGCGCGTGAGAAATACGCACATTTTTTTTTTTTTTTTTTAATTGTATTACTTCCCGTTCGTGACGATTCGTCCGTAGAAATACATTAAACACCCTGCAATTATCGCGCGCCGCGTTATATCTACGAGAATTGATGATCGATACAAGGCTGGGCACTTACGATTTTCTCGTAATTGTCGCAATAACACTGTGTAATAGTTTTTTTTTTGTTGTCCGCCATATTCTCGTTACATTGTGCAAAACTCGAGTCTAATGATAAAACAACAAGAAATAATAATTCATCGATAATCGACGGCCTTCGATCGAGTTTACTAAGGTAAATACCGAATGACAAAAAAGAAGTGTTTTACACACGCAACATTAACGCCCCGTGTAAGACCCCTGTGAAGGCGAAGTTGAAGAAAATCTGCCTTGACGTTCGGACACGCTACGCAAATAACGATATTCGAGTAGATATTGTCGCCACTGTATTTGGCTTGGGAATGCAATTAAAATTCGAGGTAAACAAAAGGGGGTGAGCTAATCGGAATGTGTCGTCTCGGATCGTTAATCGAGATATTTAAATTCACGCGACAGCATATTATCATTCGATTAATAATGAATTAATAGTGTAATTCGAGCTCATTATTGAACGAACGATTGTACAATCGAAACTTTAATTTTTATCACGAGCAAATCCATGTTCTTTAATTCGACGTGAAAATTGACTTGAAATATTACGAAAGAATAAATCATTTATTTAATTTTGACAGTTTGGATATTTACCTTCCGGTGCCCGCGATGTTTTTCATTGAAAAAATCATTTTTGCAAATTACTTTGACGAAAAAAGTCGATCTTTCGTTTCACGAGGACTGTTACAACGAGCGAGCGAGTTCGTTCATCGCTCCCCCTCCCCGCCAGCTACGCCAACCAACCAACTTAAAACGTTTCGCGTGCTGCATCGGTTCAGTAGCACAGCGTCACTCAGCTGAGCGACCTCGTGCCCCGATATCTCGTTCGAACGACCGTTCGTTGTATTTCACTAAAGTTTCGTTTTTATTGTTTTTGTTTTTATTCATATATCCAGCCTAACAAAATAAAAAAGGCTAATAATATTCGACATTCTCCAATTCGCCGTTAAAGTGTTTACGAAATTTCGATAAATCGTTGTATTGTTTGTATTAAAAAACACAAAAAAACGTGAACGTGACTATCGTCGATCTGCAATTCGCGTGAGTAATCCCGATAATTTCGTCGAACCCTTTCTATTCTTTAATCTGTCAAAAATTGTTCGGTCAAAAAGTATACGAAGAAAAAAACGAAATGAACATAAAAGACATTCGTGGCATGTATTCTCAAGTAACGAACATTCAATAGTTTTTTTTTTTTTTTTCAATTCCCCGCGTTCGCGTATTCTTCGAGTAGCAAAAATGGAATAGTCTTTCGAAAGGTTTTTCTTTAGTCGATTTGTTTTGTTTTGTTTTTTTCTTATTCGATCGTCGAATCCAAGGTCGATAATCTATTGACTCGTTCCACTTGAATCACCTGTTCCGATCGAGCCTTCCCTTTCGTTGGCAGCGGCCTTTTTTTTTCAATACGATGTACACTTGCTAATTGCCCGCGTACGTTCTAATTCCATCGATCCTCGAGATATCCTTGAGTACGTTGAGCTCCATAGATCGATTTAACTGACCGATAGCCCGAAGCGATATCGTAAATCGCGTGTATGACAAACACGGTTGTTCCCCTAACTTTTCAGATCCGCATCGTCTCTCATCGCTGACAACTTTTAGAAAAAAAAATAAAAATAACGAATTCGAGCAAAAAAAACACCTCTCGTCGCATACAGGTTATATATATATCAGTTTAAACTCGCGAATTCTCAAAAACGCGTGCGTGCGTGCGAAAAAAAAAAAAAAAAAAGCATTGTAAAAAAATCCGAGCATCATGAATGGCACGACGAGTCAATGCGCTGGAAAAGCGATTGTCGACGACGATAAGAGATCGCAACAGTTGGTAAGGCCCGCGCCATTGAGGACCGTGTCGTGGAACGAAGCCGTTGCCGAAGGTGATTTCGAGATACCGGGAACTCCGAAAACACCGAGAACCTCGACAACTCCAGGTATAAACACAATGTTCAGTGTAATTATCGTTTAACGATGACAAAACGCGCGTTAACGAAGATTTTTCGTAATTATATACACGGAAACACAAATCATCGCGATTATCGCGGAAATTTGCCGTCGTTACTTCGTTAGTTAGTTTTAACAACGAAAAATGGAATAAACATGGAGAATAAATGCATAGCCGAGCGGAGACAGGATTTATCGCTATCGGTGGGAATAATCACCCCGTGTTTGACGGTTCGAGTTTATTTCGAGATATTCGAGATTTTTCGAACGTCGCCATTTTTTTTTTGTCGGCAAAAAACAATACGAAGTTTTTTAACGACGACGATTACGATTACCGATACGACGATTTATTAATTAAACAAATGTTTTTCATCGATATAATGGTTTTTTTAATAAAATTTTTGGGGTTATGTATATCGCTGTGGGTAAGCAATGTCTCGTAAAGTTTGTCGACGATCCAAGGCGGATTGTTCGCCGAGAAATTCGCTTTTGTACGCTTTCTGGGTTAATCGCGACCGGGTCCTGGGTCTCGGTGTCTCGATCTACGGCTAAGATAACAAGCCGTGAGAAACAAAAGAGGATACAGTTAACGATAAACAGACGAGATATACCGGTGAGAGGCGTCCGGTGTTTAACTGTATATTCACGAATATTACGTGATTTCGGAACGCACAACATTATTAATACGGATAACGATGGCAAAGCCGGAAGGGAAAAATATTCGGCCGGAAACAAACGAATGAATACAATTTATTTTTTTTTTATTTTTTTTTTTTTCGTAAGTTTCGAATCGTCGAGCGACGTAACGAGCGTATATTAGAAAAGGACGTTATTATTTATTAATGCGTTACACACTCGATATATCGAATAAACGCGCGACGCAAGTTGAAGGAACGATACGCACTTTGGAATTACATGTTTCACGGAGGCGTATAAAAATCGGCGATTTATGACGTTCAAAGTCACCCGATTCTGGACCACCGCAACAGCAATGTTACGCATCCCCGTTCCACTTCGGTTATCTATGTTTTCCTCTTTTTCGCGTAATAACGACGACTACGTGTAGAGTCACTATGAGCGATAATCGTACTCGCGATTATTGAATTATTATTATTATTATTATTTTTCTAACATTACGCGCCTTATCAGCTTTCTTTTAAATACATCAAATCTCCTCGTCTTGATTCATGAATGACAATTTATAAAACTGAAAAAAAAAAAAAACGGTCATTTGAATGTGAAATACAAATTGACGGAAGATTAATGTTTTCTATGCGATTAGTACTCGTAAATGTGAATAATTAATACAAATAATAATAATAATATAATAGTATTATATTATATTTTATTATTATTATTAATTTATTTTCGTTATTTATACAACACATCGTTGACTTTCGTAAATTAAAAATTATTTTTTTTCGACACTTCCGGTTTCGAGACAATTCAAAGACCGGACGAAAAACGAAAATTCCATTCTAGTTAACGCTTTTCTCCCACTCCTCCGTCGATAATTATCGTTCGAAACATTAAGAGATCGCGGGGGTCGTGACTCCCCGATAATGGAAATCTGTGATCGACCACTCCACGGACGCCGCTCCGGCCTCGTCGCGCGGTTTGAATGATTTCATCACTCTTACAATTTTTTTTTTTTTTTTTTTCTTTAATCATTGTTTTGGAAACTTCTAATACGCGATCCGAAGACTCTTCGGTTATCTTAGTTTTACATCTGTTTTTTTTTTTTTTTTTTTTTTTTTTTTTTTTTTCAATTCCCATTTACTGTTCCACTCGATTTATTAAAATTACGATATCGTCGTCGAATTTATTAACGCTACACGTGTCGAAGTTTTGATAAAACGTGAAATTCGGTACCAAAGGAGAAACTGGACACGGCGATACCTCCCCGCGGATCGCTATATCGTTGTTTAAAGACGAAATCAATACGAGACGCGCTTTCGCCACTCGCCGCGACGAGAAACACCGCGAAAATTCCATTGCACAAGCAAAGAAGCTAATCAAAGTTTCTCAATAAATATTCTCCGATTTGGATTCGTGAAATTTTTTTTTTTTATATTATTTACGAAAATAATTATAAAAATAGAAAATACTGATTAACGCGTCGATCTTTGGGCGAAAGTTCAATTTTTCTCAAAATACGCATATAATATAATATATTATGTATATGTTATTTTTTAATATTTATTAGTATTTATTATTATTAAAAAAGTAATAAATAATAATTATTTAATTATTAAATAAATATTTATAATTTTTTTTTTTTTTTTTTTTTTTTTCATATACGAAATTTTTTTAACGTGAATTTCTTTCGCGACAGGACACGAAAAATGCACTTTTCATCACGATCTCGAATTGGATCATCGTCCCCCCACGAGAGAGGCATTGCTTCCCGAGATGTCGAGGAGTTACAGACTTCTTCTCGGATCGTTGGGCGAAGATCCCGATCGACAGGGACTTCTCAAGACTCCCGAGAGGGCCGCGAAAGCTATGCTTTTCTTCACCAAAGGCTACGACCAGAGTATCGACGGTAAGTTGCTTCGGTAACATTATACATCGGTCCGAAAATCCCTCGGAGTTATTTTATTCATTGCAATACCCATCAATTCGCGTCACGTGTTCTCTCACAGGCAACGATACTTCGTAGGGAATGATACGGAATTGAAGGAAAGAAATAAGATAAATCCGAGCGGTATAAGTAGGTGTCGGGGGCAGTAGAGTGGCTGATACTCGAGAATCCAGAGATATTTCTACTCGCGTTCCATAATTCATATACTTCGCTCGCTTCGGAAATTATTTGATTTTATTGCTTTAATACGATTACTTTTTTTTTTTTTTTTTTTTTTTTTTTTTTTTTATTTCGGGAAAAATATCGGAGAAAATGAAAATAATTAATGAAAAAGTCGAGAGCTTTCGAAATTTTTTTTTTTTTTGGGAAAATATCGGAGAAAATGAAAATAATTAATGATACACTCGAGAGCTTTCGAATTTTTTTTTTTTTTTTGGAAAATATCGGAGAAAATGAAAATAATTAATGACACAGTCGAGAGCTTCCGAATTGTTTTTTTTTTTTTTTTTTTTTTATGAGAGATTTGCCGGTTTATGGTGAACGCCGAGTTTACGCCGCCGCTACGAAGCGATGGAACTCGTGACGATTTTACAATTACTAACTGGAGTTCTCGTAGTTAGAAAAACGATGTTGCAACTATCCCCGGGCGTTGAAATATATATATATATATATACATCGCGCCTTGTCACGAATTTCACGGCCAACGCGGTCGGGCAAAGTGTTGAAAGTCAATTTCTGAAACCGGATTGCGCCTCTCGCTTTTCAATCCATTTTTTTTTTTTATTTTATTTCATTTTATTTTTTTCTTCCTCTTCACGCGCGTGTGCCGCCGACCGTCTACGGGAATCCCGAATTTACCTGCAAAACGCGACCTTTCGTTCATTCGTCGAACTCACAACACTCGCCACGCGTCAACAACGCGCTTCGATTTTCGGATAGTAATTTTTTATCGACGAATAACGAAAGTTTCTTCGTCAAGTTGCAACATCGTGAAATCCGTCACGCGGAGTCAAAATCAATAAAAACAAACAGAAGACTTTAGCAATTACAGGAATTTTTTTTTTCTTTTTTTTATCTGTAAAAATTAAAATCGTAACAAAGATTCCCCACCGCTGACCGTCCGGAACGGCATGATGACGATGAAAAAAAAAAAAAAATCTTCAGCTGCGGATCTAAATATTTTTTCGAATTTTTTTTTTTTTTTTTTTTTCTTATTTTTTTTTCGATATTATTATATTTTTTATTTAAACAATAGTAATAATAATAATATTGAACAAAAACGTAACTTCCGTAAATTTTTATTGCCGATGAAAAAAAAAAAAATTCTATCATAAAAATATTTGCCAAATCAGCGCACTTTATTTTTTTGAGAAAAGAGAGGGGAATACGGGATTTATCCCCATAGGAACAGACTATCAGCATGAAAAAGACTTTTTTATATCGCTCCATAATTCTCACCCTCTCACGAAGGATTTCACTACTCTCTCGATCTTTCCTGGGAAACTTATGCCGCTCTTTCGCACTCTCGTTCGGTGGGGTAAGTGCCCTTCTACTACAGCACTCAGGGGGGTGAGTTTCCCTCGAACACGAGTCTCGGTGGAGCGCAAAGCTTTTGATATAAATGGACGGCGGGGGAGTCGGAGGCACTCGAGTAAAATCCTTCTTTTCATCCATTAATTTCCTTCGTCGGTTCTTTCTTTCCTTCCGTTCTTTTCTCCTTTTTTTCTTCTTTTTCTTCTTTTTTTTTTTTTTTCTCTTTTTTTTCTCTCGCAAGTGGCTTTCGGACCGCCAATTTCATTTATTTTCCATTCGATTCTTTTCGAATCGTAAAATAAATTCTTTCTTTTCAATTTATCGCCGATGCGAATTAAATTAATATATCTTATTTCTCGTATTCTTGTTACCGACGGATATCACGAGTAACTTACGAATAAATTGACGATATTAATCGTCGTAACTGAGAGCGAAAGTCGAAAAGTCTCTCTCTCTCTCTCTCTCTCTCTCTCTCTATTGGTAGAACGGAAATCAAAGACTCCGAGCGATAGATATACCGGAGGGATGAGGATAATTCGAATCACCAGTCGACGCGCAACTTGGATTTTCTCGAACATTTATCTTCGACCCGATAGTCGCACACAGCGTCGCTTACCGCAACGAGGAATTGTTCGCTCCACTGAATCCTTAGGGAGTCACGAACAGTTCTTCGCTTGAGAAGCTTTTCACCGTATAATTTATCGAGCAAAGACTCCTCTTCGGCGACGAGAATTCTCGCGACAATACCTTTTTCCTTAATCTTCACGAACGGCACTGCGAGATATTAAGTTTCTTTTTTATTTGATTCTTTTCTGCTCCGATAGTTAGAGTAGAAAAAAAATTCGCATCTAAAAATAATCCCTAAAAATACTGTTAATTTTCTTCTTTATATCATTTTTTTTTTTTTTCGTTTTTTAATATTATTTGTTTAAACATTTTTGGTATTAAATGCAATGGAAACGGGCAAAAAAAAAATTATTCGCTGTATCGATCGCGACCTTTCGATTGGGAAAATTTACAGAGAGAAGCGAAATTGCGCGCGGAAACTCAGCTGCAAACTGCGAAGCTGTAAAATTGATTATCAGAGTTTCTGTCGCCCGGAACTGAGAGGCGAACAGCGCGGAGTCTGAAGGAGTAAAATGTAATTGAGTTTAATAAATTTTTCCTGATTTTCTTCTTTTTTTTTTATACAAAGTAACATTTTTTTTTGAAAATTGAAAAATTGTGGAATATCTATTTGATTTTTCTTTTTTTAATAGTTTCACTTTTTTTTTTTAATGAAAAATTGCGGAAAATCGCTGGAAACTTTTCTCGATTCCCCTTTTGCTTTTTTTTTTTTAATTAAATTTTAGTTTTTTTATAAATTGTAAAATTGTGGAAAATCGCTGAAAATTTTTCTCGATTCCTCTTTTGCTTTTTGATTTTTTTTTTTTTTTTTTTAATAAAGTTTCACTTTTTTTTAAATGGAAAAATTGCTAATTGCGTCATTAAACAGTGTCTTGTGCTCCGTAACCGCGTCGAGGGGTGACGAGTCGTACTTCCCGTCTATTTTCATTCCCTTTGCAGCTCTACGGTAGTTGTACGAAGTTGTGTAGGTGTTCCTTGTTAAGGTTTCCCTGGTAACCGGGAGAAGAGCTCATACTCCCCATTATACCCGCCTACCAGGAGAACCATTGACTCCTCACGATTCTCCCGCCTATGGTAGCGCACCGTTTAGTTGGATAGTATATAGTAGAAGCTGAGCACTCAACGACACAACGGTTGCCGTAGCGCAGCCCCATCCCCGGTCCGTCAAGTAGGTCAATATCGGGCGAATCGCTGTGGAGCACAATTTTCCGCTCCCGCAGCGGCTTCGCGGAATATATCTACCTGACGATTCAAAAATTTTGTGCGAAATTTTCGATTTCTTTTTTAACAACGAGAAAATAAATGGCTATCGAAAAACTTAAAAAAAAAAATTTGAAAAAAGAAAAAAAAAACAAAATTCTCCGACTCTTTTTGTTTCGATATTTTTCAACAATTTATTTTTCCAAAACTACTTGTAAATGTATCTTTCAGTGATAAAGAAATCATTTTCTTTAGTCGGTTAGTTTGTCCAAAAAACAAAGAAAAAAATTCTCCGACTCTTTTTTTTTTTCGATATTTTTCAACAATTTATTTTTCCAAAACTACTCGTAAATGTATCTTTCAGTGATAAAGAAATCATTTTATTTAGTCGTATAATTTTTCCGAAAATAAAAAAAAAAATTTAAGTCCAAAATTTGACACGAATTTCGAACTTTGAAGTAGAAAAACTCCCTGAATAATCGAAAAAACGCCGATCTGTGAGCCGAATAAAAAAATTCTTCTTCCAAAAAATCTATTTTACCAGTTATTTCGTAGAAAATATGTCTGAATTTATAATTTTTTTTTTTTTTTTTCAGACGTTATAAATGACGCAGTCTTCGACGAGGATCACGACGAGATGGTAGTGGTAAAGGACATCGAAATGTTCTCAATGTGCGAACATCACTTGGTGCCGTTCTACGGAAAAGTATCTATCGGCTATTTGCCGTGCAAAAAGATTCTCGGACTCAGCAAATTAGCGAGGTGAGAGTCTCGTCTTCTATTCTCTCGAAACCTTAAAAAAAAAAAAGAAAAAAAAAAAAAAAAAAAATTTAAACTAAAAATATCCGACAATCGATTGTCTTAATTTGAAAAATCGTCGGCACAGTGTTTCCTCGATCGCTCGATGTATTGCGATCGATGTATTTTCTAACGTCGAGTTCGTCGTTCCGCCGAACCGCGAGAAAGAGACGATCGTTAGTCAGTTGGGCTTTCGAAACTCTGTTCGGCGTCTCGAAGGCATTGGTTTGCATTACCGCAACCTTCGCGGCTCGACTCGTGGTGCAGCGAGTTGTTAAAAGGAGCAAAAAAAAAAGAAAACCAAGAAAAAGAAGAAAAAAAAAAAACGCGTATATAGGTGGGTGGCGGTTGTACAGGTGGTCTATACCTACGAGAGGAACTTTCACGCTGCGATCGAAGCCGCGGGAGTTTTGCATACGATAGTCTCGTTCGCCGTGTTCGCGAATGCCTCTCGTCGAGGCAATGTAACACCTTTGGCAATCTAAAAACAACGGAAACCATTGTGAAGGCGCACAAGGCTGCGATTTACATTCCACCGATCGCGACAGCCGAGAACAATGTTTTTCCGCGATATCTCGAGGCAAAGGGGTTGATTTATTCTTCGTTACCTCGGGCCGCAAGATAAACCAATCCCACGGGAAATTTATTTCAACATTATTATTGCATTGCATATTATTTTCTTATTTTTTTATTTTTTATTTATTTCATTTATTTATTTTTTTTATTTTTTATTTATTTCATTTATTTATTTTTTATTTATTTCGCTAATTCTCGGCGAAAGTCATCCAATCAAAAAAATACGATACAAAATAAGATTTTTTTTTTTCAATACCTTTGGACAATTTTTTTCTGTAAGACTCCAAATACTTAACTTTTTTTGTTATTAAAACAAAATTATTTTATTACAGTCGTACAATTAAAAAAAAAAAAAAATCAAAAAAAATGTTGAACAATCGTTTCGCTGTATCAATATTCTTATATTCTTAATATTTTACAGAGAAATTCATGCTGTAAATTACCAAAAAAACCATTTATTGCAATTACCAAACATTCCAAAGCGCTACTGCTACTGTTATCAATGAAAAAAATTACACGTTACGAAAAATCGCACGAGAAATCATTGATTTTGTATCGAAGTTATTTTTACCAACGAATTTCCCGTAAACCATCAAATTGACTCGTGTCAAACTGTTTATCTTTTATTCTTTTCTCATTGCAGAATCGTAGAGATTTTCAGTCGACGACTTCAGGTTCAGGAAAGATTGACGAAACAGATCGCTATCGCGGTAACCAAAGCGGTCCAACCTGCCGGCGTCGCGGTTGTCGTCGAGGGAGTGTGAGTTTTCATATATATCTTCCATCTCTTGCTTTTTCACGACATCGCGATCGTTCGATCGCCGGGCGGTCGTCGCTCGTTGCAAAATGCATTTGCGTTTTACCGTATTCTCGACAATTTTAATTTCACGATTCACGCGAATTCGAGTTACGATTTTGTTTCCGTCCTCACGAAACTCCAGAGAATTTCAAAAAATTAAAAAAAAATAAAAAAAAAAATTCTCTACCGATAAAAGTTACCGATAGATTCTCTAAATGTAAAGCGGCAACGATTACCGCGGAATCGCGAATCCATTCGTCGCGCGTGGGTCTCGTCGATACTTTGCATTGTGCAATTTTGTTTTTTTAACGCTTGTCGCAATATTCGATATTCGATATCGTGCGACAAACACGACTATTACATATTAGTTTATGTATTTAAAAAAAAAATCGTATGACTTATAGGCAATACGATGGAATTATTATTAGCAGAAAACCTCACCTTGTGCCAATAAAGAGATATCAAGAATTTTTCAAGCGCTCTCGCGTGCGCACACCGGTAATTATAAGAATTCACGTAATGATTCGCGTCCTTCGAGTCCCCTCCGCCCTCCGCGACACTCACGGCAATCCGGCCGATTTATTTAATTTTTTTTTTCTTTTTTTTCTCTTTTTTTTTACAATTAAATCGCAAAAGACGTCGTTAAGTTAGAAATGAATCCAAACAAATTGGCTAATAGATCGTCGATCAATCGGGGATCGATGAGTTTCACGTATTTTTCTTCTTCTTCCGTTATCCTTCGTGTGCACGTGGACCACGCGTGCTGAAACGACAATCGAACGTCTCCCACGACTTCGCGGTTTTTCGCTTTTGATCTCTTCGTAACATCCGACGCGACCCCCGAGGATTATCTTTCTCGGCGGGGGTCGGAGCTCAGAATTGCAACATCATCTTTTCCCGATTAATCGATCGATTTATCTCATTATTACGCACTATTTCCACAATGTGAAAAATTACTTGGAAATATTTTTACGAAATTTTTTTTTTTCTTTTTTTTTTTTTATAATTTTTTTTTTTTTTTAGCGTAATATGCGTAATATTATCATTGGATTTATAGCAATTTTCACATTTTCCCATTAGAATTTTCGATACGCTGTTGAAATGCAAAAAAATTGGAAAAAAATGAAAAACTGTAAAAAATTCGCACGTTGTGTTTTTGCATTTACGGTATTTTGAATTCGGTAAACTTTCGCGATAAGCTTCTAATATACCGTACGTTACACATCATTGATAGAAAAGAAAAAATAAATTTCATCCACATTTGCGTTTAAAATTTATCACAAACGATTGACTGACAGCTGTTGATATTTCTAAGAGATCCAATGAAATCGACTCGATTCTCAAAGTTTCTGTAACTTTTGTTAACGCTGCGATTTTAACTTTGTTGAAATATTGACGATGGCGATGAAGGATGATGCAACGCGGATACAAATTATTATGAATACATTGAAAAAAAAAAATTGTTGTTTAATAGGGATAAATGGATAAATGGATAAAATAGATAAATAGGTAAATAGAAAAAAATTGGTAAAATTAATTCGAAGTCTATTTTGCAATTTTTAAGTATTTAAATTTCCAATTAAAGTAAAATTGGTTATCAATTTTTTATATCCGAGTTAATTAAATTAATTAAATTTACCATTTCATTTTTTCAGCGTAGAAAAATCATATTGAAATTTCTCTGACTTACGTATATTAATATTGAATTGCAGTCTATTAAATTGTACAAAAGTACAAAAAAAAAAAACAAAATTAAAAATAATAATTAATAATATATATATAATATTAATAATTTATTCTCGCAATAAATTTCAATATCTCGTACAGCAATTTTTCTCCTGTAATTTAAATTCAACATAAATTCATTTAATTCGATTCATAAATTTGCAAAATTACAATAATTACTATAACAACTTTAATCCGCGATAATTGCATTCTAAATTTCATGCGCGACGGCCTAAGAATTTTTTTTTTTTTTTTTTTTTTTTTCATAGTTTAAATTTATCGGAAATCAAAGATTCGCGAAAAATCAGTAGGGGGTCGAGTTATAGTTTAATTCTGCGGCTCAATCCGGTTCGTCGGGGGTGGGGGTGGGGGGGGGGGGGGGGAAGGGGTTCGAAGCTCAAGGTATGAAGTCCACAATAACAACACAAGATCGGCGTTATATAAACAATATTCCGTAACTATAGTTTAATTAATGAAGCCAAACGGACACTCGAGAGTACCGTGCAATTTACGAATGGAGTTATGGAAATTAGAGTAGAAAAAAAAAAAGAAAAAACTCGATTACGAAGCTACGATCGGAGTTATCGGAGTATCTTTCACTTAAAGATTATTTATTCATCGCTTGATAATAGTCATAAACGCGTTTAATTCTTTTAATTTAGTATACAATGGAAATTAAGCGGAAACGGATAACAGTGCGACAACTCGATTATCATTTAATAAATAATTGTTACATCGTCGCATTTGCACGCTTTCCGCGTTACGACGATAATAATCGATTACGACGAACTTCGCACTCCCGTAGGCGGCTTCTCGCCGTTGTAAGTAAGCAGAATTAAACAGCGAAACGGATAAATCCCCGCGGCGAACGTATCACCTTCGGGGACCGCCGCGAACTCGAAAGTCAGCGAGGCGCGACCGACCTCCACGAATTGCCTGACAAAAAACCTTTCGATGTTTTTTTTTTTTTTTTTTTTTTTTTTTTTTTTTTTTTTTTTCAACGACGAGGGTATGTTTTCTCACCGAGAATCTCGGGCCATTCGCAATCTCGGGTTCTGGCCGCTGATCAACGAGAACAGTTGCATCAGATTTTCTCGCGTACCTCGGGAGCAGCGCGTATCCCCCCCCCAATCGCTCGAGGGATCGAATAACTTACGATCGCGTTACTAATGGAATTTTAACACGTTCCGCTATTTTACATTGACTCAATGATTTATATCGCGTTACGCGTTCATAACGGGCGCTGGTATTGCCACGCGTTGCACTTGTTGTTGCAATGAAGAATTTTAAGTATTGCAATGATCTTTCATTTTTCGGGACGACATCGTTTCGCCACGTTATTTCGATCGATCAGCCGTTTTGACGAAAAAAAAAACTGTTTTTCCCGAATTTTTTTTATCCGAAAGGAAATTCGGTCGACTAATCGATTTACTGAAATTTAATTAAAATAAAAAAATTGCAAAATGTTAAAATTCGAAAATTTCAAAATTCGAAAATTAGAAAATTTCAAAATTCGAAAATTAGAAAATTTCAAAATTAGAAAATTAGAAAATTTCAAAATTAGAAAATTAGAAAATTTCAAAATTAGAAAATTAGAAAATTCGAAAATTAGAAAATTTCAAAATTAGAAAATTAGAAAATTAGAAAATTTCAAAATTTCAAAATCGTAATATCTAAAAAATGTAGAATTTCAAAATGTTTAAATTTTTAAATTCTAAGATTCTGACTGATAAAAGAAATACTTTTTCGGCAAAATAATTTTGCCACCGATTTCTCATTGCGTAAAAATTCGATATTTATAAAATGGTAACGTTAACTCTTTTTTTTTGTTGTTGTTATTTCGATAGGCACATGTGTATGGTGATGAGAGGAGTCCAGAAAATAAACAGCAAGACAATGACATCAACGATGTTGGGAGTGTTTCGGGACGATCCAAAGACCCGAGAGGAGTTTCTCAATTTGGTACACTGCAAGTAGACGAACAGCTCGATGACTCGACAAACCGCGCGGGCGGAACGGCGCCCTATCATCGGAATTTATCAAGAGGCGTCCGCTTGTCCCGAAAAATGATACTGAAGAAAGAAAAAAAAAAAAAAAAAAATTGCGCCGCAAAAAAAAGACGGAGTGCAAACTTTTCAAAACTCAAAGTGTCGGAAGTTACGTAAACTGCTCACGATGTGACACGATGACAATAAGGTATACGGTATAGTTGGTACTCTAAGAATTATAAGAGAACGAAACGAGGCTATCGAATCCAAATTTGTCGGAGACGATGAAAAAAAAAAAAAAAAAAAAAAACAAAAAAAAAGCGTTCCTTTCCGCTTCGTTCGAACGGACAAAATAAATTGTACAAAGACGTCTGCATCCGTAACGCCTCTTTGCGAAAGAAAAAAGAAAAAAAAAGAAGCTGAATATCGTTCGCGAGATTCGACAGCCATGAATCTCGCGATGTTCTGTAATTCGGTGTTTTTTTTTTGTTTCTTTTTTCTATCAATCGAGAAAAATCCGCATCGGTGCGTTTGCGACACCGTTTCTTCACACTAATTGGCAAAATTTGCAACGATCGGTAATGGAGGCGTTACCACGGCGATAATACGAGAGGATTAGTAATTAATTGGCACGTCAGCAACTTCCGATTCGGCGAGTAACGAAAGTGATTTGTTTTACTGTTAAAAAAAAAAAATCGACTTGCCGTCGATAGACGGAGACGCGTTCGTTTATGCAATCCCCGGTTAGCTGTATTCAGAATATACAGTTAGATAAATCATCAAAACTTCTTTTTTTATAGCGATTTACAATGGAAAGTAAAAAAGAACAGTTTTTCGAAATCCAAAAACTTTCCGAAAAATTATTTCCTCGGAAATAAAGCTGAAAGAAATAAACGGCCGTAAAAGTTCGACGGAAAAAATGTTCGAGGAAAAAAAAAGGACGCGTTATTTTTTTTTTTTATTATAAAAAAAAATATCCGCGTTCATTCGTTGTGTGTCGCAAAAATCGTCTTTTGTCTGCAGATCGCGTTTTTTTACGGCCTTTTTTTCCTGATACTTAAAAAAACATTTTAAAGGAGATTCACGTGTCCGCTGCATAAATGAACGCGTCTCAAAAACCGCAGAGCGGAGAAAAGCTTCGACTTTGGAAAAAAAAAAAAAAAAAAAAACGAAGAGATATGAGGGTATCGAGCGGATGATAGAATCCGATGAACGTGAGGCACGCAAAAGTAGCTTAGGGCCGAAAAATCGGAGCGTTTCGCGATACAGCCATTCGCTTGCGCTCCGCATCCTCGTGCCTTTGTGATCAATTCGCTCTTTCGTTGTTAACTGTTTTAATTGTAAAATTTAATGTTTCGTTATTCAATATTATTTTAGATTATATATTATAAAACGAAAAACTATACGTAAGTCTGTTGTTGCTGTGTAAAAGTCGTGCGAATCCCTTTTTTTCCTGCAATTCGAGTTAATTTCGCTTGAAAAAAAAAAATCTATTTTCGGAGAGAAAAGTACAGAAGACAAATTCCAATTTAAATTAACGAAAAAAAAGGCATATAAAGCGATTTGCGGATTTTTGCGTCGTGACTACAGACAAATGAGAAGGAAAACTGAAGTGTAACGATCGGTACGATTCAGTAATTTTCCACCGCCGCATATCGATATTTTATTTTATATTAATTCACTTGTGTTCGATTTTTTTTTTTAATAAGTATTCCAAGTTATTTCGCGAGCAACGAACGCGAAAATATTGAACGTAAATTAAAAAGCGTTCGTCGCTCATTCGTCAAAAGTCCGCGATGAATTGTTATTCTTATTTTTTCTAATTTAAATTAAATTAAAATTTTAAAAACAATTTCAAAAGACAAATATCACTCCGTTAACGATGCGAGTGAAAGACAGAGGAACTTTTACACGCCTCGATTTTTCCTCGTCATCCGTAACACACCGTAAAAAAAAATATATACAATAAAATATACGTAACGTTAACGAATTGCCGAACAAAGAATTTTTTTGGATATCGAAGAATTGAAAATTGGGGAACAAATATGATATATTTTCGAAACAAAAGACAAAAACAAAAAATAGAAACAAATGTTTTACTCTGAATCCGTAATTTGCGTTTATTATTGCCGCGCGAATCCGAAGGAATAATCAATTCGTCGGGTTCGTTTGTCGGATAAATCTGAGATCTTCACGCGTCCAAAAATCGATTAGAAGATATAGTTATTTATCAGAGTATAAAAACGACAACAAGAAGGTTAAAAAAAATGCTGTTTGATATTTATGATACTTTCTGACGATATATTCTATTATACATATAAAGTTATATTTATATTTTAAAACGCGACGTTTCTATTGCTTTTTTCCCAATTTTCCGCTTCCGCTATCGTTCCTTTATGCTTTTCTCACGCAAACTGTTGTTTCGAGTTTTTTAATATTCGGTCGCATGCAATTACGATTTTGCGGTGTTGTCGTCGCCGCGCAAACCCTCGAAGGATCATTTTGCGGAAGAAGAAATATCATACTGGGACTTCCGGTGTTCGCCGATCTCTTGTGCCGCGGCAAAGATCCGCCGGCGCTGGTATTCGGCTTTTTGCCGCAACAATTGCGATCCCTTGCCGGAAGAGTTGCAGTCGAACGGATTCTGTCGTTTGCGCGTCTCGGCGAATCGATCGCCGCGGTCTTGCACACCGACGGCGTCCAACTATCCTTCGTCTTCTTCGGTGGACAGGGTATCAGCGCTTCGCTGTAAGAAAAAGAAAGAAGTGGCGAATTCGTGATATTCGCGCGACTGCTTTGATCGCTTCAGTCATCGACGAGGCCTGAAAAATAGATTTTCTATCCACCGCTCTTATTCAATAGTAAAGAACGAAGTAATGAAACTCATCAAATTAACATTGTTAAAATTTATTATACGTGTTATTTATTTAATGTGTACAGCCGAAAAAAAATATTTACTTTATTTTTTCAAGTATAAAGTATCATTATATATTTATTATGATAGACTTCCATCAATCCATTTGCACGCATAGCAATTGTGTGGTGACCAGCAAAAGATTCACAAAAAATTCGAGGATATTTCCAGGTCTTCCAGAACATTTTTAGGATTGTCAGGGACATTTAAAATAAAATAATTAACTCACAGGAATAGTTACTTAAAAAATTACGTCATAGTACGATAATGTTACAAGAAATAATAATACCGAAATTTTTACATTTCTAGATACGTTGGAATCCTATCATTGGCGAAGATATATCCAATTCAATTTAGGAAGAGCACCCGCGTTCTCCTGACTCTGTGGTGATATCGATAAATCATTATTTCAATGACAAAAGTTACAAGAGAACATGCCAAACCTATGCCGAAAATAACAAACGCGAAGCCCAAATCGTTCAAAACCATGATTCGAGGTTCCGGCTCAACGTCCTCTAATTCGGCTTCGAGAAGACGTTTTTCATCGACAATATAATACAGGGGCATCAAAATATCACCGCTAATGAGGACTCCCAAATACTTGTTGAGTATCTCTTCAAAGGACCAGTTCCGTGGAAGAATGTTAATAATATACTCCATTCGAACGCATTCGCTCAAATGTAAATCATTCTTCAGAGCGATGTCCCTGTATACTTGGCTCGATTCCAGACAAGCGATGGAGACGTTTTTGATATATTGGTCGCATGGAACGTCGTTTGGTAAGGCAACAACTCGATGTTCGGGGAGAACATCGTTGAAAAGTATAAAATATGTTATCGATGCGTAAACCGTGTAACCGAGTTCGGCGAGATCTTGTATCGAATCAACTTGTCGAACAGGAGTATCTTGTGTCAAGAGAGCGGCCAAGTTACCGACGAAAATTCCTTGCATCGTTACCACGAAAGACAGTAGACAAGCCATATATATCTGCGGTGCTATGTTCCGAGGTACTGTTGTGATTCCCATGTTACAAGTTAGACGAATTAGATTCAATATTGCCTCCATCAGAGGCTGACGAAGAAAATATTTGAAGAACATCAGGGTAACGAAATAAACGATAGGCATACCGATCCACGAATAGCCATCTATCACCGAAATAATCTTTTCCAATTGCGACTTATTGCCACGGAATTTGGTTAACAAAAACATACATTCTCTTCCATGTGGATATGTACACGTATGAGTGCTTGTCGCCCTCATCATCCATGGTCGTGATACGAAGGAAACGCCGTCAATATCAGGGATACCCCCTGGAACGAATTCTTTGAACACATGCACAGCGGTTGCGTTAACATAAGCAATGAAATTGAATATGTAGGACGAGCGTTTTTTCTCGTTAATCATTTCACGCCGGCCCCGCGGTCGATTTTTGTCAGTTTCGAGCGAACAATAGGACTTCGGGCACCGATGGATCATTCTGATCGTGGTGCCACCCAAGTCTTGAGTTTTTTCGTAGTCAAGATTTTGACAAACATCTTTGTTTTCATTGTATTTGCGAACGAACCAGTGAACAGTAGGTTTGTTGGGGATTGTTGAATATGCAAGGAATTGCCAGGGTTTCGGAGCCTGATTCCCAAAAGGATGGAACCCGTACAACACTATTCCGTTCCTATGATGATTGCAGAGCAGGTTTATATTCAGTATCTCATCGTGCCAATAGAGAGTGTACAACATATTAATGGTTTTAAGAGATCCCGCGCATACAGCGTATTTTTTTTCCGACGACCAGCCGATTATGAGAAAGAATGCCATGGTATTGTAATATCGGGAAACCATTAACGATTTCACTATGTTAGAATACCGCATGGAATTCGTGGCTAGTATTACTGCGATGTGAACTTTATGCTGCGTATTACGATGGGTACCCATCGAGTAATCGGTATTCTCCATAAGTCTCTTCCTATCGTCCAACAAAACCAGAGAAAAGCCCCGACGTGACGTGAGTTTTAGCACGAAAGAACTAGGAAAACTGCCCGAGAGAAGGATGGTTTTGTCTCGATTCGCATAGCAATTCGTCAATATGTTTATCTGCAATCCATTGAATCATTAACAAATTTCAATTCTATTTCTACGCGTAGAGTACACAAGAGCACAATTTTCTTACAGCTGGTTCTTCGAGTGCACCGAGTCCGTCTGGTTCTTTCATCTTGATAACCATTTTAGCAGAACACATCACTCCAATTAGAGCCAAAAACACTACAAAGAACTTGAAAAGTTGCATTTTTGCGTTTTTATTTTATAAAGTTTAAGATGTCAAAGTCAACTATCCTGTACTACGATGTTGATAGTGCTAACCTTGATGACTGACTACTCTTGAAAAGTTTATAAAATTATATTGATGGCCGACGTCCATGAAAGCGTCTATCGCACATTGCGGTGTATTAATGTCATGTCGATACCGATTATGATGCTATACGAGATTATTCCGATATGCGTATAGTTTGAATAATTAATGCTCTATATAGTGTAGGAGAGGCCGAGACACGTTAAGCCACAATTCGAGTCGAAATATACGTAGTAACAAAAAAAAATCAATGATCCATATAGCGAATATGGCACTTTATAAAATCAAAGTGCATGCTGTGGCAATTCATTTTTTAACATTATACACAGGCTATTTAAAATCGGTAATTTCTGACGGCGTTTGATACACCTTACCCAGTCCACAAAAATCGATTAGATGATATAGTTATTTATCAGAGTATAAAAACGACAACCAGAAAATTAAAAAAAAAAGCTGTTTGATATTTATGATACTTTCTGACGATATATTCTGACATACATATAAAGTTATATTTATATTTTAAAACGCGACGTTTCTATTGCTTTTTTCTCCAATTTTCCGCTTCCGCTATCGTTCCTTTACCCTTTTCTCACGCAAACTGTTGTTTCCAGTTTTTTAATATTCGGTCGCATGCAGTTACGATTTTGCGGTGTTGTCGTCGCCGCGTAAACCCTCGAAGGATCATTTTGCGGAAGAAGAAATATCATACTGGGACTTCCGGTGTTCGCCGATCTCTTGTGCCGCGGCGAGGATCCGCCGGCGCTGGTATTCGGCCTTTTGCCGCAACAATTGCGATCCCTTTCCGGAAGAGTTGCAGTCGTTCGGATTCTGTCGTTTGCGCGTCTCGGCGAAGCGTTCGCCGCGGTTTTGCACACCGACGGCGTCCAACTATCCTTCGTCTTCTTCGGTGCACAGGGAATCAGCGCTTCGCTGATGGAAAAATAAAGGAGCGGCGAGTGAATTTTTGCTGATTACCGAAGATTCGTATTTAAATATTTACACTGTTGAAAAAATACTGTAAATTTAATATACCGGTACTAGAAGTTTTTATACACGAAGAATAACGTTAAATTTAATGTATAATAGCGACGAAAAATTAATGTACTTTTACAGCGAATTTACAGCAAATTATTGGACTTAAAATAATTTTACAATTAAATTAAAGTGAATTATTGGACGTAAAATATTTTTACAGTTAAATTAAAGTGAATTATTGGATTTAAATTACTTTTACAGTAAAATTAAAGTAAATTATTAAAAGTAAAGTATCTCTACAATTTTTTATATATTATATTTCAAATTTTTTATTTTTTATCGCTATTGTGCATTAAGTTTGAAATACCAGTTAATCCGAAAAAACTTCCATTACCACTAAATTTTGGCTTTAAAAGCTCTGATTTAAGTTCCAAATGGTATTTAGTGGGTTTCGAAGACCCATTTCGGCAATTAACTTAATTTTTTCCCAAATGAAACTTTGGCGACAAAAAATTGCGGCTGAGTGACTTTTTCGCGGTCGACACGTTTGAATATTGGATCCCGCAAAATATTCGAGTTATTTTTTTCCACGTTATCTGAATATTTTCGTCAAACTTACACAGTATTAACAGGAGAAGGTGGAGGACCACAGGGTGTGAAACACGCCATAGGAGGACATCGCAGAACTCTGAGAGTCTCGACATTCAATGACGAAACCCCGCGAAGCAATGCGCGCTGAATAGCGTTTTCATATTCGGCTCTCTCGTTGACGATCTTCTCGTTTTCCTTGCGGAGTCGAACCAATTCTGATTCCAGCTGAAAAAAAAAAAAAAAAAAAAAATTTAAATGAAAAAAAAATTTTTAATTGAAAATTAGACAAATATTTTTAAAAATATATAAAAAATATAAGAAAAAAAAAAAAAAAATCGAATCCACGTACTTCCGACTCCCGTTTACTCCTATCCTTTCCCCTGCCGAATTGAACAGCAGCATCGGCAGTGATCGGTGCCTCTCCATCGCGAATAGCTGCGGTCCCCAAACCCCGTTGCGCTCGCGAAACTTCATCGTGAGCAGTTCGACGTCCCGCAGCAGTTTGCGGCCGATTGCGAAAGTCTGATGCCGAAGCTGAGATTCCAGGACCATCGGTGACTTCCCGTTGAGACCGAAGGGATTCATCAGCGGCCCCGACGCGCAATGAAGGTCCAGCGGATGCTGCGGAACGAAGAGATGATTGTCCAGCGACACCGGCAGCGCTTGGATCCATAGAGGGTCCACCGGTTACGATTCCTTGAGAAGAAGCGATTCCAGCGGCGTCAGGATGCATCGAGGATACGCCGGAATGCGCAGAGACTCCGGCAGCGTCCACAGGGTAAAGAGATGCGGCAGCAATTTTCGCCGAATGGGCGGAAGCACCACCCGCGGCCATTGGCTAACGAGAAGGTACAAAGGTCATTGTCGAAGGACTTGGAATCGGTAGAACTCCTCTCTGCGTGGTCGACAATTTTTTTTTTTTTTTGCTTCAATTTTCGGTTATTTTACGAATCAAAAATGGAACAAGAAATTCAGAAAAACGTTCATGCGATCTAAAATCGATAATTTCTTAAAGGACTTATAAAAAAAAAAAAAATTACGGGCTGTTATAGTGAACGATACGTTTTTCGAGGAAAAAAAAACAATTTAATATAAAATATTAAATATCATTATTATTATTCAATATTTTAGATTAAATTGAATTTCCTAATGAATTATAATTTATTTTCGAATAAAAAAACATTAAATTAAATAAACAAAATAATAATAATATTATTTTTTATTTAATTTAATGTTTTTTTTTTTTTTATTGGATTAAATGAATTTTTCGAATACTCGCCTCCGATAGAGTTTTTTCGTAAGCGTTCTTCGCAATTTCGCTTTCGGCCAATTTGACTCGAAGCTCAGCAATTTCGTTGTCCCGCGTCGCTATTTCGTTCGCGCGAGAAACGAGTTCTTTTCGCAGACCATTAAGATCGTTCCTCGCTGCGTCGAGACGCAATTGCGCGACACTAACCCAGTTTTGGACTTTTGCCATTACATCGACGAACACCAGCTTCGCGCGACCAGGAAGAGATGTATTTGAACAAAATAATTGTAACGATTACGCGTACAGGTAGAAAAAATAGATCGATCGAAATTTGGGATCCCTTTCGTACTCCGTAAAACGATCCGTAATAATTTTTTTTTTTTTTTTTTTTTTTTTTTTTTTTTTTTTAAGTACCGCTTGTTAATCGCTCGCGACTTTTGATTCAACCTTTAAATTATGTTCAAAGTTCTCTCCCAGCGACGCCAAAGCTTTTCCGGCTTCCCGAAGATTCTGTATCACGTAGTCGATCATTTCGTCCACTTTTTTGTCTCTATACGATTCCGTGAGAATTTTTTTTTTTTTTTTTTTTTAAATCGTCAATACGTGTGATCAATGATTTTTCCGCTACTCATACCCCGTTGACTCCGTTATGCCGTCGATCGACTTCGAGAGAATAGCCGCTATTTCTTCTTCGGCTTCCGCCGCGACTCTCGTGATTCCGGACGCTACCGGCGTTACTTTGGCACTCACCACGACGGAGGCTTTGCTAACGTTTACATTTATTCCGCTCGGTTTACTTTTCGCGTCGGCACCCCCCGCCAATCTCTCGTGAATCGTCGTTCTCGCGTAACTACCGCGATGCGATGGTCTCCCTGCGATTTTATCGAGTTTCGTAGGGTTCGCTGCTGAAATTCCATCGCTGGAAAAATCTGCAATGATCGATACAGATAACGATAGAGAAATCGACATTTTTTCGAGATCGATGAAGTCGACGGATACGCGACTCACTCCTCTTAGACATTTTTTTTTTTTTTTTTTTTTTTTTTTTTTTTTTTTTTCGCTATCGAACTTGTAAATTTAATTTAGCATATTTTTCCTTCGAAACGTTAGGATTTATGATGGTTCGCGAGTCGATGACACTGGTTGGCGAGAAGTTGTAGGGCTTTGCAATTGTTTTCGGTGAATTTTCGACGCGATCCCCCGTTGTGGACTGTCAACTTCCGGTTTTATCGATGAATCTTTCATTGGACCCTTAAAATTACTCGATTTGCAATTTCGTGACTATTATCGCCGAAACACCACACATTTCATCTCATTGGAGAAGAATTTGATTTTTGAAAAAAAAAATTTTTTGCTTTCGGTTTAAAAAAAAAAAAAAAAAAATATCGTCTAATTTCTATAATTTTTATTGCATCGATACTGCGCCTCTATAGACGTATTTCTTACATCCGGACGCTTCGATTTCACTATAATTAAACTTAAATATATTGTTTTTCGGAAAAGTTAAATTATGGCGAAGATATTCGCGTTTTTTAGATCCTTTTGTGGCGTTAAAGAGGTGAAAAAAATGTGTGGTGTTCCGTTTTTCGATTTACGAAAAAAATCTATAAAATTTCAACGCGCAAAAAGTTATTGTTGACTTATCCGACTTTTCGACGATAATGAACACTAAAAAAAAAAAAAGTCCGATGCGCAGAACTCCTAAAACTCGGCGACTGTTAAATTTATAAAAGACAACCGTATGTATTGTTCGCATCTATACGTTAATACATAATAATGGGAAGAAAAAAAAAAAAAAAAAAAAAAAAAAAAAAAAAAAAAAAACCGTCGTATTTCACCTTAAAGTCTTAACATTTTAAACGTTTATTATGAAAATCGCAATTCATATTACTCTCATTCTCTGTTTCCTTATCTCGTATCTCGTCGATAAATTCGAAATAACTTCATCGGTAGCAAAATATAAATTGTCCAAAAAAAAAAAGTGGCGCATCGTTGGGGGCGTTTAACGAGAAATTCGTGAAATACAATTCATAAACTGTACAGCGATGTTGCGAGGAGCGCGAAGCAGAACAATGAACTTTTCTCGGATTTGTGAATTTCGTTTTTAGAATTTTTCCTTTTTTTTTCTTTTTTTTTTTTTTTTAATATTGTTATATTGTCGCTGCCGTCGCTTTTCGCACAGATCGCGAGCCCCGAACGGCGCGAACACCGCGAAACGATAGCGGCGGAATTATTAGCGCCATCGGCGGAGGGGAGGAATTACAATTTATCGCTTTCGCACATATCGAACGACCGACATTCACCGTCCCCATTTCCCTTCGTCTCGTTTACAAAATAATAACTATGGAAAAATAATATGATATTTGAATTCGATCGATTCTATGTCGCTATCTATGTGAATTTCAAGCGGCGTTCTTGGCCGGTGGCCTAAAGGAACCCACGACAACCGCGTGATCTCTTTCGTACGGCTCGAGGGTTATCTGTTCCTGAGGTTTCAGTTTGTCGGCGACGAGTTTCTTTACTTCCGCGGCGAATACGGCTTCGGGTTGCGCCGTCGAGTCTATACAACTCGCCTGTAAAATAAATTACGAAACGTGTTACACATCGTCGTTATCACATTTTTTTCATGAAAAAAAAAAAAAAAAAAAAAAAAAAAAAAAAAAAAAAAAATCGTTGATTTTTATAATTAATAATTACAAATCAATAATTTTTTTTTTTTTATATTTTCATTTTTGGTAAATAATAATATCAAAAAAATTGAGTAAACTCGTAAAAATGAATTATTAATTATAAATTTTTTCTATTATTGTTGTTAAAATATTAATAATTTTTAAAAAGTGTACTGTGACTTTAGTGTTGAGTTCGCTAAAAAAAAATTCGCGACTCAATGTGGAGACACTGATTTACTATTTTCCCCGTTGCGAATCGATCAATCGATGAATAACGAAGAGATCTTTGTACGAATGGGGAAATAGAATTTTTTTTATTTATCGTCGAGAATAAACGTTCGATTTCTCACCTTAATGGAGATGACGAAGTGTCCGCCGTTTTTGAGGAAATATTGTGAATTAAGAGCGACTATTCTCGCTTGATCCGGTTGAGCGACATCGGCGAATACTGTATCGACCATACCGACCAACATTCTGTATTTGTGGGGATGTCTCGCGTCTTCGATAATCGGAATTATGTTTGTACGCTTTTTCGCAACGTTTATCAGATCTCTGCCCGATCTGTGAGAGAATTCTACTGCGTAGACGAGTCCTTCCTGTAAAAAAATAAATAAAAACACATTAAATATTTGTTTTCTTATAAAATAAAAAATAAAAAATAAAAAAAAAAAAAAACTTTGGATTTGTAATGAAAACTGCAGATCGATCGAAAACTTGTATTTCAATCGTAAAATAACAGTTCTCTTAATTTTCTATCGCATCACTTCGACACCAAATAGATAATATTGCATCATTTTGGCTCTAATGTATGCTTCACAGAGATATTTACAGATATTTCATGAAAATGCGAAATAAAAAACATCGCGAAACTTACGGGACCAACGACATCGGCTACGTGAGAAACTGTCGTTCCGGAAGCCGCGCCGAGGTATAAAACTTTGCTGCCCGGTGGCATGTGAATTTGATCGACTCCGCCGAGGATAGCCGCCGCCAACTTAGATCTGAATGGATTCCACACTCTGTATTCAACTTTCTCGCCGTTGTCGCCCTGAAAATAAATATCCTCTATATAACGATCGATCGTAATGAAGATTATCGGATTTAGCGAATTATCGAATTAATCGAAATTATCAAATTATCGAATTAATCGAAATTATCAAATTATCGAATTAATCGAAATTACCAAATTATCGAATTAATCGAAATTATCAAATTATCGAATTAATCGAAATTACCAAATTATCGAATTAATCGAAATTTTCAAATTATCGAATTAATCGAAATGATCAAATTATCGAATTAATCGAAGTTATAAAAATATCGAAATTATCGAAATCACGGAAATTACCTCGACGCTAATTCTTTTTTCTCCGTAAACTTCGGATCCCGGTACCAAATTCAAGGTGACCAGTGCATCTTCCTTTCCTCTGGCGATGAAGACGCCTTCGTGACGATGGGGTTCAATAACGACTGTTTTGCCGCCTTTGAAGCCGCCGCCACCGCGGCCTCCTCTTCCTCCTCCACCGCCGCGACCACCGCGTCCGCGTGGCGTTCCACGACCCCCGCGATCCGATCCGCCGCCTCTGCCGCCGCGGAAACCTCCGCTTCCACCTCTGCCGCCTCCACGACCTCCGAATCCACCGCTCCCTCCTCGACCGCCGCCGCCACCTCTGCCCCCTCTAAAACCACCGCCTCCCACTGGTGAAAATCCTGAAAGATAAATAACAATCGTCACAACAAAATTACAAAATCGTAAGATATATTTTTTTTGTAAAAAATTGATTTTTATTTTTTTCGGCAATATATCGTTTCATCGATAATAATAATACGGACATTATTATTGTTATTATTATTATTAGGTCATCAATATGTTTATTATTATTGTTATAAATTGAAAATTTTTATTGAAAGACGCTGCGATTTTCACGTCTCGTTGGGGTATAGGGAAGACAAATCGAAGAATTATTACAATAATACTGTACAGAACTCTGCGCAACGACGAGGAGCGGTACTCCGATCGAAAAAAGGCAGAGAACGTAATTTTCTATCGCATTACTTCGACACCAAGCAGACAAGGATACATTTGCTTGGCTCTAATGTATGCTTCGTTGAAATTATTCCAAAGACGGATAATTTAGGACCGGCGATAATTTCGAAGTATTTTTTTTTTTCTCGGGAGCACGCAGCGTGCCCACGTGTACAACATGCTTTCGACATGGCCGCCGAGACGCATTGTTTCTCGAAAAGAGTAGTATTTCTGACACAAATATTCGAATCGTGGCACAACGATTTGTTGTTAATATTTCGACGTACTCGATGTTTACGCTCGACGCAACAATCGTACGGAACTTCGATTGCAAAGCTTCGTTAATGCGTGGTATTCGTAGGTTACTCGCGGCAACGCGGTGTGCTCTCCGACGCACGTCGCGGGAAACTCATTTTTCGACAAATTAATCAAGGATTCGTGCATTCGATAATATTTTATCGTGCGATAGATTGAATATTATTTACCTGGACGTCCCATTGTGTCGATAGCACTTTTTAAACAATAAACAATTGGATTCTTGTACAAAAATGTTCAGCCACACGTGCGCCGCGGACGCGGATACTCGCGGAAGTTCGGAACGCGCAGGCTCATCCTTTTCCGGTTGTCGAGAGCGACGCTGTGTGAGATATATCGAAGTGTTTCGATTGTATCGAACACTGTTTGCGAGTCGAGACGGAGATTACTACACGCGGTTGGAAAAACTTAAGAATTGGAAGATATTAAATCATTGATTAATTATTAAATTTGAATAAAACACACATATTTTCACGATAAAGAGCGTTTACTATTTGTTCGTGAGTTATTTGCGAAGAGAGATCAACTCCGACGACCAATCATAGTAGCGATACAGCCGGAAGTCACGAATGTTATTACCCCCGTTCGCGTAACACGACCACCCCACTCTCGCGTCTCCCCACCCCGCGAAAACTCGTGACATTTTCGTCAACGCCATCGTACAGCTCTGTCGAGCATCATGCGGCTGTAGATTAAAAATGGCTGACAGCGGGGATGGTCCAAACACCGCAGCCTCTGGAAAGGAGGGAATAAATAACGTTATTGACGGCCCGGTCACCGATCCAGCGGTCAGTTCCAAGGTAAATTCATCTCGACAACGAAAATTATTCTCATTCATTTATATTCGCGACGCGATTACACGATCCGCCGTTGAAAAAAAAACAAAAATCAAAACAATAAGCCGCCCACACGAGCGAACTGTAATTGTATAGTTTGTGTTGACGCTCGTTCGATTAATAACTGCCAAAAGAAATGTTTATCCAAAAATCATTCGATGTTTATTCATCGAAAATAATTCAATCCCCTCGCACCGTGTTTCGTCGGTTATCCAAATTCACGATTCTATGCGTTATCGAATTACGCTCGTGTGTTATTTTATATTCCTTGCATAATTATCCACCCCAAGACCTTGTGTCACTCCTGTCACATGCATACGTTACGTAACCCCTTGTCGTGGCAGTAAAATAACCAAGTGAAAAGAAACAATAGGCCCGCGTCTGGGTTGCAATACAGTTGCGCCCGGTTAGCCTTGTTAACGTTTCACCAATTAATCAACTCGAAACTTGCTAGCTGTGTGTTGTGACCTCAAACGAGAGGAGAATACGACAGAACTTCGGAGCTGTCATGTGCTTCGGAGTTTACAATTAAACTCAGCTAATAAGATCGCTACGAGAATCCTTTGTTACGCAAAATTCATCATAACTGAAAATTTATCGATTGTCTGATCCAAGCCCTCCTCGACACGACATTGTAAAATAATAACATCTGATTGGCTTATCGACTCGCGAACTTCAGACGCGATACAAACATCCGAAATTTTGCATGCTTTTCGTATTTTCGTAATAAAAATACGAAAAAAATAAAACGCTTTATTTGATTTGATACATATAGGACATTATTATCATGTTAGTACTACAGTTATGAAATAAATAACACTCGTGCATTGCTGTTTCGTCAGTATTAGCTATAGATACGTAGGCAAGCTACAAATTGCACTCTCCACCTGTTACATATCTTCGGCGGTTGGCAAACTATTCTTACCCCCCGAGAGACAGACATTGTTTATCCGTTGCTTTATGAATGCGACGATCACTCGATCTATAATTGAAAAAAAAAAAAAAAATATATCGATCTATTAATATTAAATCGATTTTTTTTTTACGAAAAATATTTACGAAAATGTGAGAAAAAGTTGCCACAGCTGAATTATCCGGTGTTTTTCACATATTTAACACGAAACATTTAAAATCGGGATGTGTGAATATACGAAATCGAATAAAGAATAATTCGTTTCGAATATTCGTAAAATTTTTCGATTATTCTAATAAACGATTAATCGATCCGAATCTTTCGAAATCGAAAACTTCGCACATCCATAATTTCGAGTTGACGGACGTATTAACTGATGTGATTAAATGATTTTACGAAATTATTTATTTATCTCAGTTTCGAAAGTCTGCGAATTTATTACGAAGCTAAACAATGTAATGCACGCTGCAATCGATACCACTCGCCCGCTTTATCGGAGCACCAATAAGGGATATGTGAAAGACGAATTACCGCGTATCTTTTGTTGTTATTATTATTATTTTCTTTAATTTTTTTATCGAAATGATTATGATCTCTCACTTGATAACTGTTCCCCCCCACCCCCCCTTCGAAGCTCCTAACACCGTTACGGAACGTACCTTCGAATAACCGTTGACCTTGAATTATGAAATGGTGGTTATTGTGATTTCAGAGCCTAGAGGCATCAAATAATGCCTTTCACGGCCCGAGAACAAAATTAGTAAGTAAGAATATTTGTGTATGAAACCACAGAGTAAATAATTTTTTTATCCCTTGCCATTTGTATAGTATCTGCTCGCTCCTCCTTAAGGATTGCTTTCGATCCTTGCGACTAAAAAAAAAAAAAAAAAAAAAAAAAAAAAAATACTAATCGAAAAAACGATGTGTTATGCAATTATCGACAATTATCGAGTCCCCGACACCGTAAATGTCGCGGTTCTGTATCGGCATGAAAGTGGTAATCGCTTACAAGCGTCACGAAGATTCGATTAAATCGCGAAAATTTCTGGGATTATATTACTCCAAATATATATATGTATATGTATTCGGGATGCATGAAAAAAAAAACGAAAATCTCTGACACGCGGAACGCCTCTTCGAAATTATTTACAAAAATCAGGAAAAATAAAAAAAAAATCGAATGCACGGAGATCGGAGAAAAGGAATATATTAATTAGGCTTCCCAAACCCCCCACTATAAAAAAATCGGAAAAAAAAAAAAATTTTTTTTTTTAGATAACGAATGAACGGAAACATTGTTTATGTTGATGTTATACTTACGATTAAACAAAATACGCACGTAGAAGAGAATTCAAGAAAAAAAAAAGATATATATATATATATATATATATCTGTATATATATATAAACTATTAGCTTCATTTGCACTTTTATGTTTGTAGTCTGATTTAAATTCATCGCAAACCCGCACCGCACGGGAATTCCCCGTCGTTTATTCTCTATGGATATAAAAACGCGTAATAAAAATTTGCTAATTTTTTTAGGAATCAAAGTCCGGTGCATTGAAGAAATCAAGTCGTTATCGCAGCCGTTCTTTGTCAGCGAGCAGCAATGATAGCTACAGCTCTGGTATGAATTTCGACGAATTATTATTATTACCTTTCGTCATTTTGTATCGATGTTTTTTTTTTTTTTGTCGTTTGCACTTTTCATTCGCCCCGAAGCTTGTTGTTCGTTCTTTTTTAATTATTTTTTTTTTTTTTGAACGCATGTTACATCGCTTTTGACAACACGACATCGACGGAAAGACTGTTGGACAGTACTACGGAAAAAAATTTGCTTTTTCGCGGTGTCCAGTCGAACGGAAAAAATCGTGGAATGTCCTTAAGGACGGCGTATCATTCGGAAAAATTTTCTAATAGTTTCCGATACGATAAAAATCAGAAAAATTTCAACGATATGAAAAATTCTGAGAAATTTTTTTTTTTTCATAATAATAACTCCAAAAAATTGTTAACCAATTTGTTTAAAAAAAATTGATTAATAAATCACCCGGCAAACGATTATTTTCTTTATCAAAACTCAATTCGTTAATTTTTCGGAGTGAAAATACATTTTTTATAGAATTTTTTTTATTTTTTGAAAATTCTGTTTTTCGAAAAATAAAAAAAAAATATATATAATCGGAAAACTTAACGAATCGATTCTTGCAAAAAAAAAGTTATCGGGTGATTCGTTAAACAATTTTTTTTTTTTCCATTTTGGTAATAATTATTTGGCATTTGGAAATTATCTTAAAATTTTATGTGAGCGTTTTGCTGGACACCATTTTTTTTTTTAATTTCTCGCTTTGATTCTCGAAATTTTATTTTCGAAAAAAAAATTGTGCTTATAGTGTTTTTATAGTGACGCGCTGTGTATATCGAAAAAAAAAAAAAAAAAAAAAAAAAAAAAAAATCACGCTTTTGAAAGTAACGAAATAACTAATATAATAATCGGGACGCCCTGACAATGACCAACGGCTGTGTGTACTAATATTCATCAAATTTTCCTTTTTGGCTCTCCCCGGTTGAACCTTAGCGTCTTATACAGGAAGTTCGTCGGACGACGACGACGTATCGCCGCGCGAGAAGATACAAAAGACGGAAAAGGGTTTCACCGATTTTTGCGTGAGAAACATAAATCAACATGCGTTCGGACGTCGAGAAATTGAGATTGCGGAACAAGAAATGCCGGGAATAATGGCTCTACGGAAGCGGGCAGCCGACGACATGGTATTATCGATCAAACGTTTTGTTGCTTCAAATTTAACGCCGATAATCGACGATCGCAACAAATTATTCGTTTTTCTTGTTGTAAATCTTCATATTCTTATTTTTTTTTTTTTTTTTTTTTTTTTTTTACAAAATAGCCATTGAAAAACGCGAAAATCGTCGGTTGTACGCACATCAACGCCCAAACCGCTGTTCTCATCGAAACTCTGATAGAACTCGGCGCTCAAGTCAGATGGGCGGCTTGCAATATTTACTCGACGCAAAACGAAGTTGCGGCGGCTCTCGCACACGCGGGATATCCGATATTCGCGTGGCGCGGCGAAACGGAAGAGGATTTTTGGTGGTGCATCGACAAGTGCGTTGCCGCGGAAAATTGGCAACCGAATATGATTCTCGACGACGGTGGGGACGCGACGCATCTTATGCTTAAAAAGTATAACGCAATGTTTAAATTGATTCAGGGTGAGTATTCAAAAAAAAAAAAAAAAAAATTTAATTTTATTTTTATAAAAATTTTATTTTATTTTTATTAAAATTTATCTAATTTTTATTAAAATTTAATTTAATTTTTAATAAAATTTTTTTAAAAATAATTTCGTAATTTTTCTAATGATTTTTTCTGTTAAGGAATCGTCGAGGAAAGTGTGACCGGTGTGCATAGATTGTATCAACTCTCGAAAGCCGGAAAATTGTCGGTCCCGGCGATGAACGTTAACGACAGCGTTACGAAAACGAAATTCGACAGTCTCTACAGTTGCCGCGAGAGTATCATCGATAGTCTGAAGCGTTCCACCGACGTAATGTTTGGCGGTAAACAAGTGGTGATTTGCGGTTACGGCGAAGTTGGCAAAGGGTGTTGCCAGGCGCTCAAAGGATTGGGTTGCATAGTTTACATCACGGAAATTGATCCTATATGCGCCCTGCAAGCGAGGTATACATTATTCCGCATGAATCAATTAGTTTCCTATCAAATTAAATTCTTTTTATCGTTTATTATATTATTTCTCGTAAAAAAAAAAAAAAAAAACCAAATACCCAATTAAAGTCTTTTCTATCGTTTATTATATTATTTTTCGTAAAAAAAAAAAAAAAAAAACCTAATAACCAAATTAAACAATTTTTATCGTTTATTGTATTGTTTCTCGTAAAAAAAAAATATATATCAAATCGAACAAAAAAAAATCCTGAAAATTACAGATTTTCATATATTTTCCTCATTAATTTATTTCTCTCGCAAAAAGCTCGCGAAAGCAAAGAAAAAACATTGTATTTTTTTACCACCAAATTAATATCTTTTACGTATGAAAAATTTGCAGTATGGATGGCTTTCGAGTAGTGAAACTGAACGAAGTCATCAGAAACGTCGACATCGTTATAACGGCGACGGGAAATAAAAACGTCGTAACGCGAGAACACATGGATAAGATGAAGAACGGCTGTGTCGTTTGCAACATGGGGCACAGTAACACGGAAATAGATATCGTAAGTTTCATCTCATCGCAAAGATTTTCATTTTTTTTTACGTAATTTGCCTCTCGCGACTATATTACGTGACAAAAAGAAAAACCAATTGATAAATAGTCTTTATATAACGAATAATTAAACTTTATATAACAAATAATTAGCAATTAATCGAAATTACGACTTTTTTATCAATAATTAGTTGCTATTCTGTCCAATAAAACCTCAAAAGTTTGTTTTCCTCGCTGCGGCTTCGGTGGGACCGCAGGGATGTGGTCGTCGCTCTCCTTTTTGATTTTCTGCTTCAATTTTGTCGGTTTCTCTCTAAAAAAAAAAAAAAAAAAAAAAAAAAAAAAAAAAAAAAAAAAGTTGCGATGTTTCTTAACGATATAAATTTTTTTTTCTCTCCTCTACAGAATAGTCGCCTTTTTTATTTTCCGCTTCAATTTTCTCGGTTTCTCTCCTTAAAAAAAAAAAAAAAAAAAAAAAAAAAAAAAAGAAGTTGCGATTTTTCTTAACGATACAAAATTTTTTTCTCTCTACAGAATAGTCTCCGTACGCCGGACCTCACGTGGGAAAAAGTGCGATCCCAAGTCGATCATGTGATTTGGCCGGACGGCAAACGGATTGTTCTCCTCGCGGAGGGTCGTTTGGTTAATCTCTCGTGTTCCAGTATTCCATCGTTCGTCGTGTCGATAACAGCGGCAACGCAGGCACTCGCGCTTATCGAACTTTTCAATGCGCCACCGGGACGATACAAAAGCGACGTATATTTACTGCCTAAGAAAATGGGTATGTGATCCGTATCCGCGGGTATATAATCCCCTAACCGTTAGTTATCCCTCAACCAATGATTTTTCTTCTGCACTATCGATTTTTCCAATTATTTTTCACAGACGAATACGTAGCTTCACTGCATTTACCAACGTTCGACGCTCATCTGACGGAACTCACGGACGAGCAGGCAAAGTACATGGGACTTAACAAAGCGGGACCCTTCAAGCCTAATTATTATCGGTGAGTTTGCAAAGTAAAAAAAAAAAAAATTGATAATCAATTTTTATAGTAAAAAAAAAAAAAAAAAAAAAAAAAAATTACGAACAGTCAATTAATTCGTCGAATCGATGTCTTCCAGCTATTAAACATCCATGGAACTTAGAGATCGTATGAGATAACGTATATCGGACATCTGAGAGATCGGAAAAATTGCGAGTATTAATATATTTGTCGGAGGGGATTGGTTACCCCGCCGTTGACGACGAGAATCCCGAGTTATTATTGTTCTTCAATCCCCTCACATCGTTTTATCGCAGAGTCTCGACGGCGCAAATCATTAATCAATTCATTAATTTAATGCTTACGACGCTAATTTTTTTTCTTTTTCCTTCTTTAAGCCGAACGTTACCGGTGCATTACTATTTATAAAATAATCAAAAATTCGAGGAATTCTTCTTTTTTTTTTTTCTTTTTTGATTTGTTTGCTTCTTTTCGTCTTCTCGCGCGTTAGTTGTTAGGCGTTCGCGAAGTTTTTATTGTTAAAGAAAAAAAAAAAAAAAAAAAAAAACGAACGAACAAAATTGTATTCTCATCTTTGCGGGATAACTGCTGTTTAGCGGGAGTACACAATCGGAGATCGGCGACGCCGAAGCTTTTGCAGCGTGAAAATAGTTAATGTTTCACGATGAATTAACCCGCAACTCCTCGGCATTGAAGAGACGTTTTATACGTTATCAGAATACCAATTATGCTGCCCGGAAAAATCATGTTATTGGCTCACGATATGTGCGCATCGTCTGTATATTAATTATTGAGGAAACGAGAGAAAAAAAAAAAAAAAAAAAAATACAAATTTGAGGATAAAAAAACATCGCGTGGGGACTATTGATCGGTTATGAGGAATGGATGGAGTTAATTGTTTTCCTGTACATACTGCGTGACAAATGTAAGGTTAACAAAATAAAAAAATTAAAAAAAAAAAAAACAAAAAAGAAAAAAAAAATCGTAAAGACCGTTTGGCTGATAAATGGAAAGAAAATACGTCTCGAGGCACTGACGAGACACGAGTCGCGCGAAAGAAGACGTATAATAAAAATGGTATCAGGAAAAAAAACCTCAAAAAAAAAAAAAAAAAGGCTGCGAATGAAAAAAAAAATGATTTTTCGGAAAAATACGATATTTTAGGAAATAATAATAGTAAATAATTTCACGGAAAAAATATTCGCGGGAAATAAAATCATCGAAAAAAAAATAAAAAATTTAAGAATTTTAATACTTTAAATCGTATTTTTTTTTTTTTTTTTCGTGGATTTTTTTCAAAATTTTTCAAAATTGCAAAAAACGAATGCGCGGCCTTTTTTTTTCCCGTTCCGTAATGAATGTGTAATAACCAAAATCATAACAAAACGTCAACACTATAATCGTTTGTACCGTAGAATAGACTCTCGCGTTGTGAACGTACGATTGCCTCACGCGGTGTGAAGCGTAATGAAAGTTTTCGGAGAAAAAAAAAAAAAAAAAAAAAAAATTGCGAAAGATAAATGGAATTTACATCGCGTTTTCGGCGATATAATTTTTTTTTTTTGTACATTCAACGATCGGCTAAGCGGATGCCTTGTTGCAACCCGAGAGTTCTAAAAAAAAAACATTTTATAACTAACGTTTTCATTTTTCTGTGGATCGATGTCTCCTCATTTCAATAATATCCGACGCTTTAAAAAAACAAAATAAAAACAGTGGATTGTCGATGAATTTTTAACGAAAACGTAGTGAGACGCGGCGTGAACCCGAAATTGTATTATCATTGAGTTTAAATTGTTGAAAGTACAGTTTGTATAGTGGAAAAAGATTGATGAGAGTCGCGATTCGTCACGTGTGGTGTTCCTATAAAGCCGCTAAACGGCCTAAAAAAATATTAGCGATTGATAAATAACTGGCAAAACCGACGATGGATTGTAACATTGAAAAAAAAAAAAGCGTCGAGACGAGTTCCTGTATTATAATAACTTTAAAAAAAAAAGGAGAAAAAGAAAACAATTACAAAGGTGCAATCGTTATATTTGTATCGATCGAAAAAAAAAAAAAAAAAAAAAAAAAAAAGTTCGATCCGAACTCCGAACAAAGTCACGCAGACTGGACACCCAAATGTGGAATTGAATGTAATCGCATAAGCCTACGAAGTATTATTAAGATATCGTATCGTCGAGAAAAAAAAAAAAAAAAAAAAAAAAAAAAAAAAAAAAATACCAACCCGTTGCCATACAGAATTTGTATAAAAAAAACAGAAAGCATGAAAAAAAAAAAAAAAAAAAGCGAAAAAAAAAGAACAGAGAACAATATTCGGTATTCCGCCTTCGAGGGGAGAGACGTAAATACGTCGGCGATTGAGACGCATCTTTCGAGAAAAGTCGATATAATTAACGAGCGCATATTATGTGGCGAAAAAAAAAAGAGACGCAAAACGTTCGTCTTACATTCATAGATATATGAAGTATGAATTGTAACATAGTTTATGTAAGAAACACAAAAAAAAAAAAACAAAAGAAAAAAAATAGTATTGATAAGCAGCATGTAGAATACGTAGCGGAGATCGTAACGATGTAGTATTAGGGATTCGAAAATGAAAGGAAAAAAAAAAAAAAAAAAACGCGAAAATGCAATCCCGATACGATGTGCTTAGATACTTTTAGAGAAAAAAAAATGAAATTTTGAGAGAAATCTCTTGCGAATCGATGTCTATTAGTTGAATTAATGTGAACTTCCGCGTGAAAAGGTACTTTGTCGATTTTTTTTTTTTTTTTTTCGGGATATTCCGAGAGACGATCGAATTTCAAGAATTTTTCGTCGTTCCGAAAAAAAAAAAAGGATTTTGTTACTCAACCGGAAGTTTCTTACTTTTGGCGTATAAAAAACGGAAAACTACAAACTTTAACTCCGATTTTCAGAAAATTTTGGATTTCTCGCGCTTTCAATTTAAAAAACAAATTAACTATGTTATTTCCGTTTTTCCGCAAAAAAAAAAAAAAAACGATTTTGTCAATAAACCGGAAGTTTCGTAACTTTCGGCGTACAAACACCAAAATAACGGCAAACTTTGACTCCAATTTGCCGATAATCATTTATCCGCCTCTTTAATTATAAAAAATTAATTAATTCCGTAATTTCTCAACTTCGCGTTTAAAATTTTTTTTTAGCGGAATAGTGCCGCGAATCCTCCATTTCGACAAAATGACCGTTATTTTCACGCGTTCGTTCACAAATATTATTTCATCGCACTGTTATACTGTGTACACATAAAAAAAAAAAAACGACCGCGAAAGCTTTACTTTCGAAATCGTTGTCATTAGTATTTTTGTAACCGTACAGCAAAATAAAACTTCATAAATTGATCGCAAAAACAAAAAAAAAGTGAAAAAAAACAACAAAAAAACAACCAGTCAATACTTCGTAAACTCCTTTCCCGTCGTAACGTCAAAATCCGTCCGCCTTGTTGTCCCCTTCCATTCCTTTCCGCGCGCATTGTAAATTATAACCTCAAAATTGGACCAAAGCAGTGAAATAAAAACACAATAAACAAGAAATAATTAATCCGATTATAGCAATATATATTTTACATTTTAGAGGTCTTCTTAAACATTAATTGTTTGTTGAAATAAATATACCTCCCAATTCATATAAAATTAACACTCGTAAACGTGTAATGTATAATTGTAAACATTATAAACATATATAATGTATATATCAAGTTTCAATAAAGCACACAATTGTTGTTTTTCTTTTGTTTTTTATAGCAATACTTGGAGGGGCACTCGTTTCAATCGTCTTTTCTTTATTTTTTTCTTTTTTTTTTTTTTCGATACCCATTCATAAAAGTTTCGATAACATTTTGAGCGCATCGTGTTCAGTTTTTTTCTCGTTTCGTTCGGATGAACGAGGTGTGTGTCCGTGCAATGTTTTTATTTTTTTTTTTTTATCGCGTTTACAAAATGGTCGTTAATATTGTTTAACGGATCGTACGAAACATTCGATTACATAATAAATTAATATACAGATATTTCTTAGTCCCGAAATAAATCGGGCGAAGGGTGGTGGGGGGGTCTCTTAATGTTCCAAGCGCTCGACACGGGCATTCAGACAGTTCGAGAGCAAACTTTTTTTTTTTTTTTTTTTTTTTTTCTCGGGTACCCATATCCGGATCCATGTATGAGCATTGAAAATAAGAGAAAATTCATAATTACAATTTAACCGTTAAGAGAAAATTGAGTAGATGGCAAGGTTTTCATGGCATACCTTGATGGCATAAACAGCGGTGACGTAAAAAAAAAAAAAAAAAAAAAAAGAAAAAAATACAAATCAAGAAAAAATAATAATAATAAACAGACATTAAGCTTAACTCGTGAAACTCGATAAATAAATATTAAAACGAAACAAATTGTAAAAAATATTATTTTACAATACTCTGTACAAGAATCTGATTAGGATAAGTATGCATTTTTTTTTTCTCCGTGTTTTTTGTTTTTCGCACTGAAACAAAAATAATTAGTTGGAAAAATCGAATAATTCGAGGGAAATATTAATTAATCAGGTGGGACAATTTTTTTTTACGAAAAAAAAAATTGGTTTTTCCAGATAATAATTAGTCGGGGAAAACTAATAATTAGATGGAATTTTTGAAAAAAAAAAAAAAAAAAAAAAAAAAAAAAAAAAAATAATCATAATAATTTTTCCAAGAAATAATTTTTTTTTCAGTGTCAAAAATTCAACGTTAATGTGATAATTAATCCGTCGTTTGGATAAGTGAATTACGATAAGTTAGAGTTAATAGGTAAATCGTTGCTGCGAATCGCGTTTAAAAAAGTTGTATCGGTGTAATTATCAAAAGATCGAAGCGAGGCGAGGGGGCGAAACGAGAGGAATTAATAAATTCAGTGCGCAAAATATTGACGCTGCGTAGGGAGATAGATATTTCAGTTTAACGCTTCGTTTACTCTCCTCATTATCGCGGCACGCAACTGCAATGGGTTCAAGCGAAACGCAATGAAAAATGAATGATTATCTGCTTTTTTTTTTTTCTTTTTTTGATAATATATACATTAAATTCAGTCCATTGCGGGTCATTGCACTGTTATTGCGATTTCGCAACAAATCGTTCGTAAAGTTATTTCGTTAAATACACAAAACGACGCGTCTGCAAGTCGCCTCGCGAAGTCACTATATCGATCGCGTTATCGAAGAAAAAAAAAAAAAAAAAAATTTCTTCGTATTTTTTTTTCGCGTTTTTTCAACGAAAAAATTATATCCGTCAAATTCGCGCAGCACCCGGGCAACTGTAAGGCTATTAACGAGAAAAAAAAATATATATATATATATGTATCTTAAATCGACTAACCGCTATGCCTCAAAGTTATAGAGAGGGGATTCCTTTTTTTCGTAAAAAAAAAAAAAAAAAAAAAAAAAAAAAGGAAGAAAAAAATGACGAGAAGTGAAGATAGACTTTCGCGCACGTGTCCAGTTACCTCTACGTAAGGCAAATTGATTAATAACAGTATTTATATAAATGTGTTCTGATAATTATAGAAAAATGTCTTAAACTCTGTATAACTCATTCGTACATATAATAGAAATCGGCTATAATTTTTACTTTTTTTTTTTTTTTTTCATGCTTCTGGTGTTATTTTTGTTTCTTTTATATCCGGTTAATTCTTCATTTGAGTCCTTAGCCTACAGTGTCATAAAGTACATATTTTCCTTTCTTTCTTCGTATTTATAAATATATAACAAAAATATATGAGATAATAGGTATTATGTACAATGGAAGTCTATAAAGAAAACCTAATGATTTAAATACGTTCGGTTAGACCTCCTTAAATCTATTGATTTAGCCTGTGCTTCGAAGATATATTTTGATTATAATTATAATTCGATGGACGATCGATATAATTTTTTTTTATTTTTTGCATCCGCTACAATTTTTTTTTTTTAATAGAATTATTTTTTTTTTACTGTTTTAATATTTTTGAGACAATTTTTCTTTTGCTCCGAAGTGAAAATCTCGTTTACGATAATTCGCGATCGATTTATCGTCGAAGTATCGCGCGGCATTGCGTCTCTCCATCGGAGCGTTTTTCGCGCGATTGAGAGACGCAAATGCAATGGGAAAACGCGAAAAATCAAAATTTTGAAACGTTTTAGTCGACACCCTCGTAGCACAGGCTGCAATATCGTAAAAAGCCTCGCGAGAGCAATTGCGGTGTAAAAAAACGCGTAGAATCGGAGTCCCGAAAAAAAAAAAAAAAAAAAAATTACGCAATTTGTTACGTTTTTTTTTTTTTTTTTTTTTTTTTGCGACTCGATCGTCACATTTTTTTTTTTATACTCGTGAATAACTCTCGCGAGTAACTGGGCACCTTTTGCATGTTACTAAATGTACGTAAACATTATTAATAACAATATAAATGTACGTGTAGACGTCGTAAGCTCGTCGTTTCCAGATAGGAGTTTTGGCGGATCGTTTGAATATCCGCTCGTTAAACTCGTCAGCGCATACTTTTTATTTTTCGTTTTATTTCATCGCTTAGTCAGGCCATTCGTGATTTTTTTTTTATCTAATCAAAAATCTATTCGTGCGCTCAATTGATCGCGTAAAGCCAATTTTTTTTTTTTTTTTTTTTTTTTTCCGATCAGATTTACAAAATTGCCGATTATCGCGAAAGTTTTTCGTATTTCGTTTTCATTCGATGTATTAGAGTCATTAATGATTTTTTCTTGAGAAAAAAATGATTTGCATGCTGTTTTCGTTACTTTAAACTATTTTTTCTGCTATAATTGACCCTTTCAGTAGTTTATAGTCGGATACGCGTCTAGAATTGTGTTATTTAAAAAAAAAAAAAAATTCTTCGATGCTTCGACGTTCTAAAAAAGGAAAAAAAACGCGTGTAATCTATTCTCGACGGACGAAATCGTGTTTAAGACAAAATTTGATGCGCGTATTTAAAGTTGCGTGTGAAAAAAAAAAAGTCCCGCCGCACAGACGAATGTATCCTCTCAATGACTAGCGTAAGATATTATGCATACGTGGAAATGCTTGCGTTTTTCTCGCCATCGGTGCGCATCGTAATGGCATGCGGATTTTTTTATTTTTTTTTTTCTTCATTATTTATAAAATTTTCTAACGAATCAACTGCACTGATATTTTATACCTTTCGGCTTTGTGACCGCAATAATTTATCCCCGAAAAGTTACATCCTTTCGCGTATAAATTTTCCGTTTCAAAATACTTTTGTTTTTTTTTTTTTCGTTGAATCAAATGGACGCTAATTATTTTCACAGTTCGTTCGAAATTATTCATCGATTTTTCGTATATCTTTCGAAAAAAAAAAAAAAAAAAAATATTCATGCAGTTCACGAAATTAGTGTGACAAACTTTTTTTTCACTTGAATTTCCTTCTCAAATACTGATGAGCGAAAAAAAAAAAAAAAAATTAATAAACAATGAATCAATGACAACGAATCTTCCAATCAAAATATTCAATGATCAATATTTCCCGAAATTCGAGTTGAATGCATGAAAAACAAAAAAAAAAAAAAAAAGTTGCATTTCGATAAATTTCCAGTCAGTCGCGATGTTTTTTTTTTATTATTATTATTTTGTCGTAAGAAAATCAACAATCGATAAAATAAAGAAAAGAAAAAAAAATATATGTATATATATATATATATGAACGATAGACGAAATAACGTTCGGTTGCTGTTTTCCTTTTCCGGCATCAAAACCTTTTTTTTTTTTTTTGTTGTTTGTCAAAAATAAATCGACGTTTCCCGTTAAATCTCAGAACGCGGAACGTTCGAGAAATGATCTCCTAAACTCTAACGATTCTCTCGATCTAATAGCTTATACTATATAATATATAATATGTGTTGATCTCATCGGTCATATCGGGTATTCTGTTTCGTGATTTTTCTCGTTTTTTTTTTTCTCTAATTTTCTTTCTTTCCTTATTTTTCCCCGCCATATGTTACAAAAGTAATTCGTTTTGTACACATTTTTTTCGCGAGTGAGAATTCTCAGCATCTATAACGTTGTAGTTTCGTGTCAAAGATACTGTCTTTTTTTTTTTTTTTTTTTTTCTTTTTTTTTCTCTTCGTGTTTTTTTTTTTTTTTGCCTTACGATACTATCGTACATTTGATTCTATTTCAACGAGTTGCGTTTAATTTATTTTCTTCCTCCTCTCATCCTAATCGTTAAGTTCCCTAACTAAACATATCGATTTCTCGCGACGGTGAAAAATCATTTCACTCGTCGATGTTATCGTGCGCTACGGCAAGATTGAGTTAAGCGATACAAAGCTCGTATTTTCGCGCCCCACTAATCCTTCTTTTCGTCCATTTTGTTTTTTTTTTTTTTTTTTTTTTTCGGAATTTTTCAACCGAAAATATCGTATTCCCGTGCGAATTTCATTTTTTCGATCATAAGTTCAAAATCCGCCGAGAAACACGGGGAATTGCCGACACTTCGCGGATTCACAGACGCGCGCGCACACCGGATCTCCGATACTTACAATTTACAGTTGATTTTCACAGATAAGCTCTCCCAGCCTTTCGTTTTTCATTTTTCTTATTAAAAGAAGAAAAAAAAAAAGAAAAAAAAAAGGTTCATTGCATAGAGTTCGGCGCGACGCTGACTTTGCTGTACTGTTCGTCGGTCGTCGTCGCGGCGCTCGTTTGTTGCGGCAATTGTTTTTCGAACCTCTGATGCTGAACGTAAGGTGAACTTAACGTCGTTTGTTGTTCGTACCTCGGATTTTCCCCAACAGCGACATAACTCGGTGCGCGTTTCGTCGTCACTGTTTTATCGACGTTGTCGATACTCGTTGGTGTTTCGGCTGTCGGTTCGTTTTGCCAACACAGCGAGTAACTCGATGAAAGATTTTTATCCGTTTCATCGTTGTCGAACGTCGTTGGTTCGTTTTTGTCGCGTTGTTGAAGCATCTGAAAGGCCGATGCGGCGGTAACGTAAGGTTTGCTCGTCGCTTCGGCGCTCGGCGCGGCTGTTAGAGGTTTTATTTTCGTTGCATCGATTACCGGAGCCTTCGAGGGTTTCGTCACTTCGGCTATCGAGCCAACGGCGACGTATGGCTTTGAAATCGACGACGCGTCGCTCAGCGTTTGTTTAAACGTTCGCGGACTCGTGAAAGTCGATGCGAAGGGTTTACGCGAATCTAAAGACGGCGCGAAGGATGTTTTCATCGCGTCGGTTTTAGTTTCCGCGCCGGGAATCGACGGGAAATTTGGTTTCTTTAATGAATCCATTAGACCCGTTTGTACGTAGGGTTTCGATGTTTTTTCCATAAGAGATACGGGTTTAAGAGTCTCAACGTCGGGTTCGATGAATGCTTCGAGATCGCGTAGCGAACCAACGGTTTTTTTGTCTCTAACAGATGATTTTTGCTCGAGAGAAGCGAGTGTAACGTACGGTATTGTTGGCTTCGTTTGCGGTGTCGTGTCGGATACCTCGTCGATTTTTCCGCGCAGCGGCTTCGGCACGACACCAACGACGCTATAGCCACCACCGGGATTCGCGAGTTCCTTCGGTACGGGACTCGGATTGCTCGACAATTCTTCGGACGACGGCATACTGATGTAACCGGTCGAAGACCACGCCTGCGGCGAGGGTGTGTAACCCGTGGAGTCCGTTAGATTCGGCGTCGAACGCGCCAACGATAGACTATCGTCGGGAATAGGTTCGCTGCTTTTGGCGACTTTCACGTAAGAATCCCAACGCGGAGAATCGCTGGTACCGCCGGGTCTGACGCTGCCGACGTTTCGTTGGCGTAAACTCGATGCTTCCCACGTTGGTGGCGTCTCGAGAAGCTTATTGGCCGGTGGATGCATGGGATCGACATCCGCGCCGCTGTCGCTCGAGACGTGAGAATCCGAGGTTAACGATGAAGTAACGGACTCCTGACCGCTGGAACAACCACTCGAATCCGCCGACGATTGGCGTATGTGCTGCTCGCCAACCTTCTGCAACAATTTCTGCAACGACGCGAACGACTTCGAATTATTTCTCAAGTAGTCACGGATCCCGGGAGTTGCCCGATCGGCTCGAATGTTCTTAGAGATTTTTGACTCACCATATTGGGCGCGAGACCGGGGGGAAGCTTCACCTCGACGTCCTGCATCGCTTTGCACTTAAGCCACATTCTGGAAAATAAAGAGTTGGAGAATAAATTTGGGAATTAAAGTTTTATTGAGTTAAGGAAAATGCGCGAAAGTCAAAAATGGTTTTTTGTTGTTTTGTTAGGTTCCGTTGGGTTCTATTGAGGTCTGTAGTGTTTAGATGGTTTTTGATGGGTTTAGGTGGGTTTAGAAGAGGTTAGGTGGGTTTAGGTGGGTTTAGAAGAGGTTAAGTGGGTTTAGGTGGGTTTGGAAGAGGTTAGGTGGGTTTAGGTGGGTTTGGAAGAGGTTAGGTGGGTTTCGATGGGTTTGGAAAAGGTTACGTAGATTTCGAGGTGGGTTTGGATGGATTCTGATGGTCCTGGATAGGTTGAAAGGGGTTTAGATGAGTTTTGATGGGTTATGGAGAGTTTAAATGAGTCTTGATGGATTAAGGATAGTTAAAATGAGTTTTGATGGGTTAAGGAAAGTTTAAATGATTTTTTATGGGTTAAGCTTCCTTTAGCTTAGTTAGCATAGGTTTTGATGGGTTATGTTCAATTCTGATGAATTCCGATAGATGCTGTTTCGATTCTTCTGAGTTTCGATCGATTTTGACGACTCACAATTACGACGACTATCGTTTTTTACTCTCACAATTACAAGACTTATTTACCTCTTGAAGGTGTACGCTAAGCAGAAAAGAAACGCCAACCCACTGAGACCGCTGATGACCCATATGACGATCCAAACTCGGAAAGATGGTCCTGCGAAAAAAAACGAACAGCTCGTATAACAATGCAAAGCGAGAGATTCGTTTCGAACAAAATGTGCGAAAATCGAGAAAATCATTCGGACGTACCATCGCTATAGCAGTTTCCTTCGCCGGCCTCGGACCACGGGCCCGCGAGATGCGTACCGTCCCGCGCTATATTCACAGCACGAACCCGAAACTCGTACATACGCTCACGTCCCACCGTCTTACAATCGGCAATCGCTAGATGCGCCTCTGTAAAAACGCAAAAAAAAAAACAAATTGATATTTGCGCCGAAACACTTTTGATACTTTTTTTTTTTTTTTCAGAAATCAAAAATAATATATTTCTTATAAAAAATTTAGAAAATTGAAAAAAAAAAAAAAAAAAAAAAATTATCGATCCTGAATATCAATTTTCTAATATTCAAATTTTTTTTCGATCTCGAAAACGATATTTTTGAAAAATTATTTGAAAAATCACGCGGATTACTGACCGGTTTTCGTACTGTTGCGTATTTCCCCGTCGGCCGACCATATCTCATAGTAATCCAACAATCCACCGGTATTGTAGGGCGGCGACCATCTCACCAAAACTTGACTCGAGTTCATGAACCTAACTTGAGGTGATTCGGCAAATTTACCGGGTACACCGATGTCGGTAGTGCGAAAAACGGGCGGAGATCTTACGCTACAAGATACGGTGCACGCGACGACGCTGACGCTGTAATTCTTGTGCGCCAAGAGATCCTTAAGCAAAACGTAATTGATCTGTTCTTCGACTTTCTGCGAATGGGTATTGTAGTGAACTTCGTAGTAACGCAGTACGCCGTTCATCGCGGCCGGTTTATTCCACGTTACGAACATTGTGGTGTTCGTGACGTTGGTGACTCGAACGTCTTGCGGCGGCGTTGTTGGCGCCGCCTCCAGAGTCGTATTGTAAAGAGCGTCGCTGTGAAGACCTTCGCCACTCTTCGTCAGTACCGCAACGGCGATCATATATGTTGTATACGGCTTTAGACCGTTTATAATGCCGTGAATCGTGTGAGGATCCGCTCTGATCGTTGTGTTCAATTTCGGTCCCTTACAGTTTATATTGAACGGCGATACGATCGGACAATAATATATATTGAATCCCTCGACGATTCCGATCCGATCGGAGCAGTCGAGTTTCCATCCGACCTCTATGAAGTCCGATCCAATGCGATTTATCCACACGGATTTCATTTTACCGACTACTTTGTTGTGAATTACGGTACAAGATGCCCACACCATTCCGCTGCTCGCTTTCGGCGTATTCGCCGATATCGCAAACTGATAAACTTTCCGGGGATCCGGTACCGTCATATTGTAGATCGTCGTGTTCGCCGACACGTGCACCCAATCGAGATAACCCTGGAAATCAGATTAGTTTGTTATTCTCGTGACGCGAATGAATCTGAGATATAACTGCGACGCCGCGAATACGAGATCTTTACAATTTTTTGGAAGAGAAGAATTTGTAACGATAAATAGAAATTGTGAAATCACATTTGCATCACGATGACGCATTTTGTTTTTAACTTCGTTGTTAAAAAAATAAATTCAAAAGCGATAAGCAAAAAATGCAGTCGATGCGTAATTTTAATTAATTTCTGTAACTTTTTTTTTTCTTTTAATATCTCGAAAATTGTAAATGTAATGTCGGTTGAGATTTTTCAAAGAAATTAATTACACTATGAAAATTTCAATTTTTTTTTTTTGCTTTCATAATTTTTTTTTTTTTTTAAGTGAATGTCGTGTTATCAGAAAGCATATGCGGAATTTGTTTGTCTTCCTCTGCGAGGAAATTTAATTAATTTAATGAAAAAGCAATGTACTTTTTTTTATTTTTTTGTTTTTTGCGAAAATACATTAATATTTAAATGATTTAGAATTCGAATTATTAAATTCCTCAATTATTTTTCGATATATGTGAAATTTCGTGAAATTTCAACTTCTATATCGATTTTTGCCGATATATCGAATATTTGCGATCCGATAAATTTAAAAATGCGGAAACGGCAGGAAAAACTTCGAGAAATTTCGCAAAAATTAAAATTTACGTATTTTAGTCGAATTTAATGCGAAACAAAAATTTTCATACGAATCTTCGTAATTTTTTTTTTTTTTTTTTCCCCTAAAAAACAAAAGATATTTATACTCACAGTGCATTGCCACGGGCGATCGCGATCGTTGTCGCACCAGAATATCGTGTAGTTGACGATTTCGTCGTTCATCAGCGGTGGTTTCCACGACAATTCGTAGAGACCGCCGTCGAATGCAATTTTTGTAAAAGCCAAAGGTTCGTGTGGAACTTCAAGAATAAAATGTTATTAATTAACAAGAAGTCATTGGCATAAACGATACTGAATATCAATCGGATAAGTTTATTTACTTTCGTAGCGACTCGGTACGAATATTCTCGCTCTCTCCGGATTCGCCCCGACGACGTTGGTAGTTACGATTTCAAAGCGAAAACTGTTGAAACTGATACCCTTGAATTTGGCGTAAGTTCTCGTTGTTTCGTTCGGCAGGAGAAACAACTTTCTTCCGTTCTCCTCGACGTTTGCTATTTGATACTTGAAATTATCGCCGTTCTCAAAAGATGGTCCTATTGCCTGCCAGTATAAGTAAACATCTCTGTTTGCATTATTCTCCGCTATCTCGAAACTTCCGATGTCGGTACGCGGCGGTAATCCCGGCACTGCAAAGGAACAGATATGACAAAACAATGCGATGATTACACATATATCTTACAGCTGCCGAGTAATTTAATATTGTCGTTTATGATACAAACGCTTGAAGCCTTTCGGACTATCGACGAGAGGCGAAAAAAGAAAGAGAAGAAAGAGAATAAAAAAAAAAAGAAAGAGAAGAGAATAAAAAAAAAAAGAAAGAAAAGAGAATAAAAAAAAAGGAAAAGATACGAAGAAACTTACATCTCGGCGGCGTCCTAAATGTTAAGCCGCTAAATTGACTCCATTTATCTTCCCCTATAGCCACTGCGCTCTTCATGAAAATACGAACGTCGTATTTCGTATTCGCGAACTCCAAACCCGAGAGATTGTAGTAACGCTTGTGGGTGTGCGTGTCGCTCGTTATGTTGATCACCTTATGAAATTTTAAACATCGAATTCTTATGATTAACAATTTTTTTTGTTTTTTTTTTACTATTATAGATAATTTGTAAATTATTACAAATGTTTCACATCCAATTTGCGACACTATGCGATCGCTATCTTTCGATGTATTTTTTAATAATTAATTTATCATAGGATAATTATAAATAAACGTAAGAAAAGAATAATTTTCGAAAAAATCCTTCAACGGAATTTGAAAGGAAAATAAATCCTAATCTGCGATATAGAGAGCGAAAAAAAAAAAAATAACGAAATCATTTTGGAGCAGAAAAGAGTGTAATAAATTTTTTTTTTTTTTTTTTTTTTCGCGCACTTGTGTAATCGATAAATATTGGATAACAAATATCAAACAAATTTCATTCAAATTCGCTTTTAGTATATATGAGTTCCCGAGAAAAAAAAGACAAATTTGATGCTATTTGTCGAGTCATTAGAAAGTTTGACAGTGTTACGAGTTATCGTTCACTCGTACGGGCGGAGAGTGAGAGAGAGCATAGCGCGCGAGAATAGAACGATGCGGAACTCGTCTTATCGCGTTCAACGTGAATTAATCTCAATTTATCAAATCGCGGAAACCACGCGCGCGATCCCGAGCGATCGTATACCTGGAAAACTTCAGCAGGAAGCATAGAATGAACGATACAACGGAGAGCTTTTCACGGAAACTAACGCTACATTATTGAAATTCTAAAAAAAAAAAAAGAAAACGCAAAACATCACGAGTTGCGGAAACAAATTGCGTTCTTATCGGCCGTAACGCTCGCGATCGATGATCGGTGAGAGACGAGTGAAGAAGTTCCCGAGTACTTCGTAATATTTTATACGCTGTCAGATTAACAGTATCATTAAGATAACGGAGGGAGGTCCCCGGCCTCGACGTTTATTCTCACCTGCCAAGTCTTTCGATGATCCCATTGATGCTGGTAAGCCACACGATGATGAAGACCCGGCGGAAAGTTTTGCATCGGAAACGGTACACTCCAGTGTAACAGGGCGCTGTCCGATGTTTTGTTTACCACCGATAGATTCGCGGGTTTCGCTGGAATAACTGCAAAAAAAATTTGTTATTTTAATTAAAAAAAAAAAACGGGTTTTCTCGGTTTTGTGAAAAAATAAAAGAGAAGAAAAAAAGAAAAAAAATGAAAAAATCATTTTAATTAAAAAAAAACACCAATTTTTCGTGTTTTCATGAGAAAACTACAATTTTCTCGGTTTAATAAAAAAAAAACGAAAATTTCTAACGTTTTTATGAAAAAATTACGAATTTTTCTCATTTTTATGGAAAAACTACAATTTTTCATGTTTTAATGAAAAAAACTAATATTTATCTCTTTTTAACAAAAAAAACCTATAATTTCCCTCCTTTTAATGAAAAAAACTAAAGTTTATCTTATTTAGATAAAAAAAAAAAAATTCCGAAACGCCTCATCATTATTCGTTGATTTTTGGAGAATCGTTACGTACCGTGTCCGAAATGATAAAACCTGTACGGGACGCTAAAATTTCCGAGAACATTGGTAACGTTCATTATAAACGTGTAATACGGATAAGGTTGACGATATATAGGATTCGTGGAGGTGTCCCATAAGCATGTATTCGGTGGTAACGGCTTCAACGGTGTTTCCTTTGGACAGGGATACAGCTTTCTGCCTCCGGCTCGTCCCGGCAATTTGAATACCAACGTGAAACGCGTTGTAACGTAATTTTGGACGGGATCCCAGGAGCATATCATGTCCTCCCAGTTGTGCGAAACGCAACTGAAGTTCTGCGGCTCCTGCGGCTTAACTGCAATCAATAATAATTTTTTTTTTTTTTTTTTTTTTTTTTTATCAAAGGTAAATAGATACGCAATAGATTTAAAAATAAAAAAAAACATTTTTGATAAAAATTTTTGAAAAAAAAAAAAAAATTTATTCTTTAAAAATTTCAAAATAATTTCGCAGTCTTCTGAATTTTTTTATTCGCATTTTTCAACTGCATGGGAGACTCTTTTCTAATCAGCAAAATTATTTTAAGAATTTTACAGATAAAATTTTATTATTTTTTGAATACGGAATTTTTTTTCAAAAATGTTAATTTCGTAATTTTTTTTTTTTTTTTTTCATTATCCGCGGTTATCAATCGCTCGCATTATTTCTCGCTCCCCGTTATAATTGCATTTTAATCATATCGTAAAAACTTTGGGGTCAAAACGCTCATCGAATTGTTTTGCCTCGGAAATCCCCGGGGATTCGACGAAAAAGCGATTGACCGACGGAAAAAAAAAAAAAAAAAAAGAGTTCATTGCGCATATTTGTCTCTTCGCCCGCAGTCCCCTTCGACCCCCGAGGATCCCGCGTTCGTCGCAATAACTCGATTCGTAGATTCGGTAAGTAATGTTTATCAATCGAATCGAAGAAATCCCGCCGCTGAGTCGCTGAATATTGAATAGAGTCTCTTGTTTGCGTTCGAACGCGTATTGACCCCCACGCGGAACTATAAAGATAAACATAAATGAATGAATAGTTGTAGAGAAAAGGCATCGCGGCACTCCAGTTCTGCTGATTGTCGCGTATTGTATACCACTGAATGAAACCAACGCGTGCGTCGAAACGTCGTGTTGTTTTTTTTTTTTTTTTTTTTCACATTTTTTTTTCCTCTACACCTCTTGACCTCCGCGCGATATGGACGAGCGATTCGCGAGATAATTCGGTGGAAACTGTACGCTTCACAACTGAAGACGCATTCGAATCAATGAAAACTCGTCGCGATCTTATATTCCGTTAATTTTCTCATTTCGCATCGGCGCCCTTTTAATTACGAAAAAAATATTCCGCGGGGACCGCTTACGATAAAAAATAATAATAAAATTAATTTTAAGTCTCTGCGAAACAAATATACGTGAAAATTCGCGATTTTCGTTTATTTATACACATCGCTTCGTTTCGCTCGATATATATATATATATATATATCTATATATAGAGATACTTACAGCCGATAACTACTTTGTTGAGACATACGGGTTCGTGTGACTTGCCGTACATGTCGTCGAGTCGCAATTTACAATAATACATATCCTCCGCTGGCGGTGGCTTCTCAACGTAAACCTCGATAGTCGTTTCGTTTATGATGCTTATGAATTCCGGTTCGATTTCCTTCTTATTCCGTATGAATACGAGATCCGATGAATTTTTACCGGGAAAATGCTCGTTCACGAATGTCTTATTCAGCATACAGAGAATCCTTAGGGATTTGCCGTATTCGAGAACAATGTCACCCTGAGGCCAGGTTCCTGGTGGAAAATAAATTTTAAAACGATATAAAGCGACGAACAATAGCAAATAATGCAAAATTTCTATTTTTTTTTTTTTTTTTTTCTATCGAGAATAAAGCATTTCTGACTATAGTTCCGATTTGTCGGTAGTCGAGTTTTGTCGAAATTTCTATTTTTTTTCGAAATTGTGATTTTTTTTCGAAGTTTTGAATTTTTTTTTTCAGTTTCTTTTTTTCTAAAGTTTCTAATTTTTTTTTTTTTGCTTTGAGAATAAAGTATTTCAGACGATAGTTTCAATTTGTCGGTAGTCGAGTTTTGTCGAAATTTCGATTTTTTTGGTTTTCGAAGTTTTTAATTTTTTTTTTTTTTCGACGTTTCAATTTTTCTTTTTTTCTTCTTCTTTGAGAATAAAGTATTTCTGACTATAGTTCCGATTTGTCGGTAGCCGAGTTTTTGTCGAAATTTCTTTTTTTTTTTTTTCGAAATTTCGTTTTTTTTTTTTAGTTTTGAATTTTTTTTTTTTTTTTTTTCGAAGTTTCAATTTTTCTTTTTTTTTTTTCCTCGAGAAAAAAGTATTTCTGACGATAGTTCCAATTTTGTCGATAGTCGAGTTTTGTCGGAGGAGAGCAGTCGATATTCCATTGGTAAAAATATTTTCTGTTCGATAGAACGTAAAATGCACTGAGGCCATTGTGCGCTTTGGCGAGAGAAGCACAACTACACATACCGTATTGCATTAAATATAGATATATGCATTTAGCTCGGCGCTAGAATGCCAAAAGGAGAGATAAGACTCTATGATTTATTTATACATTCGCTGAGCTTAACTTCTCGTTGTGATCCTTGCCATTTCGCTCCGCGTGTACTATCGTCCTATTCTCTCGATTATTTACACTCTTCGATAGTACAAACGGAGCTTTAGCTTCCTGCATTTTGTAACTCTACTGCTCTTTACATGCGACTTATCGACTGAATGGTGTCGAGAGCTTTCGATTCGACGAGTTGTAACAGACATTTTCGAACGATTTATCGACAACGCGATATTCATTCATTCGCCGTTCGCTGTTTTACAACGCGAAATTGTCGCTAAAAGAGTTTCGAATTTAATAATTATAGGAATCGCTACTGAAATTAATTACACATAACATATGTTCACGAAAAAAAAAAAAAAAAAAATTTAGTGACGAAAATAATAAACAAATTTTGTAAATAAAAAAATGTGACAATTTTTATTTTTTTTTTTTTTCTGCCGACATTTTTCGTAAAAAAAAAAAAAAAAAAAATTTGAAAAAATACGATATTTTGGAATTTTTATGATAATTCGTGTACTCACTCCCCGGTGTCTTGATCCCCACGGAGCATTGATTCGTGTCCCCGGAACAGACGCATATAAATCCGAGTACAACGAACGCGAGGATTTGCCACGCGGGATTACCGAGCTGAATGTTTCTCGTCGAGGATCTCGACCGGCGCACATTATTAGCATCGTCCCGTTTGCACACTTTTGAACTATCGAACGAAGATCCGCAAAGTTCTCTCGTATCCATGCGATGCCTCGTACTTAGCTCCCGATTACAGTGTTCATCGTAACTAAAATTACATCTCTTTCCTTCGATCTTCGCGTTCCACGCGGTTTCCTCGTCGCTCGTTACTCGCGTGTCTTTCCATAATTTATCGTATAGAGTTGTGCGAAAATTTACCCTATCGGCATGTCGACTCGTCGACGAGCGAATACACTCGTCTTTCGCGACTCCGCAACAACAAGAATTCGCGATTATCGGAGTAATTCTCTCACTGCCGTTGTTCGCGGATGAATAATTGCACGATTTCCTCGGGTCCTCTCGAGACATCCTTCGAACTTTTGGCCCGTCGACGGTTTCACGATTCGACAAAACCCCGCGACACCATGACGAACGATTTTTATCCATTTCTGGAATCCTCCTTCCTGGACGCACTTCGCTCGGTGACATTACGCCGTCCCATCACTGCGAAAAAAAAAACGAAAAAAAAAAAAAATAAAATAACACGAAATAAATCATCGATATCGAATTTTATTGAAAAAAAAATAATTTTTTCACTCGACGAATGTGTTATGCGAAATTCTTTTTTGGATTCAAAGTTATCATTCGATAATTATGAAAATCGCGATTTCGATGTTTTCATCGCGAAGTGTTTAAAAAATCAATGAGTTAAAAAGCAAAACAACGTCGTAATAACGATATATATATATATACACGTAAATAATAAATTAAATTAATGGAAAAATTGACTGAAAAAAAAAGCTAATAGAGAATTTCGATTCGTCGTAATTAATTTAAAAACGTTGAATAAAACTTTTTTCTCGATTAAAAATTTTTCCCGTGAATTCTACTAAATAAAGTTGGCAATTCATTGAAGAGAAATTTAATTAAAAAGTCCGTTTATTCTTCGCAGTACAATGGCTCTGCATTTTTTTTTTTTTTTTTTTACAAAAAAATCGTTTTTTTGTACCTTTCTCCACGATACGTTTCTATAGTTATAAAATTCTCTTTTAAATAGAGTGAAAAAAAAGAAAATTATGCCGAAGCGAAATTTTTGATAAATCTTTCAGGAAAATTGTCTCGCGTCGCGATAACTTTTCCGACTCTCCGGAGATCCCTTTGGCTACTGAATTTATTATCAATAGTTGCAAGCGGTTCGGAGTCCAACAATGGAGTGGGGGATCGGCGTTGAAAGACCATTGGTCAACATATTCGGTGGAATATATCGTCCACCGTTAAGAATTGCATAGTTTTCTACGCAATTCCTGTAACGCGCCTAACGATAGATCAAACGATTTTTTTTTTTCATCGTTCGAAGAAACGCATTGCAATTTCTGGGATAAATCGCTCGTCGTACGACATCTCTTTTATTCAGAGTCCCCCGGGGGTCGTGAGAAACTGAGCGTAGGGTTTGCCGCAGCGAAGCTTCGACGAATAACCTACAAGAGTCGCCAGAGAGGTGAACGAAGAATGTATATCTTTTCCAAGGCTCGGCGTGTACTCTCTACGCATATTTAATGAGTAACGAAACACACCAAAAATCGGGAAGATACCAGAGTTGGATAAATCTGACTTCATGAATAATTCATTCGGCGTACGCTGAGAATAACATTATTTAATGTGTCTTTCATGGGGCAGCGATGAAATTATTTCCTCTCTTTGAAAAAAAGAAAACTCTATTCAACCAAATCGATTTACACACGTGAGGAAAACATTATGTCGATTGTTACGGATTTTGCGTAAAGATTCTTACTTGCCGCGTCGCGTACGACAGTCGTTTCGTTGAGACAGATTTCTCCTCCATTCGCGATTATTTATCCTCTTGTCGAGTTCAACATTCCCCGTGAGATTTCACGTGCGCAGGTAACTCGCGGCGATAACACGAAAAAAAATAGAAAACGCGTTTGGATTTCGGGGAAAAATGTTTTCGAATTTTCCCGGAACATCCGCGTGGGTAAAACCCCACGTGAATAACGTTACGATTTTCTTATTTTGTCATCGCGTGCACTGACTAATTCGATCCGTCGTTCATTGAACACACGCGAGGCACTCGATAAACGGGAATCGTATCCGCGAATTGTTTCTTTTTTCACTATCTTTCATCTCAATAAAGCCACGCGTTCTCGTTGACGGAGAAAAAAAAAAGAAAAAATACGATAGATGATTTATCCTTTCGAGGTAGTAGCGCGCGTACTCAATGCACCGTAGTGTGTTCACGAAACGTTCGTGTACTAGTATATTTGTGTATAGACGAGAGAGCCGAGAGGCCGAGAGCGCGGCGAGAGATAAACATCTCTCACTCGGGGTCCCGATGCGGGATGATGTTGTGCGCGAGGGGGAGGAAAGAGTGGAAGGGGGAGCGGAGCGAGAATATATCTGAGATGTACGTGAAAAGCATGCGACATACCCACACACAACAGCGATATCGAGGAGGCCCTCATGGCGAATGAAAAATACACATGCTTGACCCCCTCCCCCCTCCCCGACTTAGCTACCCAGAAAAATCTGTTGTTCCTTAATGGTCGTATATTACTTCCACGAAGGATCTAGGGAGGGGTTGTAACGCCAAGTTCGTACCGAGCGTCGATCCTCTATTCGCCGTCAGGATTGTCGATCGATTCGTATTTATATCACAAAACTCGTCCAAAAACTCACCCTTAGCCCGCGTACGACAAACTGCAGCTCATCTCGCATTGCGATTCCATGAATTCTATGCCTGTCGGGGATTTTTCACACGCTAACACACTTGTAACACCTACAGGCCTAAACTTCGACGAACGACGACGAGGAGCCCAAGTGTAGAAGGCCCCCAGCACGAAAAACCCGTTTTACTTTGCCTCGTTGTTACTCGATTATTTCACTTGTTGCACTTTGTTTAAACGATAATTCAACGTTAATTATAACGTATGATAACTTTCACGCACCTCGGAGCCGCGTTAATCGGCCGTGTCACTTCATATTTGTGCAAAAATTCTGTTTACATTCGCCCAGAGGGTACCAGGGAATACAATATATGATATACATTTCTGGGTAAAATACGTGCGATCAATCGACAGTGTCGCCAACTACGTCGTTCCTGCCACGGTCACTGTACACGCTTCAAATATCTATTTTTCAAGACATTTTTCAACGAAATAATCGTCGTTTGCGCGATAAACGTTGCGTTTGTTAGATTTCTTTAATCATCCACACGAGAAATCGTCATAAACAACGATACTCATTCAGTTATATCTTTCCGCGGGGTTGCAATATGGTTGACGTCACGACACGACGTTTGAGTACCCGCATTCTCGGAAAAGTAGAAACGAGATTCATTGTCGACACGGCGATCGTGGCGCCGCCATCGGCACCTTTTGAACCCTTCGAGCGCTATACGATCTCCATAACGCTCTCTGTGCTCGAATGATATATAGACCCCGATTTACGATATAATGGAAACTATTTTCGGCAAATGAATTTCGAAAACGTCTAGCGTTACCGGCGTAGATCGCAGCATCCCGATAAATCCTGAACCCGACGGGAATACACAACAATTTTTCCGACTAATCGAAAATTACGTCACGAAATGCAATTCTTTTTATTTTTTTTATTTTTTATTGTTTCAATATATTTCAACAACAATAAAATGGTATTACAATACGCTCGCAGTAACAATTAAATCTTAATTTCACAATTGTATTGTTTGCAACAAACGCACGTTTTTTTTTTTTTTTTAGATTTTCTCGTAACGATAAGATTTACAATTTGAATTACGCATGTTTAGACGCAACGAGTTATACAATAAATATAGAGCGCTATTTCGAGCTTACGATTATCTAGCTGATATATACTATATATATAAATGTATATATGTGTATATATAGATATACATTCATATACATACATATTTATATATGAATATATTTGCATATACGGTATATGGGGCATTTTACCGGCCATATCAACAGAGTCGCGACTTTTATTCTTGTAAATTATTTTATCCTCGAAATATTTTGAAAAACGGTACAAAAAATTTTTTTCGAAAAATGTACTTTTTAACAAAGAAATTTACTGTAAAACTTCCGAAAAAGCTGATTAAATAGTTTTTTTTTAAAGTAATTTACATTTTTCATGATTTTTACCCCACGAATTTAAAAAAAAAAACTGAACGTTTTTGTGGAACATTTTTGGCGCCATTTTTCCACATACTTCGCGAAAAAAAAAAAAAAAATTGAGAGTCGCGCCCCCGACGATTTGGCGCGGGATGCGCTATGCATGTATGTATATATACATATATATATACTTTAAGGTAGTAAAACGGCGTTCATTGACGAGTGGCAAAAGGCATAATATGATGGTCCTTACGTTTGTCACAGCTTTAATTTAATTAATATATAATTCTCTTACGATTAATGACACTATCTTATTATAACGTTTTATTGTAAAAAAAAAAAAAAAAAAAAAAAACAGACAGTCGGTCAATGAGCGCAGAAATAGGATCTGAATTGGAAGACACGACACATAATGAGTTTTGAGAATTATAAACGAAGTTATTATTATTCGTACGTAGAATATTGGAGATTTTTACTTTTTATTGCCTTAAGAGACTTAAATGTCGTCTTTGTGGTTTGGTTTTTGTAAACCCCGCATTATTATCGTCCTAATAAGCTCCTCCATGCGCGAGCGATGTATTTACAATAATTTATAGCGACGACCCAGTCGCCGGGAGGATCGTAACATAACCTCTTCGGATCGCGGATCGCCGATATTCGATGACTTATCAATAAAATTTATTATACAGTCAAATATCGCGAACGAAACTCTCCGAATACTTACGCGTTGCTTGTGGCTTTTAATAAATGCATATAAAAAATAAACGCGACCACAATTGCCGGAACGTAATTAACGGAGAGCTCGAGCGACTCGCTCGCCATACGATTGACTAATGTCTAAAAATTTAGAATATAACGAAACGCACTTTGAAAGCAGCTTCGTGAATCGTTAATTTACATATATCATTTTATTTTTTTTATTTATTTATCAGCGTAGGTGGGTGATTATGACAATGTCGAGATCTAAAAATACCGTTTAATAGTTTTTTTTTTTTTTGTTTCGAGAATTGAAAACATCGAAACGCGTTACCCTTCGTAGTGTTTAAAAAAATAGATTTTTTTGCGTTTTTTTTTTTTTTTCTTTTCGATAACGCGACGATTGAGAATTATTACGAGGATGCAGGATTGCCTACTCACGGATATATATGTATATATATATTTATCACATATGTGCCAATCTGAAAAAAATATCGAGCGAAATAATCGAGTTTTTTGCTCGGAATATTGGGGGCCCTACGAGAAAATGGCCGGTGCTAATGAGAAATATTACGAATTTCGTCGAATAAAGATTTTTCAAATTTTTTTCTTTTTCACAGTTATTATTTATCGTACAGTTTAGTGATCGATTGGTTTTTTATTTTTTATTTTTTTTTGGAAAGAAAAAAACAAAGTTGATTCGTGATTAAAACACTGACTTCTTTGGTAGTCTGGACACTTAGTGTGATTATTATTATAAATGGGAGTATCTAAGAACGTTAAATTACACGATTAATGTACACGATGTTCTCCCAAACGCTTCGACTTTGTTTTTTTTTCTTTTTTTCTTTTCGAAGTCTCTTTTATTATTCGGGATATGCGAATAGTTCTATTCGATTGAAAAATTGAAATCGATTATTCGTTCGTACGGATGATTTTTAGGTTATGCGATTTTTTTTCTTTCGAACTATTCGAGTTCATCGAATCGATTTATTCGATATTTCGCACATCCCTATTCATCACCTTCGATCGATTGCTACGAAAAAAAAAAAAAAAAAAAAAAAAAAAATGCGCAATTCGTGGCTAAGAAACTTGTAGAAAGCTTTGCTAAGAGATTAATCCTATATGTGGGGCACGAGACTCGGGTTTCGCGGGCTATTAATTTGAATATATTATCATTTTCCCGCGCCCCCCTCCTAAGCTCTCTGTCTTCCCGATGAATTTTCCTTGATTTACAATAATAATTACGGACAACGAAAAAAAAAAAAAAAAAAAAAATTAATAACGTCGATTATTACGAATTAATGCGAATAACAATAGTGTCGCTATCTCGACGAGCAGCAGCAGTTCAATGGAATGGAAAAACGTTTTTTCCTACGCGTATCATGGACCGCATCTTTCGCTCGTGAATCTGGCAATTGCCTGCGTAAGCTGCCGTCATCGATCGGTCGTATACTTATTTGGTCGATTGTAAGATTACTCTACAATGAATTTGAAAAAAAAAAAAAGTAAAAAAAAACGAAAAAAAAATAAAAAAAATGTCGATTGCAGATAGTCGATAGTTTGCAATTTTTTAATCGTAAATTCATGATTTTTTTTTTTTTTTTTTTTTTTTTTTTAATATATAAATTGGTAATTAAGTATTATGGAACACGTGAAAGGCACAATATTTGCGAACTATCACACACAGTTAGAATGAATTTGTCAATTATTCGTTTTTAGCGATTAAGAAGAGCGTATCGCTGCGTATTACCAAAGAGTGATATTCACGCGAATTTCGAATATTTCCCAATTTAATAAAAATTTGAAAAAAATCAACGATACAGAAGGTGCTGAGAGCGTTAATTTTACATAATAATAATTCCAAAAAATTGTCACCAAATTGGTATTTTTCCGAAATTCAAAATCCGATTTTTAATTAAAAAAAAAAAAAAATTCGAAAAAAATTTAATTTGTTGAATTTTTTTTTTTTTTCATAATTCGTTAAAATTTTTTCGGTTTTATCATTATTTCGAAATTAATCTTCTTAAGACCTTTTTTTTTTAGATTTTTATCCCATTGGGAAAAATTCGAAAATTCGAATTTCGAAATTCGAAATTCGCCATTAGTCGAGACTTTTGCGATACGCTCTCCTTAATTAAAGAACAATCGGTTAATAAATACAGAGTTATTTTTAGCACCACTACAAAAAATGTTTATTTAATTTTTTCTATTCATTGTTAGAATATTCGAAACTCGACTGAGCGTCGGGAGAGCAATTTGATTGAAATTTACTAAAATCGGAGAAAAAAATTTACCCTTTTTAAAAAGATTTTTTTTTGAGGCACGTGACTCGTACGAGCGATTGAGCAAAGCTGCATAATTGAGAGATAAAAAAGCCTAATTAATGAACCATGTCGTGTCTTGAAATTAAAAAAAAAAAAAAAGTTTCCCTCTTATTCTCGAATTCAGCGCTGAGATTCTACGGAACTTTCGATTAATTAAGCAGACTTTTGTTTTTTGTTTTTTTTTTTTTTTTACGCGCAAGCCGCTCTCTCAGTACTTCTACTCTGGTATTGTCCTAAAAATGTATTCTCCGCAAAAAAGCATTCGAAAAAGTCGTATAGTATAAGATACGATTTTTTTTTTTTTTTTTTTTGTTTCGGCGGATTCGGCCTGTAGATAGACCTTTGTAATCCATTCAGTAACTATAAATGTACACATAATTAAGGCGCTCTTTGGTGATAGCGCCAAACCCTCGCATATTCCAAAGATTCGATTCAACAGTCAATAAGTCGATCTAAGATCGTAATAAAGTAACAAAATCAACGAACGAATGAAATTACTTAATCTTTTGGTCGCTCGTTATTCTTCGCCTTATTCTTCTTTTTTTTTTTTTTTTTTCTTTCTCTTGGATTGTAATTTTACTTATGCCGAATCGCGTTACGCTTCTACAGTTCTTCGAAGGAAAGAAGAAAAAAAAAAAAATAGAAAGCTATCGACAAACGTTATTTTGCAGTAACTTTCAGCGTTAGTAATCGACACGTATTACGAACTTCGTTAACGAATTATTTTCATTATATTGGTGTTTATGTTTTGTGTTATTTTGTTTGGTGTTAAATATTTCATTTTTTTTTTTTTGTTTAATTATTATTATTTTTTTGTTTTATATATTCATGTCGTAGTGGTGTGGTGGGGCACCTACCGCACTCGGCATCTGGCAGCCGCGTCTTATGAGAAGCCTTACGGATGGACCGCCGTTCCTTATGATATCAATCGCCTCCGAGTGCGTCATGTTTTTCGTGTTTATTCCGTTTATCTCGATTATCTGATCTCCGACCTGTAATACGCGAAAAAGTTTGTTATTTTAACGTAATAAAATTGAAGAAAAATAGAAAAAAAAATTATAGAAAAAAAAAAAAAAATGCATTAATTGTTATAATAATAATGAATTATTATTACTATTAATTTTTAAAATTTTTTTACAAAAATGATAAAAAAAAGTAACAGTGCAGAATTTCTTACTCTCAGCCGATTGTCGTTAGCCGCCGGACCGTTATCAGCAATTTGTAAGACGAAAAGCGGCATATTTTGGAATTCTCGACCGCCGCGAATGCTGAAACCGAAGCCGCGCGTGCCGCGGGTCAGTTCAACGGCGTGATATTGTCCCCCATCACCATCGGCGGTCGGCTCGTCCTTTATGAAAAAAAAAAGTATCAAATAATTAAAAAAAAAAATAAATAACGTTGAAAAAATTCTGTTTTTTTTTCGAAAAAAAAAAAAAAAAAAAAAAAAAAAAAAATTATTTTTTCACGATTTTCGAAATAATTCGCACAGTACCTTCTGAGAGAGCGAAGTACTGCTGCAGCAATCGTCCAATGGATATCCAATGGTCAGCGTAACCGAGTAACCGGAATCTTTGATCAAATTAACGATATCCTCGTGACAAACGTTCGTAATGTCGACGTGATTAACGGCGAGAATGTGATCGCCGACGTTGAGACGAGCGCATCGCTCGGCCGGCGAACCCTCGATAATCCGTCCGATCGTCGAACCCGCTTTGTTCACCGAGGATATTATCACGAAACCAAAACCCTCGTTTTCCATTCTCGTTACCGCGACGTCATACGGATACTGTATATTCATACGCCTTCCGTAAGTCGATTGCAGATTTTCTTGCAGGTGATCCTGAGCATTTATTCGCCGACGTATTCCGAGGGTAACGCGTCCGTTTTGCGACGCCGTTTTCATCAGTTGAACGACGTGACGATGAGATGAATTCATAACGCTTTCGCCTTCGACTGACATTATTAAATCTCCGGTATTCAGTCGATTGTCCAAATCCGCCGCTCCTCCCGGTACTATATGCCCAACCGATACCTGCTGACCGTAAAATCATTCGATATAGCGATTCTATTGCGCAACGGAGATATCGCTTCGCAATCGAACTTTGTGAGAAAAAGATTAATCGAAATTTTTTGATTTTTTTTTTATTATTTTTTTTTAAGAAAAAAAAAATCAAAAATCGTCATTATTCAAATCATTTTTTTTTTTTTTTAGATTAATCGAAGTTTTTTGATTTTTTTTTTTTTTTAAAAGTTTTATTTTGCTGATTTTTCGTCGCGATGATGTGAATGAGGGGACCAACCTGAGATCCTTCCTCGGTACCCCCGACGACCCTGAAGCCGAAACCACTCTCTTGTCTCACGAGCGTTACGAGAGTCTCAATCCACTCGATATCGGGAATCGTTGGACAGACCAATTCGGGATTATATTGAGGATATCTGCGAAGAAAAATAAGTATTAAATTATTAATTTGCTTTGATTTCTCATCGATCGACGACGGAAACAACAATTATTTCGGCCCGATAATTATTGGTTACCGTCGCAAAAAAAAAAAAAATTCAGTATTTTTTTTCAACAAAATTTTTTAAACACTCGTCATACCATTTTTAAAAATTTCTATTCATAAAAAAGCAAAAAATTCCGAATTTTTTTTCATCAACATTTTTTAAGCTCTCGTCATACCATTTTTTTTCATTTCTATTCATAAAAAAGCAAAAAAGAAATGTCCGAATTTTTTTTCATCAAAATTCTATAAATACTCGTCATACCATTTTTTTTAAATTTCTATTCATAAAAAAGCAAAAAATTCCGAAATTTTTTTTCAACAAAATTCTATAAACACTCGTCATACCATTTTTTTTTAAATTTCTATTCGTAAAAAAGCAAAAAAAAAAAAAAATACCTCGATACGGAACTGGAACGCGGCTGTTCGTGTTCGAAGCTCGTGGTTTCCTTCCGTTTGTCCCAAATTTCTCCAGTATCGACATTCTGTTCCTGTCCCATCGTATATGCATTGTATTCCTGTTCCGCGTATTGCGAGTGTGTCTGAGGTGCGTAGAGATCCTTATAATAATCCGAATGAACGCTACCATTTTGTTTCATCATATTTTCATGATGCGCAACATTAACCGAATACATTTCGTTATTAATACTCATTTTATCGTAACCAATCCAATCCCTTTTACCGCCTCCGTGTCTCATGGGATCGTCGTCCAGATTGGTCATCGGACCAAAATTTTCCGCAAGATTAGCAATATTAGCTTTGTAAGGATCGGTATAATACATTCCTCGATTGTAATCCGGATATTTGTATCTATTATCCAAAGGATTCAAATCATTTTCATTCGGTTGTTCGCCGCTCCACTCCGTTCGGTTCATTTCGCTCGGCGATTTCGTCCGATTTCTCGTATCTATAAGAGGCGTTTTCGGTCGACTCGGCACAGCGGTCTTCGATTGCGTCGCATAAATATCCGCCGTCGGTGTTTTGCTTCTGAAGAAATACTGCGGATTTTTCTCCTTTTTGTCTTTTGTTTTACTCGTCGTTCGCTGAACGTGTATCAACGCTTCCTGATCTATAGGACAATCCTTGAGCACTTGAACGACTTCCGAATGACACATATTTCTCACGTTAACGTCGTTTATCGTCACAAGTATATCGCTTTCTACGAGATTCTTGCAACGCTGACAATCAACGATTTTTTTAACTTTCTGCCCGTGAGACGAGTCGGCTATCGTGAAACCGAATCCCATCTCTCCTTTGACTATCGAAATACTTAGAAATTCCGGTTTCGTTTGGATTGGCGAATCCTTGCGATCCACAGGATCGCCGCTTTCGGAAAGAAGGATATCGGTACTACTGGGTCTCTTAATCGTATTTATCTTATCCGATATACAGAGATCGGGCATTGAATTTACCGATGTATTCGCGAGATTATCGCCGTTTTGCATATTGTGAACCGGAAGAAAAGAGGAATCGAGAAAATTGTAACGACCGTCGGTCTGCTGAATTCCCGTATCGAGATCCATATATAGACTCGGATCGTCGTTCATTATTTCCGTGGAGACCGGTAACATTTGTTGCTGATGCGGAGGCGGATGATGCATTCGTGGATCTCGTATATCCCGCATATCGCCCGGTGCACTAACCGCTATCGTTGTTACTACTTCGGTATTTGGATCGTTAGGATCGAAGGGCAGAGGATATCCACGACACACTTCCAGTGTCACTGTTTCACCGCTTCCTATCGATTTAAATACGTTTACCATCTCGTTGTGCGTGAATCCCAATACGCATGTGTCGTTTACGTATACCAATACGTCTCCTGTATTAAGAAAAAAAAAAAAAAAAAACGAAATTATTATTGAAAATTTGAGAAATCGATGATGAAATAGGAATTTTTTTTTTTCGTGTTTAGAGAAAAATTTTTTATGTGGAAAAAAAAAAATTCTAAAATTATCGATAAGATTTTTGATTACTGAAAAAAAAAAAACAAAATGCGTTTTTTCATCGAAAATTATCGAAATTCGTCTTAATGCTGATAAATTTGTCGACATAGTTATCCGTTTAATTTAAAAAAAAAAAAAAAGTACAAAATTATTATTGAAAATTTGGGAAATCGATGGTAAAACAGGATTTTTTTTTTTTTTCGTGTTTAGAGAACATTTTTTTATGTGGAGAAAAAAATGAAAAAAAAAATACAAAAATTATCGATAAGATTTTTGATTATTGAAAAAAAAAATAAAATGCGTTTTTTCATCGAAAATTATCGAAATTCGCGTTAATGCTGATAAATTTGTCGATATACTTTGTCGATTAATTTAAAAAAAAAAAAAAAAAAGATCGAACGATTATAGTTACTCACCGGTTTGCAATTTTCCGTCGAGCCACGCGGGTCCGTTGAGAACGACGCTTTTGATCTGCAAAAATTCCTCGACGGCGTCATCACCGCCGACGATCGTAAATCCGAGACCTCTGGAGCTCTTCAGTAGCGTCGTTCGTATTCTCTGACCCTTTAGCTTCTTCGGATTTCTCGTGAAATTCGGACTCTTGCGATCGACCATTCCTTGCTGCGCGCGTTTAGCTTGCAACACCGGATTCTCGTATTGTGTCCGACGATTAACGTGATCGATGAAGTAAGTTCCGTAAAGCTGATCGTCGATCTTTTCCCAACCATAGGGCAACTCGTCATCCAAACATTCCTCAAGCGAACGCTTTTGAAATTTCGATAATCGCGGATCGAGCCAATGCGACGTTCCCGTGTTGTGGCTGTCGAAATAAATTATATTAGAGTAATTTTTTTTTTTTTTTACAAGAGAAAAAAAATCGTTTAATAATAATAATGATAATAACGACGAATGACAATAATTTAAAAAATTAAAAAAATTATTATTATTATTTATTTAAAAAAAAACAAAAAATTAAATTAAAAAAATAAAAAATCATAATAATAATTTTAAAAAAACTTAATTAATTTTTTTTTTTTATTTAATAATATAAAAAAAGTGAAAAATTAATTTAAAAAAAATCAAATTAAAATTAATAAATAATGATAATAATAATACGAACTCAATGAAATAAACTTCGCCGGTGTCGGTATAAGCTTTTTCCCAATTCGGCGGTAGCGGACCGAGCTGATCTTCCGATGCTTGATTCCGACATCGATTATTGGCATCGTGTTCGGGATTACCGGTTACTTGTTCGGAACCCGTATTGTACATATAATTCGGAGGCACACGGTGACCCGAGTTGTCCGTTTCGCTCATCGCTAGTATCTCCTTATCCATGCTATTATTGCCTATAGTAATGAAAAATATATCGAATATATCGAAACATCGAAAAAACACGTTGATTTTAGGTTATTTTTTTTTTATCGTTCATACCGTCATTGGCATTGTCCATAGATAGAGAGTCTTCAGTCTTAGTTGCCATCTCTTCGAAGCAATATCACAGCTCACTATCTCTGAATTAAATGAACAATGATATCGTAATAAAAAATGTCATTTATTCGCTATTTACGAGTTTTTCGCGTGAAAATTGTGTTTTTTTTTTTTTTTTTTTTTTTCGAGAAAAACGATTCTACGAACTCTCGCTGCGTCGAGCGTAATTATCGTTTTATCGGAAAACTTAAACTTCATTTATTGAATATTAGTTTTTATTTCCGATATCGGAAAAAGGGGATAGGTGGCGGGGCATTTAATTTCAGGAAATAAACGTTTTTCATTGCTTTTATCGGGAAAAAATAATCCGATAAAAAAACTCAAGCGATCGATTTTTTTGTCAATTTATCTATCGAACATATTTTCCTATCGAAGAAAAATTGAAAATTTTCCGGTATTTATTTATATTTCGATCGGAACATTTTATTTACACGTTTCGAACGCCATAATGAAAAAAAACATCGCGATGGGATTTGTCATACGAATTTTTTACATCGATAATAAATATTGAAAAAACAACAACAAAAAACGCTACCCCCTCCGCCCGCTCGTTAATTTCACAAGTTGAAAATTCGATTTTTACAAAAAAAAAAAAATACGAGCCTCGCGTTAATTTCCGAAATCACCGACAGCTCATTCTCTAAAAAAGCGTCACATCCCACCGAAACCTCCGATTTCGAATTGCATCTGCCGCACAGGCGCGCACACCGTTAAAAGGCATGACAGGTGTTCGAGATCCCGAAGTTAAAAAAAAAAAAAAAAAAAACTGTATAGAAATATTATTTTTATATTTTTTTCTATCGTATCCGGGTGACGAGGGGTCGATAGGTACCGAGCAGGTGTTACGCGTGTAGAATTAACCGAGAGAAGAAGATATCTCCTCTATATCTCCGTCCCCCCGGAGATAAGAAGAAAACAACCGCAAATGATAGGCCGCCAGAGAGGTTTTTCACGACTGCATATTCGTCCCCCACCGTTCATTTTATCCCGCATGACTATATCGCGTCGTCGAGATGAATGCGACTTTCTATCGGATGTGAATAGAGAGATGGGCGTGTGGTAAAGGGGTGAGACCTACTAAGTACGCTTATAGTAGTGGTGTATTTCGCATTAGGCAAAGCAGCATATATATACACACACGCGGCACCGAACAAGTACAGTCATAAGAAAAAGAAAAAAAAACATGAAATCTCGTATCAACCCGCTGTCAGAATAGTTGTGCGCTCCAGCAACCCGAGAGAGCCCCGTGTACATTATATACGAAGAGATGCGTGATCGGAGCAGAAAGAATCGCGGGTAAACTGGTTTTGCGGTCACGAGAATCCGTGGATGTACGTAGTATGTGAAAAATACGGATGGAGAGAAAAAAAAAAAAACACGAAGAAAAAAAAGAAAAAAGTCGTGCAGAATGCGAGGAAAGCGATGTGATTATTACAGTACAGTGGCCCGGGGAATATTTCCCACGTATGTGTGTATGGGATGTGTGGCGTTGTGTACGCGATGAACTATGAGACTCGAACGTTTTTTTTTTTTTTTCCTTGTTTTTTTTTCTTCTATACACGCACGCATTAAGTACATTATTATTTCGTTGTGAATTACTCACGTTAGCGAACAAGGGCTTTCGCGCTGCTATGCGATCTCCATCGCGACGATACGACCGTCATATCCCCGTTCGGCGGAGAGGAGAAAAATATTTCGGCACTGAATCACGTCCCGTTTAGCACGGATACACGTTCATGATTGTCGTAAGGATATAACTACTGGCGAGAAGGCCAAAGACGAGGAAAGATTGAATCGTAGAACACTCACTCGCGACTCGGAAACACCATACGATACGATACCCCCGCGAACTGTATACTACGCACACTACGGAACAAAAAAATAACGAAATATACGACACTGACTAAGAACTGTTGAACGGTACGAGAGAACGCGTGTGTTGTACTGTGATCACTGCACAAGTGCACGTCCGCCGCAGCGGCAGCAGCGGCGAGACATTTACTACCGTAGGCTCGGAGACACGGGGGTACACATTGTACGCGAGAACTACGCTACGCGTTGACGATGCCGGCAACCACGTAGCGACTGACTACGAAACGAGCGCCGGGACGTTCGCGTCGGTACGGAAGGCTTAAGGGGGTAAACGACAAAAAAAAACATTCCATTCAATAAATTCAACTTTAATTTATTTTATATCGTACATTGCATCAATACCACGTTCTGCTTAGCGGAATAAAATATATGTATTTACGAAATAAAATTAATAAAAACAAATTAATAATAATAATCATAATATAATATATATTTTTTATTTTTATCATCAATGTAATGCGTTGTAATCGCTAAATCATTTTTCCGTGCAGTTATTTTGCGAACCACGAAAAAAAAAAATTGACAAAAAATATATATTTATCATTGTATGGTAAATGAAAAATGCAATCTTTTTTTTCAATGTTATTTTTTATTAATAAGATATGATACAGTGTGAAAAATGGATACGATGAATAGAGATTATTTTTTTGCGATGCCAATAAATTTTATTCAGGATTTTCCGGGAACGATACGATAGGCTTTGCCGCTCCTTCGACTTCGGGTTTCGTAGTTCTGTTCGATCGAAGTACCGCGCCTGGACTGGGGTACGGCCTCATCTGATACAAAGGTCCGGAAGCCGTTGTATCCGCTCCGGTTTTCGCCTCGTTATGCCTCGCCAAGCCGTCCGACCATTTGCCTCTGGAAATATATCATCGATAATCGTTTAATCGATAGTTCTTACCTTCGAGACTAACGACGCGGAAAATACGCGTAATAAAAAGATTTACGGCGAAAATGTCGGCGTTATGCGGGAAAATTGGGCTCTAAATCAAAATAATAAAAAGATCGAAAAAAAAAAAAGTTGATCCCAAGATTTATGAGAAAATATCTGCATTATGCGGGAAAATTCGGCTCTAAATCAAAATAATAAAAAGATCGAAAAAAAAAAAAAAAAAAAAAAATTGCAGATCTCCAAAACCACTTTGCCACCGATTATTTAAAATCCTAGTATTTTCAAATTAACAATAATAATGATAATTGCAAAATACTGCAATACCGTGGAATATCGCTGTAAGAAGCCGGATCCATGGGATCCAAAGTTCGATCCTTTTTTTCTTTCATCAATTCCGATCGCGGAGCTCGTCTAACGTCCGGAATTTTGAATCTTTCGCGGACGACGAGCTTTTGCTCCTTTTTTGCTTCCACCTCATCCACCTGTAATATTTATCGTATGTAATGAAATTTGATAATAATAATAATAATAATTTGCGGAAAAAACTTCTTACTTCCATAGTTTCTTGATCACTACCACTCTCATCGCTGGACATATTGTCGTCCTGATCAGCGGCTTTCAGATGCAATTCTTCTCGCAATTGTGATGCCGGTTGCGATATCTGGCATTTTGGATGTCCCGGCGGCAACCATGAGACCAAATCCGAGGCCCAATCCCAGTAATAATGTTGACCGCTACAAATTTTTTTTTTTTCATTTTTTTTTTTCGAAAAATTTTTTTATATTATTATTTCGCAAATATTTCTTACGAGCCGGGATCGTATACTGCTTTCCATGTTTCCGGTAACGGATATCTCTGAATAAGACGCGTCTGTAACTTGAGATATTTCTCGGAAGGTTGCAAATGTCCCGCACCCCACAAATCTTTGCATTTCTTGTTACACTCGTGATATATATTGTATTTGTTTGGACAGCCGCTGTATCCCTGAAAATGATGAAAATTTTACGAATTTATATTTGATTTTTTTATTTTATGTTTTTTTTTACGATCGGTGTTTACCATAAATTTCTGCGACAAATCGATTTGATTGATATCGTCTTTTGCATTGTCATAATCCTCGGCAATAACTTCCTCGTGAACTTTTTTCTTCGGCTCTTTCTTTGAATCCTCTGTCGAAACATTGTATACGCGAGAGAACGCGATGTATTTTATTTTATTTATCTTTCTCGATTTTATTTACGTTCGTAACGCAAGCAAAAAGTGGGGTTATGTATTACCAGTTTTATCCGATCCTGTCACGAGTCCCCTTTTCGCGAGACGCGCGGCTAGCGCAGCGGGAAGCGGCATTTTTCACGAATAAAATGTTATTCAATCGCACGGTAAGTTAATTAACGTTTTATTTAAACAAAAAAAACGAAAATCACATAATCGTGAGAACTCTCTCGCGTCTTCGACCATCGATACTGCGGTACTTACGCGGCCTTCGCGCGCGCGACGGTTTCTTTGATCACCAGCCGCGCGCTAGTGATTTTTTTTTCGTTTTTTCAAAATTATTATTACTTTTTCATTAATTATGATGTATTATTATCAAAAAACGACATCAATTGTATATATAGATATATTTCAATATTCTTATCGTAAGAGTTATATACAACAAACAAAGAAATACAAAAAATATCATTGCTCTGTACAAATTTCTTCGTATTATTATTACCAAAAAATTCACTCGTATAATCCGGATTTCGAGTTAATTAATTTCATTACTTCCATTTTCATTGATCGATCGTCGTTCCTCAACGAATTCACGATCTTCTTCGCAATCGCTGTCTTCCGATTCTTCCGCGGAATTGTCTCCGCTCCCGATGAATTCTTCTTCGAAACTCACGAAAGCGGGTATTGTTCGTCCGACAGTAGCGATAGAAAAATTTTCCGAAATTTCGGAAAGATCCCTCCGCGGGGGTGGATGCGGTGGCGGCGGTATGGAAAATCGTTCCGACGCGATTTCCGGCGACGAACTCTCGCGATATCGAGAATTCGCGTTCATTCGCGGCAGCGGTACGGGTCCTCGAGATTCTCTTTTTTGCGGTTTCGCAGCGACGATTCGTGTCTCATTATCATTTTTTGAAATTAATACAGGTAACGGAGGGGGACGAGGTATAGAAAGTTTTTCACAATCATTCGCGAGATTTACGGGAAAATTAGTTTCGCTCGCGATATTCGCGTTTCCGTTTATCTCGCGATATTTCCGCAACAAAGCTTTCGCCTCGCGTTCCGACATCGACTTGTATTTTTCGATGAGCGCCTCTTTCAATTCGCTCATAAAATTTTTCGCCAATAACTCGTCGAGTCTCGAGGATTCCGCGCCGACGTCGTCGTTTTCTTCGTAAATCGGTTTGATGTATTCCTCTGTTATATATTCTTCGAAAACTTCGTCGATTATCTGAGGATCCGTATCCCTCTCGATCGGCGTATCCCCGTCGATATCCCGTCCGATCGTCGCATCTTCGATCGGCAAATCCTCGTCTCTTCGACGCGATCGTCGCAACATCGCTACTAGTAAATTATTGAACTCTGCGAAATTTCTCGCCGTGTCGATTTGCTTATATATATCGTTTATTCGCGGAGTGAGTAAATCGACAAATTCGTCGTCCGTTTCCACGAGATTTTCCCGTTTGTCTAACTCCTCGAGGATCGTACCGATCGCGTCGTAAACCGTTCGAACTTTTCGCGATAGGAGATCCAAATTCAGGTAGAGATCCCGCCACTTCGAGACCACCGGACCTCTGCGAAATTTTTTTTTTTTTTATTAAAATGTTATTAATTTCGTGAATACTAATTTTATACAAAATATACATTTTTTTTTTTTTTCTAATATTTTGTATACATTTAGAATTTCCATAATTAAACTTATACGGAACCATAAAAAAAAAAATCCTTAAAAGAAAAAAAAAGATTTTTCTTACCGATACTTTCGTTGAATCGGTCGCATTTTGCAATTCTCGTATTCCTCGATAACTCGAACCAATCGAGTCTCGTGATTTCTCAATGATTGACAAAGTTGGCAAACGATATCCGTGAGTTGCGAATCAGAAATTTCGTTTTCCTCTGTCCACGTGTACCGGTCGTAAGCGAATGCGAGTAGTTGCATCGTATCTGATTGCGCGATTATGTAGACGTAGTATAAGTGCTTCGCGATGGAAAAACGAATATTTTCAATATAATCGACGATCGATCAATGTCTCAATTCTCCGAAAAAAAAAAAAAAACTGTTCTATACTCACGCGGAGTGTGCTGTAAGTTATTTCGCCTTCGATCGCAAAGGAATCGTCGATATTCGATAGAATTTCATCGGAAATCACGGATTTCGGTAATAATTTTACGAGTACCGAAGACGCTTCGTAATAAATTCGGGAAATTCGCTCCATACTCCACAATAAAGTTTCCATCACTGGTTGCAGATATTTCAGTCGTTCGATCTCCAAATGACTAAAAATATTCGACTGTTAAAAAAAAAAAAAAAAAAAAAAAAATTTCGGACATTAATTTTATATAAAAAATATTGTAAAGTACCTGAATTTGATTTGCGTCTGCTTCGCGTCGTTTCTCAGTTGATACCCTTTCCTCAACGCTCTCAGTCCCCTGCTGTACAGGCGATGCATTTCGTTTTGCAGACATACGACTTCTTGGAGACATTTAAAAGATCGAAAATCCTCGTATTTGCGACGGAGAGACATCGCTCCCAATGCGGTAGCGAATAAAACCGCCGAAGTCCTTTTTTTCTCGGGAATTAAACATGCGATTCCCATCATCGCGATCGATGACAATAGCGTCGACCACTCACCGGCTTTTCTGTGAAATTAAAGGATATATTATTTTTCAATTTTTAAAAAATTCACCAAATGGTACAGTGCATCAAATAGGTAAAAATACGAAAAAAAATTTATACATTGAATATTAATAAAATATTGACAAAAAATATTACATAAATATGAAATTTAAGAAATAAAAAAAAATAAAATCTTTAACTCATAAAACACACAGTTATTATTATTATTATTATTTTTTATTTATTTTTTTCACCAATTAATATTGTATGACAACATTTTTTTTTTTTAAACAAAGAATCAAAAATTGTTACTGTACAAAGCGCTTCATAATACTTACGTCCAAAAAGAATATGAATTTTTATCCAGAATACTGCGAATCGCAGCGGCGTGATCATCCAGAAGACTCTCCGCCTTCAGAATCGTTGTTAACTGTTTTGACGACGCGTAACTGGTTTTCGTAACAGCGAAGATTTTTTTTAAAGGACGCAAAAAAGCAAAGAAGTTGCGCAATCTTTTGGTACATTCGTAATCGTCTCGATGGGGCAAAGTGTCAGTGAATTTATGTTTATTTATGGGTCTACATTCGAAATCTGTGTAACCCATATCCACGAGGGCTTTGTGCAAATCGCCGCCCTGACGATAAAATATTTCGGAAATGAGAATGAAAAGAATTTTAATCGTGAATATCGATGTATTTTGGTCGCTTACCTCGATTATTACGTCCTCGTCTTCCTCGATTTCCTCCATTTTACGCGACGACAATTATTCACGCATTTTGTTTACTGTTGATTGACGATCGCTTAATCCATTTTTCAATTGCTGAGATTAATTTTGTTCATTTTCTTTCATAATCTTTAACGCGATCGTTTTGTTTACAACACCGTAATGTTTACGGTGAGGTTATGAGTAACAATGTTGCTGCGGTTTGTTGCCGACGAGCAATAAAGTAGCGGGGGTCTTCGTTCGCGAAATTTCACGATTTTTCCGACTTTTCGACTGACAAACATTTGGTTTTATCGAATAAAAAAAGTAAATGCAATGGAAAAATGAAAATTCGTTTCGTTATGTATTTCTTAGTTGTTTTTTATGTTTTGTTTAATTTAATTATGGGCATTTTCGTGTTGACAATATTGTTTGCATATTTTTTGTTTATTTCGTCATTCAAGCAGAATTCGAAAGTCGACTCTCTCGGGGACAAGCAGCAGGCCCGCCCCTCTTTTGGAGTCTCTCCTGAATGAAACTAATTATTCTATAAAGTGACATTGCTGGCCTCACGTTTCTTGTAAAGCGGTAGAAATGAGTGAAGGAACGATTACAAACTCTATTCAATTACATTAAATCGAAAGTTGTTTTATTTCTTTGCGAGAGAAAATTATGTTCGCGTGCCAAAAAAAATGTTCGGTTACACGTTTTTTTTCGATACAGCCCTGCCGTTGATACAAAGCGCCCCGAAAGCGGCTTGTCGGTGGGGGTCTCTCCTATACTAACCAAAAGGAAAACATTAATCGCCGTGTGCCCACCCACCAAGATGGCTCCTTTGCGGAGCAGTATTCGATATTTGACGTCAAGTTATTTACATGCCTGGAATTTTAACGCTCGTCGATACAATTATTAGATGCAATAACGGTGTAAAATAAAGACGCGAGATTAATCGATGTACGTGCGCGAGTGTTAAAGTGCGAGAAGAACTGTTAGATTTTACACGAAACAAGAAAACAAGAAAAAAAAAAACGAACGAATTTACAAGGGACGGCCGGCTGGCGTGCCAGACAGGTCAGTATAGTAATATATCGAACTTCTGTCCTCCTCGGGTGAGCATCGTTTGCTCGAGGTACATGCGCCAATACCGAATTACTTCTGGATTCGTTGTGTTACCGATATCGGCCTCAAATTCTCTCTATCATCGAACACACGGGACAATCATTTTCTTTTTTCCGTATATATATTATATTACATTTTTTTTGTCAGTCTCGTAGACTCGACGGTACGTGTATGTATATGTACTTTGCACGATTGTTTCATGTCAAAAAAATTTCGAGCCCCACGGGGTTGTGTACAATGCATATTGATCTATTCAACAAAGGTGTCATTTCGATATTTTATATTATTAACAAATATTACGATACCTACCGCGAGAGCCTCTCCCACGCGAAAAATAACGTTCATTGATCAAATCCCCCGAACCGCGGAGCTAATCGGCTTCGCGTTTAATATTTCACGAGTGCATCTGTCAAATTGGCTAAGTGGCGAAACGAATGGATAAGACAAAATTTTGTTCTAACAAACGATTTTTGGAAAACACGCGAAACAATACGCGCCAAGCGTAGCATGAAGATATTTGTGTACTGTCAAGAATATTTTGTTTTTTTTTTTCTCCAAAACACGAATTGCAGCGAAAAATCGGCGTTTCGTCGGTGAAACGTGCACCACGTTTTACTTGCACCGGATCCGTACATTTTTACGAAAATTTCAACTGTCTAAATAAAAAAATTCTTTTTTTGCAACACATAAGTATCTTTGTACAACTGCTACAATTTCATCGTATTTTCGTTCGTCTCTCAAGTATTAAAGTTGTATTTTAAGAAATCATTAATCAATTTTTTTATTTTAACTCAACAATATTTACGATTTTTTTTTAAATATTTTAATTTCGTAGACACTTATCTGTTCGATTGATTCGTCACGAAGTGGTTTTTTTTTATGTTTGCAGATATACAGTGCCATTCTGCAGTAACGTCTCTGATAGACGCGCCAAAACAATTATCGAATTAAAAAAAAAAAAAAAAAAAAAAAAATTGTGTGAATAAAATGTTTTTTAAGGTTATTTAGTTAGAAGAAGAATATCGATGTATCGTCATGTCGCAAAATAATGGAGCGGGAAAAAACAAAATACAGAGAATTTTATTAGAATCGGCAAAAATGTTGCCAAAAGGGAATTTTAGAAGTTTCCACGCCGATTGCTAATAAAAAAAAAAGCAAAAAACAAAGTTTTAAAAAAAATTATAATAGTCAACGATATTTTGGTTCGTGGGGATCGCCATTGGGAAAAATAACTAATTTTCATGGCCATTGGTACATAACGATCGATCGGCTAAATACAGTCTTAAAGAAACAAAAATGGCGCGCAAAAGCGATAACATGAAGAACATCAATGTCGCCGTCGTGGGACTTTCCGGTACGGAGAAAGACAAAGGTCAGGTGGGAGTCGGCAAGTCGTGTCTCTGCAACAGATTCATGCGATCCCTCAGCGACGACTATAGCGTCGATCATATTTCCGTTTTGTCACAGGTAAATCACAAATTTTCCTCTCTCACGAGTTTTTTTACTCGCGAAAATCAATTTCGCGATTTACACGAATTTTTTGAATGGCGAAAATTGATTTTCGTAAATTTTGCCGTTCACACGATTTTTTTTACTCGAAAATATCGATTTTCGTCGATTCTGGAGTTCGAACGATTTTTTTTACTCGGAAATATCGATTTTCGTCAATTCTGGAGTTCGAATGAATTTTTTACTCGGAAATATCGATTTTCGTCAATTCTGGAGATCGAACGATTTTTTTTACTCGGAAATATCAATTCTCACCAATTTTGGAGTTCAAATGAATTTTTTTCACTCGCAAATATTAATATTCGCCAATTGTCGAGTTAAAACGCGTTTTTGTAAATTGTAATCGATTTTCGTCGATTTCGCCATTCGAAGAAATTTTCTACTCTCAAAAAAAAAAAAATCCATAATTTTTCATTTGTCTCATCGATATTCAATGTTTTATATGATATTCCCCATGAAATTCGATAAATCCTTGAAATCGCAAAAAAAAAAAAAAATTCCCCCGACAAGTAAAGTAAAGAAAAACTTAAATTCGTGAAATACACGAAATTTCGCGATAACCCTAGCAATGGAAAAAAAAAATCGCCAATCTTCAGTAGTAAAGAATTTATTTAAAGAATATTCAAGGTTTTCATTACCTAACATTGAATAACTCGCGATTTTTATCCAAAGCGTTCTAATTGTCCGTTTGTTAACAGTCCGATTTCAGCGGTCGCGTCGTGAACAACGATCACTTCTTATACTGGGGAGAGGTCGCTAAATTAGCGGAGGATGGAACGGAGTTTCAGTTTCAAGTTATCGAACACACAGAGTTCATAGACGACGCCTCGTTTCAGCCTTTCAAAGGCGGTAAGATGGAGCCGTATGCGAAGAGATGCGCCTCAACGAAGATAACGAGCGCCGAGAAATTAATGTACATTTGCAAAAATCAATTGGGTATCGAGAAAGAATACGAGCAGAAAGTATTACCCGATGGAAAGTTAAACATCGACGGTTTTCTTTGCGTTTTCGATGTCAGCGTAGTGCCGAATCGTTCGGTCGAAAAGCAAGTAGAACTCGTCGCGAATATTCTCAATAATCTCGTAAAAACGAAGAAACCCGTTGTTCTCGTAACAACGAAGAACGACGACGCGAACGAACAGTACGTAAAAGAGGCGGAAAAATTGGTAATGCGTAAGGAATACAAAAATTCTATATTCATCGTCGAAACATCGTCGCATGAGAACATAAACATCGATCTCGCGTTTATGATTCTCGCGCAAACGATCGACAAGACAAAGATACGCAGCAAAGTCGTACCGTTCGCGGAGGCGGCGCGCGCGAGAAAAGAACTTCTCGACGCTTCGACCGAATCTCTGCAAAGACTTATACGGATACATGTTACCGATTATCGAGCTCTTTGGTCTCAAGCCTCCAAAAAACTCGGACAACACAAAGAATTCACGAATTTTGTCGAATTGTTTGGCATCGACGCGACGCAAAGATTGTTCCGGAGACACATTAAGAAACTTAAGGACGAACAAGTGGCCAAGAAAATTCAAGGATATCTCGATATGCTGCCGGAAATACTCCATGAAATATGTCCCGACATATCGAATCTCATAAATGAGTGAGTTAAAGCGAATTTTGAATTCCTGAAAAAAAAAAAAAATTCTAAAATCGAAAATTGAACATTTTTCGGGAAAAAAAATTTTTTTATTTTTTTTTTTTTAGAAAAAAATCTCTGTTTCCAAATATTTAAGATTTTAGGAATGTTATTTTTTTTTAAATAGTTTTTTAAAAATGGAATTTTGAATATTTCTCAATGGGAGAAAAATCTTTTAAAAAAATTCTTATCTTCTATATGATGAATTATTTTCAGATTTTTATTCCGTTGGGAAGTTATCCAAATTTTCTCTGAATCTCTTTTTTTACATCGAATATTTTTTCTAAACATAATTTTTTGATATTTTGAAATATTTTCGACATACGATAATAAAAAAATAAAAATAAAAAAATGTTTATAAAAATGTGATAAAATGAAAAATATTGTTAACGATCGCAAAACTGTTTATCCAGAGAATGGTCAACGGTACAGCAATACATAAAGGAACATCCGGACTTTCATCAACACTTTTACGAGTGTCCTGAGGACATATCGTGGATCGATTACGATTTTGGTGAGAATAACAGCACAAAGATACCGTACGACGTGTTGGAGACTCCGGAAGCAGAGACGGTATTCAAGAATCACATAAATGCGCTGCAGCAGGAACAGCGAAGACTCGAGTGAGTAGTAATTTATTAATTTCAATAGCAACGATAACCGATCGCAAATTCCATAAATCATCGATTCCAAACGATAATATCGTTGAACTGAAAAAAAAAAAAAAAAAAAAAAAAAAAAAAATGATTAGTCGCGAGAAACGATAGTTATTTGGGAAAACTAATAGCTAATTGGTACAAAAGATTTTTTTTCTTTAAACTATAATTCTCCCAACTAACTGTTAGTTTTCTCGACTTATCATTTTTTTTCAATAATTGTGGTAAATAATAATAATTTCGTAAACGATACACTAATGCTTTGCTTTCTTCTGGGTGGCGTATCTTAAATGCAGACTTCCAAAAAGGTAATTAAATATTCTCGAATCTATAAAAAAAAAAAAAATTACGCGTTTCGTCTATTTTTCTCTAAAAAAAAAAAAAAAAAAAAAAAAAAAAAAAAAACGCAAAATGCATGATAATCGTAATGAGAAAAAGATGAACGGAAAAAAATTAAAGAGGCCGTTATTTTCGGTGTTTTCTCCGTCTATAGTTCGCGGAGCCATAATTATTCATCAATTAATTATTTATTTATCGAGGATATCACTCGATGAATATTTTTTCGTGACCGATATATCCGTTGTCTACGATTACAACGATCTGCGGGGGCAACGGGATAGCTTTCTGCACTAACTAAATGCGATGAAATTTGATATTTAACCGGTGGTCTGCGGTCGGTCCGAAGTTATCCGACCCGATAGGCGCGCTTCGCGAGTCTCTCTTTCTCTCGTTGGTCGTCGTCGTCGTCGTCGTCGCTAACGATCTTTTATCTCGATGATCCACCGACGAAAAAAAAAAAAAAAAAAAAAAAAACCAAAGAAAAGATGGAAAAGTCGCGAAAGAAGTGTCGATGCGATGCCGAAGAACACCGCGAAGTTGAATGTTTGCATCGGGAATTAGTTTTTTTTTTTTTTATACGATTTTATATGCGATTCCAATGTTCTTTACATTTGTCGTGAATTCACCACAGATGGAAGAAACAATTCAAGCAATTGCTCGAGGAAACTGGATACGTTACGCCCGGTAAACATTTGTCAGAGGTGAGAGTGCTGTTCATGGGTCGCGAATGCTTCGAGGCGCTTTCGCATCACGATTGCCAGGAAATTTACGATCAACACCAGAAAGAGATTATCGAAAGGGCGAAACACAATTTTCAAGTAAGAAAACCCCTTTCGTCGTATGCGCGAAAAAAAAAAAAAAAAAAAAAAAAAAAAAAATTAAATCATTTTTTTAAAAATGTAACTTAATGAATTTTAATTTTTTTTTTTATTTGAATTTTAAAATATTGATGATAATAATACATTATTATTATTGATAAAAAAAATTATTATTTTGCCTTAAATTCATTTTTTTTTTAATAAAAATATTTTTTTTATATTATAAATATATAAAAGTCTATAATTAGCGATTTTTGTATTAACGAGTTACGGTGGAAATTTTCAGGAATTGCTTCTGGAACACGCCGACCTGTTTTATCACTTCAAAAGCATAGCGCCGTCCGGAACCATCACGCAGGACGATATAAAAGAAATCACTGATGCGTTACTCGACGATTTTAGGTGCATTTCTTTCCTTATATGCGAATGCTTTCGGAATTATTAATAAAAATAAATGTTTATAACTCGAAAAATATTGTTAAACAGATACAAAGCATTGGATAGACTCGATCAGGACAGGAAATTGATGCTTTTCCAGCATCTCGGGTTCGTTCATTGCCCCATCAGGGAACACTGTCCCGCGTTTCCGAATTGTATGGATGCGCTTATCGAACGAATACTCGGAACGAAAGCTCACAGGTAAGAAAAATGTACTTTGAAGTATCGAAAGTAACGAGAAAACAGCGATAACGAAATTCGCGTCTCGAGACAACGAAAAGATCAAAGATTCGTCGCCTCAGATTATTTTTTTAATTTTTTAAAAATTAATTCTCAGATATTTGTAATTTCGGTAAAATACAAAAAAATTCGTTCCCTCGTTATAAATAATAATTTTGGAAGTCGCCGTAAAAATAACGGCACTACGGCTTCGAATTTCGATCCGAAAGTGAGAAATTTTAATTAAATTTTTTTTTTTTTTTTTTTTTTTTTTTTAATGGACAGACCTTCGTCATGGAATCACAGTAGTCAATGGCAACTGACGTCGGACAACAATCAACTGAATCTCGTGATATTGGGAAGCAATGCTCTCGGAAGTGAATTCGCTCGCGAAATAAAAACTCAAACGGAAGACGACGAGGTGGAGATCGATTGTCAGCTCTATACTCTCGGCTATCGGGTTATCGACGGCGACGTCGGTTTGCCGCACAATTCTTTCACCACGTCGGACTTCATGCCTCACGGTGACTAATTTTTTATTGGATTCACTATTTTCCTCGATAAATTCGCCTCCGAATAGCCTAATTGCTTTTTTTTCTGCGCTGCGGCTTTGGAACGATTTTTTTATTCATTTTTTTTCCCTTTGTTTACGCTTCGACCGCAAGAGAGAAATTTCATTATTTATCTAATAATTTTACAATGTATTTGTTATTAATTTTATCAAAAATCAATTACCGAAGAAATCGGCAAAAACACAAAAAAAAGTAAAAAAAAAAAATAGCGATTAAGGAGAAAAATATTCTAAAATCAATAAAAAACGTATTGTAAAATTATTATATAGAGAAAATAAAGTTCTGAGGAGGATCTCGAGGTCGAAGCGAAAACGAAGGAAGAAAAACAGAAAAAAAAAAAAAAAAACGTATCGTTCCGAAATCTCAGTGCGAAAAATCAAAGAAATCAAATAATCGGCCGCTGCATCGTGAAATATAATTGTCTAATTATTATTTATTAATTTTTTTAGGTTCATTCTGCATCTACGCGAACGAAGATTCCTTCGAATATATCCGCTCGTCGCTGGAAAAAACTTTATTGTCGAATTTGGAACAGGAGGATCGATTGCCGTTTCAGGGACTTCCCATCGTAATTATGTTCGTTCCGGATCCGAATATCGATGAAATGGAAGCGATACGATTGCGAGAAGAGGGACAGAGTCTCGCGGACAGTTTGCAATGTCCCTTTATCGACGTTTGCATCGAAGACTTGGAACAGGATAAACGCTTTCCGACGCCGTTAGTGAAAGACGCTTTGCAACAACTCATACAGTCGATCAATCATCGCGCGGGTTTTCTCAATATTTATCAAAGTGTTATCGAGTGTCTGGAACCGGATATAAGGTACTTTTCTCGATTTTTCCAGACGAAACAATTTTTTTTTTTTTTTAGGAATTATTGGAAAAATTTGATAATCGATAATTAATTGATTACAGGATAATAATGTGTATGTTCTGCGGCGATCCTTACTCCGTGGAAAATGTTTTGGGACCTCTGCTGAGTCACCAGTGCTGTTTTCTCAGCGGTGAAAAATCGATTGTTCTCGAGACGTTTTTGGGCGATTCGAAGCGACGCGTCGAAGTAATAATATCGAGTTTTCACGGTGCAAACGCTTTTCGCGACGAACTCGTTCACGGATTCATTCTCGTTTATTCGACGAAGAGAAAAGCTTCGCTTGCGACTCTTAAGTAAGATTTACATATAAGTCGAATCGCTCGGTACGAAGTTTCAGAATTATATCGTTTGGTTTTCTTTCTTTTTTTTTTTTAGTGCATTTTCCATGAACATTCCAAATCTACCGATACAAATAATGGCTGTGACTGACACGGGAGGAGCGAACGCTTTCTTTAGTAGCGAATTGAGTCATTTGCTCATCACAGAGGGAAACGCTACGGCCGATCGACTTCAGGCGCATTTCATGACATCGGCTTCGAGTTGTCAGCAAAAAAGTATGTAGTTTCGTAACAATGACAATTAAATTAACATTTTTTAGTCAGGAAAGTCACGAAAAATCATGAAAATTGGGAGTAACCGGAAGTTTCTGAATGCATTATCTTGAAATCAGCTAAAGTCGAGAAATTAACCAAAGGGAAGCGACTGCGGCTCCGAAAATTTTAGGTTTTCATTACATTTTCTGACTTTTTAATTTTCTTGCTAAATCAAAGTTTAATTTTACTAAAGAAAACATTTTCCAAAGTTTTTTTTTTATTATTTATTTTTTACCTTCGAAATTGACGATTTTTAAATTCTCGCGTAATTTCACCCTTTCGAAACGACGTCTCTAAGGTATTTTTTTTCTCGAAATACATATTCTCAACTGAAACTCTGTAAAAGGATTTATTTTTCTAAACACTCATCAAAAAGTTACGAATTTTTTTATCACAGAAACGTTTTCCAGATATTTGGACTCTAATTTCGTCACGTAAAGTAAATCAAAATAAGAATTAGTATTGTATTATTGTTGGTACACTTTCTCGAGGTCTTCAAAAGTGTCTCTTAATTATTTCAAATTTTTTATAGCGTTACATCTCGAAAATATTAATTTTTCATTCAAATATCAAAATTACATATTAAATTGTTATTTTTTCAACAATTTTCGTTTCTCTGTTTATTTAGCCGCATTTTACACGCCGTTTTTTTAAAGTGTCTTAATTATTTCAAATTTTTTATAGAGTTACAACATCTCGAAAATATTAATTTTCCATTCAAATATCAAAATTACATATTAAATTGTTATTTTTTCAACAATTTTCTTTTCTCTGTTTATTTAGCTGCATTTTACACGCCGTTTTTTTTTAAGTGTTTTAATTATTTCAAATTTTTTACAGCGTTACAACATCTCGAAAATATTAACATTCCATTCAAATATAAAAATCACATATTAAATTTCTATTTTTTCAAAAAATTTTTTTTCTGTTTATTTAGCCGCATTTTACACGCCGTTTTTCAAAGAGGTTTGGGAAAAAAAGCCGGAGATCGAACAGGCATTCAATATGGAAGAACCCGGAAATTTGAACGACAGCGGTGAAGGAACTCTCGAGTATTCGGCACTTCATCCGATGCCACCGCCGCGTCACGAGAGTTATCATCTTCAGACACCCGACGATGGGTAAGCGATCTCAACATGAATTCCAACGCGTTTTCCGCGACGCGTGATAATTTTCCACAAAAATCGACGGTTCGTCCGATAACTGAAAAATCTAACGCGAAGCAGTATGTCTGTAACTTTTAGAAGCGGTTCGGAATCTTACGAGCAATTGACGCCGGACGGTGAACTCGGCGATACGGGAATAAACGAGCAGTTCGTCGACAACAGGGCGACGCCTTCGGACGACAGCGATATTTACAGCCAAGTCGACTTCCATCGGGAGGAAAGGGAACGGGAATTACTCAAAGGCGGCGATCTCGCCAACAAGTTGTCCGGTAATGAATTCCTCTCCTTTTCCTTAAAAAAAAAAAAAAAAAAAAAAAAAAAAAAAAAGTTAATTTCCATGGAATTCGAGAAAAAAAAAATCTAAAATTTTTTTTTTTTATTATTCCCCAAAATTATAGGGAATAATAAAATGATTTATTAAATAACAAAAAAAATATATAAATATAAATTGATTTTTTAAATGATAAAATAATTTTTTTCTCAATATGTGAAATTTCCTCTGAACGTCTTATACGCCTTTCTCGTCCCTTTAAAGGGTCACAATAAATTCTAAAAAATGTATTAATTATGGTGAAAATTTGTTTAATATTGTATTTTAATTATTTTTAATTTTTGAAACTCAACAGGTTGGGTAAAGGACACCTTTATGCATCAAGACGGCGTTACGAACAGTTATTCACACAGAGCATTCACTACCGGACGGCGTCATATATCACAGACGAAGCCGCGACCAAAGGGAAACAGTCAAACATTGAAGCAACCGGGTAAAATAAATCTAAAAGATTTCTCGAACGTAACGGATGCGATAGCGCGGATGACTATCGGTGAAAAAGACGAACACGCTACGAAGATGACTCTGGGACACGCGCCACTCGCGATACCGGAACTCGTTGATCTCGGCTCCGAATACGCACATCCAAAGGACGTCGTACCAAATCTCTATTCCGCTTACGACGGCGATTACACGTACGCTCTTGTACAGGATTCGATCGCGAACAACAAGTCTAAGTTGCGTCATAGACGAGAGAAGGGACAGCCGTGTAAGTTTATGGGGGTTGAATTTAGCGGTGACAGGAATAACTATTTTAGCTCTCGGAATAAAATGGGTGCAGTCCTCACGAAATCGGTATAATAATAACTATTGTAACTCCGGAAGGTTGGCTTCGAATTTCGGAGGGGAAAAAAAAAAAAAAAGAATTGGAATTTTGGAAATTAATTAATTTCGATAACTCGAAGTTCCAACTTTCCGGAGGCTAAGTTTCTCCCCACAGCGACGATTTAGATAATAGTTGATAGACGTCGCGCGTGAAAATTTCTTTGCAAACTTTTCTCGAAGAGTTTAACTCCAACGTACGTTTCGTTGTTTGTTTCTTTGATTTTTCTTAGCTTACAGCGATTCGGATTCGGAATGGAGTTCGTTGGAGAGGCAAAGGGTCGCTGATGTTATAGGGAAATCTAATAAAAAACCGTCGACGCACAAGAGAACGCGAAAGAAACGGACGGCTATACCTGTCGCTACGCCGAAGGTACCGTCCTTAGCAAGCATGGGAAGCGGCGATGGTATTGTCGGATTGAATTACAGCCTAAAGGAGGACAAGAATTGGCGGATCGATCCTGCAGAACGGGGTAATCATTTTAATCGATTGAACATTTTTTTTTTTTTTTTTTTTTTTCAATTTATCGAATTAAATTGTTTTTTTGAGAAAATGATTTTTAGTTGGAAAAACTAATCGTTTGTTGGGTAATTAGTTTATCAGTAGAAAAATTATTTGCACCGATGTGAAAAAAAAAAAAATTCGATTTTTAAAAAAATTATTAGTTTTTCCAACTTTTCATTACTTAGCGAAGGATCGTTAAAAAAAAAACGCTTTTTTTTTTCAATTCGTTGCTCGTCTACATTATGTAACTCTTTCGCGATAAAGTAATCTTTGCACAAGTAGAAGAACCGTAGGAAAATATTTTCTATTACCTCATCGATGAGTAAAAAAAAAATAATAAAAAAATAGCAATCGTGTAAAACCAGAGATCAATATGATTTTTTTACTACAGCCTCATCGAGGATGGAGTTTTTATCGATAGCTTATTGATATCCTATCAATTTTCTATCGATATTACGGGAATCTTTTTTTTTTTTTTTTTTCGCGAAAACGACTTAAACTTTAAATTCCATTTTTTTAGAAATTTCAAAATCTCAATGCCGCAGTGGTAAATATTTTTCTACAAACTTCCGCTTCCGCGACAATTAATTTTTCACGAAAGAGTACAATAATCTCGATAAGCAAATCGATAAAAAAAAAATAAGCGTTTTTTTTTTTTTTTTTTTTTACTATCCTAAAATTTGCATTCGCTTTTCCTTTCGCTATTTCCCTTTGTATCGATGGCTATCTGAGCGAAACCTGATGATATTCAGTATTGTCAAGATAGTCCATTATTTAATAGTATCGAGTGAAACGCCAGATAGTTCAGAGTCGAGCGAACCGGAACACGCCACCAGCCGCTCGAGATCCAAACAGAATAAGCACGCCGCGGTTAGCTTGCGAAAGAGATTCGGGAATTCGCTCCAACATCAGCATTTGGCGGCGACGGTACAGCATCCTTTCAACCTAAAACACATGACGCAGGAGATGTTCAGTGCCTCTTGTGAGTAAATAATTAGTAAAAAAAAAAAACGCAAAAATCAAAAAGAAAATAAAAAAAAAAAAAATTAGGAAATTATTATCGCGATAAAATACGGGATTTTGTTAACATTTTTTTTTTTTTTACCATCTCGTGAAGCGACTTTTTTTTTTTTTTTTTTTTTTTTACGATCCCGCGAACTGAGGTCCATAGTAATTTTAAATATTCGATACTATTGGCTCATCCGACGCTTGTAATTTTTTATTCCACGATTCGTTAAGATTCTACACGTTTAATGTTTCTTTTAGCTAAGCAGAGGAGTGACAATACATTCGGTAACATTCCAGATGACGAGTCGAGTTTAGACGTATCGTCGCCGAGAGAAATCAACTCGCCGAGCGTAAGTTTTCCCGTTTTTCCTTTATATCTTTTTTTTTTACATTTTGAAGATTATATATGTGATAATAATGTATAATAATTATTATTATTAAATTAATATTGTATTTTGTAATAATAATAGGAAAAAAGAGCTAAAGATTCGACTCTAAACGATCTGTGATTCGTTTCAGTTTGGTATTTTGACAAAAGGAAAGGACGTCGATAAGTTATCGAGAAAGAAGGATAAGCAGAAGGCGAAGGAAGACGAGAAGTTGGAGAAACGCCGACAGAAGGAAGAAAAGCTTAAGAAACACGCGGAGAAGGAGAAAGAACGCGAGAAGAAGAAACAGGAGAAGATAAAGCAAACAAAGGGACCCGGAGGCGGAACGATGTCGGGACAATCGCAACAATCTCTCATCGAGGATTTCGCGCAGAGTGAGACAAATCGGATACCTCTGTTTCTCGAAAAATGCGTGCGTTTCATCGAAGACGAGGGATTAGATTCCGAGGGTATCTACAGGGTTCCCGGCAATCGGGCGCACGTCGAGTTACTTTTTCAAAAGTTCGAAGAAGGTAACGAAAAAAATAAAAGAATTTTTTTTCTGTTTTCGCTAAAATCGATAATTACGTTAATTAAAATCGTATCGACGTTATTTATTCGCTTTTATTTTTCTTTCCGCAGATGGCAATGTGGATATACACTCGTTGGACATTCCTGTTAATGCCGTCGCGACGGCTCTTAAAGACTTCTTCTTGAAGAGGCTACCGCCCCTTATCGACAAGGAACGGATGTCGGAACTCGAGGACATCTCCGGTTAGTTTGTCGCTTCACTATATACTTTCATTCTTTTCATTGGAATTTCATTCCATTTTTTTCTTTTTTTGTTTCGACAGAAAATATACAAAAAATAATACATTAAAAAGAAAAGCAAATTGAATTTTCACGTCGCTTACTTATTTTTAAAAATTTTTTATCGATGTCGATAAAGTCACTGTAAAGGAAGATAAAAAAATTAAGAGGCGATGTTTGAATTTTTTTGCATTTTTTTTATGATTCGATCCAATTATTAATATGACGAAAAATAATTCAAAAATTCACGAATTTTGAAATTCTCGATAAAATTGTTAATTTATGTTGTAAATTTTATAGACAAGAAGAAAACGTTTCGTTTCAAACGTTTTTCGTAAAAACTTTGAAAAAATGGCTTTAGCCCGATATCGATGGATCCGCTAAATTCTTTGCCTCTGTCTGCAGTAATAAATTTTCTATTTTTTCGTAACAGGTGCCCGAGGCGTCAGCAAGCCGATGTCCGCAACTTGTATGAATATGGAAGATCGTAGTTGCAGATTACTAGCACTTCGCCTGATGCTTAACAAACTAAATCCGGTTAACTTCGATGTTTTTAAATTCATCTTTCAACACTTCGTAAAGTGAGTTATAAAAACGCTACAAAATAGTCGATAAAAAAAAAATGCATGGAAATTATCGTATATTCGTAATATTCTATATATCGTAATATTATTTTTATTATTTTTAAGTATTTTGATATTTCAACGAATATTATTTTTATTATTTTTTAATATTACGATATTTTAACGAATATTAAAAAAAAATTATTTATCTATCGCAGAGTCGCCGAAAATTGCAAGTTGAACAGTATGGACAGCAAGAATTTGGCGATATGCTGGTGGCCAACGTTGCTGCCGATACAATTCAACGATCTCGGAAGGTTCGAAGCTATGAGGCCATATCTCGAGGACGTTGTGCAGACGATGATCGACCAATATCCCTTCCTATTCTGCGACAAGGAGGCGATCGTAATGGTTTAGTAGAGGAGTGCGTCGGCCGCGTTAACGACAAGTGACGGACACGAGGGAACCTTTGCCGGTGTATAAAAAATCGAAAAAAAAGCGAAGAAGAGAAAAAAACAAACAAAAGTGAGCGAAGTCTTTAATTAATTTACGATAAAAAAAAAAGCACACGAAAAAAAAAAAGAAAAAAAACAAAAAACATCCCTTAGCTTCGATCGCTTCGAAGAAAAAAAAACAAAGTCCCGCAAACAGAAATCAACGAAAAAAAAAAGGAAAAAAAACAAAAAATCATTTTTTGATAGCTGATTAAAAAAAATAACAATCACTCATAGCTTCTCGGGGCGTTGTTACAATTATCGATAAAAAAAATTAATCGTAGCCGCAGCCGTTTACCGATTAACAGAGCGGATCGAGCGAACCGAACAAATTAAATGACGAAAATAACTTTAAGTCTTTTTTTTTCGTCGCGACGCGAGGTTGTGATTTATTTTTATTATTTTTTTCTATATTAATTCACAAATCTCAAGGAGGATTATTCGTGGTATCGGTTAATATTCGTCGGCGTACCAGAGAGTCAATCTATGTGTCATAGAAAAAAAAAAACAAAAAAAAAAAAAGAAAAATAACGTATGCGTGTGTCATGTTGGATGTATCGGGGGGGTGGGAGGGGCGGGAGAAGCGATCTATTTATTATCGATATTTACCAAAAAAAAATCGATCTTTCATTCAGTTCTCCTTATTACGTATTTTTATTTCTATAATTTTTTTTATTTGTAAATTCAATTAAATAACAATACGAGAATTTTGCCGAAATAAAAAAGTCACTCGATGCGTTACGACTATTAGACAGTTAAAAATAGTGTAGAAAAACCGAGAAAAAAAACACAGACAAAACGGATCATCGGAAAAGAGGTGCCATTCGCGGAAAGATCGAAAAAAAAAAAAAAAAAAAGAAAAAAAAATTACGTATTTATATATGAAATAAAATCGTAATCGATTAATCTATCGATCGCAGTGATAAGCTTGAAACCATTCCGCGCGAAATAACCGATAAACTTCGAAAGTTAACGATAGAAAAAGAAAAAAAAAAAAAAAAAAAAAAAAAACGGGAAATTTATCGGGAATATTAACGAAACGAGAGGTGATAATGGATGGAAATCTCTTACAAAGTCGTCGACAATCGATGAAAAAAATCCCCGTGAATCGCAAAGCTCATGTAAATAAAAAGTTAGATGATTTTATCTAACATACTGCAAGAAAAAACAAAAAAAAGAAAACAACGGTGTAGAATTCCCCGTCCGCGTGAAAAAAAAAAAAAAAGAAAAACTACAATAACTAAAGCAAAACGAATGATCAAAGTGGGGGAATCCCGACGGTTCGTAATCGAAGGGTCCGCAAAAAAAAAAAAAAAATCCCTCGAGTCGGTTTTTTTTTTAACTATAATTCTCCGTCGTATTCGACGGAATCTCACGGGAGATGATGCGGACCTTTGACGATGAAATTTCGAAGACTGTTTCCTCCCCACCGCCACCCCTACCGGTCGGACTATTCCCGGATTGTAGTCTCTCTCTCTCCAAATAGATGTGCCATTAGTTCGTACGAATTCGGTGTCGTAAAAAGGAAAAACGAAAAAAAAAAAATAATAATAATAATAATAATAATAAGAAAACGAAGTTACGAAAAAAAAAAAAAAAACTTCTACAATTGTAATACGCCCCTCCGGTGGCTTGTATCGTCGGGCAAACGAATAATTGCTTTTTGCTACAGAGAAAAAAAAAAAAGAAAAAAAAATACTAAAATATCTCCAATCCCCGGAAATCCCCCTCCGCGAGCGACGTGTCTTCGCGTAACGAATTTGTTTCCGTCTCATTTTTCTCGTAGGATTACTAAATGGAAGTAAAAAATCCGATGTGTGAACTAAAAAAAAAAAAAAAAAAAAAAAAAAAATCGCGCGAACAAAAACGCGAAATACGCTTTTAAAAAAAAAAAAAAAAAAAAAACGCGCTCACCGCTCTTCTGCTTCGGCGCGCGAAGCGGACGAGATTATTATTATTTTTTTTTCTTTTGTTTTTTAATAAACTATAATCTCGTCTCGTCGAACGCTGTGGAACTTAAAGGTGACGAGCGCGTTAACGCTTTCGGAGCTTCGTAACGGTGTCATATTTATATAGAGGAGTGTTGGGTAATGTTTCGCGCAAACGCGACGTTTCTTCGCAACTAAAATTTTCTCGTCGCGCTAAAAAAAAAAAAAAAAAAAAAATACTAATTAATAAAATAAAAACTCACTGAATCTCGAAATTTCATTTGTTTTCCGTGAGTCAAGAAGACGCGAAAGTAATTTTTTTTTTTGCTTGGAAACGTACCGTTTGCCTTTTTACAACGCCTTCGAAAAAAAAAAAGAAAAAAAAAAAAAAAAAAACCAGTGAGCGCGTAGACGCTTTCGGAGCTTCGTATGTGTCATATTTATATACACAGTGAGTCGATAGCGATAATTTCCACGATTAAGAAAAAAAAAAAAAAAAAAAACAACAAGAAATATATATATATATAGAAATTAAAAAAATTAAAAAAATAGAGAGCTCGACGAGAAACGAGAATTCGCCTCGTCCTCAGCTCGTTCCATTCCCCCGTTTAGCCGTAACGACGTTTTATACATTCGTACGTATGTAATATTGTGTAAACGTTTGGATAACAGAGTCGAGGAACGCCTCCGACGGACTTCGATGTTTCGTGCGTTTTTTTTTTTTCTGCGCGCCATGAAAAACGAGAATTAAATTGCGAAAAGGAAAAGGCGAATAGATCGCGAAAATTGAAAAAAAAAAAAAAAAAAAAAAAAAAAAAAAAAAAAAAACATCGATGGGAACGAAAGCGAACGAGAATTCCTCCCGTTGTCGTTCAATTATACATATAATATTTTTAAAAAAATCGGAAACATATTCCTCATTTTTTTTTTTTTTTTTTTTTTTTTTTAGACGAACTAAAGACTTTTGTCGCGTTCGGCGCTTTCGTTGTCTTTTATTCCTTAGCTTTCTCGTCGATATCGAATTCCATCGAATCGATGAAAAGCAAAAAAAAAAAAAAATTTCCTACGATATTATTGAATTAAACCGGACAATCGCATCGAACTTTGCAGATTAAGGCGATCGATTATAGTCGGTAAAAAAAAAAGAAGGAAAAAAAAAAAAAAAAAACGAAAGGCGCATATTAACGGTGAAAACGGGAGGATGAGAGACAACACAACGTATTCGTGTAAAATTGAAGATATGTGCAGTATTAGGGCTTTTCTAGGTATTAAAAAAAAACTTTAGCATTTACGTATAAATATAATAAAAAAAATATAAAAAATAAACAATGAAAACGAAATAATTAAAAATACATCCAACATGGCGTGTGTCCTTTGATGAGAAACTATCGAATTAAAAAAAAAAAAAAAGAAAAAAAAAGGGGTTAATCGCGTGTTATTTTCTCGCGAATTCGAATAGAAATGAGTTTCGCGAGTCGAAAAATAAAAAAAAAAAAAAGGGGGATTTTTTTGCGAAGTTTCACGAGAGGAGCAAAGCACGACAGCCAAATTGTCAATTCGAAGCACAAAAGTCGAAAGCGACGGCGAAACGGTCTGATTAAAAATAATGACGATGTCAAAGCGCGTCTCCCGCCCCCTCCCCCGCCCCCTCTCCTTCTACTTTATGTCTGTCCTATCGTCCCCTTTGCGATAAGAAAATGATAGAAAAAAAAAAAAAACAAAAAATGAACATTCACCTCCGAAATAATTGTAACGATGCTTTTTAATGTGTATATATTGTTGCTTACGTTCGGCCGACGTGTGTATCGAGCTGACGATAATAATAATAGGTTAATAACTCATTTGTCGCGGCGTTTGGTGCGCCGCGGACGCGAATGAATTTCATCGGTGCGCGTGTGTGTTTTCTGCGTGAATGAGTGAAGAAATAAACAAAACAAAAAAAAATAAAACATAAAAATAAAACTGCGAGAAAGATATTACGATTGTACGAGAAATGAGAAAAAAGAAAAATGCGTGCGAGAGCAGCAATCGAATAATTGTCGTCGCGTCTTTTTCGAGAGCATCGGTCGAACGTGACGTCCGCATTAAATTAATATAAATGAAGAAGAAGTGAGAAAAAAAAAGGAAAAAAACACGAGAAAAAGATCGAAGTGTAACTGGTTAATCGAGATACAGCTTGAAATCCGTAAATTTTAGTTCCGGCCTACGGATACACAATATAAAACGAACCTCGTCGAGCCTTACGAACGATTTGCATTTATTTATTTTATACGCGATTTTTTTTCGTTTTTTTATTTTTTTTTACAACTAAACGAGAGATTACTCGCCGAAATCAAACATTGCGCTTCGCGAAAGGGTAGAAAAAAAGAATTTTTCGATAATACAAATCCCGCGTAAAGTTCGACGAGTTTTACGATCGCCGAGGCGCCATCTTGGAAATGTTTCTCTCGCGCGGAACGTCGAAAAAAGTGACATTCCAACGTGTCGTCTCGAATTTAGCAAGTAGTTCCATCCTGGTAAGCGAAGAATGGCCGGAAAATGGGGATAAAAATATATTAAAAATTTCCATCCCCCATTGACAAAACGTGAGAAATACGATTAAAAAAAAAAAAAAGAAAAAAAAAAAAATGATAATAGAAGGAGCAAAAACGATGGAATCGCCGTGAAATTTTGTACCCATCGCTCAAAAGTTGCGTAGATTATTCTCTCCCCAAAAAAAAAAGTAAAAAAAAATTGTAGAAGTCGAGCGAAATCGAGGGAATGGATTGGCAAATCCTTTTCACAATTTTTCATCAATCCCCATCCCTTCCCTTGTAAGTTATAATTTATTTCTACGACGACTCATCGATCGAAGGCGAAAAAGCACAATTCGTGAGATCCAATCCCTCTCGCGCGAGACGCTTAGTTAAAATAATAAAATAAAATACAAAACGAACGAGAGAAACAAAAAAAAAAAAATGAGAATAAGAAAAAAAACGGCCGTTTTACGCTACCATTTTTCCTAAGAGTAAACAGATTCTAACTCTCCGAAACAATGCCGAATAAACGAACGCATATAGCGCCTACGCGGTGGTTTACGTACAGTGATGAAGTAAACGCCTAACCAGAATTACATTTACACATTAAAAAAAAAAAAAAAGAAAAACAAAATAAAACACGAGAGACAGACGTTCTACAGACGATGAAATGTACGTCACGGCGATGATTGGGATTTAAAAATAATTATACTCAGTCATTCGCGTGATACACGATTGCGCACACATACACGTACACTTACACATACAAAAGTATCGGTGTCCAAGAAGTATTTAAAAATAAAAATCGTCTTTATGTACAATTTGAACAACGAATATCGTTCATTGCAATCCTATGTCCAAATTTTCATTGCTTTCTTTTGTTTTTATTTCTTCGAAAAACTGTAACGGCCATCGCAGGCTGCGCGCGCATATCCTTACCTCGCCATCTTTTTTCTTTTTATGACAGCAATCGCACACACTGCGCGCGTATCTTTATCTCTCTATTCAGTTTTTTCTTTCGACTTTAGTGGATTAAATGTGGTTACCGTTCATTTAAAATGAGAACATTTTTGTTTTCCAAAATTCGAGGTAAGTATCGGGTTTTCTGCGTTAAAAAATTCAGTATAAAATTGACGCAAAATAGAAAAAAAAAACGAACGTTAATAATACGTTAATTTGGATCTTTTGTTTCGTCGTATGGATTCTTCTTCGGAGTGTTCGATGATTATTTTTTTGTTTGTTTTAATAATTAATAAAATCAGAAAACAGAACGCGACTATCGTAAATGTATTTATTTTTAAAAAATCGCGTACTGCAGTTCGCGATGGCGCCACTGTACTGTATTAGCACTCGTGGACTTTGTACCCAATTTACAGGGATAACGTGTAAACATAAAGCACACAGTTAGCCGAGAGACGTAAACGCGATTCTGCGATAATAATATTTCTGATTCCGTTTAATATCTTACGGACCAAAGTTTCATCGATTTTGCCAGTCATAGTTGTTCCATTGAACCGAAGACAGTGCGCTTTTTTTTCGTTCCTTTTTTACTCGTTATTTATCGATTTCTTCTCACGATGAACAGTGGTCGCGCGGTACTGACCGCCGCTAACGTAGTCACCAGACGTGAGTAAACCTATGAACGATTTTAAAGGTACGCAAACCATTTCTCATTCCCGGTTATCGATGTGCAACGCGAAATTGTCATTTTCAGAATTTCAAGGTATTCGTAGAGCACAAATCGCTACCGCGATGACCGTTCCAAAGTACGAGACACTATCGGTCACTGTGCCAAAGGAATTCGTTTACCATGTCGAACTGAACCGACCGGCGAAACTTAATGCATTAAACCCGACAATGTGGCAGTAGGTTCACTAATTTCGAAAAATAATTTTAAAAATCAACGATTTTATAAAAACTTTACATTTTTGAAGGTTAGAAATTAATTAAAAGTTCGAAGTCTCGAAATCCCCAAATATTTCGTCTGATAAAAAAATCGTAATGTTTAAAAAAAAAAAACGATTTCCCCCGAAAGTTTGCACTCAATTTTCCGTAACTTTACGCCGATTTCGATACACTTTTTCGTATGAAAATAATAATAATCATTATAATACTGTGCATTCCTCACGTGTTTAATACGCGATCTTAACTTCCCAGAGAATTCGGAGATTGTTTTAAGGAATTGGGAGACAATCCCGACTGCCGGGCAATAGTTTTGTCGGCTGCTGGAAAGCTCTTCACTGCCGGTATCGATTTGCAAAGCGCCGTAAATCTCGGGCAAAAAATCGCCGAACACGACGATGTCGCGAGAAAGGCGAAAGTTTTTAAAATCATCGTTAAAAAATATCAGGATGCGTTTACCTCTATCGAAAAGGTAATTTCTTTATCTTTCGTTCGATGTATCATAATAATGTAATATTTTTATTATCATTATTATTATTTTAGATTTTTTTTTTTTTTTTTCATTTTTTTTTTAATAATAGTAATAATTAATATCATATATATTTTATTATTTTATTTATTATTATTATTATCGAGTGTAAAATTCGTTTAGTTACAATAAATTTTTTGTTTTGTCGGAAAGTGCGAAAAGCCGGTTATCGCGGCGGTTCACGGTGCCTGTATCGGCGCGGGAGTCGACATGACATCCGCGGCTGATATTCGATATTGTACGAGCGACGCGTGGTTTCAAATAAAAGAAGTCGATCTCGGAATGGCAGCGGACGTTGGAACGTTGCAGAGATTTCCCAAAGTCATTGGATCCGATAGTTTGGCACGTGAACTCGCGTACACGGGCCGCAAATTTCTCGCCAAAGAAGCGCTCGAATGCGGCTATGTTAATCGAGTTTTCGAGAATAAGGAGAAGTGAGGACATTGACTTTGTTTAATTTACTATTTTATTTTTTTTAAGGCACTTTTTTCGATGTAAAGAAAAATGTATTTCGAAACTCATTGCAATTAAAAAATAATTTTTCCAAAATCGTCGAGTTTTAAAAAATGATTTTTTCAAAGTCGCAACGAGTTTTAAAAAATAATTTTTTCAAAATCGTCGCGAGTTAAAAAAAAAATGATTTTTTCAAAATCGTCGCGAGTTAAAAAAAAAATGATTTTTTAAACTCGTTGCGATTTTGAAAAAATGATTTATAAAAATCGTTTCGATTTTGAAAAAATGATTTTTAAAAATCGTTGCGATTTTGAAAAAATTATTTTTTAAACTCGTTGCGATTTTGAAAAAATGATTTTTTAAAATCATTGCGATTTTGAAAAAATGATTTTTAAAAATCGTTGCGATTTTGAAAAAATTATTTTTTTCGAGATTCGCCCGCTTTCACGCAACTGGTATATACTTTACAGGCTTCTGGAAGAATCCATCGCGGTGGCCGAAGAGATCTCGAAGAAGAGTCCAGTGGCGGTTCAAGGAACGAAGTTAAGTATGGTGTACTCCCGGGATCACAGCGTTCAAGAGGGTCTCAACCACATTGTGAGTAACCAAAGAAAGCGTTTAATTAGTCCACCTGCAATAAACCCGAAATGATCGGTTACCTGCACACTATTTTCGTGATTTCATGGAAAATATTGTATCTTTTACTTCAAAAACAGGCGCTACGAAACGAAGCGATGCTACAGAGCGAAGATTTCGTTAATGCAGCAATCGCCCTAATGACGAAAGGAGAATCGCCCGTATTTTCAAAACTATAAATATCTATAAAATTTCGAAAATATAAATTAACTTTCGAAACTATAAAAATAATCGCAAATCAATATTATATATTTTTTTCTACGTATGTAAAAAAAATTTTTAAATGAAAAAAAAAAAAATAATAATAATAAAAATGTTTTTCACAATAGACGCTTTTTCTACGTTAATTCTTCAAAAAGCTTTCGTTTTTTTGGCAAAGCAGCGACTCTTGCCGCTTCCATATCTTTCGCGATTTCGTATACGTTTTTTTCTCGGGGAAATTTTACCTGAAAAGCAATGAGAATCGTTTCGGTTCTTTTTTTTGAGGATTACATCGTTTGCTTACGATCAGTAGATTGATGTAATGCTCGTAGTTGATTTTGTTCGTCTGAGGATCGCAGGCGATAGCCATCATCTCCTCGATCTCGTCTTTCGTGAACGGCTCACCGATTTCCATCATTGCCTTCTCGAGATCCGCGCGCATCACGTAGCCGTGATCCTCCGGGTCGAGGAGTTGAAAAGCCTTCAGCAGGTCCTCCGGATCGGCGGGTTTAAATCTGAACCATTAATTTATACTTTTAACTTTATATTTTGAATTTTGAGTTTTGAATTTTGAATTTTGAATTTTGAATTTTGAATTTTGAATTTTGAATTTTGAATTTTGAATTTTGAATTTTGAATTTTGAATTTTGAATTTTGAATTTTGTATTTACTATTTTGCATTTTGTATTTTTTATTATATTTTTTTGTCATCCCGATACTTACTTTTGTTCGCATATCGCTTTAGACATATAGGCGACGAATCGCTCCTGCGTCACGCAATTGTTCTCCACATCTTCGACTTGAACCTGAATTTCTTGTAATTCGGCTTCCGTTATGACGCAACCTGAAAAATTATCAGCGAGTCAAAGAAACTATCGAAAAACCACGAAAAAGACGAGAAGTTCATTTATTTATTTATTTATTTATTTAGTAATTTTTTTCAAATTCTTACCTAAAGATCGTATGATCGTTCCGAGTTCCCTGACATCGACTTCATGACTTCCTGCGTTGTCGAAGACCGCGAAGGCATCGGATATACGTTTTTCCAGTAGCGTCGGTTCCAGAGATCCTGACATCGTTAAATATGCGATTAAAATTGATAATTATAAGTTTTTGTTGATATGAACTTTATTTTTCGTATATTTCGCTCGTAAATCGGATGACACGCAAACAGAGTTTGTTAAATCGATATCACTAAGAACTCACCTGGCAATCCCCCTGTCGTCGATAATCCTCTTAAAATCAAACTTTTTCGACTCATTCGGCGACCCGTATTTAAATTTATACTCATCTTTTCTCCTATTACACGAGAAATCCTCGCGTATTCGGAATTAAAAAAATTTTCAAGGCGTTTAAAAGAAAAAAAAAACGTCTATTTTTTTCTTACCGAACCAGTGATGTCCTTAGAAATACAATATATGGTACAAAAATTCATAAATTTGAAAGATTAATCGAAAAATTCGCGTATACGGGAACATAAAGAATTTGTACAATTCCCAAATTAAACGATCGTCGATATCAGGAAAAAAAAAAAAAATTGATTTCGTTAGTCGGTAAACTTCGTTCGTCTTATTTTTTTTTTTTTTTTTTTTTTTTTTTTTTTTTTTTTTTTTTTTTTTTTAGAAATGAGCGGTTTGCCTATCGATTTCTATTATATCTTCGATTATTTCTTGTACTCGAGTTCCAATTTTTTTCGCAACTTCGGTCTTCTCGTTGTTCGGCAACTGTAGATAACGCCACACGAGATCACCGTCGATTATTCCTCGCGCCGGATTTCCTTGCATCCGCACGTGACTTTTGTATGTTCTGAAAAATCAAAACTTCTATCATTTTTTTTGTTTTTTTTTTCACCATCGAAAACAAAAAGTTATTCGACTAAAATTTTATTTCTCATTTATTATAAATAATTGTAATGATTAAAAAATTTATTTCTAATTTTTTGGAAACAATTTTAATAATTCACTATTTTATTTCTAAAGTATAAGAATTTTTTAAAATAATTTATGATTTTTTTCGAATTTTTTAAAAATATAAAAAATTGTAAAAGAAAAAATAGTAAAAAAAAAAAGAGTTGATATACGCGCGTTGCTCACCTATACGCTTTGGGATTCAATCCGGCGATGTGACAAATGTGACTGACGAGAACATTTTGCAACATGAGAAGTCTTCTGTAAGTCTTTTCCGGAACGGGAAGAATGTATCCAAGACTTCCGTCGAGAGTAGCTGAAGTATTTTAAAAAAATCGTCATTACGGCTTTAGTATCGAAAAAAAAAGAAAAAAAAAAAAAACAAAAACAGCGATTACCCACCATACATCGTAACGTGACGTCTATCGGCGCCGGTGAAATGTTTCCGATCGTTCGACGGATCATTAACTTTGCATCGTATCCTGAAGAACGTATTAACTTTTTGCCCCAAATGAAAATCGGCTTTTCTTATAAGTTTCTGTCCGCCGAGACTTTCCCTCGATTCGGGTTGATACATGAAAAGCGCTATGTTACTCTCGCCGTCGGCAACAAGAAATCCCATATTACTGTTGTCGATGAGATACTCTATCGTGTAAACTTCGGAGGGTCGGAAATCCTAAACAAAAACCATAAGTTCGCTGTTATTACGCACCATAAAGACGATAATCGGATTATTCGAGAAAAATGATTTCTCAAAAAAATATCAAAGATCAATGATTTTTTTTTTTTGATAAATGTTTTTTCAAAAAAATATCAAAGATCAATGATTTTTTTTTTTTAATAAATGTTTAAAAAAAAAATCAATGATCAATGTTTTTTTTTTCTTACTCTGCTAACGAGCGAAAGGGTTCTGTATTCTTCCTGAAACCTCAATAAACTTATCGACTTGTAAACATCGGCAACGAGAATGAGACTTTTAATGCTCAACATCTGGTGAATGTAAATCTGTGTATCGATAAACGCGACACCGATGAGATCGTTGTCCTTCAGTTGCCAGATATAGATCTGTAATAAAAAAAAAATAGATCATTACAATGAAATCTTCAAAAAAAAAAAAAAAAAAAAGCTAATCGTCCATTTCTTGGATTGTAAAAAATTTCGGAGTAGAAATGAGTGTTTTGTAAGCAGACAATCGTTTTTTTCCGTCAAACTGTTGCGGCAAATGGAAAAAAAAAAAAAAAAAAACCGAATGCACGAAGAAATTACCTTTTGCCCGACAGCGGAGACGAGAAAACCGGAAACTTGAGTTATCGCCGTTATCGGACCTTTCTGCTCCTTCGCGTAGATCTGTTTGAACCGATTTTTCGTCAGCGGCTGTCCCGGTTCCGGTACAACTTCGATTATATCGAAAATCAGTATCTGCGAATTGGCAAAAAATGGTATAAATTATCATGAATTCTTTTTCTTGTTTTATTTATATTTCCTTAAAAATCGTTTATTTTACTTACTCTTCCGCGACTGGTAATATCTTCGCCGTAATTGTAATTCGTTCCGAGAACAATGTAACCCTTTAGACCGGATCTCGTGCCCTCGTAGGCAAGAGAAACGTTCTTAAGACACGTAACGTGTTCCCACTGATCGAGTTCTATTCTGGTGTTTGGTATCGTTTCCCAAGAGACCGGTGAGAAAAGTACGATGCTGAAGAGCTCTTGCGTCGGATAGAGAAACCTATCGGATCTTTCCTCTTCCGTAAATTCCTGAAAAAAAAAAAAGAAAAAAAAAAAAAATCGATGAATTTTTAAATCCCGAAACGGAAACGGAAGGATTGTGGGGAAAAAATGAAAATCCGAGTATCGAAATCGATAGTTTACTTTGTCTTCGCCATTGAAACGATAGTAACTCTTTAGCGGCTCCGCGGTACTGGTTATCACGCAATAGGTTTTGCTTTCGACGTGATAAGTGACGAAGTGCGGAGTACAACGCAGCGGAACCTTTCGCACGGGCCAAGGGGCGTCGTAAGACAAATGCGTCGGCAAAACGCAAATTCTCAGCTCCTCCTGCAACACGATGATTGTTTCGGATATTGAAAAAAATGATAAATGATAAATGATAAATGATAAATGATAAATGATAAATGATAAATGATAAATGATAAATGATAAATGATAAATGATAAATGATAAATGATAAATGATAAATGATAAATGATAAATGATAAATGATAAATGATAAATGATAAATGATAAATGATAAATGATAAATGATAAATGATAAATGATAAATGATAAATGATAAATGATAAATGATAAATGATAAATGACCTTTCGATTGAAGTACAAAAATCCTTGAGGACAATTGACATTATTAAAAGGCGCGAAGGACGTAACACCGCCGTCGATGCCCATCGGATGAGTTCGCAATTCTCCGCGTCCGGTGAGGAATATCCAATGCGGATAATCGCCGCATATGAAGACACCGTTGTATCCCGCTATATTGCTGAAATATCGCAACATACTGGTACGCGTTTCCACATAACTCGGCACGTCTTCCTGCTTCGTCTTTGGCCTGTAAAAAAAAAAAGCGAAATCGTTAATTAATAACATTAAACAATTTTTGCGAGCGCTGCACGACGAAAATGGGGATTAATTAAAATTTCGTACTTCAGTTGTCCGGGAATTATGCAGTGATCCAATTTCTTGAAACGCAACTTTAAATGACCCTTTGGATATCGATACGCCTGATAAATTTGCAATTCGGAGTCGAGACGAATCAGAAGCATCGGACGATTTCCGTGATGTCCGAGAGGAACCATCAATATTTCTCGTACCTAAAGACACGTTAAAACGAACATTAAATACCCAAAAATTCGAGTAATCGATGAGAAATGAATTGTAATAAAAATTAAAAGACATTTTTATTATATTAATTTTTTTTTTTTTATGAGATTTTTCTTCCCTTTTTTTTTTTTTTGAGGGATTTTTTGTATTGTAGTCAATTGTCTCGTCGATAAATATCGAAGGAAATTTGTCGGTAAATATGTTTTAGAAAAATAAAATCGTAAGAAACTTAATACGTTACCTGCATTTCGCGATTCGGAATCTCGTTGACTTGAGACGAATGCAGAGAAGTCGATTCCATACTGTCGTGAAGAACGTACTGACCGTAACCGAAATTCCGAATGAGATACGAGAGCCGCAGATCGGGCAAAGAATAAATCTCTAAAGTTCCACTGTCCCGATAAACGAGTAGCCAATACGTTGGTTTCATCTCCTGCATGTGTTTCTGCCACCTGAAAAAAAAAGCGATATATATTGAAAAAAAATATATATCTCTGTTCTTCTTACGGCAAAACTTTGACGACCCTTAAAATTCTACGTTTTGGCGATGCAAAATAAATATTTGTGACACAGAAATTCCCAAAATCAAATAAAAAAATTTACCATTTTTTAAAAACTTTTTTTCGAAAAAAAAAATCTATAATATTAACCTATAAAAATGTATCAGAAATTATTTAAGAAATATTTTTTCCGGTCGAAATAACTCACTTCTGTTTCATTTCTGTAACGAATTGCAAAAATCGCAACAAAAAAAAAAATAATTAAAAAGAACAAAAATCCAAAAAACATATTACGAAAAATTGGGATGTCGTGTAATAATTTTTGGACCGGAAATGATCCGAAAAATGATTCTTAGTCGAGCTGTGGATGATTTAGAAAATTCCATTCCGGAAAATCCGATTGAGAGTCGAATCGCGGCGTATTTTCTTTCCATTTTAAATAGAAATCGTATCGTATCGTATCGTAGAGTTTTTCGCGTTTAACAAGTCGACAAGAAGGCGTACCACGGTTGCTTTTTCGCCGGTGCTTCTTGGGGTTTCGTTGGTTGCACGATAGGCATTTGAAAAGCCGGCGCATCGCCGTACAAGAGATCGTCTTCGTTGTCGACATTGCCGGTGGCTGTTGGTTCTTCGAGATTTTTGTCTTCCTGCGGCACGACGACTTCCGGTTCTCCCATAAAATTCTTCGTGAATATACCGCTCACGTCTCTGTAGGCGCATATCGCTTCTATTTGCGGTCTCTGCGAAAGTTAAAGCGTTTAAAAAAAAAAAAAAAATACGTTTCGCGTTTACGACGAAATTTGTTTCTTCACTTACGAACAATAGCTCCGCGGGTTGCGCGTGCAATCGGGGAGTACCGCGACCTTCTCGAAGGGTCAGTAGCATAACTTGTCCGTCTTCGGTAAGCAGAGTTACGTAAGGATCGGCGCAACTCGCGTGTACGATAGGGCATCCGAGATCCAGCGGCATATGCTGTATCTGCTCGACTCCCTGCATGAGACGCACTCCCATCTGCGTTACTTGAACGATGTATCTGTTCGCACCGAGATTTCCCGCGAAGACTGTTGTTCCTTGAGTACTGAATCCGCTCTGTTCGACTTCGTTAATTTCTTGACCCGTTTGTAAGACCTTAATAAATCAAATAAAATTATAAGTAAATAAGTATTGTATTGTATTGAGTGTTTACCGAGCACTCAGTCTCTGCGGACTATAAATAAATAAGTAAATAAGTAAATAAGTAAATAAGTAAATAAGTAAATAAGTAAATAAGTAAATAAATAAGTAAATAAATAAGTAAATAAATAAGTAAATAAATAAGTAAATAAGTAAACAAATAAATAAGTAAATATCTAAGTAAATAAATAAGTAAATAAATAATTCAACATTTTTAAAATAGTGGATATATCTGCATGTAGTTACAAAAATGTTACGTAAAAACATCAGTAACTTTAGCTATAGGATCGCGATAACGATTTTGTGAAAATTCTTAAACACTACGAATTTTTTTAGAATCAATTTCCTGAAGGGTCGTCACGTTTTTTGAGATGTACATCGAGAAACTTCCGTAAATTATATTTTTGCCTAAAAAAATCGGTTATTCTCGTCCCTTAAGGATTTAAGAAGAAAATATTTATCTACCATCGTAGAATCCTCGTGACTGAGAATCAAAAAAGAGTGTTGTCCCTCATTCTCGCCCTTCGTGAGTTGCTCGGCGCTGGAAGAGCCGATAACCGTCCACATGTCTTCGCAGCCGGGAAGTTCGAAAGTCGTGACCACTTGCGGTCGTACGGATCTTTGCAACACGCAGAGCGCTCCGTTCTTTCCGTAACCGGATGTCGTTACAAGTTCCACATCGGGATCGATGTTGTGAGAGAATTCTTCCGACAGAAATGCCGGTTCTCCCATCGATATGTTTCCGCACGGACCTATGTTAAGTAAACTGTCGCATACCTGGAAAAAAAAAAAAAAAAAAATTAATGATTTTCCTGTTACGATAAAATTTTTCTATAAAAAAAATTTTTTTTTTTTTGTCAAAAAATCTGAAAAACATCGTTAAGTAGTTTTAAATTGCTTTCCAAATATTTTTCCAATTAAAAATGAATTTCAAAAAAGTTTTTCATATCGTTAAAAAAAAAAAGTGAAAACATAAGAAACGAGTAAAATTTTAAAAAATACTTCGCGCGACTTTACTTTTGATACAACTAATTTTTTTTATTCGTACTTTAAGGACGCGCCAAGTATTAAATAAATAAATAAATAAATAAAATTAAATAAATAAAAACCTCGAAAATGTAACTGCTTATCCGCATCGACGTTTGCGTCTCACTGCCGTAAACTTCGAGTTCTTCAGGATCTTTGATATCCAGTACATCGGAAGCCATCCAATCGCCGAGAGTATCCTGTTTAACTTTTTTCGCGGGTGTCTCGCCGCTGTCATTGTCGTCCAACGTTATCTCGACCTCGTCGTCCTCGACGTCCTCCACTGGGTGCACCGCCTCCGGTTCTTTCTCCGTGAAACGAAGAAGCAGCGAATTTCCGAGACGCGAACCGAGAAACAGATAGTTCTCCTCACACATGCAAACCTAAAAAAAATTACTATTAGAATTTCGCGATTCCCGACAATGAGAAACGATTTGCGAACTTAAGACCGATGTATCGTTACATTTTCAGCGAAAATTGAGATTCAGAGAGAATTTCGAATACTTCCCAATGAAATAAAAATTCATAGAATTTATTCTGATATTCGAAAATTCTGTTTTTCGAAAAATTCGTAATTTACATAAAAATTATGTAAAAAATTATGTAAAAATAATGTAAAAAAAATAAAAATTCAAAAAAAAAAGTTAATTGCCGGATGATTTTTTGAAATTTTTTCTTTCGATTTTGTTATTAACTCTTAAACATTAATATTACGCAAAAAATATAACAAAAATATTGAGTTCATCGCGATAGTACGCCGCGACACGAAAAATACTCACACACGAGGTCAGTACACTGGCGGCAGCTTTGTCGAAGTGAAAACCGCGAACGGATCTCATGCTATCGGCGAATAGCGACAAAACGTAAAGTTCTCCGGTTTTCAGAGAAATTACCAAACGATCGGCGGATATGAAAGCCACCTGCGCGCCCTCAAGACTCATCTTAACTCCTTCCTGAGGTTCTGAAAAACGAAATAAATTCGCGTAAACCAAAAAAAATTCACGTTTCGCGAAAAAAAAAAAAAAAAAAAAAAAAAACGGAAATGTTGGATACTCACTGAGCGGAAAGTTTGTACTCGTGTCGGAGAGACTGTTCAGCGATACGCCATATGGCGGAATACTTTGATTAAGATATATCAACGAATTAACAGCCATTATCAGCGTACCGCCGAGAGGTTTTTTTACCGGTACCGCTTGGCAACAATCGAACGGTAAATTCGAAACGGACCATATAATTGGATGGACTCTTTGTTGAATGTTTAACGATATAGCGACCATTGCGCAGGTATCCTGACGAACGGCTATTCGTCTGCGGAATTAAATAATTGTTAACGATATCGGAATTATTATTATTATTATTATTATTATTGGAAAATGTGAAAAAATTATCTGTGTAATTTCCCGCGAGGATTTCTTACCCGGAAAAAGTCCGCACGGGTTCGTAGAGTATAAGTAACGTCGGCTCGTAGTATCCGTACAAAAATTGCAAATCTATTATATTATCCATTTTTTCCTCGAGAGTTTTTAGAACTATCATATAGGATGATAGTATAGGAGTTTTTGCATAAGCGCTCATCTTTGCACTGTCCATCAAATCCCCGTCGTCCAGTGAGGGATCTTTGCGAAACGGCAGAACTACTAATTTCCGACCGTAAACCAGCATAACGGCACATCTTCCCTCGGGATCTACACGTACTATCGGAATGTGGTGGTGATGCGTCCAGCCGTCCTAAAATAAATGAAAAATACGATGAAAAGTATCATTTTTTTTCAATACAATGTTTTTTTATACATAAAAAAATATAGTGTAACAATTTTCCGTTGTTTTTCGGAGAATTTTTTTTTTTTTTTTTTTTTTTTTTCGTAAAATGAATGGGTTTCTCCAATAATATTTATTTTTTCATGAAAATTATGAAAACATTATTACGGATCATGGAAAATAAAACGGATATTTTATCTATTCTTAAAAAAAAAAAAAAAAATTTTATTGAAAATTTCATGTTTATCATTCAATGAGAAATGATGCGATGCTCAGGGAAAAAAACTTATTATTGTTATTATATTAAAAAAAAATCTGTTTTTTTACCCTCATCTCTTCCTCTTCAAAGTAATGCAACGATACGGTCCTAAGATCGTGAGTTTCCAAATCGTATTCTACGACTGATAGTTTGGCGTCGCGAAAGCTGACGAGCAGCGAGTCTCTCTGCGATCCGACCAAATGGACGGCTTGAAGGGACATAACGTTTCCCTGCAGCGTATACTGTCCCAGACACTCCAATTTCATTTTTGGCATACGGGTATCTGTTGGTACGCAAAGAATGTCGATTGAGTGAAAAAAAAACGATAAAAAAAATGTTTGATTGCACAAAAATGACCGCGAATATTTTTTATCAATTTTTTTTTCTTTTTTTATCGCGATGTTTTTGTTACCTGAAAATTTTTCTCTCCGTGTGCCGTCGACGTCGGGTATAAGACGAAAGACTCGGATGATATTGGCGCCCGCGACAACCAAACATTTTTCCGTCCGATTGAAGAAGTAACACGTTATCGTGTGTTCCACACCGGTTGCCGGGTGAGTACTCTTGCATATTGAATACATTTCGATTTTTTAATAATAATATCTCTTATTAAAAATATTATAAAAACACTTTTGCAGGTTAGCTTTCGAAAACACTGTATCGTTGCGGAATATTTCGCGGGTTTTTTCGATTATCGTTAACGATAAATAACGATATTCTTGTTTAACGCAAAGTTACAACTTTATTGTTATCTTAACACATGATAGACGCGTAAACTGTTATTAACAACAATATCCATCGTACGACGACCATGTTTATTTGAAAGGTACCGGGCACCTGCCGACATCCGCGCGCGTTAGGCCACATGAAAACAATGCAATCGCGCGGATAAAAGTTTAATACCTAAAGATTTCATCGCAACGAAACTCGGAACTTCGGAAACGTCCCCCTGGAGTAGCGATTGGTCGTTTTTTACGAGCGTCAATTGACCAATAAACAACCGGCGATTTTGTTTTGACAATATTAACCACACCACAAACAAACAAACAAAGTTTGCATACAAAGCAAACAAAGTTGCATACCATGCATACAAAGTTTGATCGGAAATAAATATATTTTTTTAATTTTGCGTGTATAGAGCGGTGTTTTCGACGGGTTCTCAAACGCGATTAAAATCTATCCAATTACCGGTAAAATCCGGATGGCTTTACGAGCGTCGTGCGAAAAATTTCGCGCACAACATCTGAGTTTGACGTTTGTGCAGCTTACGCGCATTGTTTAGAAGTCAACAAAGAGAAACGTGGTGCGCAGTTTGACGCACTCATTATACAAGACACGACGAAGCGACGAACGAGTTTTTTTTATTTATCGTCGATGTTTTCGCAGAGTCGAGATCTCGTTGTTATTCTTCGAATATACGAATTACCGTAATCGTGTCACGAGCGTCGTCGTTCCTTTGCGATTCAACGTGTTTATCGCGGAGTATTTAACATTTTTTCGTAAATAAGTGAAAAATAAATAAAAATTAAAAAATGTGGAAACCCCTTGAAGCGGGTAGTTCTCCAGTGGATTGGTGCGAAGGAAATTACAGTATTTCCCCCAGCATTGCAGAATTCATGAATACAGTATGTTATAAAATTGTTTAAATCATTTTATTCATCATCAATCCATCGTTGTCTCTCATAATCATATTTAAGTACGTGTGATTTTTGCTTCAGTTGAGTAACGTACTATTTCTGCTGCTTCCTCCGGTTCTAATGCACCTCTTTCGAGATTACGGAAGATTCGTCAATCCCGGCATTCATGTTATTTGGTTTTTGCTAATGGTAGTTGGCATAAGCAGCGCTTACTTTCACGCCACTCTGTCCCTCATAGGTAAGACAAAGCTTTTTATTTGATTTTTTTCAAATTTTATTTTTTTTACGAAAATTATTGCAAAATCATTATTATTTTCATAAAAAAAAAAAAAAATTGTCATTATTATCATATTCATAAAAAATAATAATTGTAATTATTAATAATTTTTTGAAAAATAATAATTATAATTATTATTAATTTTGCAAAAAAAATTCCAAAAACATTATTAATTTTCTGTTATTATTATTTTTATGAAAAATTACATACAAAAATAATTATCGTAATTTTTAATTAATAAATTTCTTGTAATATCACAGGTCAGCTATTGGACGAGTTGGCGATACTGTGGGTCTACATGGCCGGCTTATGCATGTTTTTTCCGAGAAGATACTTTCCAAGAATATTCCGAAACAACAGAAAAAATTTTTCAATTTTCGCGATAATTCCTACGATCGGAGCGACGGGATTGGCGCTCGTATATCCCGCAATAAATGCATTTGCTCTGATGACTCTTGGAATTCCTGCATTTGGATTTATGTTCGTTGAACTTAAAAGGTAATTAAAATACGTCAGTTTTTTTTTTTTTTTTTAAGAACATTTTGCACAGCGTATCCCGGCGGCGCGGCGCGAAAGAAATACAAAATTGTATTTTTCCACAAATTATCGCGGCAATCGACACTTTTGTTTTTTTTCGTAAACGAAAGTTAAAAACTCTGAAAATTAACATTTTTCGATTGATTTCACGTAATTTAAATCTTTTTAAATTTTTTACTCTATAAATACTGATGAAAAAAATAATCCGAAATGCACTGCAATAATATTTTTATTATTTATCTCCGTACTTTTTTGTTCCTTTCTTTTCAGTTTAATTACATCGCAATGTGCACAAAGCAAAACGCCCAATTAATTATTCTCTCCCAGCCGTCCCGATGGGGTATACGAGTTTGACGCATAAAAAAATAATAATAATAATAAAAAAAAAAATAAAAAAAAAAATTCAAGTCGCGGTCCTCTGCACTTGTAAAAAGAATTTATTTATTTTTCAGAACAACATCGTCGAGAGTTTATCGTTTGGGAGTTCGTTGCGGTGCCGTTTGGGTTCTCGCGGTAACCTGTTGGCTGAACGATCGTTTGTTCTGCGACACGTGGCTTAATCTTAATTTTCCGTATCTTCACGCTCTGTGGCACCTATTTATATTCATAGCGAGTTACACAGCAGCGGTTTTGTTCGCTTATTTTTCGGTAAAAGATGAAAAACCTCATCAGACGGCAGTACTGAGATATTGGCCGCGAAATGATTTCGAACTCGGAATACCCTACGTAACTATAAAATGCTGCGTAAAATTCGACGCCAACAGCAACATATAAAGAAAAAAAAATTTCCGCAACAAAAACATCGATTTTTCGTAATTTTTTTTTCTCGCATTTATAACACACATTTTAATGTACTCTTCGATGACAAACCCCGCGGCCTTCGCACTGTTAAAGACAATTTTATTCATTTTTCTTAACGAGTATATAATTGCATCACACAGGAAGGCCGTCGAATGATTTGGATGGGACTTTGATACATTAGTTTTCACACCGTCGCGCGATTCATTCGAGTTGACGACTTTATAAGGAGCGCACAGCATAATCGTCGCCTGCCATAGAATCCATAGATAGAATTTCTTTTCAATGTTTCATAAGCATTCTATTGATTATTTCGTAGACAAGGTACTCCCGAGGTCTGTGATAATTCAAAATACGATTTCGTTGCATCGACAACGATTTTTAGCACTCGAAATTGAGGGGTTAATTTTTTTTTTTTTTTTTTTTTTTTTTACTACTTATCGATCGCTAAGATTACTTTTTATTTGCTAAAGAACGAGACGGCGACACGCTCAAGTCTATTGAATTGTGATATCGATACCATTTATATTGAAAACCTATAAAAATTAGTACGCGAATCTATAAATTCGAAGGTTCAGAAACGATTATTATAGATGATATTTAAATAACTTATATACATACGATTACTTATGTACAGTTTAAATAAAAAATTTTAGACCATTTTTAGAAAATTATTGTATTTAATTAAACGCACGAGAGGAGATAATGAGAAGTTTTTGAAAATCAGAACGAGCGCCCGCGCGATTTTCGAAAGAAACATCGATTATCGAACAATCGAAAGTGAACGGGCGGCCGCGCGCGCGGGGGGAGTTTCGTCTTTCCGATCACTTTAGGCCGTACGAGGTTGACGTAGAGAGAGCGGAGAGATAAGCGTAGTGTTCCCGGACAACGTCAAAGGATTTTTCTTTGTATTTCGTCACAAACAAAAGCGTTCGAATTAAAGTGAAAGATAAAATTGAATAAAATAGTTGCACGGTCCCGGCTGATCACGAGGAAAGTCCGGTCGACGATAAAATGCCACGCGGTAAGAATAATAATTACGCTGAACGATCGAAACATTCGGACACCGCCTCGTTTATTTATCCGCTCCGAAAGAAAAACTGTACCACGTTTTTTTTCTCCTCTTCTGTTGCTTTAAAAAAAAAAAAAACCGTAGTACAACTTCCGTTCAATGCCCCTCACCCCTCTCGGTGCCCAGTGACTCTCCATCGCATATCGCTTCATTACCCCCGATCGTTGCGTGGTTTTTTTTCACGATTGTTTCAGGTAAATTTGTTAATCACAAGGGCCGGAATCGTCACTTCACCAGTCCCGAGGAATTGGAGGAGCAACGACGACAAGACGAGGAGAAACGAAAGTGGAGAGTCAGTATTTTATAGGTTATACCCCTCTCGCGCCGACACGACGACATTGGAGATTAATTTCGTACAGTATTCAAGGTCGGGGCGTCCTTTGTTCGGTCAATATCGCGAATAAAATCAAAATCTCTGTTGCCGCTTTTTGTTGTCGATGTTTTTGTAACGTTTTAACCGTTAATTGAGTCAAAATTAAAAAAAAACGATATAAAAAAAAAGACGAGAAAAAAATTAATAAAAATGGTCGTCGATCCTAACAAGAGAGTGAAGGAAACGATTGGGTGATTGCAGCAAACGAAAGGAGGCGATTCGTCCAGCGAAGAGGATGACGATCCTAAGGCCAGCGGCGACAAAGCCAAAAAGGTCAACGATGGCTCCGGATCGGACAGCGAAAGCGAAACTGACTCCGATTCGGAAACGGAGGTAGCGAATCATATTTTTCATACAAAAAATTACTGTATTCGTCGAAAAAAAAATGAAAAAAATAAAAAAAAAAAATTTTATTACAGGGAAAGGCAAAGGGAGTCGAAAACTTGATTGAAGTAGAGAATCCCAACAGGGTACAGAAAAAAGCAAAAAAATTGTCTCAACTCAACGAGACGTTAGCCAAATCGTCAAAACCAGAATTGTCCCGAAGAGAAAGGTAATGTTTTCATTAGAAAAAAAAAAAAAAAAAAAAAAAAAATGAAAAAAAAAATTTATCGAAAAAAAAAAAAAATTCAAAAACATTTTTTTTAGGGAACAATTGGAGAAGCAGCGGGCGCAAGCGAATTATCAGAAGCTTCACGCCGCCGGTAAAACGGACGAAGCGCGGGCGGATTTGGCTCGACTAGCGATAATTAAGCAGCAAAGAGAAGAAGCGGCTAAGCGGCGAGACGACGAAAAAAAACAGAAGGAAATAGCGGCGCAAAAAAAAACGGAACAAACTCATAAGGCGCTTGGCAAGAGGACTTGAATAACAAATAAATTTATGTTTCGATTCCTAAGAGAAAAAAAAAACAAAATAATAATAAAATAACTTGTATACCGATGATGTTATTACACACTAATACCCAAATGGTTCTATATCTACTTTCTTATCAATAAAGTTCCACTTAAATCCGATTATCCGCAATTTTTTTTTTTTCATTACGCGTGAAAAACGCCCCCAATCAATACGTCGATGAAATTCGAATATCTATTATCAAAAAAAAAAAATCTTTAGTTCAAACTCCGTAAACTTGGCGCTATGTACCTATATCACGAAATTCTTCTGTTATCTTCGCGACGAAATTGCCGCGCAGAAACGCGATAAAGCGGAAGAGAGGGGGTTGAAGGAGCTTAAAGGGTTGAGTTGGGTCGAACGATCAAACTTTGCACCGGTGCCGATGACGCCTCACTATTTCATTTCCGATTGAGCGGATCATACCGAAAAAACAAGAACAGTTGTTGAATCTCCGCATCGTCGATTTTCTCGCGTCGTTCCGAAGCAACAGCGTCGTCGCGAATCACGTAAGTCTCCGTGTTAAATATATTTTGTTAACGAAAAAAAAACAAACATCGAAGCGTCTGCCGATCGGACGAACGCGAAGAATAGTTACTTATTCCGTTCCGTGTTGAATCGAAGAAAAAAAAAAATGCTAAAGCTCAACGTAAGATCGCGATTTTTGCGCGGCGTTTCGATGTCACGACTGATCTCGTGTAAACCAACGTGTCTTCCTTATTCTTTCAGGCATTTGTGACGAAAAAATTCTGCAAAAATCTGCTGATAATCGCGAGTGACAAGTTATTCTGCAAAAACAGTTCGGCCGCAACGCCCGATCGTTCGTCGAGAATGTCCGTCGAGGAGGAAAAACGTGAGTACGCGAATTAATGTATTACGATCGAACCAATCGACGATTTCGTGTAAATAAACGTTGAAATCGTCGATATTATCGCAGAGAAATTTTTGAATATGCCGTTGGAGGAAAAACGAAGTCATTATCAGATAAACGCAACGACGACTGATCAGATAATCAGTTGGTGCGAATATTGGAAGAAAAATAAGGAAACCATCGCTAAAACAAGCGAAGACGCTATTCAAAAAGTCGACGAAACATTGGCGAGCAAAATTTTTATGTGGCAAGGAGACATTACGTCGCTGGAAATTGACGCTATCGTCAATGCCGCCAATGCCAGTCTCATGGGCGGTGGAGGAGGTGATATTATCTTTTCGATTTTTTTGCTTTTTTTTTTTTAATTTTTTTGCAATTTTTTAAAAATTATTTATTTTTTATTACATTTTCTAGTTGACGGAGCGATCCACAGAGCCGCCGGTCCGAGTCTAAAAAAAGAGTGCGCAAGTCTCGGCGGCTGTCAAGTTGGCAATGCAAAGATAACTGGAGGATATCAGCTCCCAGCAAAATGTGAGTTATCATCTTGAAAATCTATGCATATGTTTGGAAAATATAAATTATTTTGATAAAATTTTATTTCGATTTATTTTTCGCGATGTTTTAAATTTTGTTGTGTTTCGTCGTTAAAGCGCTTCGCTTTTATCGAAATAACTTTATTATTACGGCAAAACGACAAAATCGCTGTTTGTATCTTACTGTTTCGTATTTTGCTGCACCTAACCTCCAAAAATTCCGTTTGCCGATCCGGTTTTACGCAAAAACGCGCTTTCGATTTACTTTATTTGAAAAAAAAAAAACATCGTATATACTATTGCGAGCAAAATATCGCAGTGGAATTAGTGATTCGATGTTATTTTGCGTATAAAAATTAATAAAAAGTCGTTTTTTGACGGAAAATGCCGGACCCCTCTTTCCGAGTCGCGTAAAAGATCGCGCGACATTCCGGCAGTAAGATTTCGAAGAAAAAAAAAACATCGTCCCTTTTTTCCGGCGAAAATTTTCGTCACAAATGGTTTCTTCAATTTTTCAGATGTAATCCACACAGTTGGACCCAAAGGCGAAAAGCCGGACGAGCTGCAAGATTGTTACGAGAACAGTTTGGGTCGCGCGGTAAAAAACGGAATTCGCACAATAGCATTTCCGTGCATATCGACGGGAGTCTACGGATATCCTCAGCGCGCCGCGGCGAAAATCGCTCTTTCGACGGTTAAGCGTTTTCTACTGGAAAATCCGGACAAAGTAGATAAAGTAATATTTTGCTTGTTTCTCAAAAGCGATAAAGATATCTACGAGGAATTACTCCAAAAATATTTTGCTCTCGAATGAAAAACTATCATCGATGCCGGCAAAAGTTTCGTTTTTTTTTTTTTTCTTCATCGTCATTCACGAGTAAATCAACGATAATCAGCACTCTATTGCATATCTTGTAGTTTCGATTTCCAATGTTGTAATAAATTGTTTTTTTTTTAAATATGCTTCGTAATTCGTATTTTCGCTCATTTATTCCTTTTTCGACGTTTTAATCGTAACGAGGAGACAAATTTACGAAATATACGAAAAAAAACCCGAAATTCAATGAACCAAATTATTAATTCCTTTAACTCGAAAAAAAAAAAAAAAAATTGTATTAAAAAATTTTGCAAAATAAATAAATTCGATGTATTCGGTGTTTTTTAGTCGCGATTTCGTCAGAAATGTTCGAGAAACAGTATTTTTTTTTTTTAAATCTTTTCGTTCGGAATTCGACGGAAAATCGCTGCTGCCGCGATGTTTATAGGATTTTGTATATCGCTGTGAAAAAAATCTCTACATCAATGGTTAATTGCCTCTATTTTTTTTTATTGCGGTATCTATTCTTTATCTGCTAACAATCATCGTAATGATCGTTTGGTTCGCGATACAATTTCATATATCAACACTTAATCGTTAAACGCAGTGGCACAGGGGACACACACAGTGTGCACATTTACAGCCCCTACTTTTACGCTACAAAATACTTCAAAGTAACTTTAATCCTCCGAGATGCATAAGGAATGGATAAATAACGATTATCAACTCGGAAGATTGAAGAGAACTTTTCGATTTTCTATGCGATGATATACTCCGTATATAGACACTGATAACTAGAAAAACTTTGTTTAATGATCGATTTTTTTTTAATTCGTCGGGAACGTCGAGTCGGTATCGTCAACTTTAAACAAATTTTAACGTTTATTTTACTCGAATACACCGATAAGCCACTTTCAAAGCAACTATGTTATTTTTTAATCGAATATAAAATCCTTCGTCACCGTAATTCTAAGTACGCAACTTTCATGGAAATTAAACGGATCACAAACGGTGTATTATCGTTACTATTCTAACCAATCGTAAGATTCAGAGAGAATTTTAAATACTTAGCGCGATAAACATCTGAGAAAAAAAAAATTAAACATATTTTTTGTGAATTTTTAAATTTTTAAAATTAAAAATTTTTTTTTGAATTTTTAAATTTTAAAAATAAAATTTTTTTATTTAAAATTTTTTTTTTAATGAATATTTGGAATTATGTTTAATGAAAATGTTCTTAGGACTTTCCAAATGTTAGAAATTTTTCGGATTTTTGTCATATTGCGATGTATTTGAAATTATCGCTGAATCGTACTTTTGGCGACGAAACATCCCTTTCGAATTATTGTACTACAGTATCTATGTACATTTAATAAAAAAAATTCTACGGCTCGTTAATCGTCGGATGAATCGACAAAAATCGAAACTCCGCAAAGCTATAATAATCAACGAAACGGTGACGAAAGATGTTGCGTTGTCCGTCGCGGCGGAACGCCGATATCCGATTATCCGCCGCGGAAACATCGAGTCGACTGTGTGCTCAGCTAATTTTACTAATTTAAGATCACAGACTACTATTTCTTTATTTTTTTTTTATTTGTTTTTTTATCGCTCGCGTTCTACGAATGCGTGTAAAACAATTGTCAGCGGAGGGCAGTTGCGCGTTACGGAGAAACTAAAGAAAAAAAAAAAAAAAAATTAATACTGTACAGCAATCGAAGAATTGTAGGAACGTCCGGTGCTCACGACTGTTTTTTTTTTTTTTTATTGCAAAAACACGAGAAATCGCATTTCGCTTCCGGACAATAATTTTTTTTTTTATGTTTCTATAACAATGAAAAATTTTGCAAAATAAATTATAACTATTGGATTGAGGAAATTCGGCATTTGTAATTTACATGCGAAACGATCACATTTTTTTTTTTTTTATATACACAATCGATCGCGCAAGTTTTTCGGCTATTGGCAACGATAATTTATTCGCAATTAATTCAATTAATTGAATAATCAATAATAACAATGTAATGTTAATTACATTAATTATTAATCATTCAGTAATTTTTTTTGAGTATTAAAAAATGAAAATTATTTTAAACATTAAACTAATAATCAATATTATTCGGTGGATGATAACTATCGATTAATTAATCAATCGCCGAACGTAATACTTTTTCTTGTCTTTTTCGTTTCTGTGGTAAAATATTTTTATCCGCTTTCTTTTTTTTTTTTTTTTAATTACTGTATGTAAAGTTTCTTAGGGAATTTGAAAAAAAAAAAAAAAAATTAAAAACATCGCGCGGAGATGTATTTTTTTTTCGTTTTTTTTTCTTTTTTTTTTTCGTTTTTTTTTTGGCAAACAACCGATTATGTAGAGTATAAAAGCGGCAAGAGATTTTTTTTTGTTTGTTTTTACGTTAATCGCCGTTCTACGTAATTACGTACGATGCGTACAAAATACTTTCTCAACGACGTTCCGCTAATTAAAGATTATCTTCGCTGCTAATTACGACAATGATGAACGTCGTTGAGATTTTTTTCTTCTTTTTTTTCCATCGATTTTTTTAAATATTGACTCGAAGGTTGTACTTTACGATAAGTTGCGTTGTACTCTGATCGCTTTAGTGGTTTTTTTTTTTTTTTTTTTTTTTCTCTTTGTTTTTCAGATAAATCGGAATAAACGAAAAAAATATTGAGAAAGGAATAGCGGAGAACATACGACACACAGATTGAAACGGATTAGCGGATTAGGAGAACAAATTTACCTTTTTTTTTCAGTGCTCTCGCGACTCGAAGTAAAGAGCCGTTGCAGCGAAACTAATGCTATTTTTCGCGCATACAAACGATTTTTACTCTGTCCGGGAAAAATTCTAGAAATACTTTGCAAATACTGTCGCCTTCGGCCCAAAACCCCTCGAATTTTTCCTTTTTTTTTTTTTTTTTTTAAATATCAATCGAAAGATCGTAACTAGAAATTTGAACGAAAAAATCATTGCGTCATTTACAAAGCACTTGCGTACGATTTTGGTGTTCTCGAGAGATTTCTTACGGCATTTTTAGTTCTTATCTCGTAGACGATGGACTCCGATGTATTTTTGTATTTTTTGGTTTTTTGAAAAATTAATTTATGTGAATTTTTCGTGAAATGAAATAACGATTAATGATTTTTTTTTTTTTTTTTACGATAAAATGAAAGAAATATTTTAACTGGTCGCGTCCATAATTTACGAGATAAAGAAGTGATAGTCGAAGGAAACAAAGAAATTCTGATCTCTTCTTCTTTTTTTAGTTGTTGGAAAATTTCTGAAGCGAATTGTTTTTCATCGATAGTCGAATTAAAGCGGTTAATTTTTTTAAAGAGCGATCAGGTGCGACCTGCAATTTTCCCAGCGTTCCTGAAGCTTCTGCCGCTGATCCAAGTGATGATCCGATAAATTTCTCGCGATGCCGACTTGTCCTCCGGTCTTCAGCTTTCGAGGATCGAGATTCGCCCCAAAGGTCTGCACGCCTTTTGCGAATTTCGAAAAAGGCGATAGTATCTCTTTCGCCGTCGTGGCGACGGGACTCGCGACGTTCGTTATATTGTTTTTAATCGATTTCAACGCCGATTCGCTTTGCGACGATGTTATATTCAATGCCAAATCCTGTTCCGAATTTGAACGTTTCTTCTCGTGTAACATTCCGTCGTCCGCCTGTAATTATAGATAAGCGAAGAATATAATTCGATGAAATTTTTTTTTTTTTTGTTTATAAAATGGAAATAAAATTCGCGAGCATTTTGCGGATAGTTTTCATTTTTTTTAACGAATTTTCAGAAAAGCACTAACGTTTTTTGCAAAAATTTTGCATTTTTTACAAATTTTTCCCGAAAAATTGTAACGTTTTTTGCGAACATTTTGCATTTTTTTACAAAATTTTCAGAAGAGCCGTAACGCTTTTTAAGAACTTTTGGCATCCAGAAATTTCACTAAAAAGATTTTTCTTAAAATATCTCCGGCAATTTTTTTTTTTTAATTTCAAAATATTCCAAAAATCTCATAAGATTTGAAGATTTCGACTGATTTTCATCGAATTCAATAGTAATCACCGATCGATATTTAAAAACGATTCAAAAAATAAGAAAGCGATGTAAAAAAAATTTATTGAATTTTTTTTTTCTCATTTTTGTCCTCCGATATTGCGATACGAATTTTTCTTGTCGATAGATGAGAACATTTTTCCCATAAAAATTGCATTTTCATCGAAGAATAACTCATCAAAGCTGATTAATCGAATCCAAAGGACACAAAAAAAAAGAAAAAAAAAACAGAAAAAAAAAGTTTCTCAACAAAATGAATTGTTGGTATCGCTATATTTACCTGCAAACAACTATCGCCAACAGTCACCGGTATTCTGTTATCAACTTCGCCAGAGGAGTGGCTGATGTTCTTCGGAAGATTCAAACTCGACGGTGGTACAGCGCGTTCCTTATCCTCCGTTGCGGCGTTATCAGCAGCGCTTTGAATCGTTATTTCCGGAGTCGTTGCACCGGCCCTATCGATATGTCCCGTAGAACTGCATCTCTCCCCGCCGACGGGCGGAATGAGATTAAAGCCATCAAAAGTGCGATTTGGATTTTCTTGAAAATTCCTTTTGTTATCAATAATATCGGATTGAATTCCAAGAGACAAAGCATAGGCACGCGACGGACTGTCCGTATCCTCGAGATCGTTGCTTTCCATCGTAAGTCTTTCGTTGAAATCGTGACTACTGGCGCTACTGCCGCTGTTACTGCGCGATTTTCTGTTTCCTTCAATGTCCCGATTTCCGACGGTAAACATCGGTTTCGCCACTCGAGATTCACCGGATTTTTTATTTTTTTCTACTGTCGAATCGCTTCTCATCGTCGTTTCGCCGCTCTTCTTACCGGCGATCGTGTGACCGAATTTATTCAATTTGCTAAACTGCTCCGACATGTTGCTTAAGGCTTTTGTACCTGAAATCGATTTTTCGGTGTTGAAAAATGTGTTTTTTTTTTCCATTTTTTTTGTTAATATTTCATTGAGAAAAAAAAAAAAAAAAAAAGAAAAAAAAAAAAAATGGAAGAAAATTAGGGTACCTGCGCTCTTCAACGCTAAAAGTTGGGTCTCCGATACGTTTCTCGTCAACTGCGGAAACGAAGAAATGTCTAAGAGACCAGTGGATCCTTTAACGTTGACGGTTTTGCTCGTTCGTTTGTCCAAAGCGACGTTCATCGCTATTGGGATCTTTGGGAGTCCCGCGATCTCGACAGCCACCGAGAAAGCCTCGCAGATGGCTTTCAGAGATTCTGTAATTGAAAAAGAAATTTCAATTTTGATCTTAAGGTTTAAAAGAAATATTTATGCGTTAAAAAAAATTATTGACATTAATTTATTGAATTCTTTTTTTAATTACTGAAATTCATTCGTTAAATTTTTTTTCATTACTGAAATTCATTCATTTTATTTTTTTTTAATTACTGAAATTCATTAGTTAAATTATTTTTTTAATTATTGAAATTCATTCGTTGAATTATTTTTTTAATTATTGAAATTCATTCGTTGAATTATTTTTTTAATTATTGAAATTCATTCGTTGAATTATTTTTTTAATTATTGAAATTGATTCGTCGGATTTTTTTTTAATTATTGAAATTCATTCGTTTTTCGGTCTTTTTTTACCGATTGTAATCCATTTATTGAATTTTTTTTGAATAATTAAACGCGCGATTATCGATCTCTCTGCTTACCTATCGTTTCCTCTTCGGTTTTTATCACCACTGCCATATTATTGAAAAAACGCAAATTCGTACTGCGAAACATGTGAAAGTATCCGTATTCGCACGATATCTTGTAATTGATTCTTATGCAATGATGCTGTTTATTCTTAAACAACGAAACGCCACTCTCCGGCTGTCCAAACTCAATCATAACGATATCGGACAACGAAACACGTTGATAATTCGTCACTTTGTCGATCTGATCGTCGTAATCCGCTACGCAATAGCTGTCCCTCGTGAGGATCAGTATAGTGTCCATTTCCGTTTCGCTTGGATCTCCGGTTCTATACAAAAATAAATATAATGAAATTTAACAAAATCCAAAATGTTCTTTTCTTTTTTTTCGTTTAATTTTCTGCGATTTTCGTTTATCGAAAATCGCAGCACTTTTGTTCGAGAAAAAGCGACCGGAGCTGTAAAACCTTTTTATTTATTTTTTATTTTTTTTCTATATCATAAAAATAATTTGTAATAATTTAATAAAAAAAAAAAAACCTAAAAATTTTCGTTTGAATCTCAATAAAAATTATTATTTGATATCATATTTATGAATTTTAAAAAATTGAAAATATTTATTGCTCGACGAGGAGCCGCGATGTTTTGAAAAAAAAAAAAAAAAAAAAAAATGGTTCGTCGGCGTGGAATTTGAAGAAAATAAAGTTTCGTACACAAGATCGGCGTCGATGAGTCCCCAACTGCCGAGAATAATTTCCGGATCCGGTATCAACAGTTTCTTGCAATCCTCGATTAATAATTTAACGTGGAAAGCCGTCGCCGCGTTGTCCTCTTCCTCGGTGCGCTCTTGAAACATATCTTCGCTCACTGGTTTCCCGAGCATCAGATCGATGCTCGCCTGTCGGTATACGTCTTTGAATCGATTCAAATAATATCTGAAATACAAATATAAATATTTTTTTTTTTTTTTTTTTTAGAATTAATCAATGAATTTTTAAAAAAATTATCCATCGCTTTATCGAATATTCTTTTTTTATTGAAAATAAAATTGTTTTAAGTTCTGTTGAGGATTATAGGGATTTAAAAAAAAACGGCAAACGTTAATGAGTGTTAAAGACGCGAATAAAAAATTATGCGACTTGTTTGATGAAATAAAAATAATTAAATAAACGATTTACTTGGAAACCAAATTAAGATTTTTTTTTTTTTTTTTTCGATCGGCAAAAAAAAATTTCAAATATTTTCCGATGCGATAGAATTTTTCAAAATTTTTCTATCGGCTGAAGAGAAAATCATATTTTAGCGAAAATCGCTAATAATTTGGCGATTCAACTTTCTTAAGTATATTTTTCATAAAATATATATCCATCGATCGATTTATTGATTGCGATCGATTGTTATTGTTTCCGTCGCCACCGACTGAACGACTACTCGATTTTTTTAACTACGCGATCTATTATCACGAATTTCCTTACCGAACTTTATTACTCCGATAGTTTCAAAGATTGCAAAGCGATAAATTCAAAATTCTCGATTTCAGTACCCGAAGAATTAATATTTAAATTATAACTTTAAGTTTATTACTTATTACTGTTTTATTAAATTCCGAAAAAACGACTCAAGCGGTTTAATAATCGATGGAAAAAAGTGCAAAAATTTTTTTTTTTAATTCCATGCAAAGGCCAAGAAAATTCATAAAATTTGCAATTCACTGCTAAAAATCGCAACCGAAATAAAAAAAAAAAAAAAAAAAAAAAAAAAAACCAAACGAGATGCGACGAACCTTGTTAACTGAAACATAGCATTGGCGTACAGAAATTCGGGATCTGTCGCTATTTGGAGATCGATATTCGGTGGTTTCGCGGGAATGAGTTCGAGAAAACAATTATCGACAATCTTAACGCAGTCGGACCATTCGACTTTCATGTTTTCTACGTCGATAGGCGACCCAAGAGAGATGTCTATAGCCGCCTGTCGTATATCATCCAAAAAGTGTTGTCGATAATATCTACGAGTAGAATGAAAGGAACGTCAGGATTTTTGCGCGACAAAGATAAAGAAGAGAATTTGCTTTCCGCTGTTATGTCTTCGCGTTCCCAATAAAGCTGAAGTATTATCGCCGCGCCTCGTGCCTTTGCAACGCCTATATTTACTCATCGATCCGAATAGGTCGACGAATAGGTCGTCGGATTCCGTTGAGCGCTTGTTGCGCGAATCATTTCGCCCGTAAATTGAAATCGAAGATACAAAGACGATACAGACGAACGTCGCGACGCTATGACGCGAATATTAATATTTCAAAGACGAAAAAAAAAAATTAACTCGATGTAAGTTTATGTTTTTCCTTTTTTATCGTCGATATATCGAAATTATCGATATTCGATTATTGTTACGATAAATTACGGTAAAAAAAAAAGTAATTTTAAAAAAATTATTTCGAATGTATGTTTCGCCTAAAAAATTTTGTATTTTTCATTTACCTTACGATATTTATTAAATTATATTATATTTATGACAGTATGTCGATAATATAGAGAAAAAAATAATAATTACTTTAGTTTATTTAAATATACTTACCGATTCGCTGAATTTACGCCGTCCTTCATGAGTCCCGTAAATTTTCTTTCTCCGGTTCTCGTGTAGTCACCCTGAAGCGACAAAACAAAAATTGTGTATCTTTTTTTTTTTTTAATAGTTTTTAATTTTTTTTTTTTATAATTTTTAATTTTTTTTTTTTATAATTTTTAATTTTTTTTTTTTATTTAAAAAATTTTTCAACGAACCTTCAGAGCGTTGGTTCCGGCGTACTGTTTGCTGATAATATCGCCATTATTGGCCCAAAGAAGTTGAAAAGTTTGCCGTATATTCGTAGGCAAAGTTCCATCCGGTGGTATGAGTCCGAGTTTCGAAAATTGCATTTCCATAACAGTTTTTCCAAGTGCCGTTTGCACGACGTTCGTTCTGTCGAGACAATCGATGCAATTCACCCGAAAAACTCCCTTCTGCACGCATATCGCACCCTGTTCGTCGTGCCAACAGTATCCCATCTCGCCGAGTACTCCGGCGAGAGCGTTGACGAGTATCGAAACATTTTCGAAATGCATTCCACGACTGAAACGAGAAAAAAAAAAAAATCAAACGATTTCCAAAATATATTTGTATTTTTAGAATAAAAAGTAAAAAAAAAAAAATATTTTTTTGGTGCGCAATAATGCGATTTAATACAACAAAAAAAAATCAAACGATTTCCAATATATTTTGATACCTTTAGAATTAAAAGGAAAAAAAAAACAAAAATATTTTTGTGAGCAATTATGCGATTTAATAAAATTAAAAAAAATCAAACGATTTCTGAAATATTTTTATACCTTCAGAATTCAAAGTTAAAAAAAAAAATATTTTTTTTTGCGCGCAATTATGCGATTTAATCGACGATTACCTTACCAATATTCGTGAAAATCAAAAGTTGTGTACGTGATTTCTGGACTGTTGTAATTAATTAAGTGATTGTTGTAAGCGTCCCATATAGTCTTTTCCTTGCCGGTCTGTTCCACGAGATTCACGATGCATATTGGTCCGTATTTTTCTATCTCCTCGGCAAAGTGTTTCTCGAATGCGACTTGCGTTTCCGCTTCGTCTGATCAACAGAAATATAATTAATGTAAAAATGTAAAAATTTAAGTAAATATATTTATTTATAAGGAATCGGAAATAGAATTTAAAAACAATTTTTTTTTAGAGAAGTTGCGAATAATCTCTAAACAATTATTCTCTAATAAAAAAAGAAAAAAAGAGAATACTAATTTAGTAATTTTTTTTTTATTGCTTTGTTTTTTTAATTTTTCTCAAAAAAAAAAAAAAAATTCGATATAACAGCCTTTTGAATTTTTTCGCACCTTTGTCAATTCTCGGCGGCGGTTTGTATTTGTATCCCGGCTGTGACCAATAAACCGGTACGCTACCGCGCACCTGTACAAAGGAAACCTGATGATCGTGATACCATACCAATTGTTCAGTCTCAACGTAATTCGCACATTTTCCATCCTCATCCACGCCTCGTCGTTTGTACCTTAAAAAAAAAAGTTACATCCAGAATTTCATTAAAAAAAAAAAAAAATTACGTCCAGAATTTCATCGAAAAAAAAAAAAAAAATTACATCCAGAATTCCATGAAATTTTTTTTTTAATTCTCTGTTCTGCATATATATATATATATATGTATACCTGGTACCGGCGCGGAAACGGCTTCTTCTCGAGACTATCGCTAAATTGAAAATCTCGTATTGCGGTTGACCATCAAAGCCGACTTCCACTTTGCATTTTTCGATCTGTACGAATCCTTGAATTATCGGCAATATCCAGCAGTCTGCAGCCTCTGTCTACAAATCGAAAGATTCCATAAAAAAAAAAATAAAAAAAAAAATCGGAAAATCAGAAAATAAAATGGTTACCATTGCAGATTATCAATGAAAATAATAATAATAATAATAAAGTTTACATTAAGATCGATGATGTCCCGCAGCATATGTTTATTCCAGAAAAATCGGTCGTCAACCCTTTTCCACAACGGTTCCTCCTGATCTCCGCGTTCGAGGCGACTTTTCTTATAATCGCACTGTCTCTGCAAGCTGTTCGTAATATCGCCCGTTTGACAGAAGAAAAATGAATCCGTTTCCGTGAAAATCTTTGCCAATTCCTCGAGTATTCGTTTTTCCAATTTTTCTCGATCTTTTCCGGTACCGACTCTCTTTATGACCGTCGATTTCACCTGCGCGTCGGGGCATAAAAAATTTCGTTCGTCAGACATTTTTATTTTTTCGAAATTTTTTTTTTTTTCGATTTTTTTAAATTTTTTAAATTTTTAATTTTTTTATTTGATGCGTTGATTAATTTTAGTAACCTGTGAAGTCGCCATCGCTGCCGCTTGCTGAGTGGTGTTTTTTATGGTATTTCCGGCGCTTTTTATCGTTCCCCAAGTTTTGGCGAAACCGGCTTTTTGCGGGACATCGAAGAGACCCGTTTGGAAGGTTTTCTTTGGCAAACTCTGGTGCTTTTTGCACGGCTGCAGTCCCAAGTCAACGTTTTCCGCTCCGATGTGAAGAAATGCGACGGATTTAACTTTGTATACCGTACGACCGCCGTGCAATTCGCCGACTGTCGATACTTCTTTTATCAACATTAGACGCGGTTCCATCACCGACGGCTCCTCGATTTTTCCAATTATTCCATGCAACGTGCCAAGACATTCCAAATTCGTTGCCGATGCCCATTCCCAGTCTATTCCAAGGAAAAAAAAAAAAACAAAAAAATTCTTCCAAATGCTCGTAATTTTTATTAAAATTTTTTTTTTATATTCCGTTAATTTTTATTCGTTAATTGAGAGCATTGAAATAAAATATCTTTTAAATGAGTTAATACATTTTTTTATTCATTTTTATCGGGTCTCAAGGCGATGCAAAACTTTTTGCCGCTCGAGACCTGAACGCCGTCGGTAACAAAACCTGTAATCCATTTTTTTTCGACAATGTCGAAGTTTTGCAAGAAACATCGCATTACTCGGATTCACGTGACCCCATTTCATTACCGACAGAGTTTCCTCAATGGGTTTTCTTGGACTTCAAGTTTCAAAACCGTTTCGAATAATTATCTCGCGTACGTATACGTTTTTCATATAAAAGTCAAAGATTACGGAAGGAGAATAGAAATTCTACTGCAAACCTTTTTGTATTTCGACGATAAAATAAAAGTTCATAATTACGCGCCGTCGATTTTGTGTCACGTCTTTTCAATCAAATCTCGTAAACCCCTTCTTTCCCACTCACGCCCCCGACCCGGTTGGTAAAAAAACTGTGATAAACGTTTTTATTGACGTTGTTTACTATCTACGATCAAACGTCAATTCTTACGAGAATCAGCTGTAAATTTAGTTTTACGTTCTCCCTTCGATCGCTCATAGTTAACGACTTAAAAAATAATCCATTGCAGTTTTTTTTTATTGCCGCGCGCCGTGTATTCGCGTGTTTTTAAAATGCCTATAGAAACATCCAAACAATGAATGTTTACGAACGCATGTGCGTGCTGTACACACGAGGGTACAGCAGTGCCGACACACGCGATGTGTTGGCCACCCAACGAGGGCTCCAAATCCGACAACAATGTAATTTTTTCGACCGTAACTCTCGGGATATGTTATTATTAACAAAAGTAATTACTTCCGGTCGATAGCGTTGAAAATTATTATATCGTGTTAAAGAGAAAATATTCACGTAGAGAAAAACATATATATACGCTATGACTGGGGCGCAGGTGATTCGAATAGCGAAATTAATGAAACGTCGAGATGCGATCTCTTCGCGCACGGAAACAAGTGGTATCGAAGATCGAATTGAAAACCGCCCACTCTCGCGTGAAATTGCGTCATTGACACTTTGGCCAACGACCACCTTGAGTTTCGATGATTGCAAGATTCACCGAGTGAATTTTATTTTTCTTTTTTTTTTATAATCGTAAAAATGAATTTATCGACGAATATGCGTTTATTTAAAAAAAAGGTACATACCTGATTTTGCCGAGAGTTCCCCCGTGAATCTGTCACACCAGAGATTGTGTCGTTCTCGTACAAAGATGAAATGTGTATCCGTACGAAATAATTCCATTTTTTATGTTTTTTCACTTTTTTTCGTTCACTCGTTTTTCTACAGGATTTAACCTCAAAGCCCGTTGTGCGCGAGGTGGTCTTTAGAAAATTACAAAATACTGAGAAACGTTGGAGTTCCGTGACATTTTCGTTGTCGACGGGAGAAACGCGACGGACGCATTTATTCGCGACATTCCTGATAGTACTTGACACCGACCGTCCTGACACACTCTATTGTCGCCCCTCCACTTCTCATTTCATTAGTGTCGATATTCGTCAACGGGGGCACCACTCTCCACCGCGCGATGGAACGCGAATTAGTCAATTAACTCGAACTTTCGTGTTTTAATATTTTAAATATAGTTGTTCGGCTTTGAATACAATATAAAACATGTAAATAACTTCCCAAAACTATGTCTCATGTAGCTACACTCGTCCCGAGCGAAAAAACGAATAAATATATTTCGAAAATCATTAATTCAATGGCACTGTAGTTCCCTTCCGTTACCTCGAGACTTTCTACACATTATATGTATAAAAAAAAACCCACTGACCATGCTGCACGTTGCCGAGTTTGCAGCGAACGCACGCGCCAGTATCGTTCTTATTTCGTAATGAAAAGTATTTCCACGCTAGTTATTAGTAGTTTTTGTGAAATTGTATCCGAGAAACGCGCGATGGACGACGAATTAGTGAAAAGTCTGGACGAGAAAATTCGCGATGGCAGGAGTCTCGTCGATCGTCTGAAAAGCTTCGAGGGTAAAGTGGAGGGTGTCGATAAGCTCGCGAGGAAAATCAAACAGGAAATTCGATTCTTGGTTAAGGTGCGCCAATAGTCACGTCATTTTAATTCTAAAATTACAATATTAAACTGTTCATCAGATTAATCGCTAAAAAATTACGAGAATTATGTTATTGCCAACGTGATAAACGAGAAAAAATAAAGTTAAACTTTTTTTTTTTTCGTGTTTATAATAAAATTGTTAAGACTTCAAAATCATTCGGGAATAGGTACGATCGACGGGATTCGTCAAAAAGGAATATCTCCAAAGTACAAATTTGATTCATCTGACAGCGATGGTCGAGCGTTTGTTCGCCTCGAAGGATCAAATTAGCGTTATGCGACCCTTCAAATACGGCGACAATGCGCGACTGGAAGTAGACATCGTATGCGACTCGGGTTCATCCTGGATTAAGGTCATTGCGCGTAACGCTCGAGCGCTCACGCTGATATCGTTGGGAAACGGCGAATACGGACAAAAATCGGTCCTCGATCAGGCGGAAACGTACTTGACATGCGCGAACTCTCATCCACATCGTTATAAATCGCCGCAAATCGTATTTCATTTCGCTTGCGGTGTGGAACAACCGCTGGCCGAACGACTCGAGCAAATGGGCATTATGGTCGATGGAAAAATAGTCGAAGTTCGTATTCAATTTTTCTTATAATACGTAAATTTTTGCCAAATTTTTTTTATTATTTAACTGACGTCATTTTATCGATTTTTTTTTTGTAAAATCGAAACAATTTTTGAAAAAAAAAAAAAAAAAATATACACAAAATTCTGAAAAAAAAATTGAAAAAAAAACATTTTTTTATTAAAATGTCATAAAAAGTCGGTAAAACAGATTTTTTTAACTTCTAACACCATTTTTATGACTTTCGATGATAATCGATCGATTTTAATTTTTTTTCGTGAATTTTTCTAAATGAATTTTTTTTTTTCGTTTCTGGAGGCAGAAACTCTCCGAAGAAACGATTGTAGATGAAAGAAGAAACGTCGAAACCGACGATGACTCGTCGAGCGATTGTCAGGAAATTCCACTCGCCGAATTGGCGGATCTCAGCGCGCGTCTCGACTCGAAGGATATTCGACTTCTCAATCTCGACGTATCGACCCTTTTAGCTTACGTAAGCAATATGACGAACGGACGGGCAAATTTTGTCTATCGGGAGCCATTATTGACGGGACAAGCAGAATGGGAGAGAAACAGACCGGTAAAACCGTTTCTCGACAAATTATTCGACGGTAAAGAACTTTTGGTGTGCAAAACGGCGTATAAAAATTTCACGGATATCGTCGATATAATTGGCGGTCCGTGCGAAACGTCGAGAGCCAAAGAACTCGAGAAACGCGTGAAAATCGTCGAAGACGCGAAAGACGGACGAATTATCGAACGTCTCAGCGTCGGTGGCAAAATAAAAAATCGTTCGCGATTAGTTTTCGCTACCGGCGAAAGTACGAAAAGTATCACAGTTTCGGCGAACGAAGGCTTCGTAAGAGCCGCAAGAATGCAGGTATTCTATTCATTTATTCGTTCATTTTATCTTTTTTTTTTTTCATTTTTTTTTCTTTTTCATTTTTTTTTCTTTTTCATTTTTTTTTTCTTTTTCATTTTTTTTTCTTTTTATTTTGGACTTTTAAAATTCAGATAATTAATAACCGTTTTTTTTTAATTCTCAGGGTATCGAATGTACCGTAGTGCTTCACGAGCCGCGATCGTTATCTGAATTGAAGGAAAAACACGCGACGCCACTGGAAACTTCGTGACTAACGAAAGAATCCAAAAAATAGGAAATCGTCGCCAATAAAAAATGAAAAAACATTGATACGCATAATCGCGCCGCTGAAAAACACGCATTTATAAAATCTGATTCGTTGTCTGTTATTGAAAGATATATTAAACAAAAAGAAACAAAAAAAAAAAAACAAATTGCGATTATCACTGAAGTTTTTCTTGATTTTCCACAAAATTGATTTGTTTATCAATCTATACAATTATCTTCGGTTCGTGTCGTTTCCTCGTCAAACTTCTTTGTCAGTTCTGTTTCGAAATCTGAAAACAACAAATTATTGGTAATTATGAGAGACGATTTTTATTTCGTATCTTATGGTGCAAAATATTTTTTATTAAAATAATATAAATAAATAATAATAACGATATATGATAATTTTATTATTATCACATTATTATCATTAATAATTTATTTATTTTCTATTTAAAAAACAATTATTTAAAAAAAAAAAATTTTATCAAAAATTTTTGAAAAAAAAAAAAAATCAAATTTTTTTTTTTTTTTTTCGTGGATTTTCCCATACCGTTAATGTAGTTTGATAAATGTGGATTAAGCTCTCTGGCGAGTGCGATAAACTCGTTTCTCTTCTTCTCGTTCGCCAACATCGCGTAACACTTCGCGCTGTTCAGCAGCGCCTTGATATTCGTATTGTTGACCTTTAAAGCCCATTCGAGATCACGCAATGCGGATTCGTAAAGTTCCAAACGCATAAAAGACAATGCGCGATTATTCCAGATAACCGCGGAGTCCTTTCGTTGTTCGATCGCTTTGCCGTAATAAGTCACCGCTTTCTCGTAGTCCTCGTTACCGAATGCACCATTGGCGATTCTCTTGTAAGTCTCCGCTCGTTCGTTCCGTCGTTTTCTATCTTCCGCCCGTTCCTTTGCATCTTTTTCCATACTTCGCATGAAAGCCTCTGAATAAAGAAAATTATTCATTAATGTTAAATATTCAATAGCGAGAAATTTTGCCTTTTCGATAATTATCCGTATAATTTTTTTTTTTTTTTTTTTTTCGTGGTATTATAGGCATCATTTTTTTTTTGCTTGTAGAATACACGATTAGTATTATTTACGTTTTTTTTTTTTTTTCGTGGTATTATATGTATAATTTTTTTTTTCGCTTGTAGAATAGTAAAAAACACGATTACTATTATTAACTTTTTTTTTTTTTTTTTTTTTTAATACGTGAAAATTTAATATAGTGATCACCCTGAGACATTCTGCTGGGATCGGCATCGTCCTCCGATTTTGATATTTTGTTTATAACGGTTCGATCGTTTTTTATCCTGACTTCGGCCATTTCGGAAATTTCTCCCTTCGAATTTCCCTCCAAAATTTTGTCGGCTAAAATCATTCCTTTTTCCTGTTCACCGACGTCGCCCGATGCCAATTTTTTAACGATTTTTTCTTTGCCAACGAAAAAAAATTGTTATTTTCGAAAATCGTGTTACGAAATATTACGTTCGTTGGTTTTTTTTTTTTATTATTTACGGAAAGTTTCTCACCGACTTCCGTAACTCGATGCATAAAGTTTTGAAACTCTTCTTCGGTTAAATTTTTATCCGGCAATTTATTATCCATCGCGTTGACGATTAATCGTTTTATTCAAAGAAACACTTTTCCGATCGCGAATGGGGATTGAGACAAATTATTCTCTCGTTATTATGATACGACGCGTTTATTTGATCGATAGGAAGCAGTAGCCATAGCAACGCGTTTATCCCGGCGATTCCGGCGTCCGTTTTACGGGGTAAACGCACCAATTATTAATTTACCAAATATTTCTCGATTGCGAATGCGACTAATTTATTTTTATAAATATTTAAGATCTTTGAAAAAAATGAATTACAGTTTTTATGACCGACTGAGTCTTTTCACGTTGTCTTCGCGAAAATTTACGATTTCGATGTATATAGCAATGTTTCTTGATTACGAAAAAATTAAATTAAAAAAATTAAAAATAAATATAAAATAATCAAAAACACATTAAAACCGTTTTTTAGTTCTCGTTTTTTCGGCTTTTTCGAACTTTCTTAATCCGTGTATATAAAAATAAAAAAAAATTCTTCACACTTTTTTTTTAATAAAAAAATAATTATCGAATAAAAAAAATTATTTTAATAAAAAACAGTTTTTAGTTGTTTTTTCGATGTTTTCTATCCATCTATATGTACAAAAATTTGATAAAAAAAAAAAAAAAAAAAATTTCTATTTAATCGACAAAAAATATGTTCAACGATACCTCTTAACTTTTCTTCGTACCGACAGCCATGTTATCCGCTGGTGCCTTTTCCTTTGATTTTTGCTTCGAACAGATTGATTCGTTTTGGAGACGTAGATATGGATCCGCCGCTATTTCGCATTCTTTTAAAAATTTCTACGGATCGATCAATAATCGGCGTGTCGTGTTCCTCGCAATCAAAATTTTCGGCTGCGTTATTCAATTCGCATTCGAGATCAAAGGGAATGTCTATTTCATCTTTGATGTAAATCCCACGGTCCCCATGCGATTCCAATTCCGTCGAATAGCTCGCCGCTTCCCCATTGTCCAGTGGTTCATCGTCGTGTGACGGAGACTCCGCCGTTGAGCCGCACGCGATTATTTCAACTTCGTCCATTAAACACAGTCTTTTCAGGGACACGTGATCTTCTTTAGAAATTTCGGAAAGCACTGCGTTCCAACTTATTCGTTCACCGGCATTTTTTCGTTTTTTTAACTTCGCGTCCGCGTCACTGACGTTCGAATTTTCGGACACAACTTTACTCGTACTCGCGATGTTTTCTTCGAACCCGATATTCGCATTTTTTCGTTCGAAATCACAACGGGATTTGGCACTATTCTCGATTCGTTTTGAAAGCTCGTTAACGCGTTCTCCGTGTTTCGAAGCAATTTTTTTCGTCGCGATCGGCACCAATGTTTTTTTTCGTAAACGCGAGGAAATCGAGTTTGTCTTATCGTCGGCGTTCGCGATGTTTTTCGCATCGTAACTCGCGTCCTCGCGATTAAACTTCGCGTCAGTTATTTTTAACGAATTTTCCGGATCCGCGGATTTTTTTAGATTTTTTTGTTTAAGATCGTCGTTTTCCGGGATTGGGATCGTACTTCTGATGTCCTTGAGACCGGACACTTCGAGTGTTTCGGCGATTTTTAATATTCTACTAACCTCACTTTTGACTACTTGTATCTCACCGCAGTACATGAAATTGATGATGGTTTTGAGATCGTCGGCCTCGATGTCGTGCAATATTATCATTGGATGTGGATGCTCGTTTTTAACGAGCAAACGACGAAAGAACGAGCTCGCGTTTGATAATACCATCTTGTGACACTTTAGTATCGTACCATTTTTGCAAACTAGCGACAAATCGACGAAACACTGTTTCTCGTAACAGGCGTCCAACGAGTTTGTCAATTGGGATGAAAAGGAGTCCCATCGGAGATTTAGCATAGCTTCTTCTTGCATTTTAATAAACTATTGTAATAGATATTACGATTGATCAACAGGTAAATCAACGATTATTAACTATCCACGTCAAGGTTAAAGCAACCAGTTACAATCTCAAGGTCGAAACTGACGAATAGTAGCGCCATCAATATATGTAGCGAAGGGTTCCCAAAATTCTACGGGAAAATTCACGAATGGACCACCGGTAGCCGGTAGAGCCGTCCGAGTTCTCGAATTAATGAGCGCTTCGGAAATTCAGTGTAAAGCATATAATTTTTATTATTTACGATTAATGTGACTTAAAGTGCGTCTCGGAGTATAAAACTTCATTAAAATTCTCCGGGTTCGGAACGCAGTAGAAAAAAGCATCGAACTCTATGTACACCGACCGTGTATAGTGAATTTATTTTCTCTCTCTGAATTAAATACCTTTCAAATAATTGCAGCTGCAAACACGCACAGAATAACTGTAATTCTTTATCACTGATGATACATGTGTTATCGTTTGATACTTCGCGCCATTCCTCAGGTTTCCTCAGCGCCAATCCGAGCGAAGACGACAGCAGCACTGTAGTTTCGATGCTAGTACCACGAGTTTAACGTGGCGCTACGGCACAACTGGCAAATGCGTCAGTGTTCGGTGAGCTTCCGTCGAGTTCTGTCGCGAGAGGGAGATAGTAATAAAGTCGAGCGGAAAAATACGTGTGTAGTATATCGTTCGGTACAGCAGTAGGAGTGCATATCAAAGTTCGTCGATCCGCGAAGTGCCTTAATTTATACATCTAAAGTATAAATACCATTTGCAAACGATCAACGAAACTTGTTTTTGTTAATTTTTTAATCTTCGTATAATCGGTTAGAAGCGTTATTGTTGCAAAATGGCGGACGACGGCCACGAGAATGGCACGAGCAACGGTGACGTGCCGGAGATAGAGCTAATAATCAAGGTTAGTGACCAGCGTTATATTCGTTAAATTATATCGCTCGATCACAGAGTTAAGACGGAAAAGTATCGTAAGTTCATTGAGATCGATTGACAATCTCGAATGACCGCGTAATACGCGGCGAAACGCGACGGGGAAATGGGCGTGGAACGCGAGATTCCGGCTGCTACACTCACCCTTACGGCACCGCGATTCGGTGTCTTGACTTCGTCAGATTCCGCTCGTACTCCCACACGCTGTGTTTACAAAAAAAAACTATTTTTTCAATAAAAATAAAATGCTTACGAGTTGTTTTTACACTCTTTCGAAAAAATCGCTTTTTTTCGATACAATTTAATTTTACTTTTCGGAGATTGTCGCGAAGACGTTTCGACGAGAAATTTAAAAAACTTGATTAAAAACATTTAAGTAGTTATATGTCATTTTCTAATCGTCTTTTCAGTCGGTATTTGAATATTATCATTGGAATATCGTAATTATTCAATACGAATTCCTTTTTTTTTCGAACTGAAAGTTTTTTAGAAATCGCGATGTTTTTTATCTTCATTTTTCACGTAATTGTAGTTTTTTTTTAACATCCGTTTAATAATTTCTTCGTGAATATCAATATGTTCGAAAAGATTATTCTGTCGTTAAGTTCGTTGTCGAGAACGATGAAAAAATTATTTAATGATAGAATAATCGAGTGATTTTAACATTATACCGGTTTTACTTACTTACGAAGATCAACGCGCAGCTACGTATCTAACGTGACGCTCGCGGCAGGCAGTCCTTGACAATATTTGTTTAAATGACTAATTTCAGCGATGATCTATGACCGCACAAGATCGCGAACGCGGGTGAGCGGGCGAGCGTCTCGTTGAGTTATATCGATAATTTCGCGATGCCAGAGTTTTAATATTTGGCGGTGACTAACAGGTCGCGTTATGTCGGTGGTCAACCAATTCCGGTTCGATTCTGCGAAGCTTTCGCGATTCAGTTAAATACGATTCAAGACGAATAATAAACAGTAAAAATATGCTTATTATTACTATCAACCGTATTTAAATCGAAAAAAAAAAAAAAAAAATGGCGTCAATAATTTTTTGCATGCAAACAAATCGCGATATCGATCTATTCGAATGTGAACTTTGGTGGAAAGACACCTACACACGTGTATAACTATATACTACGTACTCGAAATGCGAAAATTCCGAAAAAAAATAACAATCAATAAAAATTTATGAAATTATTAAAAATGCATAACGCTATATGCTATAACAGAATTAACGAAATTAATTTAAAAAATTGAAAAAATTAATAAAATTATCTGAAAAGAACGCGACGGGTTTTCCACTAATAATTACTCCGAAAAATAGTAACAGCTGTATTTGGTTCCGACGCGAAAATTCATCGATAGATTCGACGGCGATTTATCAATATCAGAACTCCATAAATCTTCGATTTTCGAGTTTCAAACGCTTTTTGTTGACTATCGGCTAAGAGTCGGTGAAACCGGTTTGACGAATTTTCTCTATCGTCGGCAAAAGTGGGGAAAAAAAAAAAACTTCGAGAACGAAAAATCGCTCGCGATGTTTCTTTATCGGGTGCAATTAAACGGTAAAAGCGGTGTTCCGGTTGTTCTGGATAACGGAAAAGAGAAAAGAACTAAAGGAAAAATGAGCGGTTCCCTCGCCTTTCCGAGTTCGCGGGACACTCGGGTTCTTGTCTCCTGTTGCGCTGAACAAGGAGATCGCCTCGAGGAGATCGAAAGTTAAATGCTCGACTGGTTGCCGGAGGAAATAATAGAAACAGAGATATAGGTACACGAGCTTCGGAACCTCGAGAAAAATTCATATAAAATTCGTTAAATCGCAAAAGCATAAATATATTTATTAAATTATTAATTATTATTATTAATTAATAATAATTCGATATTATGATAATTTTACTTCGTAATATTATTAATAAATAAATAAAACAATAATAACAATAATTTTTTTTATTCAATTATTTACAAAAAAAAAATTTTAAATAATTGAAAATATTTTGAAAATATTAACGAAAAAAAAAAAATTACAACTTCGTCGAATCTTTTCGAAATAAATTACCCATTGTTTACCGTTACCGTTAATAAGTCGATTTGTATTGACGGTCATCGGCGCGAATCGACCGCACGCACCGATCCCCGACAATTTATCGTCGTTTAACACGAAACCAAAACGTTTCTCACCGGTCGCGTTGCCAGCGGCTTAATTCGTTCGGTAATCAGGAAATACGTGATTTCCTAACCTCGTAAAAATCACCTGTTTGCGGTTTATCGTCATCGGTTCGAATGTCCAAATGCGCGTGTCTCACGGCATTCATCGACGCACCCAAAGCAACATCGGGTTTATATGGGGTCAATTCTCGTGTATATATCGCGGTACCGATACTACCTGAACGTCAGCGCGTGTCCCTTCCCACCGCTCGTCCCCGCGGTACCCGCTGCGCTCTCCATATTCCTTTCATTTGTTTAACTGTACCTCCGCGAGACGTCCATTACTCCTGCGCGGCTCTGTGTGCGTCCGCTGCACTTTCAACCTGCGCGATCACCACAATTTGTCGACGGAGAGAAAATGTAGAAAAAAAAAAAAAAAAAATCACATACGCGCGTTCCACTTTCGGAACTTTTTTTTTTTTTTTTTTTTTTTTTTTTGAAGAGGTACCGTAATACAAAACTTTCGGAAGTCGAGCGTAACGAACAATGGCGACATCCATTGGTTGATTTACGCGTTTCAATAAACTCCGCATTACCGTTAATAATCACCGATAAGACTTTCACGCAATACGCGCGTTTTACTTCGCGTTTTTAATGTTGAAAAATAATTAATTTTTGACAGCTATCAACTTCGGTATTAATTATCGAAAAAATATTTCTCGACGAAGCGACGATTTTTTTTGTATTTTGTTTCGCATCGGAATCGAGAAAATCGATTTTTCTCGTATTCGTGACGGTCGATAAGCTCTCTACTATCATCTATCGCGCGTCTGGCGGCTTTTAGTCAACGCGATTAGATAATGTCGCGAGCGAATTTGATCGATTTTCGTCGTTCACAGTATATTTTCGTATTTAACACGTATATATATGGGGCATTCCAAGCAAAACCTTAAATTTCGGAAAATTTCCATTTTTTTTTTTTTTTTTTAACGCAATTTTCGAAAGATGTGTTTTTTAACGAACAATTTATCAGAGAAATTTCAATAAATTCGATTACGTATTTTTTTTTTGTAATTTACATTTTTGTTGATTTTCAACTAAAGAATTTTGAAAAAAAAAAAAAAAATGTATTACTTGTCGGTGACACTGTCGATTTGCCGTGAAATGTCCCATATTTATGTATTATATATATATATATGCATTACATACACTTGTGTAGACAACGTCTCTTCTTCCGACGACTCAACGCTATCGATATCTCTACTTCGACGTTAATACAAAACTAAGATACATATATCGTAACACGTGAGCGATAAGTTACCTTTATGTTGTCTCGGAGAATTTTTAAAAGTTACCAATTTTTTTTTTTTTTCATCCGAATTTTGGTAAAATCAACGGTCAGTTTCGTGTTATAAATATTTATTAAAAAAATTATTTTTTTTTTAATTTTATTTATATATTCATTTATTTTTTTTTAATTTTTTTTTATGAAAAATTAATTATATTTTTACCATCACAGTCGCGATAATAATCGGTCAAAAGATAGCGACGGCGCCTCGATGTTTTTTTTTTTTTTTTTTTTTTTTTTTTTTTTTAAGAGTGAATTATTGCACCGGATAAATACGATCGAACGTGAAGGTTTCCTTAAAGCCGTAAACGGTTAATTCTATTGACGACTGTAAACGGGATTGGGACGATCGGCTTTCGCCTGTTATTCTTGTTTCACTCACACCACTGTCTTCTCAGTGATATCTTCTCAAGTTTTTTGTTTTATTTAATTAAATTTTTTTCAAGTTCGTCGAACTCCGACGCATCCGAAAAATGTTGATTAATCAACAATCAAAACGGACGCAACTTGCCGAATCGTCACTTTCGATCGATCGATTTATTTCGTTTGTTACAGAAATACATCGTTTTTTCTTTTTTTTTTTGCAAAATTTTTCAAAATTAAAAAAAAAAAAAAATTACACAAAAAAAATTTTTTCAACATTTTTTCGAAATTTTTTAATATTTTCCGTACACTCGCGCAATTTAAATGTAAACGGAAACACGAGAGGCTAATTGATAACCGCGATAATATTAATTCCGGTTCTACTTATCCAGAATTCCGTATCCAATTTGTCTCCGACAAAAGCTCTGAATTTGTTCTATAAAACTCGTAAACCAAGAATTTTCACATCGTCGCATTTAACTTCATTAAAAAAAAAATTTCAAACATCGTCGATGTGCGGTACGAAAGAAAAGAAAGACACATTAACGTCATAGAGTCAACGATATAATGGAGAATATCGGTCAAGTTGGATACCGCGATGTATTTTCCAGGTCGCAGCAATGAGGCCGCGGAGACCTTCGTCGCAGAAGGCTCCTCAGCGGCCTCTTGGTAGTCCTGTTGTGACGGTACATACGCATCAACAGCCTCCGGATCGAGTGCGTCAAACGTGACATTGCTAAGTCCTCAGGATTGTATTATAAACTACACGTTCTTTCATAGCTTAATCTCCGTTCCCTCTGCGTTGCTGTAGTACCGTTCGAATCGCCGATACAAAGAGTCGTAAAAAACGAAGCGTTTCTTTGTCGTATCTCTCAACTTTCTCGATGTATTTCCGGCGATAAAAAAGAAAAAAATAATTTGTTCAAAATTTTTCGTTCTTTTTCGAAATTCTTCAAAATTTGTCGAAATTCTTTAAAAAATTTTAAAATTTTTCGAAATTTTTCGAAATTTTTCGAAATTCTTCAAAAATTTTTAACATTTTTCGAAATTTAAAAAAAAATTCAATACAGAGTCGTAAAAAAAAAAAAAAATTTCGTCATATCTCTTGACTTTCTCGATGTATTTGCGTCCATAAAAAAAAAAATTTTAATCGACGAAAACTTGTTGAATAAATTGGAAAGTTTGTACGATACATTACCTCTTAGATGTAACAATAGTTAATGATCCTTAGAGTTAAAAACATCGTGCAGAAATGTCGTTAGAAGAAAAAAAAAAAAAAAAAATTTTGATAGTTTTCACCGCGAAGCAATTGCACTTTTACGAACGCCAACTTCTTCGGGGCACACGGTGGATTGATGGTTATTAACGGATACATTATTGTTGTTATGGAATAACTAATGAGACGAGAGAGAGAGAGAGAGAGAGAAGCCGTCGAAGGATTCGAGCGCCGAATAATAATAATAATGGTATAGCGTTACTATATGTATATAAGTCGATAAAAAAGGGTCGACAATCACTTATAAACGACTTGGGAGTCACAAAAGCCTAAAGGAAGTCGACCTTCGGCTTTGAGGACGAGTCACGGTAATGACTCGTCGCGCCAACGCGACGAAAAAAAAAAAAAAAAAAAAAAGTCCGTTAAATAATTCTTTACGAAACGAAAAGATCGAAGAGGTTAGAGTGCAGCATTCAATGTAAAAAGGGAAGTGCGATTAACGAGGGGAAACAAAACATAACCTAAAAGAGGGATCAGTTGCACGCGCCAATTTCATTGCCGCGGCGCGTGCGGCGCGAAGCAGGTGGACGTGACCCCGTCGTTCATCGTTTCTCGATGTCAATTTTTCTTTTACGACGAAAATTTTCACGTTCCCCGCAAGCGCTATTACTACTGCTTTGCGCAGCGTAGGCGCGCAGAGGCAATAAACTTCGCCCCGTTACCGTAGAAAATCGACTTTCTTACGAAGAAAATTGTATATATATATGTATATTATACGAATTTATACGAATGATTTTATTTTACGTCGTTTGTTGTCAGACTTCGTTGTCGATCTATCGATTTTACTTTCTTTTAATTTTTTTTTTTTTTTTTTTTTTTATCGAACGATGTTTATTCCCCGATAGGAGCGTTCGATTGATGCCATATGAGTCTCGAACGAGATTTTGACGTCTTAGTTCGACGTTGAATTCATGGTTAATGAACCATACGTTATTTTTTCTTTTCTATTCACCCATTTGCCTTGTAGCTAACGCTATCGTACCGGTCGAACGAGTCTCCGAACATAACCTGTTGGACTGCATCGAACGACTTCGGTATCGTTGTTTTAATGCGAAGTTTAAGAGGATACGTTTATCCGACGGTTCGAAATTTATTTTTTTATTTTTTTATCTCCATAATAAATAATACGATTTTTATTGACGATCGATCGATGATCAATTCTCGTTTCGTAATAAAAAAAAAAAATTCGACAATGTTTCTTACGACGATTTTATTCATTGGATACGACGATAATACAATTGTCGATCGCGGTTACGACGAATACGGGACGAATATGTTTTTTTTTTTTTTTTTTTTTTTTTTTTTTTCTTTATGAATTTCGTAATAGAGAAAGGAGGAAGGTGAAGGAGAAGGGCAAATAATCCTCTCGAGAAGAAACGCGCGCGCGCGCGGGACAACGGGACACGTTCTGACATTTTCATCCGCGATTTACCATCTCCTCTATGTACTAAGGCCCGCGAACCCATCGGCGCTTTATTCCAATGACACGAATACCGCGCGCGCATCCCATTGGATCGTTTACAATACGGCATACGGTGGTCTAATAGACGATGAAGAAATAAATTCTCGACCCTCATTATTCCGTTTACACTTCTGACATTCTTTCGTCGGTCCATTTATTTCGAAACTATTTTCAATTATCACTTTATTATTATTGTATTTTTGAATAAATTACGAAATAATAATAATATTAACGGTAAAAATGACATTTCGAATTATTTTAATGCATTTTTTTTTTTCTCGAAAGAAGTTTCTCGATATATTTTTTTTTTCGAATGCGTCGTTTTTGCATCCAATTTTCGAGTCTCATGCGCGTAATTCAACACCGTGTTAGATCGCCAACGCGATCCGTAACGACGAATACGCAGGTTTGACGTCGCAAGCGTATTGTGCACACTATTCAGAAAACCCGTTGGGAACCAACGAAAAAGTTATATTTAGCTGATGCGGCGAGGGCGCGATCGGTAGGGACGGCGATGCCTGTCGTTTTACTTCTCCCCCCTCCCCTCGTCTTCTTCGCCGCGCGTGTAACTCCTCTGCGACTGTCGTTCACGTTTCGTATATTCGCTCCGCAACGTCATATTTTTATTTATTCTTTTTTCTTGGAACTTACGACCTTCTTGCATTGATTTACTTTCGTGAATACGGATGAAAAAAAAAAATATTGCCGTTTAGCGAAATTCGGTTTCGATTATCGATATATTTACCGATACGTGTTTCGTAACAATCGAAAGTGCCAATAAATTAAAAAAATTCTTATTTAAGATGACCTAATAATCCTCAGTCGACAATAAACAAATTCATCTCACAGAATTTCGAAATATTGAGAAAAAAAATTAATTACAGTTTTTGTTACCGACCGAACTTGGGGATGCAGCGAAATTTCTCAATCGCTTTAAAAATCAATATATCCGAATGAATATCGCGTCTGAATGAATATCAGATACATTTACCAAAATTTTCGAAGTTTTCGAACTTAATGTTCGCGACATAAATCGATCGATATCCGTCAATGCGATACATTGTTTTTAATTATACCAAAAGTATCCATCCGAACCCCTTATTTACCGCGAGATTGCAAGGCGATGACAGCGGCGATCATACAAAAAAAAAAAAATGGCTACCTTGACCGGGTCTCGCGGCGTGTTATTTCACATGATAATTCCTCGTTTGCGAATGCCTTGACTTTCTCGCCGACAAAAACAGTTCGTAAACATTATTTAACCGTTGGCTTCTGAGGATTGCGCAATTTTTCGTCGAGGATACTACCTAAACGCGCCGATCGCTCGAGATATCTGTGCGTCATCAACGGTACGCGGCGGCATCGAGAGCCGACAGTTACGCCGGTGGGGAAGGGGAGGGACGGTAGAGGGCGATACATGCGGAGCACTTGACTTCGAAGATTCTTTTTCGTTCTATTGCCGCCATTCTCGTCGCGTCTTATATTAATTTTGCATAACGCAGCGATACTTGCTGCGTGGGGAGAGAAACGAAAAAAAAAAAAAAAAAAAAAAAAAAAAACGTACGAAAAATGAGAAACAGGTGCGTCAGGAGGATCGAAGAAGTCAGCTATTTACGGCGCGTCGCGTACTCAGCCTCGTGGCTCAATGATTAACGAATAGGAATATTCCTTTGTCCTGTCGAGCGATACGTGAAACGTGGGAAAGAAAAAAAAATAGAGAGAGAGAGCTGCTAACGGGAACAGAAATGACGCGGCGCTGGTCTTTTCAATCGCCTAAACAAACACTTGTCAAACGTTTTGTTTTAATTGTTGCGTAATTATTCCTACGACACGCGAACGAAACGATCTTTTTGACGCGCAGTCGAAGATCTCATGTACTTCGTAGTCTTCCACGATATAAAATGATCCAAAATGATTTTGTATTACATTCTTAAGTTATTTTTTTTTTTTTTTTTTTTTTCGAATTAACGGAATACGAAATCCGCACGAAAATTTTTTTCCTTATAAAAAAAAAAATTACTGAAAGGTATTCTTACGAAAAAAAACATCGAAGTATTGGAAAAAAAAGGGGATACGAAATTCGCCTAAAATGTATGATTATCTTTCTCTATAACAAAAAAAAAAACAGGATTCTTTTTTTTTTACTGAAAAGTATTATTACGAAAAAAAATCGTCAAAATTTTGAAGAAAAAAAACGGAGAAAATAATTTTTTTTTTTTTTTTTTTTTTTTTTTTTTTTCAGGCGTCGACGATAGACGGCAGAAGAAAGGGCGCATGTCTGTTCTGTCAAGAGTACTTCATGGACCTATATTTGCTCGCGGAGCTAAAGACCATATCGCTAAAAGTGACGACGGTCGACATGCAGAAACCGCCGCCGGATTTTCGCACGAATTTTCAAGCGACACCGCCGCCGATTCTCATCGATAACGGCGAATCGATTCTCGAGAACGAGAAAATCGAGAGACACATCATGAAAAACATACCCGGCGGTCACAATCTCTTCGTACAGGACAAAGAAGTCGCAACACTCGTGGAAAATTTGTTCAGTGTGAGTAAAAAAAAAAAAAAAAAAAAAAAAAATTTTTAATTTTTTTTTTTTTTTAAACGAAAACTTTTTTATTTTAAATAAAAGAGATTTTCATTTTATCCGTTTATTACATCATTTTTATAAAAAAAAAAAAAATAATGAATTTAATTAAATAATTCAACAATAATAATAATAATTCAATTTCGATCTATAAAATTCATATATCGATCCAAAAATAATTTTTTTTCGTTTTTTTCCTATTTTTGGAACATAAAAAAGTTATTATTTCGATTGTTTATTTGTTACAGAAATTGAAGTTACTTCTGTTGAACGCTAAAGAGAAGGATAAGGATCCGAAGTCCTCGTCGCTGATGGCGCATCTGCGAAAGATCGACGAGCACCTCGGACGCAAAGGAACGCGTTTTTTGACCGGCGATACGATGTGTTGCTTCGACTGCGAGCTGATGCCGCGTCTTCAGCATATAAGGGTTGCGGGAAAATATTTCGCGGACTTTGAAATTCCCGAAACTCTCGTTAACTTGTGGCGATACATGCATCACATGTATAGGTTGGACGCATTTCTACAGAGTTGTCCCGCGGATCAGGATATCATTAATCACTACAAGTTGCAACAGGTAAAGAAAAAAAAAAAAAAAAAAAAAAAAATCGGCAACTTTGCGATGTATTTCGCTGTTAAGTAAAAAACGATGAAATACGACGAGAAAACGATAATAATTCGTCGCGACGAAAGCCAAAACCTTTGAAAATGTTTTTCTATCGCGGAAAGTTATGTCGCGGAAAGTACGTCACGTATCGGCGGCACGGAATCTCGTTAATTCAATTAGAAAAGTACGCGCGACAATTATCGGCAATTGGAAGCAATTGCTAATTTTCATTCGGACGAAATTAACATAGCGACGAGTTACGACCTAAAAATAGGCGACGATTATTCTACTCTTTCGATTTTATAGCTTTTCGACTTTTCGACGGCGTATTAGACATTTTTTTTTTTTTTTTTTTTTTCATTGGGAAATTTTGTTTTTGATTAACAAAAGTTGTAATAATGAGTAATTCTCGTGGAAATTTTGTGTTGAAAGATTTTTAGCGTTTTTAACTTCGGAATCGGAATTTTATTATAATTTATAGAGACGATATTTCGAGTTTCGCGAAAAGTTCCAAAGGGTTTTGAATATTTTAACAAATATTGTAAATTTTTTTGAAGACACTGCATTTTTTCATTAATTATCCGATGCGATTTATCGATTTTTGAGGGCTTTTCGCGGTTTGTCATGTAGAAATATCTTTAGCGGCGTTTCTCGATGTAAAGTGTTTTCGAAAAAAAAAATTTTTTTGCAAAGCGATTAAAACTCAAAACGTTTTTTGTTTTATTCGTAATTCGCAATAAATTTATTAGTAATTAATTTTCGGAACAATTTTTTTCAAAATCTATTTTTTCCCAAATCGTCAAAAATCTTTCGAAACCGAAATTTTTAATTTTTTTATATTAATACTAATTATTGTTAATTTTCATTGATTGCAGAGCATGAAAATGAAGAAACACGAAGAATTGGAGACGCCGACCTTCACTACCAGCATCCCTATCGAAGTCAACGACGACTAATAGTCTCTCGAGAGACTTTTTCCCCAATTTGCTACACGGAACACAATCGTCGCTCCTCCGCCTCTCCCAATCGACGATTGTTCTCTCGGTTTCGAAATGAGAGCAATTTGGAAAAAAAATCGACATAAATTGGAAAATAGTCGACGAAAAAAAAAAAACTTAAATTACAAAGAAAAAAAAAAAAAAAATATCGATATACGTTTGCTATGAAAACTTTTTTGCAATGTCGCAATGTTATGTATAACGACGCAAAGTATTTACTTTCTCGTCTATGAGAAAAGAATATTAGCTTTTTTTATCGCAAGAGACATATACACGCGAATTCGAGTCTTTTGAGAGAAATACAAAAAACGAAGTATAGATAGGCGAACAATATACAAAAAACGAAAAAAAAAAAAAAAAAAAATAACAAACTGTGACGCTTTTTTAGAGTGATCCTCTCCATACACGTGTTACTTCGCTTCTGTGACGATTTTTCGTTCCTTTTTTTTTTTTTTGTCTTCTCGTTTAACTATGTAGCAACGGATCGTTTATACATAGTTTGCGATCTTTCGAACGCTCGTTCTCAGGGGAACTTGTAATTTTTCTCGGTTTTCCGTGGATCGTCTTAATCTTTTGTTCCGCGCGCACCGTTTTTACGTAAATTAAAGACTATAAAGACGAGACGTAAAAAAAAAAAAAATCGCTAATCGACAGACCGATCGATCGTAAAAAAAAAAAAAAAAATACATATCTTTTTTTTTTTTTTTTTCGAGACTTCGATTTTTCGAGTCAAAATTAGTTACGAATTGTTATAACGGTATCTTAGCCGCGTTCGCGGCAATTTTACGTAAGTATTGGAAAAGTAAAAGAAACGCGAAAAAAATTGCAAACGTTTTTTTTTTTTTTCCCTGTATCCCCCTCATCAACGATCGCGCGAATCCCCGTTGAAAAAAAAATTGACGAATTAGTAAGGAGCGGAAAAAAAATAATAAATCGCAAAAGAGACGTAAAACAGTAAAAGAACGATGAAACGGGTGTTTGTCAGTCAGATTCCTGTATTTTTGTGCCAAATTCGCGGACCATCACCCGTGTCACCGTTCGACAATTTTTTGAATAAAGTAAAATCTTTTTTTTTTTTCGAAAAATCGCGTCGCAACGACAAAAACACCTCTGGCGTTAAAAAAATAATAAAAAAAAAACAATAAAAAAAATAAAATCCGGAAACGCGATCGGCAAAATAAAAAGAGGTGTTAACTATCGCTATTCCCGTATTATCATATTATTATTATTATTATTATTATTATTAATATTATTATTGGTTAATTAATTATTGAATTAATATTGTATTGCTATACACTTTGGTTTATACTCGTAACGAAGAGAAATCAAATATACCAGTGTTTACAGTAAATCGTAGTCCTACCAGTGTTTTCGTAAAAAAAAAAAAAACCGCTCGTCGTTTTAAGAATTTCGAGAGTCACGAGATTTTAAGGGGGATAAAGGCATTTTAATGTAAAGGGCACAGAGGGCTTACGAATTATTCGAATTTTTTTCGGTTTTTTCCAATTTAATTTTTTTTTTCGGATTATTCAAATTAGTCGCCTATTTGAACAGAATTATCCTCAACTATTACGAAACGTTACTTCATCTTTTTTTATTCGTAATGTACAAAAACATTTCGACGATACTAAACACGGAACCCCCTTAATTTTATAACCTCCACAACTGTCAACCGTCGAAATAATGAATGCACCGAAATAAAAAACGAAGGATTTTTGGTATTATCATTGTTTCCAGCGATCTACACGGAAATAATGGGAGAAATCGGAATTTAACATTTCGCGAGTTTCGCCCGTGTCGATTGTAGAAAAATAACTTCGTAAAAAAGACAAATAAAGAATACAATGTTCGCGCACGAGATCGGTACAAAATAGAACTTGTCGCGTAGTCGAAAAGCGGCGAAAAAAAAAGAAAATAAAAAGAGGAAACATGTCCCGAAAGCGGCCGTAAGTTCTGGGTGTTTTAAAATAGCAGCGACGACGAGTTAGAAAAGGGGGGTGGCGGGCAGAAGATTTTCTCCTTGCCACGTTTTCACGTGTGTTGGAGAAAGTGAGAAGAGGCGAACGATTACGATGCAGCGACAAGGACGACAATGCTGGCGTCTTTCATTCATAAATAGGAGGGCTCGAGCGTGTCGTCGTCGTCGTCGTCGTAACACTTGTCGGCCATCTTGACTGCGCGAGTCGAATCAGAGCTTTTTATCGTGACGATAAAAACGACTTTTTTTCACTTACCCAATTTTTCCGAACATCAAAAGCAACAATTAAAATCGTTATATCGATTATTTTAACAAAGTCAATTGAGTTTCAACGTTTAACCGAAGAGAATGAAAAAAAAAAGTTGCAACGTGCCTAAGAGCGATAGCCGTGGTTTTGGAACTCAGTGCACAGCTGATCAGTGCTCCCCGACGGACGGTCGCCGCGTACCCTCGTCACTTTGGAAAATCCTCCGCGACGAAGTCGAAGACGCGCTCGAACGCGAGTGCCAGACGGAAAAATAAAGAATATTGAAATACATCGACAAACGATTATTAATCTTGGTCGGTCGCTTAAATATTTTTTTTAGTGCAATGAAAAATTTGTTCGCTCGAGAACAGGAGCTTTACGACTTGACACCAAGGACTGTGTCGGTGCCTCTCGAAGAAATTTGACTACGCGCACGACAAAACAATAAAATAAAAATTCTTTTTTTCTCTTCCATCTAATGCGAAAGTTCCGGTAACGAAATTAAAAAAAAAACAGGCAAAAAATTTAAAAAAAAACAACATAAACAAAAGTGTATCAAGCCGCGACGTTCCATTTTTATTCGATCATCTTTCATCTTTTTTCGTCATTATCTTGGATCTACTTATCTATTCCGTTTGGAAGTGTTTCGATGATTTCGGTCCGGTAAGTTTTTTCGCCCAGAAATTTATTTGTTAAAATTGGTAAACGGGAGACTGCGCGTACGTCGACGAATGAACCGTCATTGATAAAGTTCTGTTTTTTTTTTTTTATTACTCTTTTTTTCGTTAACGCGAGAAATTCCGGTATTAAAATTGGAACTCGATCGAAGAGCCCTTATAAATATCTATCTATTCCCTCGTTGACTTTTATCTACCTCTAGCGGCCATGTTACACACGAGTAACGAAAATACACCTGGCCGCACGGGGGGGAATAAGAAGGAATGCGATTCTAGGTTGTGTGTCGATACAGTAAATTAACAGTTACGGAAAAGTTTCCAAAAAAACTCGCAAAATAAAATAATCTTTCTCACGATCGTTTTATCGTTTACTGATATTGGAGGTTAAACGAATTTTGTCACCTTGACATTGACAAAAAAATAACCGTCATTTTTTTTTTTTCGCGTAATCGTAGTTCCAGTGACGATCTTAAGATCGAACGGACAGTTGTATCGAAATATAAAGAATTTCTCAAAGACGATTCGGACCATCATTTTGAAAGCTCTGTAAAGGATTTTCAGCAGAAGTTTCTCATGATAACTATTTTTCGATCGAAAATAAAAATTATATATTTTTTGGTGGTACGAAAAACGCGTCAATTATTCGATAAGATTATTTTCAAATAGAGCAATTTTATTATTTACGAAAGAAAGAAGTACTGTTATCAGACTATTAAAACTTTTATAATCATTTTCCTCATCTTTATCGTCTATTCGATTGTGAGACACACGGTGCGATGCATGACATACGGCGTGCATACTGCGTGTGCATACCAATGGGGAAGGAAATCCCCGCGCAGAGTCCATGCGCCTTCGATTTCATTTGTTTCCGTGTGAATTTTCGTAAACATCGCTACGGTGGAATTGACCACATTTTTCGATCGTAATTATCATTAATTAGCATAAACGATATTTATTTTTCCGATACAAAAATCTGTAATGAAAACTCTGCAATAGTCGGCAAAAAGCACGCGAAAGTATACAGTTTTTCTCAGTAACGTGTTTATGACGTCGTCGTCATAATAAAATATTCACAACCGTTCGACTCCATAATTTTTTTTCTGCTCATTATTGCACATTCGAGGGATGAAATATCTTTACGAATATTTTCGTATTTTTGTCAGCAAAGATTATTTTCGTCAATACCCATTCCCTATCTGCGAAGACGCAACAGGTCACGTGGAATCCCGCGCGCGACACGAACGTAACAGGTGTCCCACTGGAACGCGCAAATATTACTCCAGTTAATCCATGCTACTTTTTTTATAACAAAGTTCATTTGATTAAACGAGTTTTTAGTAGCAAAGCCACTTGTTTTTTCAACAGCACTGCTGAACATAAAGAAAAGCCCTTCGGTTATCAATCCATCGATCTTATAGTGCAGTAAATCGTATGTTATTCAAAATGGCTGCGGAGGGAGGGGAGGGAGACGAGGATCTTCAGCTTCATGTTATTTATTGGCATTAGACCAACACTACTTCGCGTGGTTCATTGATACACGACGAAAGGGTAACGCTAGCCAATCACGTGCGCTGTTGCTATTTTATTAACACGAACCCTTCAAAATCGCGATCTTTTCGCATACGAGTCACAAAAGTGTAAAAATGCCCGCAAAACCCGAAGAATATCGGAAAAATCGGTGTCTCTAAAAAATATTTCGAGATCGAGGAAAAAAAAAAAATTAAACACGAAATACACATGTCAACTGGATTATTCATTATTATTATTAAATCCCGTTTTCTCGCGGACAAACGCGCTTTAGTTTCTCAACCCTCGGTATTTTCATGACACAAATATCTTGCCCCGTACCTCGGTGGTATTCGGCATTTCCCTTTTTTTTTATTTTCCTCGACTGGTGCGCGTGTCGCAGTCGACGAAAACGTGCGCCGCATCGGCGTGCCGCAACGGGCCACTCGACACTGTGGCTTCCGCTGTGGAACGACGATTCTTGCGGTTTCTTTCACGAGATCGAAAAAAACGTAGGATGGCTTTGATGTGGGTGTTTGAGTCCCAAAGTAGGTATTCAATTGATTTTCTCGAAAGAAAACAACAAATCGAAGAGTTCGCAATGCCCCCACCCCGCCGGCCCTTCGATGCCATCCCTAACCTCGATGTATTTCACAAATTCACGACTATCACTTATATCTACATATTTTCAAGATGTGATAACCGACCATCTGGCATAAGTGGTGCGACTCGAGGCAGAAAAGTGCTGGCAAGCGCGTCGAGTTTTAGAATAACGAAATCGCCACATTACGTCGAACGGTTATAAGTCCGCGCGCGCGAGACCGCCTGGCCGTCGTTCATAGAATTATTTCGTGACCGTTGCGAATCGGGTTTTATCTACGAAATATATTTCTATCTAAAGAAGAGAGGGAGGGGGGGGGGAGGGTTGTTTCGTTCGTTTTCCTCATAACCCCGAAAGCGACATTGATATATCAATAAATTTCGATAGACTTGGCGCTGTCAAACAACAAAGTTTTCCGAAAACAAGACCGCGATTGTGCGCGCCGAACGCTTGCGAAAGATGGCGGGGAGGGGGAAAGAAAAGTTCGTATCTCGGTACGACGTCGCGCTGCGTGGTACAACATAATCAACAGGCGTAAACAGAGATACATACATTTATATATATATATATCTATACATACATATAATAAACGCGTAGAATATTATATATTATATGTGTCTACCTAAGACGGCAATAAGACGAAAAGCAACACAAACGCGCGCGTAACTAATTCGCGGCTCCCGCGCGCGCGGCATTAATGCAGCATCCGAGGCGGGCACCGCGCGGGCCTTGCTGTAGCAAAAGTAATATGGCCCTTTGCCAAATGCGGATTCCACAGTGTACGCCACTATGGCGTCCGGACTACTGTATAGTAGTTATGCTTCGGGACACTGACGAAAAGCGGCATCTTCTGGTTTGGTTTCCCCCACCGAATATTTCGCAAAATGGTTTTACGGCTAAACGACGAGTCGATAGGCTCGATGTTAATAATAACAATACAAAGAGAGATCGGAACATTTGAATTTTCACGGTTACGGTTAATTCGTAATATACGAGAATTTTGTCAAATAAACACGCATTTGTTTCATTTATTTTCCACCTGTCCGACTCGCATAATAACAATAATAATAAAAATAAGTAATAGTCTTATGAAAGTAACGCGCGTGTGTCCCTATCGCGCCGGCTAATTATGTGGAACTCCTACGTTCGGCACGCGGCACAGGTGTCCACTGGCGCGCGTCTCTCGGTCCTCGCTGCCAACACTAATACACGCATAAATCCACCCAGTTTCGGTTACTCCGCAGAAATATACTCGACGCGGAGAGTCAGTCAGCGGTGCGATCGTCGTCGGCACGCAGACACCTGCTGCCACGATGCGCATTGTCCGCGTGCTTTCTTTTCGCTCTCCCCCTCTTCGTCCCCCTTGCGTCGGGCGATCTAACCTCCCGCGTGACGCTGTTCCCCGCAATGATAATAATATGAATAATTGACTTTTCCCTATCGAACGAAATGACACGAAGTCCTCGTCGCTCGTCTCCTGTTTTACCAATGTATATAACGTGTATGCAAATTAAATTTAGTTTAAGTTTAGAATTTATTTCGATACAGTTTCGAAGTCCGCGCATCGTAAGTCATGAGATTTGCGGATATAACTCTCGTGTGGCGGATAGGTACATAATAGCGATGCCCGAGGCACTTCGACACGGAAATATACCACCGTGTGACGTCGTTCCATGCGCGCGAGGCACTTGACGTTATTGTCAGCGTTTGTCCGTTAAGTTTTTTTTTATTTATAGGTTATTATTTCTTTTCGTACTGTACGCGGCATTGTTTTCCATAGTTTTTTTTTTCATAGTTTACTTTTGTCTTGCGGCATACAGTGGTATATCTTTCTGCTCAAGAATCGAATATGTATAGATATAAAAACATCTGAAGATTTTTTTTTTTTTTCATACGTTCGTAGATTTTTCGTAGAAACATTTTTTTTTTTTGCAAATCCACAGATGCGCGCGCATACTTCATTTTTTTTATTCATCGTATTTTCACTATTACGCATTATGATTATTCATTTTTCGATGTATTTTCATATAAAATAATTCGATTAACTGCGGCAAATGGCTTCGTTGGGTTAATTCGGTGGTTATTCGAGACAATTGCAGAGGATAAAAAAAATTGTGAAGGCAATTACGAGGCAATGACACAAAAACGATTGATTTTGCACGAATAATAACGAAATAGTTTGCCGCCCGGTAAACGCAGGTAGCTGCCCCGCCAGGAGGATGGGGGCTAATGATGGGGGAGTGCTACTGCTCTAACATCGCCATCATGCAGCTGTTCCACGAGTTGAAGCAGCAGTTTCCTGCTCTTCCCGACCACGTGGTGTCCCAGTGCATCGCCCAGGTAGACGACCGTGATGCCTGATGAGTTCGTATCTGCTGCATCCCAACCCACCGGATAACCCCCGCAACTTAACTTTTGACATCGCAAATTTCCTGTTATTCTACACCTCTTCCAAACGCGAGCAGTTTATTCACATGACAACGACAATTTATTATTATTTATAATAAAAAAAATGATGACAATTAAAAAATATTTAATTTATTTTATTATTTATTATTATTTACAATGTATTTAAAAAAAATCATTTTTGCCGAATCGTTTCGTTCGAATTCGCGCGAAGTCTGCGCCGCGAAGGATTCATTAACAATCGCGAAAATAACGAGAAATTTATTAAATTTTTTTTTTTTTTTTTTTTTTCCAAATACCTTACTATTGTTTGTAATCTTTATCACGGATTCCAATTACAAAGCACTGCCTGCATGACGCTTACGGATTTTTTTTTTTTTGTTCATTATTGAATTTTTATTCGCTTTGGTTTAATTATCTTACGATTAATTTTTTTGTATTTTTTTATTACGAAACGTACAATACGTTTATGCCGATGAGAAAAAAAAAAACTTGTCGATCGGATAGTTTTTTTTTTAAGACTGATATTCGCAAGATCCACGCATGACGCCGATCGATTTCTCGATTGAACTTTACGCCTCTTTCCCCTTTGAAGCTGCTGCCGTTTGGATTTTTCGCCCGATACGAGGAGTTGTTTCGTTTATTGTATAAGTTGAAAAAATAATAAAAAGTTGAGGATAATTGTGCGAATCTTTTCGAACGTTTGGAATCTGTCGAGGAATTCTCGATTGCGATAAGAAATTATTACTAAAATCGTCGATCGCAAAAAAAAAAAAAAAATACGAGGATAATCGTGTGAATCTTTTCGAACGTTTGGAATCTGTCGAGAAATTCTCGATTACGATAAGAAATAATTAATAAACTCGTCAATCGACAAAAAAAAAAACGAGAATAATTGTGAAAATTTTTTCGAACGTTTGGCGACTCTGCCGAGAAATTCTCGATTACGATAAGAAATAATTAATAAAATCGTCGATCGAAAAAAAAAAAAAAAAAAAAAAAAAAAAAAAAAACCGCATTATAAAATTTTTGATTGCGCACCTTTTGCGCATTCCACGTTCAAATATCTGTTTCAGAACAGTCACGACAAGGAGACATGCGCACAGAGTTTGCGGGCGACTCAGGAGTCACGTCCTTCGCCGGGTGCGTTTCCTCCGCCGGCGCCCGATCAGATCAATCGAATATCAAAAAACAGCAGTATCAGCGGCAGCAACAGAAAAGAATCGATCCAATCTGAGAGCAATCGTCGTGGTATGATAAATTATCATCGTGCCGCGAGTTTGAACGGCGCAAACGCAACAACGACGAAAAATTCTAAGGGCCATCATTCCCACGCGCGTGCGCACCGACCGGCGTCGCTAAACATCGGAAGAACTCACGGATCGTATCAATATTCCCAATCGTCGAATATTCCCGATCGTTCGCGACTTCCCGGCGGTTGTTGCAACGAAATAATCGAAACAACGAGTCCGGGTCCGTTATCGGCGCCACCGGCGTTTTATCCTACGAGAGGATTCTTCGACGATCTCCCGGCGTCGAAGTTATCAAAAGTTAACTCCAAATACGAGGTAAAAGGAATCGCAACGCCAACGACGAACAACAATATTCCCCTCGATCGACCGTCGATCGTTGTCGAGAATACGCCGCGAAATCGCGGCGGTCAATCGTCCAGCGCGGGTTTCGAACTGAACGTTAACGTCGCTTGCAGTCCCACTGGCAATCGCGGTAAGTTTCTTACGAACGAACCTTCGATATAAATTTTGATAAAAAATTCGAAATAACTATATAAACCCTAAAATATTCCTATTAACTCTAAAAAAATTCTAAATTTCTTGAAAATTCGACGATATCGTTTTTTTTTCGTCAAAACTCGAAATAACTATATAAACCCTAAAATATTCTTATTAAATCTAAAAAAATTCTAAAATTTTTTAAAATTCGACGATATCGTTTTTTTTTCGTCAAAACTCGAGATAACTATAAAAACCGCGAAAATTTCACTATATGGTTTTTTTTTTTTTTTTTTTTCGTAAAATTTTTTTCAGATTTACGAACGGTGCCGCCGATCGGTACTGCGAAACGAAGTGACCTGGTGGTCGAGCCGCGACCTCATTACGTCGAGCCGCGACTGACGCAGTCGAGAAAATCGACAAATTTGCACAATCATTTACCACCCCAACAGCAGCAGCATCCGCAAACGGATCCAACGAGAAGCTACACATCGGTTAGCCTGACGCTGAGACCTCCGTCCTCCGACCCTCAGCCCCCGATCGACATAAGATCGCAGGGCTCGAGTCTCACGTACTCCACATCGTCTCTCGATCCCCGAGGATTTCAGAGCCGTTTGCAAATCAGCATTGGTCCCGGAAGCGTTGGCAGCGTGGCGTCAGCGAGGATAAGGCCTCCGATGGCCTCAACCCGACCCAACAGTCTTATACCCCATGCGACATCGGGTCCCGAAAGGCCACCAGGTTAATGGCTTTAAAATAATAATGGAAAATCTTCCAACTTTTTCTCCGAACTTTTTTCACTAAAATCATCAAAAATCAAAATAATTTTTTTTTTTTTTTTTTTTTTTTATCAAAAAATTATAATAATTATATGATTTTTTTTTTTTTTTTTTAGAAAAAAATCATATAATCATTATGATTTTTATGATTTTACGATTTTTTTTTTATTTTTTTTTTTTAAGTCATATAATTGAAATAATTTAACCTTTAAAACTTTTTTTTTCTTTTTTTTTTTTTTTTTTCAGGTCTTCCTTCGGGTCCTCCGAGCCAATTACCCCGACCCACGACAACGATGAGCGCCCCGACGACCCCATCCGCACCGACGATCGGTTTGGCGCAACCCACAAGCCTTCCGACGACCCCTTCGACCGCACGAACGATCGCTTCGCCTCCTTCGAACTTTACAACGAGAGATCAAAACCCCAGCAGCTTGGAATCGAATCGTTTGCCTTTGAATAAAGGTATGTGGAGTCCCCGCGGGGTATTCATGAGAATTAAATTTGAAATAAAAAAAAAAATTTATATTTAAGAAACACGTGTCGTGTTCATTCGGTTTTTCTTCTTTCTTATAATATACTTATCTGTCGATTAACTATATTAATTAATTTATTTATTTTAACGATATTTTAAGATCCCAATTTATATAATAATTTTTTATTAACGATTCGAAAAAAAAAAAAAAAAAAAAATCGGCTAAATAAATAGAATTTTTTTTTATCCCGTCTCACAGCCTTAAAGTCTTTCTAAAGAGGATTTCTGCGACATTCATTTCGGTTTTTCTTTCGGAAATAAAAAAAAAAAAAAAAAAAAAAAAAAAAAGGGCTATGAAATTCGCCGTTTCTCGTAATTTCTCGCGAAAGACTAAAATTTCTATTCTACTATTGTAGACGAAAGTTTGGTGCAAAGACACCCACATTATTATCATCAACTCTCACGAGAAACGATATTTACGCATTCCTGACCCACGCCTGCCGTTCTATAGATAGACGCCGCGGGTGAAGGAGGAGATGCAACGGAAACTACGTGCGTCTCCACTATAATAGCGATTCGGCCACCTGATCCGGTATTAACTCTCAATGTAAATAACGATAAATCAAATTTCCTAATAGTCACGCTGTGGCTATTGCGTTAAAAATCATTTTTCACGGTAACTGCAAGCATTACGAACGTATTATCGTCGCGGGAGAGTAACTTACGAGACGTTAATCATCGACGATGAAATTATTATCGTTGCAATGAGAAAACACGTCGCGATGATCGAGTGGTAACGACAGCGCGAAAATCACGTCGTGTTTAATGGCTTTTGAAATCGCTGAATCGTATAACTGCGGCAACAAAAAAAAACAACTCATCGACAATTATTAATAATTCGCTTACGAGAATTTTTTTATTTTTTTTCTCGACACTTAGAATAATTTTTTTTACTCGTAATAACAATACGGAAGTGCGTAAAAAAAAAAATTTGAAAGATCGAAGAAACGATATTTCGAAGTTTAAAAAAAAATGTCGAATTTTTTTTTTTTTTTTCTCGACACTTAGAATAATTTCTTTTGCTGGTAATAACAATACGGAAGTACGTAAAAAAAATTTTTTGAAAAATCGAAGAAACGATACTTCAAAGTTTTTTTTTTTTTAATTTTCGATTTTTTTTTTTTTTTTTCATATTTTGTTAATGTGACTATTTAATTTTTTTTTTTTTTATGCGAAAACATTTTTAACGAAGTTTTTGGATGCAAATTGTCCTCATAGAGATTTGCGATGCTCCTGTAGGGAATTATCGCCGCCTAATGGACCTCTCGAAGCGAATTAAAAAAAAAAGATATTTTCATAGATATTTTTTAGATATTTTTTTTCATTTTGTTTTTTTTTTTCATAGTGGAATAATTGCTTATTGAATTATCGTATTTATTGTCACAGTGGCAGAGAATCAAAAGTTGCTGGTCGCGGAACAACTGATGAGGAAAGAAAGACTGGCGAAAGAGCTCCGAGCGGAAAAGGGAAGACTCGAGGCGATGAAACGAGAATTACAGTCGCTAATGAGACCTTTGGAATCCGGAATATCTCCCGAAGTAATAATAAATATTCAGTAAAAAAAACAAAAAAAAACATTGAAAAAACTCGCAACTTATATCGAAACTTTTTTTTTTTTCACAGGAAGCCAAGAAAAATTTGATAAGTGAAATTTATCAGCTACAGTTGGAATGCGATCGACTGGCCGACGAGGTCGACAAGAGGTCCGATCCAAGAGGTACGTATTTTTATTTCTCCGATGCAAATAAATCCGAAACTTCAATTATTCTGATTTTCGATAAAAATTTATTTATTTTCTATCTTTAAAAAAAAAAAAAAAAAAATGTTTACAAAAAAAGATCGAAATTTCTCGTCTTTTTTCGAGTTTTTTTTTTTCGATATTTATTTCGCTCGGAAAAATGATTTTTACGATTCGTTTCACGAAAATATTTTATATATATATTTTTTCTTAAATAATATTAAAAAAAGAAAAAAAAAAATATTTTTTTTTGTTTTTTAAAAAAACCGATCGGAATGATTAAAAAAAATTAATTTGCGCAGTTCCTTTGGGAGAAACGAACGAAGAGTTTTATCAGGGAATTTACACGGGACAATCGTTCGCATTCAATGGAAATTACGTTGGTGGTGGTGGTGGAACAACGAACACGAGGTCTCCGGAACCACCGCCTTTGCCGAGCCGACCACCGGTTTGGCAATTACCCTCCGCGAGAACGAATAATCGCGACAACAACGCGGAGGAACTTCGCGAGAATCGCAACGATGATAATTGGGATGAACGCGACGGTCCGTCGTGGGTATGTCGAATGTGCACTTTCGACAATCATCCATTGATGGACAAGTGCGAGCAGTGCGACATGCCGAGATTACTCGTTCCCGACGCAGGTACGCGTTCGGCCGCTGCCTGCGCTACTCGCAAATCGAACGAATTTCCTTCCCCCGGTTTACCCTCCACTTCCGCTTACAAAGATTTCTCGAAAAAAACATAATAATTCGGAACAATATTATACAAATTTTTGTCGAAAAAAAAATTTCGAAAAAAAAAATCGAAAATTTCGAAAAAAAAATCGAAAATTTCGAAAAAAATATTGAAAATTTCGAAAAAAATATCGAAAATTTCGAGAAAAAAATCGAAAATTTAAAAAAAAATATCGAAAATTTCGAAAAAAATATCGAAATACGCGAAAAAAAGATCTAAATACGCAAAAAAAAATCAGCGTAAAAAAATTATCAAGAAAAACAGCGACGATTTTTTGGATCCCTTTTTTTTTATCTCACAGTCATTCCAATAGCAAATAATCAAAATAAGAAAAATTTCGAACGTCCGCGCGTTTAAAATCGTTCGATCGGACGTGTCGATGGCTATTTTTTCTTAAAATAATGAATGCATGCAGCGCAATGTTTGTATATTTTACTGTTTTTTGTTTTGTTTCTACTTGCGGTTTGTAAATATTATTAAAGGGGTATATCTACACGGCGTTCCAAAAATAGAGGTAAATACATTTTTTTTTTTTTTTTTTTACATCGAAAGTTACGATTTTTATTGATTTTACCGAAAAACAAAAAAATTACTCTTCCGGCGGTAATTTCTATTTTTTTTTAAATACTGAATACATTATATTATTATACCAAGAAATATAATTTTTTTATTCAGTTAAAAAAAAAAAAAAAAATCTGATTTGTCACGGATTTCGGAACGCCGAGCAGATTTATTCCCGTAAAAAATCAACGATTTTGTTGGTTTCCTTGCGAAAAGCACGATGTGTGATAAAATAATTCTCCGAATATTAACGTTAACACAATAATTGTATATATTGTTTTTTTTTTAAGTAATTTGAAACCTGTGATCGAATCCCCGATTAGAAATATTTTGTAATTTTACGTTTTTTTTTTGTGTGATATGTTTGCATAATAAATAAATAACAAAAAACTTTTGTGACATTATGTTTCGTATTTAATAAGAAAAAAATAATAATAATAACCATTTGGATTTTTAAAAAAATATTATTAATATTTTTTATAACAGCTTTTCAGTTTTTTTATTTATTTATTTTCGAAGACGATAAATATTTTTATACACAAAAAACAAAAGTTTTCCGTACGAAAAAATTACGGCGGCGATAATTTTTTTTCATCTTCCGATAAAATTTTTTATTTTTCGATTATTTCTCAGGAGAGACGCAAGATATTCACATACGTGTCACGCATCACCACACCTTTCCGCCGAGAAGTGAGTAAATACGATTCGTAAAACGGAATATTAATTTTTTATGATTTTTTTTTTTTTTTTTTTTTTTCGAAATTCATTTTAACTCCAAAAGATCATTTTTTTTTCGCAGGAACGGTACACAGTTGGGTAGTATGACGCAAGAAGAATTAGACATCGAAGATTAATAAAAAAAAAAATAAAAAAAAGAAAGGAAACTGTAAATATACGTTGTAATTTAATGGAACAGCGCGACGGAGCGAAAGAGAAAAATGCAAAACAGAAGAAGAAAAAATATATCGAGCGCCGTAGGAAACTGAAGATTTTTCTTTTTTTTCTTTTTTTTTTTTTCAGATAAACGAAAAAAATCCGCACGAAAAAATGTGTATATTGCAATTAATTAAATTTTTCTAAAAATCTGTTATTAGCTTTTATGTGAATTTATTAAAACTTGAAGAGTCTCGCATCGTTTTTATTTATATATATATATATCTATATATATGCAATAAACATTTATTGGGGATTCGACGAAATTACGCCAAAAGCCGTACGATAAAAATTCGCGAAGATATCGAAGATTTTTGAAGCGTTCTAAATTGCGGTACCGCGTTCGAGATTTAGTTTCGTCTCTCGCGTGTACTCCCCGTAGAAACGCTCGAGTTTCGAATTGAATTTTGCGTTTCTCTCGTTTATGTAATCGATATCGGCGTCGTCGTTGTGAGTTCTTCGTCTGCTGTACTTTTCGCGTTTAGCGATTCTGAAATTTCACGAAAAAAAAAAAAATTAATATCGTGAATAAAAATGGTTATTAAACGAAGTAACGATCGTGAAATTTAATAAAAATAATTTTTTTTTCTTTTCTTACTGTTTTTCAAGATCGTCGACCATTCGATCAATCGATTCTTTTTTATCCTCGTGAAGCCCCTGGAGAATCGTATTTCTATCGCCGTAAAACGCGGCGCCGAGCTTTTCGCGCGATTCCTCGTATTTTTCCATATCCGGTTTTATTCCTTTGATCAAACGATTGTACTGTCGCGTCGTCGCTTGTTCGTAATCCGCGAAACCTGTGTCAGGATTTTTCTTTTTTTTCTTACGACTCAAGCGTTCCGCTTCTAACGCGTCCATTCGCAATAACTTTTCCCGATCGTAATTGAGACCCTGAAAAATCACAATATCGGCGGTGAGTCCAATAATAATAATAATAATAATGAACATTAATAATTCATAACGATAATAATAATAATTAACGGATTTTCTTATGCAACGAAAATTTTTAAAATTCGAAAAAAAAAAAAGACTGAAAATGTGTCTATTTAATTTGCAACTTAATATTATTATTATTATTAACCAATAAGTCGAATTTACTAATTATGATTATCATTATTATGAGTTATTAATAATTAATAATAATAATAATAATTTTTTTTTACATATTTTGCATTAAAGCCTAAAAATGTGGAAAACAAAAAAAATATTGTTCTCAGTCATCGTCATAATTGAAAAACTCATAAAATTTGCATAGATTTTTTTTTATTTTCAATGCGCCGCCGTTACATTCTTTGCTACTTGTTGCGATAAACCAAAATTTATGCAATAAATTAATCAACTCCTTTCGTCTCTCATCGGCTTTCAAAGATATCAGAATAGTAATTGTTGATGACATTGTTAACAAAAACACAAAAATAACGATTTTTCATAATAACAATAACAAAAAACATACCTTTTCCTCTGCTTCCTTCCGCGCGGCTTCGTCTGTCATCAGCCATTCAGCTTGTCGTTTTCTTGCCTCCCAATTCGTGGGTAACTTCTTCCTTTTGTCCTCTTCTATAACTTCTTTGTGATTCTGTTGCCTCGCTTCGTTCTGCGATTGAGTTTTGTACGAAAAAAAAATCGTTAATCGATGTTTACGAAGTTTCGTAGTTTTTTTTACTTACTCTCTTTGTGTGAAGATCTCGTAAGCGTTTCATGCGTTCCGCTTGTTTTTCGGCGAATGTTTGCGTACTCGACGAAGCTGCTTCAGCCATCGTGGAAACACTTTGATTTCAATCGTTTTGAATAAAATTTGTTCTATAAAACAATGTGTTTACGTTGTAAAACGTCGATTTAACAGGATCTGCGACGTAACGAGGTTAGGAAAACACAAATACTAATGAATAAAGCGACACTTCCATCAGCGCCTCAATCGGCGGAAAGATACGTGCAAACTGGAAATATGGAGTCTGTTGGGGGTGAAGAATGGGGGGGGGGGGGGGGCACCACATACAGTACCCCCGAAAGGTTGTTGCTGACAGCACACGAAGAATAAATGAGAATAAAGACTTGAACAGACAGCGTGCGTCGCAGTAGCGTTGAAACACGAGCGATAGAAGGGGGGAAACAGGGGCCACAGACTGAAGAGGCCGCGTTCGGTGTGACGGAATGTATTACGGGTTAAAAATGAGCTTCACTACCACAACGGCACGATAGTGCGGTAGAGGCTGTGTTATTCTTAGAACGTGAAGACAGAACTTGAATTAGAATAAAGAAAAGAATCACGCTGCGTTGTTGTTGCGAAAAGGAGGGAATTCGCGTGTGTGCAATGGAGACGCTGGAACAGAGTCGCGTGTGCCGTTTGTGCGGCAAACAGACTGGATTAACTGTCGAAATATTTGACAAGCGTGAAAATCACGTGAAGAAAATTAACTCGGTATTGCCGATCGTGGTACGTCTACAGTCGCTCAGTAATACATTTTGTTTGTCCATCGACCGAGAATGATCCATAAGGACGATACCGCGTTTCTCCCTTCGCGGATCTCGAAAGCGCGCCTCCCCCCCCCCCCTTTTGCAGCTCGATTTTTTTCAATGCCAAAGCCCCCAATATTGTGAAAGCTTGCGCGTCCGCTAAGGTAGTCGCGAACCTTGGGTCACACCCCCGCACCTTCGCAGTTTTCTCGATCGCCGCTAGTAACGCTGTTCCCCGAGGAATAATCTCTTTTTCCCGCCAAAGAATCGCCCGAATGTTTAGAAGCAATATTTTTCTTCTTTGATTACCTGTTTCGTCAAAAATATCGACAATTGCGGAAAAATAACATTTCTCATAATGTGTCTGTACGACTTTTTAGCAAAAACAAATCCTGTAAATAATAAAAATCATTGAAAAAAAGATGAAATCTCCGGTCGCGAATTTTCGGCACGAAAATTCGAACAATTATTCTCGCGACCGCAACGCCGACAGAAATTCATTATAAAACGAAAAAAAAGTTCCCGAAAACGTTTTTTTTTTTTGCGACTTAATCAGAATGTTTTTTTTTCGTAAACGTTTCAGGTCCACGAGATGGATCTGTTGCCGAAACACATGTGTCACACTTGCAACTTTAAGCTCCAAGAGTTTCACAAATTTTACGAAAACTGTTTGAAAACTGACGCCGATCTGAAGAGTCAATTGTCGTGGATGCAGGGCTCGAATAATCGCGAAAAAATTATTATCCCAATGGTGCAGATAAGCAACGTTCAGATAAAATCCGAACCGCCAGATTATGACGACGATGAATCGTCAAGAATTATTTTTAACGAAAATTTTGCTAATTTTGTGCCAAATAATTGTTCGCTACCAAAAGATATGTATCGCTGCAGCGTTGTCAAGCGTTCTCCTCGCATGTGTCATGACGACGACAAAAACTGTACGGATGACGACTCAAAAAAGAAATTATTAACAAAAGCCGATCGATCTGTCGACGTTAAAGAAAATAACAAAGTTTTTCTTGATAGGGACATCGTCAGACGAAATTTATTTGCCACAGAAATTTTTGGCGACAGAAATTCTAATAATGTTGAAAAATCGAAAAAAACGTCAAATGACGACAAACTTCTCGCGCGACTGGAGAATCGACGAAATATCGCCGAATCAAAGATAAATAATGAATCGACGAATTTGCGAACCCTGAGACCGAGAAAACGCCGCGTATCCCCGTCGTTGACTCAAGTGTCGTCTGCACGTGCAAATAAAAGATCGAAAAATATCGGCGAAATCGCGGCGAATCCCGTTCCGGCGATAGAAATCAAAATGGAGGCGATGGAGCGTTACGCGAGAACGCTGAGGGCGCGAACGGGGGTCGTTGATTATTCGGAATCTAAAAGGAAAAATCCGATGGCGCGAACGACCGTCTCGCAGCGAGAAATAATCGAAAACGCGAAAGTTGAGGGAATAGCGATTAATCGAACGAAACGCGCGATAAGTACATTGACCGTGAAACTCGAAAAAGATCGGGATTTCGGGGGAGGGATTTCGTGTACCGGTAAAATTCTCAATGATCCAAAAGCGCCGCGCGTTCCTTCGCGATATCGCGAAAAAAAACGACCGGTTATGAAAAAACTCGCGAACGGCACGTCGAACGGTGAAAATTCGTCGACAATATCGCTCGTCAGATCGAAATCTCGGGGGCAACGTTCGGCGAGTGGAGTATTAGACGTCGGGAAACGAAAGAATTTGGAAACTAATTATTGTCACACGTCGTTTTACCTGAGATCGCAACGGGGACATCTTCGAAGCGGTAAATTGAAGGAATTCGATTGGTTCGTCGAAAAACCAAAGAGTAATCGGGTTGTTGCTAATGGGATCGGAGAAATTTCGTCGAAAACGACGGAACGAAAAGGGAAACGAGAAAATGAGAGGTCGTCGAAAATCATAGTTAAGTACCGAGATTGCGACGTGTGTAAAGTTCGTTTCGCCAGCGGGGAACTGTATATGCTACACAGCTGCGATGTCAGCAAACGGCACTGAGCGCATTATTTATTATATCGAAACGATGCCAAAAGAGTTTAGTCGGTAACAAAAAACTATAAATCATTTTTTTTTCTCAATAATTTTAAAAACTTTCGGGATAAATGCGAATTATTGACGTTTTTACGAACAAAATTACAAAGAAAAAAAAAATGGATGAAAACTTCCAATAAATCGTATTTATCGTATAGAAGTTTTACACGTAAAAAAAAATGGATTAATGTTTTTGTTGACGTCAAAATTCGATTGGGGGGGTTTCTCATCGCCTTAATCGTTATTTCTGGAAGACAAGACGACAGTTTGATGGATACGTAAATTTATTAAACTTTTACTAAAGAGCCTATAAATTTTATACTACTCGGTGCATCGGTACGTCCGGGGCGCAAAAATACGTGCGATCTTGCAGAATTAACGAAAATCATTAAGTTATTTCATTAATTGATAAATAATTGTTAATTATGATTATTATTTGTTAATTATCTTATTGCTCGTTAAAATATTATTAACTACGCGAAAATATTGCTCTCTTTGGAACGAACAAACATTATTATTATAACTTATTTATATAAATATTTATATATATATATATATAGATATGAAGAATCTTAAATGAAAAAATTGCATGCATTAAATTCTATTATATTGTTGCACATCGGCGCCTAATATGGACAAATTTATTAGTTACGTAATTACTTATCCCGGCCATTTTTTTTTTTTTTGCTCACGGGTACAAATAAAATTTGTGATATGAAATTCGTAAAATTTTGGTATTAAAAAAAAAAAAAAAAAACGCGCGATCGTTAGAAATATATAATATTTTATCATAGTGCACAAAGGCGGATAGTTGTTATATTACGAAAGTTGCAGTCGTGATATAACCTGTTATCCAGTGATTTATTTAATATGAAACAATTTATAAATGAAAACCTCGTATTCCGCTCCTAAAGGCTGTTGCCGAAACTGCGTACATATATCTGAAAAACATTTGAAAAAAAAGTACGACATAAACATATCCGAAAAGGTAACCATAATTCGTGTAATTTTTCAGTCGTGTATTGATTTTTCGAATGATCGTGCAAATGTACGATTTTTAATTTTATCGATGAATCCGTTGAATAACATTTTGCCGCGCGAGATAAAAACTCATTTCATATAGAAAACGGTATTTTTCGATGACTGATAAATTTGAGGTATCAAGTCCGGTTTTCATTTGTTTTTTTTGTTTTTTTTTTTTGTTTACGAACGCAACGAATCGATATTTACACGAATTACACATTGGTCCTTATTCTCCCGTATTTGATTGGTATTAACGATGAAAAGAAAAATATATTGCAAATCATAATAGATCGTTAAAAACTATGAAGATTCATGAGCTATCGTCACAATAATGTCAAATATGATAGCAATATTCAAAGTCGTTATTGATAAACGATTCAAAAAGGTGACAATAATTTCGCAAAATACATCGAAAATACAATTTGTACGCTGCTAATTATTATCGAATACATGATCGACGATTGGTTAATAAAAACATATGCCTTTCTAAAACTGGATAAACGAATTTCTATTTATTATGAGATATACAAGTTGGTCATTGTCTCGAAAATTTAATTATCGCAAGTCGTCACATTTTCTAATGTGTAGTATCGCAAAGTGGATACGTAAAGCTCCACTGTACCGGCGACATATGTAATTCCAACCTCCCCGAGCGCAGCACCTCGTACCCGTCGTCGCGAATAACAAACTGTTCTGCGTCTGCGCAACAACTCGAAGAGACAATTTCTCTCCCGATCTCCCAGGATTTCGGAAAGATGTAACAAACAAACAATTACTTGAAACGAAAAGTACGTTAGTTCGGGAAGCCGAAAAGATGATTACGCTTAAATCGCTACGTAATCAAGTGCGTGACTTTCGAAGATATTGAAAACCGACATGTCCGAGGAGGCGAAGAATCCGGCTGCAGCCGAGGATGTGAGTCTTAACGGAAATTACCTTTTCAATGAGCACCCAACAAACACCTAACCTCGCAACTAGCAAACACTCAAATGTCAAAAAATGACAAATTTCAGCGTAACTTCGTAATGGAGCCGATAAGTTAATTCAAATAAAAACACAGTAGTTCGAGTTTTTTTCTTATTGAATTAAAGAATATGTTTGTTTTTCTCCACCGACGAACCAATCGCGAATCAGCGACATGAAATTCTTTAAAACATCGTAAATACATTTAGATGTAAAATTTCGGCATAACATCGTAGTTTAACCGATGATTACTTTTTTAAAAAAATGAAACTGTTATCCAATCGTCGATAAACGTCGACAAACAGTTTATTTTCGTGATAATTTTGCCGAAAAAAATGTTTTGCACAAGTGGATCTTTGCTGTTTATTAAAAAAACAAAATTGCTTCTCCGGATGACGGTTCACACATTACTGTTCAGTCGATATCGACGGGAGAGGATACTTTGGGATCCTCCATAAGTCTGAGTCTCGGAGAAAATTCCGTTCGTCTCCGAGAAAAGGTAAAACCTGTAATCGAAGAGCCGCAGGCGTCGGCACGGAAGCAGGAAAAAGGAGAAGAAAACAAATGGTGGCTAAAGAGGCCGGAGACGCGTTTGGGAGCCGCGCTATCCGGTGGAAAGTTACCTGCAGGCGTAGAATCCATTAAGCAAAGTCCTTCGCCGGACGTCAGTTCCTCGATGAAAGAATTTCTTGAGAAAGAAAAATTATGCAAAGTAAATACTCGTCACGATTTTCAAATATTAATTCCTCATTTCTCGATACCTGAAAATTTTTCATTGCGTCATAAATTGAAATTTTTTTATCATCAATATTTCAAATTATTATTATTTTTATAATTTTTTTTTTTAATTATGTAACGGAAATTAAGTTTTTTTAAATATTATATCTTCCAAATTCATGAAATAAAAAAAAAAAAAAAATGTTCACTTTTTCTTTTTTTCATAAAAAATTCTGTTGAATTTAATTCAAAATCAAACAATTTTGTTGTTTTTTAAATTTATTGCATCGGATATCTATTTATATTAATTAAAAACAAATAAATAACATAATTTCTCGATTAACGCAGACGCAGCACAAAAGCGATCGCGAGCCGAGTCGCGAAAAAGACGATACTCTCTGCGATATTCTCGCATCCGCGGCATTCGACAAGTATCCATCGGATTTCGAGAGTAAGCGATAAAAAAGTCCATTTTACAAGAAAATCCTTTTTTCTCGCGTGTCTATCGATAAAAATAATAATAAAACAAAAAAATTCCATAATTCAGATGCGACGGACGAGGATATCGGAAGTTTTTTGGAAGAAATGAGTAAAATCGCCGGAGCGTTGAGTCCGAGTTCAGCGCCGGAGCGCACAAAGTCCGGCGAGGATTCCTCCAAAAATCCAACGGACGAAGAAAAATCGGTGGAAGAATTATTGGAAGAGGCGGAGAAACTCGTACGCGAAAACGTCGCATTATCGAAGAGCGCATCGCGTTCCGATACTCTCGTTCCTGACGAACTGAACGTTAAGGGCGACGCTTCGCGAGCGCGAAGACTCGAAGAAGATATATTCCATCAGATAGAACAAGAAGTCCACAAGGAATCGGAAAAAATTCGCAAGAGTCCCAAAAGCGAGAATAAGCGTCGCGAAACATCGCCGAGTTTCGAGATTCTCTACGAGAACGTAAACAGTCTTAAGCCCCCAAAGTTATTGTCTCTCGAATCGCAAAAAAAGCGGTTCGATGAGCACAAAGTAGAGGTATCGTCGAGTTCGGATCTCGACGATCCGATAGATCGTCATTCCAAATCTGAGGATTCGAAAAACATCGAGAAAATCGAAATCGACAAGGAAAATCTTCAGAAAGAAATCACCGACGTCGACAAGGATTTCTTCGACGATTTGCTTCGAAGATCGAAGGAAAAAATCGAAGGCGGCATGTCGGCGTCTTCGAGCTTTGGACAGGAAGATTTTTCCCATTTTTTGCGTATTCTTCAGGGTCAGGATCACCGCAAGGAACAAGAATCGAAGGATTCAAAATCGTCTGCGACGAGAAATACATCGAAAATCTTGAAAAAAGAAAATCTTCAACAGGTCGATGAGGCGAATCCGATTTTTCCGCAGAAAGAGATTACGGAAATTCTCGAGAAAGAATTTCCCACGGAAATCACAGACGATACAGCGAAAATTACGAAAAATAATCAAAACAAAGAAATTCATGAATTCGGTGAATCCGATTCTAGCGTCGCGAGTCTCGAGATCATTCCTCCGAAAAGCGGAAAAAATTCCTTAAAAAATTCTCAAAATTCCGAAATCCAATCCGTCGTATCGAAAAACAAAGGGATTCCCGTTCTCTCGAGAAACTCAAGCGAAGAAGATTCTCGAAGATCCGAGAGAAAATCTTCGGCTGATCGTCAAAAAATCGAAGATGCAAAGAAAGTCGTAAACGCGAAGAGCGAATTATATACCGTCGGATTGACGCCGCGATTGGAACTTTTCGCCGACGCTATTCCAAAATTAATAGCCGAAAAATCCAACGAAAATTCTCGCGCCGAAGATATCGAGAAAAAAGAGATGAAAAGAGAAGAAATCAAATCATTGGAAGCGGCGAAAGAGGCGAAAGTTTCCGAAGCTATCGACGAGCCGAATTCGGATCGTTGGAAAAAATCGGAAAGTCCGAAACTCGGATCGTCTCGAAGTTACGATAGACTTTCTAAGCCATTGGACAATCTTCGTTCGTCTCTCGACGACGTAAGATACGCGAAATCGAGAGAAATTCCTCGTCGTTCTTCCCAACAGTCCGCGAGATCTCCGAGTCTCTCGAGAGCCGCGAAACAGCCATTGAAACAACAAACGATCGCGAAGCAAACGCCGAAAATGAAATTATCCCTAAAGCCAACGACTTCAAAATTCTCCGCGCAAAAGTCCGCAACAACAACAACGACGACGGAAAAATCCGCGAAATATCCATTAGCCGGTGGAGATTCGCGAAAAAATCTGACAAAAGACGATTTCGAGATTCTCTGCCGCGAGGAGAAGCGTCTCAACGCGATGTTAAAAAATCAAATGGATTCCGAGGCGAAACTCTACAAGCAACAGATCGAAAGCATGAGAACGTCTTTCGAAGAAGAATTGTTTACTCTGAAAAAACAAAATATAATTCTCAAAGCAAAAATCGATGAATTAACGCTAAACGATCGGCGACCATCGGAGACGAAAAAAAATCAAAAATCCGAAACGCGCGTAAATCTGTTAGAAAAAGAAATGGAAAAACAGGAAAGTGTGATAAACGCTTACGAAACCGAAAACAAAAGACTGATAACTGAGATAAAACGACTGCAGGAAGAGTGCAAAAAAATCGAATCAAAGAAAAAAACGTTTATCGATACCAACGAGAAGCAGAGACTGAACGACGCTATCAAAGATTTACGCGAAGAAACGTTAAAATTAAATAACGAGATAACGGAACTTCGACAGAAAAATACCGACGGCGCCCTGAAAATTGAAGACGTTACGCAGCAGAATAGCCTTTTGAAAGAAGAATTACTTATGTTTAAAGAACAATTGAGAAGTAAAAATGAATTTATAAATACGCGACTGCAATCCATGACCGCCGCGGAGCTCGAGAGTCGAAAAAAAACGGAAGATCTTCGCATTGAAATCGGAAGCAAAAGCGAACAATTGAAAAACATTAAAATCGAATACGAAAAACTTCAACAAGCGGTATTACCGTTGGAAAAAGAATTACTAGAGTTGCGAGTAAAAGAGGGAAATCTCACGGAAAAATTGAATATATCGAAGAGTCACGTTGAGAGGGAAAAGCAATTGACTTTGAAACTCAAAGATCAAGTAATTTTGGATAACAAAAAAATTCTCGATCTCAATCGTCAGGTCCGCGAAATGGAGAGAATTCTTAAGAGGAAAAATCCCGATTCGGTTTCCGCGTTAATATTAACAGCGAAAACGGATAACGAGAGGATTAATTTGGAGAAAGTTAAGCTATTGGAGGATCGCATTGCTTCGCTGGAAGGAGAGATAAAGGCGAAGGAAGTCATAGGACAGGAAAAGCTTACGGAACTTCAAAATAAATTCGTAGAGATGAAGGAAAAGTATGTCATTCAGGTGATGGAACTCGAAGCTAAATTAATCGAAGCGACGACGAGGGAGCAAAAGATTTTTAACGATATGTTCACTCAGACGAACGTTAAGAGCGTTGAAAATAAAGGGGTCGACGCGGGAAATAATCAGAAACGCGAGGAACGCGAACGTTCTTCGTCCGTTCAGATCGATAGAGACGATAGAAAGGAACAAAAAATCGTAAAAATCGGACCTAAATCTTCGAATCCCAAAGAAGACGCGCATCTCATAGCTACTATAAGGGGTTTGAAACTCGAAATCGTTAATAAGGATAAAAGTTTTGCGAAGATTAGCAAAGAATATCAAGAATTGCAGAAAACTAATCGAAGATTGCAGAAGGAGAGAGAAAAATTGTTGAACGATCGGAGAAACTTTAAGGGGATTGATATCGAGAAAAATTGCCGTCCCGCGTCCGTTTGCGGAGATCAGAGAAACGGTAAAACTACGGAAACCAATGATCAGAATTCTAATGTTTGTCAAAATGGACATTTGGCGAACGGCAACGCGCAACGACTCGCCGGATCGACCAATAAATTGTACGATCCTTTGCGATATTCGGAAAATGGCGAAACTTCGATTGTCAGGAAACTCAACAATGAAAATGATATATTGAAAGAAGAATTGAATAAAATTAATAAAGATTTTATGACGCTGAAGAACAAACGATTACACGATCTTAATTTACTGCAAGAGGAACACGAGAGAGAAATGGCCGCTTTGGTCAAAGAATACAGCGTGAAATTCGGGGATTCTAAAGTGGTAAAGCTACAGGTTTGTGATAATGTCGCCAGCGTATTTTATTTTATTTTTTTTTTTAGCGATTTATCAATTTTTTTTCAAAATATTTAAGGCGATTTAAAAAACTTAAAGGTAAAAACAAGAAAACGCTTTAAATTCAATGAAATTTTTACAGAATTTTTTTTTTGCCATTGCGAAATGAATATTTTTTATTAAAAAATTTCCAAAATCGAAAATGAAGAATTTCGAGTTTTTTTAGCAATTTTTCGAAAAAAAAAAAAAAAAAGTAGAAATTTAGGAAAAATATTCGAAAAATAGATTTTAGGAATATTTCGCTCGTAGTTTTAAAATTTTTTTAATTTTTAATTTTTTTTCTCAAAAATTATAGCAGATAATTTGCTTAATTGGTCCGAATTTTAGCGAAGAGAACAATCATTTTATCTTCGGATTATTTTTTTTTTTAGGGTCAGATAAACACTCAGGTGGCGATAATAACGCATTTGAAGCAGCAAATCGAAAAGCTGAGGGACTACAAGGAGCAGGTGATCGTGTTGAAGGTGGAGAGGGAGCATCTCGAGAACAAAGTGAAGATATTGAACGAAAAAGTGAAATATCTATCGACGCCGGTATGCGAACGACTTCGTTAGTTGAAGAATGACGAGTGATCGAAGAAATAAAAAAAAAAAAGAAAAAAAAAAAATTTCTCGCAAAAAACGAAAAAAAAAAAAATGAAAAAAAATTTCTCGCAAAAAAAAAAAAAACGTAAATTACATATAAAACAAAGCAGCGTATGATAAATTTTGCGAACCGAATGATTTCCTCTGTGATTGCAGGGTACCGAGCAGCTGCAACTACTTCAGGACAAAATAACGATTCTTCAGCAGCGTCACGAGTCCAGAGAAATGACGTTGCAGAGTCTGGTGCGCGATCTTCTGAGAAATCGTACGCAGTGTCGGGACTGTAAAGGCGAAAAGGGCAAAAACAACAAACAGCTGTGTTACTTTCGTCAGGAACTCGATAACATTCTCGGAATGCTGCAGGAAATTTCAAGCGTTCAATAAAAATGCGAAAAAAAGAAAGAAATTTACGATAAACTGAAATACAACGGGATACCTGTTGCGTCGAGTTAAAAAAAAAAAAAAAAAAATTAATATTCCAGCCAAAAAAACGTACGCGAACGATGTCCAATCGATCCTTCCAAAAAAAAAAAAAAAAAAAAAAAAAAAAAATGTAACGCGATATCGATTGGTATCACTGCCAAAGATTAAAAAATTTATTTTATTATGAAATCGCTAATGCTGTATCTTGCCGGTGCGCCAGATGCACGATAAAAATAGAAAAGAAAAAAAACAGAATTATTAAGTAAGATGAATCGTTACTCTCGAACGGTGAACTTCCAAAAAAAAACAAAAACATTTTTCTCCATGTAGCGTAGCATTTTTTATAGAACTTTTTGCTCGAGTATTCGCTGTAAATAGACGCGTATTACTTTTAGGTAATATTAATCGCTAAGTAATAATAAAAAGAAAAAACAATGTCGTAGATTTAGAAAAAAAAAAAAAAAAAAAATGTTCCCGGTAATTTTACGAAACAACGAATCTCGATGTAAAACCTTTTATCGTTATTATTATTACTATTATTATTGCCGCAGCGGTATTATTATTTTTATTTTATCGTTTTTTTTTTTTTTTTTTTTTGCGATTTTTTTTCGTAAGTACACAACGAGCCATGACGTGAAAATTTCTTCACAATTTTTGGCGACATTGATTATAGCAATAATGAGCCTTTATTAAAAGTCAAAGTATCCGCGTATTATTGTATCGTCGCACAAGAGTCCGTATGTGTAGCTGGATTTCTATCTTTCATGCGCTTCTTTTTTTGTATGAACGACGAATAGACACTCTTAAGGCTGAACGGATATGCAGACGTGTTGTACAAACTCGAAACTGATACCTCTTCAATAAAAAAAAAACAATCTTTACTTTGTCTCGTGTTATTCAAATTATTTTATCGACGAAACAGACGAAACAAAAGAAGAGGAGGGGGTGGGGGAGGAGGTTATGATTTATCGTCTAACTGTTGGTAAGTCACGACGCCGAAAACCCGTATGTTTTTCCCGCAACAACAATCTTTTGCTTTTTCTTTTTTTTATCCGCGTTAAGTAAATTCCTTTACCTTATGCAGTATCCTTCGAACTATTTTCGTTTGTAAGAGTTTTCGTCTTGCGCGGTACTTTCCATTGTCGAAAATTGTTTTTTTTTTTTCGCGACACCGGCACCGATCGGATTATGTTAATACGAAAACCTGTCGGTAAACTCGTTCGATTACGTCAATGGGTTTCTCATTATCGCTCGGTACTTGTCGAACTGAATTGTTGCAGGTACTCGAGCGTCAGTTCGAACAGTCGCGCAGTCGCGAACAAACCGGGCGACAGTTCGGTGGACGGAAAAAACAAAAGAGATCGAGTGCTCGGAATCTCGAGTATTATCGTTTGTTATCGTCCGGGCGGCCTTAATCGGTTTTAATCTATGAAATTAAATCAGATGTATTTCAGATGTATTTCTGTTATTATCGCGTTTTGATTGTTTAGTGATTGTGTACCACGTACTTTCGTGCCGAGTTACTTATTCACTTTTTTTTTTTTGCAATCGACGAATTGTAATGTGAATTTAAAAAAATACAAAAGTCGTGAGGTTTGGTTTGATTATTTTTCTGACAGGTTCTTAATATTGTGTTTTTTTGTTTCGTAATTTCGGTGCTTCGCGGTGTTATTTATGTTATTTTGTTTCTGCACAATATTGTCGTTGGATTTTCACTCGCAAGCTAATGGCGACCCTTGATTAACCATTTAGATCGCGGCGAAGAAAAAAAAACAGGTGAGAATTGATAAAAATTAATCTTTGGCCCACTTTCGTATCATCACGTCATTGGGGACGAAAGAAAACTCGTCCCGACGACTTTTACTTTCACGCCGAGTCCATGTTTTCAAGTTTGCACACGTATCCCGAACGCGCTATAGCGTGTTTTATTTTCTACGTGTTCGAGCAAAACAATCACAGACGCCGGCGATCGTCCCTTTGCATCAACGATTTTTATTCCTTTGTTGTAATTCCAAAGACCAACAAATATTTTGCGTCGTGTCATTTATCGGTATATTCTAACGTATAATATAATTAAACGTTGAAAAAATGTACAAACAATGGCGGCTATAAATTTATCGTCGAAGGTTTCGTTGTCCCGAGACTCGAACGTTCATTAACCGTGTCTCCGGTCAAATTATGATCAATTATGTTTTTTTTTACCATTACATAGAAAAAAATGATAGATACCGAGTGCAATCGTAATAACTTGGGGCTCGACGAGGCCTGCGTTGTCCTCAATACAAATGACAAACATTACAACGCTACTCTTTACTCACTTTCCTCCGATTGTCTTCTGGTAAATATTTCGCGAAAAAATAAATTGCCACAATTATTAGCGATACAAATGAATGAAAACAAAAATGCTGATTTTATCGATATTTCTGTAGTGTCCGTTTGCCAGAGTTTTGAGAATCGCGCAGGGAAAAAATACGAGCATCGAATGGAAAACCGCAAAAGCTGCGACATGGCGAGTTTACAATTCGGGAATCAAAGATTTTCGATCGTTAGATGACAAAAGGTTTACGATATACAAATATTACGAATAAATTACGAAAAAAAAAAAACCGAAACTGTAATAAACTAATTTTATTTTCATTTTTTTTTCGTTCAGTGGGTTAATTTGCCACTTTCAGCCGAATGTAGGAGAGTATGGAATGTACGAATTAACGATCGAAAACGAAGGCTGCGATTTCCATACAATCGTAGAATCTTCCAATCCTTATACACGTAACTATTTGACAAACTATAATGAATCATTCGTTGAGTAATACAATTATTATTATTCAAATAATAATAATAACAAATTACAGCTCTCGCCATAATTTTTGGTGTCGTTCTCTGCCTTTTGTTCGGTTTTTCCCTCATCCGATCGCTCGTCAATTTGGTGCGAAAAAAACGCCAAAAAGGAAGAGCGACCGAGACTATCAATGAAGGGACACCGGCGAGACGAAGAGTTCTCTCTATAGACACTTTCAGGGGGTAAACAATTGAAAAATTAAAATTTCGTTGATTTTTTTTAAGATAATTTTTTTTTCCTATTTATTCATTTTTTTTTTTTTAGAATAAGCATTTTAGCGATGATATTCGTGAATAACGGGGCGGGTGGTTACGCGGTTTTGGAACACGCGACGTGGAACGGTTTATACATAGGCGACCTGATATTTCCGTGTTTCGTGTGGATAATGGGATTCTGCATTCCTATTTCCTTAACCTCTCAACTGGCGAGAGGAATTTCGAGATTTTCAATTTGCCGAGGAATTCTAAAGGTACAGAATTTGTCAAAGATTAGTTCACTAATTTGTATTAATTTTTTTTTCAATTTTTTTTTTTTTTTTTTTTGAAATAAATACAATTTAATTAATTTCAACGTCGTTAATCGCTGTTCTCGCATTAGCCAATTTTTTTTTTTTCGCAGCGAAGTATTATACTATTTATCATCGGTGTTTCGCTGAACACTGTCGCGCACACTGAGGATTTGGAAAAAATTCGTATTTTCGGTGTTCTTCAGCGTTTCGGCGTCGCGTACTTTGCCGTCGGTATTATTTACGCACTTTTAAGCCGCAGAAATGAAGGGAAGAATCAGGTAATTTCCACAGCATAAATCGCTTGATTTACACTGAATATAGAATTTTTTTTTTTTTTTCACGATTTTTCAGAATAGAACGCTAATGAAAATCGATGATTTTCTTTCACTGTTACCACAGTGGATTGTCGTTTCAATAATCGTTGCTGTGCACTGCGGCATCACATTTTTTTTACCGGTACCCGACTGCCCTACGTACGTAAAACGATTATTTTTTTTTTTTTTTATTATTTTTTTTTTTTTGGGAAATTTTTTTTTTTTTTTTTAATTATTATTATTTTTTTTTAAACAACATTGCAGCGGTTATGTGGGACCCGGGGGTCTGCATGACGATGGAAAATACTTCAATTGCACAGGCGGCGCAACCGGTTACATCGATAAAATTATTTTGGGACCGAATCACGTTTTTCAGTATCCAACGATTGGCGAAGTTTACGGATCCGGTTCTTTCGATCCCGAAGGCCTACTTGGTAATTTCACGATATATAACTCGAATCCCCGAAGTTTCATCGATATCAATGAAAATAATAATCAATAAAATATTTTTTTTTTAATTCTGAAAATTAACGATTTTCGCTGATTAATTAATTTAATTAATTAAAATAAATGAATTACGTAATTTATATAATAAATAATTGATATTATTGATATTATTATTACTTTTTAGTGTTTTTTAAATTAATTTATTTAATAGTCTGAAAAATAGTGATTTTTTTTTTTTTTTTTTTTTTTTTTAAGGATGTTTAACGACGATATTTCAAACATTTCTCGGCGTTCAGGCCGGGAAAATTTTGAAAGTTCACAAAGGTTCGATTGATCGTATCGTCCGATGGCTCGTTTTTGCTCTGTTGTGCGGTTCCTTCAGCGTTACTCTTCACTTCACCAACGTTATTCCAATCAACAAAAATTTGTGGTAAAATTTTTTTTTTTTCTGTGGTAAAACTTATTTTTTCGAAAAAATATCCACCAAAACGACTTTGCAAACTTTTTAAAGAAAAAAAATATATATTTTTTTTTTTTTTCAAAAAAAAAAATTAAAATATATTAAAAAAAAAAATTAAAAATAACGTTTTTTTTTTATTCAAAATTTCAGGTCAATTTCTTTCGTTCTTCTGACAACTGCCTTCGCGCTGACGCTGCTATCTGCGTGTTATCTTCTCATCGACGTGACATCGACATGGCGCGGTGGTCCTTTCCGAGTTCCAGGTATTTATTTTTCGTTATATTTATCGTATCCGATAATTTGTTTTTTATTTATCAATATTAATTAATTTTTGTATATTTAAATGAAAGAAAAAAAAAATAAAAAAATAAAAACAATCGATAATCGTCAATAATTTTTTTAGGAATGAATGCCTTAGTGATGTACATCGGCCACCAGATATGCTACAAAATGTTTCCTTTCCACTGGAATTACGGCGATATGAATAATCACACGTGGCGAACGATCCAAGCGCTTTGGGACGTCGCGTTATGGACGATTATCGGTTATATACTTCACAGAAAAAAAATTTACATTACCGTTTGATTTTGCAGCTCTCGATTTTTTTTTTTTTTTCGTGTCGCGGAAATTAAACATTTTTGGGAAATAAACTTTTCTTTGCCGATTTCCCCATAAAAAAGAAAAAAATTCTTAAGTTTTACGTAATTTTTTTCGATACTTCGGATCTCGAAGATTGAATAATTAAATACAAAAAAGAAAACACATTTTTGGGGAATAAACTTTTCTTTGCCGATTTCCCCATAAAAAAAAAATTCTTAAATTTTACGTAATTTTTTTCGATACTTCGGATCTCGAAGTACGAATAATTAAATAGAAAAAAAAAAACACAGACCTGCGGCCGACTTAAGCTTCATAAATAATTTATTTTACACGGCTTACATGTATTTCGAGTTAACAACAACGATTATACGTGAAATTTCGACGATGGAACTTCTATTCTTTATTTTTATATTATATTTCATTTTTTTTTTACAATTTTTTCATTGATATCGAAATAAAAAAAAATTGAGACGCGGATTATGCGAAGAAAATAAATCGAGTGGCCCGTCGAATTTGTATTTTTTCGAAATGAATTAATAAAGAGACGAAATTATCGACGGATCGAAAAAAATCGATCGAAAAAGTGTGAATCACAATATTAAATTTCAAAGAAGTTCCATCGTCCGATGAAACGATATGGCGATATAGCGACTCGTATCTCGAGCATAAAAATAATTTAACTTCATCGTCATAATTTGCAAAAAAAAAAAAAATCGATATAAGTTTTTTCGCAGCGCGCCGATGCTATGAAAAAAAAAAAGAAAAAAAAATTGACGATCTACCAGCAGGCGACAGCTTACAGTACTTTATAAACGATGAAACACCTAATTTACGAAATATTTACGTAAACAAAATCATATTTTTTTTTTTTTTTTTTAGTTACGATTCACGGATATTTCAGTGATAATGAAAGTCCTCGAGATATTTTTTTTCTTCGGGACAAAATTCTCGTGTAATAAAAGAAGTATAGAAAAGAAAAAAAAAGAGAAGAGACAATTGAGGGGAAGAAATAAACACACAAACGCACACACCATCTGATCTGAATGCCACGTTCCCTGAAAGCCTTACGACGTTTCGTCTCTCAGTAATCGGTCTGATCGGGAGCTGTAAAAAATGAAAAAAAATCTTTTAAAATCCCACAATTCCCATTTTCCCACCTAATCAATTAAATTATCGATTAAAAAAAAAAAAAAAAAAAAAAAAGATCGATATTGCGGAATAAATATTTGGGCTAAAAATTCGGTCACTCGATGTATATGAAATTAAAAAAAAAAAATTAATAATCGATAAATCGATGTAAAATATTGATATTTAAATAAATTATTTACACGAATAATGAAAAATCGTATAATAATAATAATAATAATATAATTGTGAGAGCGATTAATAAATAAATTGAGCGATGCGTCAGTGACGAGGGATTAACGTGTCTCATGCACGTAGTCTCATGCAGACCACCGTGTTAATCGTTAGACCACATTTTCATTAATATAACAATATATTTAATTAAATAGAAAAAAAAAAAAAAATCGATTAAATCGTAAGTAAAAGTTCCTGTATTGTACAATTAATTGTACGAAAAAAAATGGTCTGAAAAAAACGAAAATTTATTCTCGTCATTGACGATCGACGCATTTTTTTTTAACGGTCGAGACGGGGGAGCGGTTTATATATAAAATTGCGTATTGTGTGTCGATTGACTATCGAATAAATCGTAATGTTCGCACGACGCTGAGATCCGGCGTTCGAGTCTCGAGAACGTCGAATAACAACGATCAGCACATAGTCCCGAAATCGAAAAAAAAAAAAAAAAAAAAAAAAAAAAAAAAATTAATAATAATGAATTCTTTGAACGTTTTGTGAAGAAAAAAAAGATATAAAAAACAATATGTACCGATGGACGAAAAAAAAGATCACGAAGTCCCTCGTGCGTCCCGCAGCGACGGAATCTTGACGAAGAATGTTTTTTCGCTTATCTTGCGCGCAGAAGTCATCGCTCTTTTTTTTTTTTTTTTTCTCATTCCGTTTTGGCTTCGTGAGGCACTTTTGCGTCGCTAAAAAAAACGTTATACCGCAATTATCGGAGTATTTTTATTCCTGCGATTTCTCTATTATTTGTTTTTTTCTTCCTGAATGTTATCATTATTTTTTTAATTTTCTTATTTCATCGTTTTTCGCGAAACATCCATTTTTTACGTTTTTTTTTTCATTCGTCAACTTTATTTTTGTGTTTAATTTGCCGTTCGTCAGTGGACTCCTCGTCTTTCGTTTGTATTTCTTCCCGAAAATTATTCATCTTTTCTTCGTTTTTTTTTTTTTTTTTTTTTCGAATATTCCTCAATTATTTTTTCTTCAATTTTTTCATATCACCGACTCTTCGTCGTATATCTTCATTTTCTTTTATCGACTTCGATTGTGTAGAATAAAAAAAACATATAAAAACAAACAGTTGCGTTTCTTCCTGAACGTTATCCGTCTTATTTTTCTTTTTATTTCCATAATTTCTTCGACGCCAATAACGTCAGCGAAACATCAACTTCTTCTTTTTTTCCTCAACTTCTTCAATTTTCTTTTTCGCGTTGAATTTTTCTCATCTCCTCGTCTTATGTTTGTATCTCCATTTCTTCTTTTGCTTCTTAACTCTGCCGTGCGACTAATTGCATCGGCCGTCGACTAGTTACGTTTGTAAAATTAAAAAACATATATAAAAAAAAAAAAAAGAAGAAATTTTCAACAAAATTTCGTTAAAAAACGTTATCGTTAATTTTACCAACGGATTTCGCGGCAGAAGAATTAGAGATCACTGGTTTTGCGGAACGATTGTTTCTCACGGTTCTCGGCACGTTTTTCGTACTCTTAATTCTCGGACACAGTACATTGTTCCGGAATCTCCAATTCGGCAAATTTCTTCCGTTTCCATTGTCAACGATCTTAAATGCTTCAGCGGAAGAAATCGTTTCTTCCCGTATTTTGTCGTCCGAAATGGTTTTCTTCCAATTCTCGTAATACGAATCTTTGCGATTTTTAACCGATTCATCGTCGTTAATAACGCCTCCCGGACTTTGGGGTTTTTCTGTGGCGTTCTCATCGCCGTGAAGTCGTCGCCAGGTGCCTTCGTAAACCGGCGAATAATCCGGCGATGTTAAGCCGCTGGAATAATTCGAGTAGTGATGACTCTCGTCGTAACTAAAACCCGAACTTTTCAGCGGTAAACTCAACCGATCTCTACGCGCTGTTGTGTTGTTCTTCGTATCTTCGGAGATCTGTGGATCGTCTTCGCGACTCAATAACCTGAAGAGACGCGAATGGGTTTGCGTCCGTTTGTAACTATTAATTCTTCTCGTCGGTCCGCATTCGGAATCCGTGTCGACTTCGGATATCAATCGACTCATATCGGAGGTAACGCCGCTGTCCTCGTCGTCGGTTTCGTCCCGTGAATTTTGGACGCTGAGGAGATGTTTGGAATTCTCTAAATTCGATCGTCCGCTGGATTCCTCGTTGTCGTCGTTCTTCGCTTCCGTCAACTCGAATAACGGCGTCGAAGCGATTTTTGCCGATTCTTCCTTATCGTTATCTTCCGAATTTGGAATTTCTTCGTCATCCGGACACTCAGCAGTTTCGGATTCTTCGTCATCGTTATCTTCTTCTTCTTCTTCTTCGCTGCGACTGGAATCGTCAATTTTTAGACTCGGAGACGATTCCTCTTTGATTTCTTCATCGTCACCGGAATTCTTCTCGATTTCTTCTTCGAGTGGAATTTCATCTTTCCAATAATATTTTTCGATGCCTCTTTGCCTTTTCGATTTTATATTTAAGTCCGGAGTCACGCGACCGGATGTAATGGTCTCCCAGAAATCGATGCTGTCGTCCTGATTGACGGTATTCTTCGAATCGTCATTCACTTTAGTTTCTTCCTTTTCCGATTTATCATCAATGGATTCAATTATCTTTGGATCCGATTTCGTTTCTTCGGTTTTCCAGAAGTCGATTGCATCTTCTTTATCTTCTTTTACCGATTCCTGAAGGATATTCTTCGTTTTTAATGTGAAATCGGCAGAGGTATCGGTATCGTCGGTGAGTTTCAAGTTTACGCAGACATCGCCGGTGGTTTCTTTCTCGTGTTCCGCTACGGAGAAACGAAATTTCAATGGAAGACTGATGTTAACCGTTGCCGATTCGCTGTGATCATCGGTAACGTTTTGCCAGCCGTCCGAGCCGATTGCGCTCGGCGTCGCTGCGCCGCGATCGTTTTGCTCCGAGTCTTCGGGAATTACGCTTAAACGATGCGGCGATATGTCTTCGGCTTTCGTACTGAGAAAATCGGCGCGATCGGTATCATCGATTTTCGCAATTTGTTCGACATCTTCGTCCTCCTCGACGCAAGACTCGCAATCGGTAGAATTTAATTTGTCCGACGACATTGCGAAGGTACTTTCGTCAAAAGCGTCTTCCGAGATCGTCGTAGCAGTCTGCGATTTTCTGTAATCTTCGTCAACCCGATTGATCGTTTGTCGTACAAATTTGTTGTGAGGATTCAAACCGGTCGAGTAGGCGAGATAAGAGTCCGAATCATCGCTATCGGATTCAGTTTCGCTGTCGTCTTCCGTATTCGTCGCGCGATCGGTGCAAACCGGTTCGACGTCGGCGCTGGAATCGCCGGTATCGGTATCCGAATCGGTATCTGTTACGTTCGTTTCTGCGCAACGATCGTCATTATTCTTAACCTTATCGATCACCGGCGACTCATTAACGTTGCATTCATCGTGCAGTATGTTCATCGGAATCGAGGGCTCAATTTCGTTCAAATTTCGCGAAGCATTGTCGATCCGATTCCATCTTTGCTCGCCGATTTCGGTCTCCCGATCGACCCGTTGAGGGTCCGCGTTACTTTTACTCCATCTTTCCTTTGTTTCGACTCTACTAGCATTCGATTTCAATTTTTCGTCATCCAAAACGCGATGCGCGTTGGAATCGTTACCGATCTTTGCCGATTTCTCCATTTTTAAGCGCCGATCGGTCTGCGGCGATGTTTCAGAACCGATTTTTGCGTCGTTAAGCTTCGCTTTCATAAATTGGTCTTCCGATCGCTGAAGTTTTTCCGGATTTCCAATGGTGCCATCCAAATTCCAGCCGACTTCGTTGCCATTGTCGATCGAATGGTCGGATTTTACTTCAGTTTCGGGGAATTCCCTTTCGTTGTTACGAACCCAAGGCGGTGGTCCCGGTTCCGTTAACGCCGGATCCTGACTGATCCAACTGTTTCGCATCCCCTGATCCATTGTTCTTGGATTAGAATCATTGGATCCCGAATATCCTTGCGGGGGACCCGTTGATGGCTTCTGGACGAATGCCGGCTGACATCGGAAGATCGTCTCGCCAGCGCAGCTTCGCTCCGTTCTTTCTAAACAAGGATTGCAATTGCTATCGTAGCCAAGCAATGTTTTCGTCGGCTGCGGATGAGCAAAAGCCGGTAGGAGACACGCAGATTGTTGCGGCATCGTGGAAGGCGTAGATGCATAGAGAAGTTGAGAAGAGCAGGAAGAATCCTCGGGAAGTGCGTTCGTTGTCTCCCCGAGTGTTTCATCAGTCGGAGAGGACAGAGAAGACGATAGATCGGCGGATCGTTGCGCCGCGACGGCGTCAAAGGAAGAAATACCAGACGGTGCCGAGGAAGAAATTGCGGCGGCGGCGGCGGTTGCAGCGGCGTAAAAACGCTCATCGAAAAACGGATGATAATAGGCAAAAGCGGTTCCGTCGTGATGATGATGATGATTGCAGACGATGGGATAAGCAGTTTCGTATGATGGCATTGGACGTGTGTTATGGGATAACGACGGATGATTTTTTGCACTTGACGAAGATGACGATGACGATGATGGTGCGTTTTGGGGCGTTTGGTAATGAAGGGGATAGTAACTCCACCAGAAACTACCATCGGGATGCTGCCAGAAGGGCGGAGGCAGAGGTGGCAGTGATGGTTGGAATTGAGAGAATTGCATTCGCAATGATTTCATCTGCGATTGATGCGATGACGACAATAGCGACGATGCTTCCAATTGCGATGGATTCGATTGCGATTCTTGCAATTCTGACAATTCCGACAATTGTTGCGTTTCGTGAGATTCCGATAATTGCGGATCGGTTAGTTGCAATTTCGATATCGGAACTTTTGACGATTTCGACGATTGCGATTGACTCTCTTGCGGTTGCAAATGCGATGATTGGCTTTCGGATGATTGCGAATTATGCGATTGCGATGATTGCAATTGTGACGCATTTAAGTGGGAAAGTTGAGAAGACTGTTCGGCTAGCGGCAGCGAGGAACTATCGTGAGGGAAAGATGATGATAAAAAAACTGCCTGCTGATGATTGCCCGGTTGCATGCTACTCTCGGTACGACAGATGATTACTGCTTGACGATTTTCTTGCTTCGCTACAACAAACAGCACATTGCATTCAGACACAATGATTTTTTTTTTTTTTTTTTTTTTATTTTTTTTTTTATTATCTTAATCGACTAATCTCTTGGGAGCCATCATCGTCGACGTTTACTTTTCCGGTTTGGCGATTTTAGATACATTTTTTTTTTTTTTTTTTTTTTTGCTTTTTTGGATTCTTGCGACAATTTGTTTTCGTTCGAAACTCTCACTAAGCGCCGATCAACCTCCCCCGCTGAACGGTTCCAGAGTGTCTAATAATGATGACAAATTTCATTATTTTTTTTTTTTTTTTTCACGCGTTTTTTAGGCGAAATAGGATTTTTTTAAAGACTTCTTGTCACTCATTGCTTTACACGGTTTTATGATTCGGAAAATCATTTTTTTGTTAAATAATGGAGAGGAATAGATATTTATGATGATTTTACGATTTTTTAATAAATAATACTGAATTTTTTACTTTTTTTTTTTCAATTACAAAATGATTTTAAAAGAACTTTTTGTCGATCGAATAAAAAGATTACTGAGGTCGGAATTATGAAATCAGAAAATTCAGGTTACTCTACAATTTTTTAAATGGTATTTCATTACTTTTTTCAGATTACGCGTAATTTCGGGAATTTAAGAAATTTCATGACTTCAGGTTGTTATTAGACACTCTGAATTTATGAGGTGAAAAAGCGTTTTTGAAGGGAGAATTTGATGGTTCATCGAAACTCTTCGGTTTGCGCAAACGACTGAATTAAGGGGACAAAAAAAAAAGTCCGTTAATATCCAAAAGATTATTGTTATTTTTATTACTTTTTTTTTGCGGACTTTTCGGGATCCTTTTGATGATTTTATTCGATATAAATGAGGAATGAGAAGAACCGAAGTTTATCGAAAGAGTGAAAACGAACGACACGTTCAGCTGCGCCCGCCGAACGCTTAATCCTGTGTTCAGAGGAAAGTTCGGACAGTTAAAGTTTTATATAATATACAGAATAATGATTGACGGATTAACGAAGTATACAATGCAGCAAATCATAGTACATCGTTAAGACATCGAATCCGTTCATTTTTCTATACTTCTTTTCATTAATTCTGAATTAATTAAAGAAAAATTTCTGCGCTCTTGTCGCATCGTCGTTTTTTTTTTTTTTTTTTTTTTTTTTGTGTTAAAAATTACATGCCACCCATTTTTCCGCAATGTTTGTGTGTTTATTTTATTTTATTTATTTTTGTTCTGTTTTTTTTTTTTATATATAAAAAAAAAATTCATACGCTCTTAAAAAAGTGTCGGATACAAATAATACGATTTACGTTATTACATTGACGTACGTGATAATAAATTAAATATAAAACATGCAACGCATTCCCATCGAGTGACCGATACATTTCGTGTTTTTCCTTTTTTTTTTTTTTTTTTTTTTACGCAATATTTGTTTTTATTTTGCATTTTTATTTGCCCAAAACTTAATCCGCAAAATCATTCTTTTTTCTCCCATCTATGATACGCTAAGTGTAAAACAAAAAAATATTCGTGGATTTTTTTTTTTTTGTGTCGCTGATAAATTTAATAAAAACCAAAAAAATAAAAAATATTCTGAATTTTCGTTTTTCTTTTTTGTAATTCCTGTGAACACAGGATTCGGAGGACGTTCCAGCGAAGTTATACGCATAACTATTTGTGTAATCGCTATATCGCGACGTTTTTCGATTGTGCATATAGTTTTCTTTTTTTTTTTTTTTATCTTATTTTTCGCTTCGTAATTGGTTGGCAAACTCGTCAAAAAATCGTTCATTAGTAATTGAATGAAAAAAAAAAAAAAAAAAAAAAAAAAAAACATTATAACAATAAAGAAAAATTGACGATTAATTGAAGTCGTAAAAGCGAGAAAGCTGCGTGTCATTTTTTTTTATTGATTATTTATGAAAAATAAATTGAAAAAAAAATGTATTAATTGATGGCATTTCCGGTGGAACAATTAAAAAAAAAAAAAAAAATTTAAGAAAAAGAATAATTGCTTTTTTTTTTCAACGAATTAACGTTACGCGGTTCGATAAAGAGCTTTGAAGGATTTTTTATTGGCGCAGCGAGCTGTTTAACTCACCGATACTCTCGGGTGACGTCATCGCTTGCAGTATCCTGAAAGATCTCGAAGGTATCGCGCTGCCGGTATATTTCTTCGGCTCCGGCGCCTGTTGCTCGCTCGGCGGCAAATTTGCCTGAGAATCTTCTGAAAAATTTCGAATGACAATAAAACATTTTTATCTTCTCGCGTTTTTTTTTTTTTTTTTCGTATAAATGTCTTAAGAACATTTCAAAGGGTCTAAAACCCCCTAAAATTCGAAATTTCTCATTAACTTCTTTAACTAACAAAATTTCTACTATAAGAAAACATCGTCTGTAATTCGATTATTTTTCCACAGAAGAAACTTTGCGGCTAAAAAAAATGAATACGAAATTAACGAAGCAATGTGCAATTTTTCAATTTTCCGGTCTTTCGAGACAATTTTGAAAACCGAATGAAGAATCGACGCGCAGTCGTAAATTATCATAATTTATCGTCAATTTTTCCAAAAAAGAAGATCCGCTGGAATTTCCTACAAAAATTTCTTCGCAATAAAAAAAAATCGTGAGAACTTACCGAACGTTCGTGAACTTCTGTTTTGTCTCTTGTTGATTGCGCTCGGCGCTCTGGGAGCTGTGAAAAAAAATGATACATTATTATCGAGTGTCGGATGAAAAAAAAAAAAAAAAATAACAATATAATTAAAAACTATTATCCGTGTTGCGTACATAAAATTTGTTCGACTAAAACATTATCTACTCGCCATTAGCCGTCGTCGTGACGTCGCCGGAGTCAGTCATGTTCTGCAAAAATCTAAAAGCTCGGGAGGGAATCGCAGCGCCGCGATATCTCGGATCTTCCTCTTGATGAAGATAATTGCCATCGCCATCCACTAAGAAATTTCGATCATATGATCCTTCACGTTCGTCACGTTGTTGCCATCCGCGAGATGTATCATCCGTGAAAGAGTCCACCCATTGCCTACCTTGTTCCTTAAATTTGTTCATCAGCACCTTGTCGTCCTCTGTTAACTGAAGTTTCCTCAACTGTTCGCCATCGACTTCGTCCGGTACATCGGTATCCGTGATCTTCTGTAGTACTCGGAAAGATCGCGACTGCACGGGTCCCGGTTCGCCTTGTTGTTGAATTTGCGGTGACGGAGGCCCACGTTGAACGATTCTGAATGGTTAATGGTAAATGGTAAATGGCAAACAATAAAAGGTAAAAGGTAAATGATAAATGGTAAATGGCAAACAATAAAAGGTGAAAGGTAAATAATAAATGGTAAATGGTAAATGGTAAATGGTAAATGGTAAATGGTAAATGGTAAATGGTAAATGGTAAATGGTAAATGGTAAATGGTAAATGGTAAATGGTAAATGGTAAATGGTAAATGGTAAATGGTAAATGGTAAATGGTAAATGGTAAATGGTAAATGGTAAATGGTAAATGGTAAATGGTAAATGGTAAATGGCAAACAATAAATGGTAAATGGTAAATGGCAAACAATAAAAGGTAAATGGTAAATGGCAAACAATAAAAGGTAATTGGTAAATGGCAAACAATAAAAGGTAAATGGTAAATGGCAAACAATAAAAGGTAAATGGAAAATGGCAAACAATAAAAGGTAAATGGTAAATGGCAAACAATAAAAGGATAATGGTAAATGGCAAACAATGAAAGGTAAATGGTAAATAGTAAATGATAAATGATAAATGGTAAATGGTAAATGGTAAATGGTAAATGGTAAATGGTAAATGGTAAATGGTAAATGGTAAATGGTAAACGGTAAATGGTAAATGGTAACCGATAAATGGTAAATGGAAAATGGTAAACGGTAAACGGTAAATTTACCATTTTTTTTGCAATTTAAATAATATACTTACACTCGGGGACTGGGATTCTGAACGTTTTGATTCCGTATCGGTTGTGGCTGATTGTAGGTGGAAGCCGATGGTCCGTTGTTGCTGCTACCCTCTACCATAATGGGTACAATGTACGTTCCGCCACCGGATGAATGGGGTCGCGGTGGTTGCTGATACTGCTGTTGATGATTCTGATTGTGAAATTGGGGCACCTGAGTTTGTGACGGAGTTTGGGGCGGTGTGGCATTTCCCCAGCGTTGCTGATGATGAGAACTCGGCTGCGATTGTTGCTGCGGCTGTTGTTTGAACTGATGATGACCCGCTTCATTTTTTACCGAAAATACCGATGGCCTGTCTTCGATCTGTTTTAATCATTAAAAAAAAAAAAAAGAAAAGAATATCGATATCACAAAAAAAAAATTTATCGGATCCATTATTATTGATAGATTATTGATGGCGACTAACGCGAAGAGGAATAACGCGTTCGTGTTGCTGCGTTTGTTGCCTCGAAGGTGGAGGCGGTTGCTGTTGTCTCGTCGGCGATCCCGGTGTCTGTTGCAACTGAATCGTTTGCGATACTTGCGGCTGAGATTGTAAAATTTGTATTTGCGCCGTCGGCGAGACGGGACTCTCCGGCGATGTCGAACTCGAAGGTCTTATGACACTCGAGCGCTTTGCCCATTCCGGAAGCTCTTCCTGCGGCTTATTCTTGTTCTGTAACCAAGGAGTCGGCGCCTTGGCGAGAGTTACCTGCGGCGGTGTCGTTGGAGTTTCCGGCGGAGTTGGCTGCGGCGATACCACCTGCGATATCGGCTTCGTTTCCACTCGCATTATCGGCCTCTGAACCTCTGCACCTCTGTCGGAAGCTAAAATACCCCATCGTTTCGTTAATTCTTCTTTTAATATACGATTTTCCGTCGGTTATCGATGAAATTTGGCATTCGATAAACTGCTCGATCAGTCATTCGATAATTCGGCTAATTATCGATTGTTTATTAATAATAAAAAAATTCAATGATTCAATGACTTAACAATTTTTTTTATCGGCTTCTCGTAAAGAATTGTTAAGCAACGCGCGAAAAAGTATTAAAGGGCATTAAAAAAAAAAAAAAAAAAAAAAAAAACTTACCATTCGATGGAACGCGACTTGGCGGCGCGCAGGAGTTTCTGTTGGCCGAAGGCTGGAGTTGCACATTCGTAGGAAAAACTGGTACAGCCACCTGCGGTTGTATATAAAGATTTGGTGCGGCAGATACCGGTCGCGGTTCCGTTGCCAATGATGACTTCGGCGGACCTTCGATTCCCTCGTCGTTCGCGTTTTTCGCCACTCGTCTCGCCATTCGCGGGCTACGAATCTGCGAGAGATCCAATTTGCCACCCATTCCCGGCGTGTAGGTGAACGGCTTTTTGTCTTTTGTCATCATAGCGTTCTGTATCGCTGCCGGAGGCTCGTAAGGATTGTTGTTGCTGTTAGGCAACGAGCGCCTTGGTACCGGCGCCTTAACAACATTTTAAGTATTACAAACTAAATTTTGCCGTAAAAAAAAAAAAATTGAAACGAAAAAAAAAAAATGGAGAAAAACATCGTTATATCTTTTATCGCATTTTACTCGAGTAAATTTTAGCTGAAAGGCGGTAACACTAAACCGTAGCGAAACGTTGATAAATATGCGAAGTCGAAACGAAACTCAGTGTCTTGCATTTTTTTTTTTTTTTTTTTCTTTTTTCAACTGACGCACTTATCTTATCGCGAACTCACTGAACGATAACATTCGAATAAAAAAGAAAGAGATTTTTTTTTTTTTTTTTTTTTACGGATATAGATAGTTGTTGAGTTTTAAGCGAATTTCGCGTTAATTCGGCAGCTGTAACAACACAATTCGCGAAGTCGCGTTCATTTTTTTTTTTGTCTATTACTTACCATAGCGGTATTGAAATCGTCGAAAAAAAATAAATAAAAAATTTATTCGCGAAAAAAATTATTTCATTTAATACGATTTTATCGACGAAACTTTTCGCGCGACGAGGTCTTCGAACTTTCGAATTTGTGTTTTTTTAGTTTTTTTCTTCGGTAAAAATGAAGAAAAAAAAAAAAAAAGTGACGAGGAAAAAAAAGAGATATCGAGGAAATTTTACCGAAGCGATCGTAACGAGCGACGAGCTCGTAATAGCGCGATTTTTCTTACCTCAACAGTGTTGATCCTCAACGCTGGCACTTGGCCAGCCACCGGTGGAGGCGGTGGTGGGGGCGGCGCTGGACAAAATCCTGAAATTACGGACGCAACGATGAATATGCCAAATAAATACCCGACGGTGGTGAAATTTATTCTTTTGCGCAATCGCGAATATAACTCGGTAATTCTATTCCGCATTATTGTCCGACGAAATTTTGGCTCGAAATAAAAAGTTTTCAACAAATGCGCGCAATTTGTACGATAGAAATGCTTTAACTCACCGGGTCCTGCGGACTCTGGATTTCTGCAACGAGAATTCGTCGTTAATAACAATAACATTCAAAAGAAAACAAAAAATCAGATGCATCGATCACATTTTTATGAAATTTAATGATTTTAATGAAAGAGCGAATAACTCAGTGATTAATTTTCAAAATCATTAACATTTTTAAAAAATTTAAAATTTTTGAAAATATATTGTTGTAAATACACTTTTATACGAAAATGAATAATAATAATACATTAATAATTAACGTATATTCATTATTTATTATTATTATTTCGATAACTTTCGATTATTATTATTTTTTTTTCATAATAAATTAATCAATTATTATTTATTATTCGTTAATTCGCGTAGTTCGGGATTACGAGAAAAAAATATTAATATCATTATTTTGCGAGACAATTTTTTTTTTTTTTTTTATATCGACATATCTCGATAACAGACAGACATTTTTGCGCGGTTGTCGAAGTGCATTCTTAAATACTAGCGTTGCAGAATGCAGATTGTGAGAACGCGAACAGCGTTCCTACGTCGCGCTCGTAGCACGACAAAGCGCTTGTGACTCACGTCCCCGGCGTTTCGGTGATAGAGCAGACTGCGAGAAAAATACTTTCGCCGAATGCCGGAAGGACTAATGAGAATCGTAATTAGCATCGTGACGAAATAATATCAAATATTGATTTTTATTAATGGCTTTCTCTCGTCCAACAACGCGTTTTTGAATAAAATTATTCAAAGCTGTTACCCGGCGTGACGCGGCTATTATTAAAATTAAATTTATTTCCCGAAATACAGACGACGAAATTAAACTGCCGATAGAATTTAATTTTTTTTTTTTTTTTTTTTTTTTTTTTTTTTTTTTTTTTTTCGATGTATGTCGAGGGACTCGGAAGGAAATGTCGAAAAAACATTTTCCACCAGAAATAACAAAAATATTTAATTATTTTTAAATCATTGAATAAAAAATTTATTACGAGATATGCGAATTGTTTTTCGAAAAATATTAATCCGTTATTTTTTCCGTGAAAATCGATACAAAAATTATGTTTCGGATAATCATCCGGTAGGATTAAGAAAATAAAAAAAAATCGGAGAATTTAAAGGTATTTAGTCCGTCAGCGATTAGGAGGCCTGTCGAAGGTCTCGGAATCTCGAAACGGATTGACCACTGACCGTGGCGCGGGTCTAATTAAAAGGGTATAGAGACGCATCGGTCGCTCGGGTCGTAGAGCCCGTGAGTCATTAATTGTCAAATGTTTTCAGCACTGACCTCATCCAACAAACCTTAGTAATACGATTGCTCATCAAATTAAACTATTCAAACGGAAAAATTAGATTAAAGAAACATCTCTATATCGGTCAACCAATAGATCGCAAACAGTAAAAAATGAATCAATGGATTTCCGATTAAACAGAAAAAATCCAAAAAATGTATTTATTTTATCGAACTTTTTTATCGAAACCTCTATAATAAAAAAATGAATAATTTTTCTATATTTTTTAAGCTGTTAGTGAAATTAAAAAAAAAAAAACAAGAATAATAATAATAATAATAAATGTTACGCGATAAATAATGTTTTACCAAAAAATATTATATACATTTTTTTCAAAGGATTTTTTTTTTTTCAACAAAAATATAATAAATAACACTGAAAAAAAAAAAAAAAAAAAATTTAATTTTTCCAAAAATCGATTACGATTTTTATTAAAATTTTTTTTTTTTTTTTTTAATCGATAGTAAAATTGATCGACAAGCAAATTTTAATTATAACACCAATCAGGCAGCGATCCAAATGACCCGAATAACTTGCGCGATGAAATACCGAAATTAAAACTGATGTAACGCGGCAGCAGAGCGAGTAGCGCACAGAGGGGTCGCGCAATAGATCGCGAGCGATATCGATCGACGACTGCTGGAACGCTGGTAAAAACCGAATGGATTCATCGTATCTAAGACGGGGCAACGGACAATTTTTGTCGGAAGTTTCGTACTCGTCGAGTGACTCGGATTAACCCACATCACCATTGCGGCGAGTGGTCAGTCATCTCTCGAAGCGGTTACGAGTCTTCGACTCGTTTTCTTACGGCGCGTTAGCCTTTTAAGGAAATCTCGCGGCCGACTCTCACGACAAGGTCACGTCTTCTTTTTTTTTTTTTTTTTTCTTCTCCTAACGGCAAACACTCTCGCGATAAACACTGCGATTTTACTTCGCAGATGCTTTAGACATGTGTTTGCGAGAATATAAACGAATATAACCTCACAGCGCTCGCAGTATTACGAGAGTTAAAAATTAAAAGTACCGCCGTTTCATTTATTTGGACGTCGTATCAATGGGCAAATTCAAGGATATCGCCGCGATGAAAATTTAAAAAACGCGCATTGATGATCCAAATAATTCGTCTCTATCTATAATTAAAATTGAATAAAAAATTTTTTTTTTTTTAATTATCGATCGGTCAGTTTCGTAATTTTGTTCGAAAAAACAAAAAAAAAAAAAAAAAAATGCACGATAATGAATTATCGTATAGTTATTCAATTTTATCATAAATCAGAGAAAATTTTCATTTTTTAATTTTTTTTATCATTAATTTCGTAATTTTATTTTAAATAATAATAATAACAATAATATCGATCAATAATCGAATTTTTATTTTTAATTGAATATTCATCATTTCGTAACGAACGAGAAAATTTGGTTGCAATTTTGATTTTTTTTATCATCCATTTCCTGGCGATGCGAAATTTACGACGAGCTTCTCGAACCTCAGGAAAAGTTTATGACTCTCGTAGACACGAGAAGACATAGAGAACGCGATAGTTCAGCGTTCTCAGACACGGCAACTGCAGAATAGAAGAGGACGAACGGGGAAGAAGAAAACGAAGAGGTGCTCACGCAGAAGCCCAGCCAACCTTCTCTATAGCACATAGAAATGTATTTAGGTAGATACGCGAAGCATAGCTAATTTTAGAGTCGGCTGACCCGCGCCTCGACGCGCCCGTATAAAATCCTTACGATTATTTTATTTTTAGTAACCCCGCTTCTCGACAACTCGCCACTTCTTACTCTCGCGTTTTTTTTTTTTATTTTTCCTTTTTTTTTCAACGCCATCGATTATTCTCGATCGTTTGATATATCATTCTTAACGCTTTCGATCTCATGAGCTCCGATCTGTTTGCTTTTTAACGGCGATCTATGCTAAAATTTCCGCGCAACAGATGTTCGCGCCGAAAAAAAAAAAAACATATATTACATCTAATGAAACTACGCGATTAATTAAAAATTCTATTAAATTGAATAATTATGAAAAACGAAAAAAATCGATTTTTTTTAATAAAAAAAAAAAAAAAAAAAAAAATTATTCGTCAGCTGGACTCTCCGTGATAAAAATATTTTTCTGCCATCCAGACGATAAAAATACTTCGATCCCGACGAGTCGCTGGAAAAATCTACGATTTTTTTCTTTTTTTTCGTCGAACACGATAGACCGTTGATTATTGTCATGATACGCGTTCGATGATTTATGATCACCGATTTTTCGTAACTTTTTTTTTTCTTTCCTGAACATCGCTGATTTAATATTCGTAAAGGAGTGAGGAAACGAAAAAAAAATGGTTTTGAAAGGTGAATAATGAGTTTTCCGACGATCTTTTTATGTTTTATATTTAAAGGATTTTTTTTATTTTGTGTTTCGTCAAACGAGTTTTTTCGTCGTTTCTACGATCGGAAGCTTTTTTTTTTCTCTGTGTTTCTAACAGACATGGAAATTTATTTTAATTTTCTCTCATTTTCGTAACGCGATATCGTTGACCGCGGACTATCGTTGCCAAAAAAAACAATTACTTAACCTAAAAATAAATGTATCGAAAAAAGTTCGATGAGCTCGAGAAAAGACTCATTGCTTCCGGCGTAAAAATCGATTGTCTCGCGGGATCATGAAAAAGCGGTTTTTGACTTTTCGCCGACACGCGAAATCGCGAGAGTCTCGCGAGGTCCGAGATGCGCAGCGGCGAGTGTTTAAAAATACTCCCGTCGGTATAGGTATAAGTCGCGAGAAAGAGAGAGAGGGAGATAGTAATCGCGAAGCGTCGAGAGGCGCGATCGGAGTCAGGCCACGGTAGTCCCCGTGAGTGGCAACGACACGTGGCAATGAACAAAATTTTCTCGCTATACACGCGATTCGATCCCTCGTCTAAAGGTCATTGACGTCGGTGTACAAACGAGACTCAACGACGGCGATGAACGCTGTCCGAGGGTACCGTAGCATAATCCCGAAGGTCGATTCGTCGATTTTCCCGAATTATAACTCCCCACCCCATCGCGAAAGATCGAAGAATAAACTGAGAACAAAATAGACTGCGAGCCAACGCCCTTGAGTTTCGTTTAGAGCAACGAAAAGAAAAAAAAAAAACATAACCTATAAGAAAACGATTGAAAAATAAACATTTCTTATTATTTCGATGCCCCCCGAGTTCTCGTAACTCTGGAAATACGCGGTACAACACGGTAAGTTTGTGAAGGGAAAAAAAAACACGGTCGAGTCACTCGAGTGAGTCGACGAGGCTAAAGAGACGGCGAGAAAACCCCGAAGACGAGTTCGTGATTTCAAAACATCGAAAAATATGTTGAATAAAGTTTTTTATTGAATAAATAATATGAAAACATTTAAAACGAGTATTATTCATCGATAAATGGCAAGAGACATATATATATACACCGGTGACTAGTTGCACTGACACGATTTTCATATCAGCGACGAGGTTATTTGTTTTTCTTTTCCTATACAGACACCGGAATACCGGTTACCGGCGATTAGCGCGGAGTCTCCGTGAATGCATATTTTAAATAGGTACCGGGCGCTTCTTTCGGAGGAGCTAACGAATGTGGGTCAGGCGTCCCGGTTTTGGAAATGAGACACGAGGCGTCGCGCTGTGAAATGCGTAACTAACACGACGGCGTGAAATGAGCCAAAACTGGGAATGAGATTAAACTGGAATTGGTTTTGGAAGTGATGCGAGTCGAGATCGTTGCGGTAGCATTAGAAAAAATTCAAAAAATAAATAAACCATAGTAATAATAATAACAATAATGAATACAATTATTTATATTAACGATAAATTAATTAATTACGAATTTTTTTTTCTTATAACTTTATTTTATTTTTTTATTATAAAAAAAAATAAAGACGAAAAAAAAAAAAAATTGCCAAAATGCGAGTTTCTTGGAAAAAAAAAAGAGAAATTTTGCCAAGTTGAACAATTTGTCGAAGTAAAACGATGCGGGAAGAAGAAAAACTGCAATCACGCGGAAACGAAGAAAAATAAACGTTTTTTCCAACAAGCATCGAACAGAATTTCGACGAAATTGGCGATAAAAAAAAAACAATCCGGGAACCATCTGCGTTCGTGAAAAAAACTGACGAAACGATCCCCAATCGTCGCGATTCTGGTCTATCGAGTGAAGATTCGAGAAAAAGAAAAAATGAACGATATCCCGATGAATCGTCGTGCGTGAATCCGTCGCCAGCGACCGACAATGATCCTCCGCGACAATTCGTGCTGCAATCGCTGGAGTGGACCGCCTGAGTGCAGGGGAAACCGGTTCGTGATCGCGGACATTGGGGGTTTCCTGGAAGTGGAATCGTCCCAAGTCGGCTCATCCGCGCGGAAGGAATACCGATACATATATGAAATTGACACCCACACGAGGGCACTAAATCTGCTTGATTTCTAACTGATATTTTCTTCTCGTCTATAATTTTCAAATTCCTTTTTTGGAGTTTCGTGTTACTGATCGATCGTCGAATGTTCTTAGATTATTCCAAAGAACGATATTTCATTCGGATTCTCGTATATCGAAAAATCTTTCACTCATTTGTTATTCTCACAGAAAGTTATTTTTTTTTTCTTACCCATCGAAAGTCCTCGAACTCATCGTAATCCAATTGGTATCCAAAACTCGAGAAGATATTGACTTGTTTCTTGATTATTATCTCGCAATTTTCGCTCTCGGTGTTCGACTATTTCGAATTATTAGATCCGTTTTATGATGAATATCTATCTATCGGTTATTTGTTAAACAATTTTTTTTTTTTGTCAACGAATTTTTTTTTTTTTTTTTTTTTTTCGATCTATTGGACTACGTTCGTCTTCGCCGGTACCGGTGACCCCGTTGGCAGGATTACTATTCTCGATCGTCCACTAGGTGTTTCGGCAGCGAACGAAAAACGGGGCAGCTACGACGATGCCGACACTGGCGCGCACCCGTCGCTACTGCGCTTATTCGTTTCGTCGGGGATGTCCGAGAGACGGTGAACGAAGCGGCGCGAAGTAACGAAACTAAACGAACCGAAGACGAAGAGGCCGATGACGAACAAGTTCGGCTGCTGTGGCGATTGCGCTCGTGATATGGCCGGCAGAGATTGAGAAAACCTGCTTCACGTGTACGAATGAGAAAGATTCGAGAATCAATGCTCAGCATTGTTAAAATGGGGCGCCGAGATTTTGGTTTAATTCAATTCGCTTACGGATTTTATAAATAACGGTTGCGAGAGATTATTTATATTAGTTTAGTTAATTACGTCTGCAGGGTTAATGGAGTTAACAAAATTAGTAAAATTACCATAGTTAACAGAGTTAACCATCAACAGGGTCAACAGTTTACGGGATTGACAGTTGAAAGGGTTAAAAATCAAGAGGGTTAACAGTTTTGAGAGTTAACAATCAAGAGGGTCAACAATTTGCGAGGTTAACAATCAAGAGGGTTAACAGTTGACAGGGTTAACGATTTGCAGGGTTAACGATTTACAGGGTTAACGATTTACAGGGTTAACCGTCAACAGGGTTAACAGTCAACAGGATTAATGATTTACAGGGTTACAGTCAACAGGATTAACGATTTGCAGGGTCAACTAATCGTTTTCGTGATTATTTAATTTTTTTTTTATTTCCGCGATTTAATCGAACTGGCAGTCGTCATGTACCATCGAACTCTCTTTCCAATGTTCTTGGAAAGTGTTGAACGTTCCAGATTTGCCGGCCGCAAGCGTCCCGTTTGCGATAAACAACGGGCGCATAGTGGTTATATATTGTCAGAGCCGTTTTATACGGTTGAGGGTTGCGTGGAAAATTCACAGATTCGTACGGCGGTCGGCGTGTCGACCGTCCAAACCGCGCGGCTCTCGAGACACCGTTTGTGCGTACGCTAAAAAAAGAGCGCGGCGCCCACGGTCGACGAAGAGAGGGAGATTATTTGCGTTTCCTAGAAGCGGAAGCTGTGCTTCTACCACCAGACGCGATGTCTTTGACACCTAATGCTCTCAGACTTTTATATTACTCTTTTTACAAAGTGATTTTTTTCTGCCAGACTATTCTTTGAAATTTGCACGACAGGTTTTACGGTGTCCTTGGCGGAGACGGAAGTATACGAATTCGGAAATCAACGAGGACCATAACCGTGTCTTGCGATTTTTTATTAAACTTTTTTAGCATCAATTTTTTTTTTGTCTAAGTTTAAATTTTTATCGGTAAAACGGCCAAAATGTTTCACGAACTTCTGTTATTTATTTATTTATAGAGAAGCGTTGGCGAAAATTTTCTGGCTCTATATATTTGTAGGACGAGTTAGAAGTGCGATGTTAACGGTATGGGTAAACGAAACCTGGTCGACGCTGCAACGTCGCCGTGGTTCCTCCATAAAAATGCACGCGTCTGCTAAACTCCCACGCAGTTGGCAGGTGAAAAGCACTTTCGGACACTACATTTCGCATAGTTGCATCTGTCTAACCCCTGGCAACCACCGAACACACTCGGGGATAACTTGTTGCGGGTGATGAATCGCAACGTAACGAATCGCGAGAAATTTGGGAAATATTTTGCAAGTTCAATCGTAACAAACATCGCCGAATATTCCATTCGATCATATTGCGAGTGTATCGATTCATTTTGTATTGTATTTTAAAGAAATGCTCAGTAATCGCCTGTTCGAGTTACTCGTTGTATATAATTATTACGACGCGCTCACCGAGACTATAACCCCCAAAGATCATTTCAATAATCCATACCTATCGATCGTTATTCTTCGATGTTAAACACGAGTGACTTTGATTTTGGAGTACTCACCACTACAACTTGATGATTGTTCAACTCGATGACACAATTATAACAAACACTCTTTTATTTTTCTCGAATAAAATCTTCTGTTTCGTCAATTCAAAACTTCCCACACGCTAAACTAAAAAAAACTGTCGCCAGCGCCATCGTCCGTAAAATCACCTCCACTATTTCTATTTCAAGATAAAAGCGTTTCGGCGATGAGCTATTCGTATTACCCGACAGTTGGCGCTGCGCGTCAAATCCCGCACTCATGACGTGGGGCGTGGGAGTGAATGACATCCCCACTGTGCTATTTTGTTCGAAGCAGCCCGTCGAGCAGCTGATTCCGATCCGGCGCATAGGTGGATGACGGTGGTTGGCACCTTCGTACGGTCCAAGGTTCGTCGCGATAAAAGTCACCGTCCCCTCGCGCACGTTCCCCATCACACAAATCATACACAGAACATTTCGGATCTTTGAACGACGAGAAAAAAACTCATTTCAATCGATTAAATTCGCGTTGTTTCGGGTCGCACGGAAAGCTCGAATCGAAAATCGAAATCGAAGTGCGAGTGGCAGAAGTGTCCGAACGCGAGAAGCTCTCATCGTGGCTTCTCCAGTCAGAGCGGAAAAAACGAGCGTGATGTCGGCTTCCTCGTGATCGCCGGTTCTTTCGCGATAAACCACAAAAAGAAAAGAACGCGTACCAATGTTCGAACTCAGGAAAAATAATAAAATTCGAAGAAAGTTAAATGAGTGTTAAAAAAAAAGAAAAACAATAATACACTGTCGAAATTGTCGATTATGCTGCGTGGCAGAGGTATCGTATACCGGCAACATGTTGACGATTATCTTTCGCGTGATTTTGGCGCTCGCGCACTCAGGTTACGCTGCCTACACCGCGGTGAATTGTCGTTGCACCTCGTTGAGAAATTTTTTTGTTAAAATTTGGCGACTTTGGCAACCTGCTTACGACGATTACGAGATAACGAAGGAAAATGATATTTTGGTGAGAAGCGCGGGACAAATGAAAAAATTACCGAGACACTTGTGCATCGTTATTGGATATGGGGAACGCGTGAGTTTTCTCGATCTCGTGCGCATCCTCGGATGGTGCATCACTGTTGGTATTCCATACGTCAGCTTCTACGATCACGACGGTGAGTGTTGCGTATTTTTTTTCTGTCATAATTGGTTTTTACAATAATTTATGTTTGTTTCGGACGCACGTGGCGCTCGAAGTTATTTTTTTTTCTTCTGCAATGAATCGTAATGAAAAAAAAAATTGACAATCGTATCAACGAATCGAATAACAGAGACATTAATTCGATTTGCGCGATATCGATTTTTAAATTATCGAATTAGTTTTCGATGTTGTGTTTTTTTTTATTCTTCGTAGTTATTTCTGCACGAATCACATTTAAAATTCAACGACTAAATTAAATTCGAAAAATTTGACGATTCATTTCGTTACGATTATTTTATCTTGTCAATTGACGTGAACTTGAAAAATTGTAAAACGCGTTAAGTGTTATATTATACACACGAGCTTTCGAGTTGCGAATTCATGCGGTACGAATGGATGATTGTAGCGTTGATAATCGTAAGAATTACATTTCGTTTGGAAAAACTTTGCGATTGTTTATCAGTAAGTGAAGTTTGTCGCGGGTAACGAATTGCGATTTTATGCGCGGACAATGTCACGTCGATCACACGCGAACGTATTGTGAAACAAAGTAAAAAACATCCTCATTACCTGTTATCTCGATGACAGAAACGTAACGAATAATTTGTTATACCAAAAAACACGAAAAAATTGAATTTTCTATTAAAAAAAAAAAACGGCGTAATAATTTTCGAATTCCCAATGAACATTTTTTTTTTTTTTTTTCAAAAAATCGTTATTTTGATTAATTGCGCGACGACGACAGTACGAAATTTTGATGGAATTCCGAAAATTCTTATCTGTGGGCTCCGCGCCTCGTGTCGTTCGAAACCTATCGATAAGCCGCGATAACAAGAAAAACTCGTCGCCCTCGAAAATAAATATGTGTATTTTTTTCCTCTTTTCCATTGCGCAGGATTTTTGAAACGAAATCGAAATGTCTTCAGGACAGAAGTCGAAAGGACGAGACCCAAATTAACCGGTCTTATCAACTGGGAGTCTCACGCAACATCGAAGAAACTTACCGAAAACGGTTACAACGGTAATGAAGTTCTTCGAATAAATGCGCACTGCGCACTGCGCACTGCGCACCTTGCAAGCACTTGGCGTTCTAGTTATTTCGCCCGATAACGACGATGCGTTATTATTTTCATAATCAATATTTAACGATCGAGATTCTTAAACTCATGGAATCGTCTCTCGAGATAATGAAAAAAAAAAAAAACAATGAAAAAATAACACGAGATAACGAAAATTAAAAAAACAATTTATGGTTTGCATGTTTGGACATTCGTTCGAAGTGCATTCTTATTACATCATCCCTTCCGTTTACATAATTGTTTTTTTTTTACACGCAACATTGATCTTCTCGATCAATATTATCGAATTTCGATTATCGATATAATTTTATCATTCAAAAATTTATTATTATTATTTAAAAAAATACCATAATAATAATAATAATAATATATTTTCCGGGCATATGAATGACAAATATAAATGAACGGATTTTTTTTTTTTTTTTTTTTTTTTTTTTCGGAATAATTGAATTTTTTTTATAGGTTTCAAGCGGCGAACGAGAGTCCAAATGTTCTCGAACGCCGATGGAAAGGGCGAAATAGTTACATTAGCGCAAAATTTGTCACGAGCGGTGGTTCTCGGACTTTTGAAAACGGAGGAAATCAACGCGGAGCTTCTGAACGATAAACTCCGACTGGAGGACACACCGGATCCCGATGTCGTATTCGTTTGCGGACCCGCATTATCGACTTACGGCCTTTTACCTTGGCACACGCGAACCACAGAATTTTTGTAAGATTCGAATTGTATTTTTGTAAAATTTTCATTTTTTTAATTATAATTATTCGAAACAAAAATGAATAGAACATTTTTTCGAGAAAAAATCTATTTTTCGATATAAAATTTTTTCGAGAAGAAATCTTTTTTGATGCAAAATTTTTTCGAGAAAAAAACTATTTTTCTAAACAAAAATTTTTCGAAAAAAAAAATATTTTTTAGTATAGAAAATTTTCGATCAAAAATTCATTTTTTCGGTTTTTCGTAAAGCGATATGTTGCAAATCGCTCCGAAAACTTATGTAACTTATTCTTATACTACTTTTACTCTTTCAGTTCCACTGTAATTGATTTTTTCACAATTTTTCTTTCATTTTGTTTTCAGCAATCTGAGAAGTCATCGCGACGTGTCAGTGAACGATTTTACTTTACTACTAGAAAAATACGGTATGTGCGAACAGCGATACGGAAAGTGATTTGTGTCCTACGAACGTTTCTTGTGAACGCGTGAAAACGAAGAATAAATAATAATAATAATAATAATAATAATAAAAAAGTTAAAAACAATCTATGCGAACAATGCGACTCGGCTAACGTACGCGAAGAGCGCGAAAAAACGTCGAATTTTTCATGATCCATGAAAAACACAGACTGATAAATCGGTGTTTGTCGACAATGGAGGAGAAAAATTAAAGAGAAACAATTTATAGGAAATATTTTGCAAATGTACTTCGAAAAATAAGAAAAAAAAAAAAAAAATAGAAAGCTTTCGAATTTCGGTGATAAAAATATCGTCGATTTTTCGAAACGCTTAACGAAGTCCTATGATATTTTTTTTCTTTTTTTCGTTAAGTGTTAATTTATTAAATGCATTCCCGTTATTTCCGCAATAGAATTTAACGTCCCAAAAAAATTTTTTTTTTTTTTTTTTTTTTTTTTCGTTGATCCCGTCGATCAACATTTTTCACGATTTTTGCCGATGGAATTGCAACGGAACTTTAAATAGTCGATAAAATATCGAGAGAATCAACGAGAGATAAAAATTTGAAAAATCCTCGTTGACTTTTATTTTTTTTTTTGTTTTTTTTTTCCGTTATTAGTACAATTGCGTGACACGTGTGCGGTATTTTCTTGTAAAAATATTAACTAATTAAGAAAACGTTAATTGGGCGCTACGAACGCGAGAAGATTTTTGTTACCGAATTTCTATCTTCTGAAAAAAAAAAATTTCCTTTTCAAAATAACTTCAGAAACACTCCGATATCTATGAATTTAAATAAATAGATTAAAAAAAAAAAAAAGATACCAAACGGATGTTAAAATAAAATAGAAAAAAAAAAAAACGTGGAAAAGAAAGATTCATACAGTTAATGTATTAATGTATAAATGAAATGTAAAATATTTTATAAGATGAATTTTTTCGTCTGTTGGAATTTTTTTTTTTTTTTTTTTTTTGGATGAGAGAAGCGATAAAAACGCGACACAGCGGACGTTGAATGATCAATGAGAAGAACAGATGTTATGAGCGAATTGCGCGAACAATGAAAGATTGTGTAATCGTGAATAAATATTCGTGTCGATGTAAACAGTGAATAAAGAAAAAAAAAAAGCAATAGAGAGCTTCGGAAACACGAAAAAAAAAAAAAAAAAAAAATGGAAGAAACATAATTTCGCAGTATGTAATCTTCCGCGCGACAAAATAAAAACGTTGACAATGAATCTGATGCTTACGCGGAAATTATATAATTTTTTTTTGAAGCCAAATGCCATTTGTTTATCTCGAATGTAAAATCGATAAATGTGAAAATATTCAATAATTACTGTTTTGCAATCTAAAAGGTGTAAATCTCGTCGTTATTTTTCATCGTTGGTAAAAATATTAAACGATAGAGTTTCAGAAAATTACGTAATTTTGCGGAAATTCTTAAATTTCCGAAAATCGGTAGCGATAACTTACTATTTTTAAAAATTTATTTTCAAAATCGTTATCTTCGTTTTTTTTTTTTTTTTTCGATAGTATCGATCTTTTCGCGAAGTTTTTCAAGAAAAAAATATTTCTTCCAAAATTTTTAGGAAAATCGGGGATTTTTTTGGGAATAACGTGGGAAATAGTGAAATTGTTAGAATCCGATGAATAAAAATACGAAACAATTTTTACATAGTTATAATAATGGTTTATATTAACTATATACATATTAATGGTAATTGGTGTGAGCGATTATTCAAATGTTTTTTTTTTTTCGTTTTTTTTTTACTTCATTCTCTCCGTTTTTCGGTATTTTTTTTTTTTTTTTTTTCATTGGCTCTCAATTAATTAATTAATTTTTTTTTTCAATTGTTCTTTTCGATGAAAGAAAAAAACATTACACTCGGAAAAACTCACAGGAAAATAGCGGTATGCGTTGCGAGAGGTTTTGCACCGGAATTCATAATCATTTAATATCTCAGCGATCAAATCGTACGATCAGTGCGAATCGCTTTAATACCACAATTTGCAAGCAGACGCACCGATTTCAATTTTTTTTTTCTTTTTTTTTTTTTTTCGTCTAAAAAAAAAAAATTTATCGGATTTCCTTTCGATTATGAGACGTGTCGGGATGCATTATTTTATTTTTTTTTGTTTACTATAAAAAATAACACGGTACACAACCCACTGCGGTCCGACCGAAGAAGTAAATAGAGTTAAGAAGAAGAAGAAGAAGAAGCGGAAGCAGTCGCCGCCGTTGCGCCTCTTCGTAGCGACGAGCCTTGGATCAGTCTATCGTCTTGCGAGGGATTCTCGTCGCACGTGGGAAGCCGCTGAAACAAAAAGATATTCCTAACCCTCGTTCGCATCGTTCTTTCTATATTGCGCGACGAAATTTAATTTTTTTTCGCAATTTGCAATTTTTTTTTTTTTTTTTAGGATTTCGTTGCCGCGATTTTCACACAGATAATGAATTAACGATTAGCCGTTTGAGGATCGAAAATTTTACGAGACAAGACGATAGATAATGTTCGGCAGTTTTTTTTTTCGTGACGACAACGAAATTTCCAAGTGATTTATACTTTTTTTTTCGCGATTAGCAACGAAGTAAACCAATGATTTCAAAATTTCAAATTTTCTTGCAATTGAATAAATTTTTCTGAGAAACATTTTCCAATCGATCTTCAAAGGGTTAATCGCATCTGCGTCCACCTCTCGTCGCCTCTCGTATTATCGATGCGAACAATCGGCGCATTAAGATTTATCATGCGGTTTATCGCAAAAGCGTTGTATTCTAAAAATGCGAAATGCGCATTTGTGCGATTGGTCGGTTATCTGCGTTCCTGCAATTTGGGGACCAATCGCAACGCCCCATCGCGCCTCTGTACCCAACATTACTAAATATAAACTTTTTTTTTTTTTTTTTTTTTTTCAAAAAAAATTCTACAAAGATCGCCATGCAATCGTAAATTCGCGCAAAATCGGCGATGTCACGGAAAAAAAAAAAAAAACGGCAAAAAAAATCAATATAAAAAAAACTAATAATCATTATTATTATTTATCATAAATTATTTAAAAATCAATTAAATTGATAAATAATATTAATTAATTATTATTCAATTTTTTTTTTTCATAAATATATATATATATTATATTTATATCGATTGATTTTGCATTTTTTTAAAATTATAATAAATATAGTAAATTTAATAAAAAAAAAAAAAAAAAAACATTTATGATTTTCGTATAAATGCCGTAACAGCGATGGAAAATATAATAAAAAATGAAAATCAGCTTTAGCGTATAACGAATAGCAATGATACAACCTTTCGATAGATGACGCCCCTCAGTCCCTGTATCGATGCGACGACGACTTCTTACCATCACGATGACGGCTCGAATGTCTCGATTTCGATCGCGAAACTCGTCGATTATTTCTATCCTTAGATCGCGTCCGGCTGCGCCTTTTGCCGCCGGTCCTCGAAGCGTAAGATCGCGATCTCCGTCGTTCCCTCGTATGGGATCTCGAGGAACGTCGGCGTTCTCGCGATCGCGTTCTGCTTCTCCGACGATCTCTAGCGCGCGAAGAACTGCTTCGTCTTCCGGCGGTCGATCGCGAACGGGTTCTTCGCCGTTCGCGCGAATGAGTGCGCGACGTTCGCACGCGTTTTCCTCGGGATCGCGATCGCGACGACCACTTTTTTCCGCTCGTCGACGGGGATCGCGATTTTCGTCGGCTACGCGATCGCGAACGACGCTGACGCTTGTCGTCTCGCGTTCTCGATGTTCCCCGTCCACCCTTTTTCGCCGATCTATAACTACTCGACGACGTCGAACGATTTCTCTTTCTCTGTACCCGCGACGAACGCGAACGCGACTTACGATTACGACCTCGCGAACCGCCAGAATGAGAACGCGATTTTTTACTACGCGACTTGCTTCGCCTATTCGATAATTTTTTTCGCGAATCTTTTCCATCGTTTTCGCTTCTCTTCGAACGATTTTTCTTCACTGTGCGACTGTTACTCGAGGACGTTGACGATGAAGAATTCTCCTCGTCTTCGTCCTCTTCGTTGTCGTCCTCGTCGTCGTCGTTGTCGTCTTCGTCGTCGTCGTCGTCCTCGTCGTCCGAACTGCTGGAATTTCGATTTGAAGAACCCGATGGTTCCGATGGCGAGAACGGCTTTGCCGTCTCAGTTTCTGGGAGATTACGATTCGGCTGCTGCTGCTGCTGATGATGATGGTGGTGATGGTGATGATGATGATGCTGCGCCTGCCGTCGGGATGCCGTTACGGATCCGCAACCAACGCTCGAACGACTCTCTGACGACTCTTCCCTTTCATTATTTATCGTTTCTTTCTCATCAACTAAACGTACGACGTCACAGTGTTATCCACGACAATTAAACGAGAGAAATAGTCACCTTCAATTAACCTTTTCCTTCTTTCTGCTTTTTTTTTTTTTTTCATTTCTTTTTTTCATTTTTTTTTTTTTTTTTTTTTTCGCTACATTTTACGTTCGTTTTGAAACATACCTGTTAGTCGGCAGCTATCATTACCGATATGATTCTCGTATTGTTGTTGTTGTTGTTGTTGTTGCTGTTTATTACTGTGCTGATGATGGTGACGATTGTCCTGATACTCGTTCTCTTCCTCCTGCGCTAAACGGGCCTCTATCTCTTCCTCCGTTTTTTTAAAGGCCTGTTGACGCCTCTTTACCGTTTCCTGACGAATTTTTAAAATTTTTGAAATTTTCATTTGACAATTTTTGAAAAATTGATAATTTTTTTTTTTTTTTTTTTTTTTTTCGGAAATATTAGTTGCGGTGCGTAGTTATTGAGTTTTGGTATGAAAAAAACGCGCGTATTATAAATTTAAAAAATGGAGTTTGCTGTTTCGAAAAAATTCGAAATATCCGATATGCAAATTTAATGGTTTTTTAAAAAAATTTTTTATATTTTTCATCTACTAAATTGCAAACAAAATTCTTCATCTCTTTTTTTTTTTTTTTTAGGAATGTCGTATTTAAAAAAAAAAACTTTGATTTTTTCGAAATTTTTTGCGAACATTTTTTCGATGTACAATATTCGTTTTTTGTTGGAAAAACGCGTAAAGAAGAAAAAAAAAATTATTTGTACCTTAAGCTCCTCGTCACTGTCGTCGTCCGGTTGCTCCACGGGTTCGTCCACTTCGTCCTCCGATTCGCTGTTGCTGTCGCCATAGATGCCCAGACCTACGGACACGTTTCAAAAATTACTATTACTCTCCGTCGCTTTCCGAAGCTTCCGCGCGCTCGTTCGATCCTCTCCTGTTTTCCGGTACTCTCGTCGCACGCAAAATAAATAATTCTCTCGACGTCTCGTCGCTTCTCCGCACGGCGCATAATTAAACTGTTTTGAAATCGCAACGTTAATTAATCTCCTTTTCTTTTTTATTTCACTATACTATCGGTAATTTGTTAATTTGTTAAGGAAATATAATGTTATTTTTATTTGTTTCAATAATTTTTCTATACCAATAATAACCCTATTTTTGCCTCATTATAAAATTTTTTTTTATTTATTTTTTTTCTTTTTAAAATTATCCTTTTTTTCACACCATTCGAATTTCAAATAAATAATTTTTTTTTATTCACATTTTCCGATGACTAATTTTTTTCGATTTTTTTTTTTTTTTTTATTTTAAAATTATCCTTTTTTCACACCATTCCAATATCAAATAAATCATTTTTTTTTTATTCACGTTTCCGGGTGACTGATTTTTTTTTTTTTTTTGTAGCGTCGGCAGCGAAGCTATTCAAAAGCTCAATAGCCGATGAATTTTTCTTACGTTCTTTCTCTCCCGTTTCGATCGTTTTCTACGATCCCGTGGATCGTTGTTTCTTTCGATTTTTTTTGTTTTTCTTTGAAATCTTTCGTTTCTTCGATAAAATTACAAGGTTAAGGGACTTACCGAGCTTCCGAGTGATCTGAGAGAGAGGGGCCGTGTTGCTGAATGATGCGACGGGGGTGTCTCCTGCAGGGGCTTTACAATACACACGCATTTAGTGACCAAGTTGTTCCACGGATATTTTCTATCAACTTTTTTTCTCGATCGCGCATTATTCATTCTTTTTTTTTATTTTTTATTTTTTATTTTCTTTATTCTGTTTTTTTTTTTCTTTCTCCTGAATAGTTCTTTTTTTTTTCTCCGTTTTTCTTCCCTCTCGGCGCACCCGACCGAGAAATTCATTCTTTTTTAATTCTCAATCCATGAAAATCTTCCTTCGACAATCCTTTTCGACTTTTCTTCGCAATTTGCAAGAAGACAATTCTCGACATACAACGAAAATTAAATGAAAATTCGTTGTAAAAAAAAAAAAAAAAAAAAAAAAAAAAAAACGAAATGGAAGGAAGACAAACCGAAGTTTTTACACTGAAATAATTCAAATTCCTTTTTTTTTTATCGCGGCAAACCGATATTTCGCCTTCGAAGGATGTTGGTTGCTTTTTTTTTTTTTTCTCGCGGCAACTCGCAGCTACGTGGATGCGCTCGGCGTGCGTCGAGCGTAAATCCAAATTGGATTTTTCTTTTTTTTTTTTCGATGACGTCATCGTCAATAAAAATAAACAAAAAATTGTTAACGATCCGATCGATCTAAGAATACTCGATACTCTGATCGCTAATAATAATTATTGGTTACAAAAAAAATTGTCATAAAACGTTGTTAATTCGAAACGAACGGAGAAATATTTTTCGTTTCGGCACTTTTTTTCTTTTTTTTTTTTCTTCGATATCGCAAACGATTTTCATATACGAAACTTAGGCGTCTAATATCTTGAGAAATAATTGGATTTACGATGAAATTTCGTAAGATTAGGGATCGTGGAATACTTTTTCCCGATTTAACGCTTTTTTTTTTTTTTTCGATATCTCGAAGATTTCGCTGCGTATATATAAACAATAAATGATAAAAATGGTGCAAAAGTATCGAGTATCCTTGACAATGACTCCGCGAAGATTCCTGTTGAATAAACGCAAAGTTTTATGACGAAACGAATGAATAAATGGAAAAAAAAAAAAAAAAAAAAAAAAAAAATGAAAAAAATAAATATTAAAAATTAAAAAAATAATGAAAGGAATTAAACGACTAGCAACAAGCGGGGCGTATTTCTGAAAAAGTCAAATAATTAAGCCTATGGAATTGACAAAAACCTCTCGTTTAATGCTCGTAGAATAAATATGTAATATATATATAATATATATATATATATGTACAATGACGACGGTAAGAGTGGTGTCGTAACGTCGTCAGCGCGAAACCACAATTACTTCATTATCGTCGTACACATCATATTGTGCACAACAACATTTCGTGAGGAAAAATGGTATCGGAAAAATTCGATCTGTTAGTTCTATCGGGTGTTTATCTGCGGTACCTTTGGCGCGTGCGCGGCTCCAAACCTCTCTGCACACCGAGCCAATTTCTTCGTTCGTCACTTCCAACAGTATTTCCGTCAACGATCTTCGAACTTTCAGCATCTGAAACATTTTTTTTTTTTTTTTTTTTTTTTTTTTTTTCAAAAAATTTTAAATTATTATCCAACAAATTTCGAAAGATAGTTTTTCACAGTAAAAACTTTGCGAGTAGAAGAAATTAATGAGAAAACAATATGAAAATTACAATTTTTTTTTTTTAATTTCAATTTTTTAGAAAAAAAATTTATTTGATACTAAATCAACATTTTGTATATAGTAAAAGTACTGAAAAATGCGTTTAAACAGTTTGCAGAAAATTTTCAATAAAAATCGAAAAAGTTTTTTATTGATTTGTTTTTTTTTATTGTCTTCGAATCGAATTTTTCGTTTCTAAGAACAGCGAAACTTATACTCACGACATCCTGAAGCATATCCTCGCGCGAGCGTTTCGTCGTAGCGCTCGCGGCTGGTATCGGCGACGCCGATGTGTTCCCACCGTCGGTGTTCAACGAACGCGAATCCGGCGAATCGGCGTCACGAAAACGCGATTTTCTTGCTCTCACGACGATCTCCGGACTCCGCTCGGGATTTCTCTCCGTTTCCTCGTTTCCGTGACTCGTCGCTTCCGCGTCTGTTTCCGTTTCCTTCTCCGAATCAGAGTCCTGGCGATCGAATATTCGATTTGTTTCATTGAGTGTATAAAAAATAAAAAATAAAAAATAAAAAAAATAAAAAGCAATTTACTCACAAATTTACTTTTGCTGGGATTCAGCACCGCTCTCGCCTCGTCTTCTGCCAATTTTCGCGCTTCGATCTCTTGTTTTCGCAGCATTTCCTGCCGTTCGCGTTCAACCGCCTTATGCTTTTCGCGTTCCATCTTCTCGAGACCCTCGCGAATCCACGCCGGCAATTGTCTACGCTTCGCCGCGTCTGTTATACGTGTTAAAAAAAAAAAAAACGCTTTACCTTCGTATTTTTTCGCAACGTAACGAATTTTTTTGTTATTAACGACGATTTTCTAATTCTTTTCGCAATTAATTTATAAAATTAAAAAAAAAATTTCAACCACTTTTAGTAATTTATGTTCGCAACGTAACGAATTTTTTTGTTATTAACGACGATTCTCAAATTTTTTTCGGAATCAATTTATAAAAATTAAAAAAAAATTTCAACGACTTTTACGACGAAGTTATTCTAAAAAAATTCGTGTTTTTGCCTCCGGAGATTTTCGGAAGATACTTTACCGATAATCGTACAAGTATCCTCTTCGGGGGTTTTGTCCCTTTCGTCGCGATTTCTCATAGCGCTATCGATCCCTCGCATATGGGGAATGCGATTAGAGTGTCGCATGCCTTTCATGAACGGCGGGGGTTGCGAAGGCGATACGTTCGGTTGATCGCCACTCCAATATCCCGGCACCTGCAATGAACGGACCGATAAACTCGAAGAAACAAAAATTCAACATATATTTTTTTTTTTTTTCATTTTTTCTTTATGAAAGATACTCTTCACGGTGATTCGAGTGAATAAATTGATTTATTGAGAATTAAAGCAATTGCCTGATTGTAGGGTTGCGAAGGCGCAACAGAATTGTAAGAATACGACGGCGCCGGCGGCGGCGGAACGTTGAATCCCGGAGTGTTGGAAATCGTCGGCGCGGGCGGCACCACGGGTATCGATGGAAGACCCATTGGTTTGCCGTCCGGTCCCATCGTAACTCCGGGCGGCGGTACGCCGCTCCATTCCCAAGAACCTCCGCCGGGTCCCGAAGTGTTCCATTGTCCCCATTGACTCCATTGATTCCATGCATCTGTAACGAATTAATAGTCGTAAAAAAAATGTTGATAAAGCGCTATAAAATCTATAAAAATTCACGAATACGTTTAAAGACCTCAAGAAACTATCAATAATTAAATCGAAACAAAAATTTCGAGAAAAATGTTCGTTTCATTGAAATTTCGTAGTTTTTTTATATGCAGTGAAAAAAATCTCGTCCAATGCCTTAAAAAACTCCCGATGTCCGCGGAGAGTAAAAATGATTTTAAAAAATTTGAAAAAAAAATGTATAAACTCAAATTTCGGAATTTGTTGATAAAAAAAAAAAAATTTTTTTTTTGTTAATTTCGCGGATTCAAAATGTTTACAGAAAAAATGGTAAATTTGCGGATAAAAAATGTATTTCAAATTTTTTTTTTTTTTTTTTTATGGTTTGATAGCCATCATCGGCTACCGCCTCGGATCTTCGCGATAAATGCTCTGAACTTTTGCAACTTACCGGATCCACTGATATTTGGAGCCGGCGGCGCCGGTGGTACGTCGTCGTCTTTCGTGTCCATATCCATTGGCGCTTCTCCGCCCCCATCGCTGGACGTGTCATTTGTATCCAGAGAAGGCGGCGGCGGAGCCGGCGGAACGACTGTTTCCTTCATCTTTATCCATTGTTGGGCGAGTGCTGCCCAATCGACTGTAACACGCAGCAGCGTTAGGCAATGTTTCGTTCGATTCTGACGAGTCGCAGTCGAGAAAACAACGATCGCGATGTTTGACGAGAAAAAGCGAATTTTTTTTACATACCTTGATCATTACTCATATTTTGATAAGTCGAAGGATTGAGCGCCCATTGTGTGGGATATTCCTTTCCCTCGAATATTTCTCTGCTCATCTTCATCTGCGTCATTCGTAGCCGAGAAGAAAAACATCGTTGAATTTCGAGGAGAAACGAAAAAAATGATGAAAACCGAAAGAAAATGAATTGTCTTTAACCTCTCGCGTCGTCAAAATGGCAACTGAACGGGGGGAGCACGGGGAACGATAGTCGAAAAAAAGATTCCGGCGTAGTTAAAAATTCATTGGTACTCGATAAAGCACGAAATTCGGTGATACTTACGGAGGATTGGGGCTATTCGTTTTCTACGTGAAAAAGCTTTAACTCGACGTCGCGTTGTTTGACATTATTAATAACGTTAATTAACCGTTTCGATGTTTGTACGAAAATTCGATCGATCTCTAAACCGTATATATTGTTAGTACTAAGTTGTAAATTTTACTCGGTGATAAGAGAAGCCGCTTGGGAACACTCGGATCGCCAAGTTGAGGCACGAACGCAACGTTCGACGATAGAGAGTATAAAAGCTGTGCACTCGCCTTTGACACCAACTCCCCCACCGGACCCGGGACGCTGGGTCGGTAACAAAACTGTAATTGTGGTATTTTTTTTTTCGTCCCTAAAAAATAACAAAAAATTCGAACGACATAACTCGAGGGTTGATTTATTAAGTTCCCAGGGGTACTACGTTCCGAATGAGCGCCGAGCGACTTTACTCTCTTTCTCACCACGAATGAAAGAAAGAGAGAAAAGATTGCTCGGCGCTCATTCGGAACGTACCCCGAGATACACTCGCACGGTAGCGTTACGTTTGCGTTGCGCTTGCGTTAACATTCGTTCGGAATCCCACCCCAGCAAGATTCGAACGCTAGTGAGAGATTCAAAAGCGTTTGAATTCGCGATCGTCGCGCTGCCGGCATTTCACCGATATACTCCGACGAGTACGTTACACGAAGCTATACAATGTGATACAATGTCGCAGTACGTCCGTTTGTTCACCGGCTTCCCGGTTCCCGTACTTAACTCTTAGCCGCATAAAACCGACGACACGGAATAAGAAGAAGAAGAAGAACTCTTAGCGTGCACGACTGCCAGTTCGGTAAGTAATACATTTACGTTTCTTCGTGTATTCCGATGAAAGACGTTTTTCTTAAATATTCTTTTATTCTTCTTTTATTCAAGACAAATTCTTGTCATTCGAGACAAAAGCGAAAATGTCTGTTAGTCGCGATCGTCGCGATAAACTCATCAATAGCGTTAACCCGGCGACACTTTGTGACGACGCCAGTTGGAACAAAGCGGGACCAAGCGGTTGCGCGAAACAACGCCGCGTATCATGTCGAGTCGACATTCAATTCGATGCTTTGCCTTCCGACGAAGAGTCGGTGCAAACCACCGGCTCTTCACCGATTCACCGGGTGAATCGTATAGCACGTAGACGTAAATCGGTACCGTCCCCTACGTGTAGAGTCGCACAAGAAGATATCCATCCCAAGGAGGTTATCGTTCTCTCGACATCTGACGATGAACGTAAATCCGTACCGTCGGTTACGTATAAAGTCGCACAAGAAGATATCCATCCCCCAGAGGTTATCGTTCTCTCGACATCTGACGATGACGACTATAATTCGATTGTCAGAACGAAAAAAAAAATAAATAAAAAAACACGCGATCGCGTACGCCAAAATACGCCGACGATAAAAAAAGTAAAACACGAGACAAACGTATGCGACAACGTCACCGATTTGATACGTCAAGCAAAAGCCAACGCGGTATCGGTGAAGTTAACGAACAATAAGGATATGAAACTTGTTGCGAAAGCACACAAGTTAAATCGTCTCGTCGAAGACAGCGAAACGGATGACGAACGCGAAGAGAAGGAAAACAAAGACGAGACACATATGGAATCAACGAAAAATAAAAGTCCTAATGAAAAAAAACAAAAATCATCAAAACCGATCGCGATTACAGCAAAAAACGAACCCCCAAGCGATATTCCGCGAAACGCAGCCCTCGAACCGTTTTCGGTTTTCCGCGTCCAGCCGATCCAACGTCCGAAGTCATTCAACTGGTGAGCATATGAAATAAATTTTTTTTTTTTTTTTATTTTGTTTAATTTTTTTTTTTTTTTTTTTTAACTTTTTTTAAATTTTGTTAAATTTTTTTTTAATTGTGTTTAATTTTTTTTTAATTTTGTTTAATTTTTTTTTATTTTTTAAAACTTTTTTAAATTTTGTTAAATTTTTTTTAAATTGTGTTTAATTTTTTTTATTTTTTTTTAATGTTTCATTGAACTTATTGATATTTATTTCTTATTTCGTTCATTTTTTTTTCTAAAGCACACGTCTCCGTCCATTATATTCTCACACGGAAACAATAGAAATGATCAATTATCTTGTAAGAACGAAATCTATTGCATACGCAAAAGGACGGACGATATTCACCGCGATGAGCAGATATAAGGTATATTTTTTTTTTTCCTTCAAAAACGTAACGAAATTCTGTATTTTACTAATAATGTTTAATTCTCTTTGCTTTATAGACATTAAATCATCGATCAGCGTCGTCGCTGTATAATAGATTTCACAAAATATTGCCGGAGATCGACAAATGGACAGTACAGTTGGGACTTCACCCCGATATTAAAAAACAATTTGAAAGGCTCAGGCAGCCGAAACGATAAAGTTTGCGAAAAAAAAAAAACGTCCCGATGACTATCCCTTTTTTTAAATATTTTTGCGATCCTCTATCGATAGTATTATTATAATTCCGTACCAAAAATATTTTTCTACGTTAATTATATTAAAATATAAAAAAAGTCGATAAAAAGTTTAATATATTTATAAACTGTTAACTTTGTAAACGGCTTGTACCGTCAAAATAAATATATTATATATTGATTCTGAAAAGCGCAACAAACTCTACGCGTTTCTATATCGATAACTCTTTTCGCCGATGTGATCCAAGAGTCGGAAAAAAAAAAAGAAAACCTTCGCCGCTTTCACGGTGAACCATCTGTTGTTCCGCTGCTTCGTTTTTGCATTCTTCACCGATACGAGAAGCCGATTCCTTGAACTTCCGGTGAACTTGAAGTAAAACGGTATTCATAATCATCGATTTTTATTTCGCCAATTCGAGACGCGCCGACGCTGTCGCGTTTGTGTCTTCAGATTGTTATTTCCAACGATTTATTTGTTAATTCATTACGAAATGACAAATTCTAAATGGCGTTTTCCGATAAAAACTTTATTTCTATACGCATATCGAAAATCGACGATCGATCGTCACCCGATTATTTTTTTTTATTGAAATCAAAGAGAATAAAAAAAAAAAGTTTCCTATATGAATCAAAGGGTTTGATAAATTAATTGAGTAGAAATCACGTTTTTTTTTTTTTTTTTTTTTTTTTTTCTGTTTTTATTGCTATTGTACAGTTTAAATAAATACGATTAGATTAAATAATCACGGGCCACGATAATCAGTGTGTCGCAACAAACTTTTCTGATTCATTGACTTCGCGACGGGGCGTCGGAAAATTCGCAACTCGTTCGGAATTTCTTCGATTTGCCGCGCGCCGGCGTTTTTTTTTTTTTTTTTTTTTTCTCAAACAGCCGCAATAATAAGAGATTACAAATGATTCGAAAACCATTCTGGAGATTATCTCCTATTGTATCAAACAATACGAGATTCCTTAACATCGGATACGGCGAGTGGCTTAATATTGTTTTCATGAATTGTTTTTTTTTTTTTTTTTCCCTTTTCTTTTCATTCCCATACACGTTAATCATTCATTTATCGCAGTAATCCTACAAACATTACAACGCCCGGTATTTTTTTTTTTTTTTTTTTTTTTTTTTTTTTTTTTTTTTCGTAATTTTATACACAATTGTACAAGTGACGCACGGTGAAACAACGGAAAACGATCGAATCGATTTTTGTACGGTCGATATAAATCGCAAACCAGCAACAACGCGTTACGCATTAATAATAATAATAATAATCATAATATATCGCACATTTTAATAATAATAGTAATAATGATAAGATTCGCGTTTCATTATAAAATACGATAAAAATCAGATCGACGTGAGAGAATAGTCTCCGTATTATTGTGTAAAAAAAAAGATTAAACGAAAGGCTTTCAAAGGAAAACGTTTACATCGGAGGCGGCAAAAAAAAAAGTGTAAATATGATTTATTACGCGATGCAGTAACGCAAATTCTTTTTTTTCCATATATGTGTCCGTGTTTTCGGTGTTCAACGTTAATCAACAATATTTCTACAGCCAACAGCGTTGTTTTTTACTCTAATGATGCATTTTTTTTTTTTTCATTAATTAATTTTTTTTTTTTTTTTTTTTTTTTTTAAACACGATAAATCGCGCGGGTCAAGCGGCGACTCTCATACACCCTAATTTTATTTATTTTCTCGAATCTTCTCTGTTCTACTTGTTTTTTTTTTATACTTATTTTCGGGTTTTTTTTTTTTCTCAATCGACAACACTCTCGGAAACGCAATTCCGAACATTGACGAATATACGAAGCGCGTTATTTTTTTTTAACGTTTTTTCAACATTTTTTTCACATCATTTTTTCATCATAATTTTTTTTTTTTTTTTTTAGTTTTCACGAAAATTCTCACATTTATTCGTTATAGTTATAGTTTGTTGTTTTTTTCTTTTTTTTTTCGCGGTTCTTCACCTCCGGCAGCATATCGTTAATCGTACGAATGCTGTTTTTTTTTTTTTTTTTTTTAAGTATTGTCTTTCGGCGGGTCGACGGGACAAAATATTGCGTAATTGTTTTTTATTAATTTTTTTTTTTTTTTTTCGTTCGTTAAACAACGAAATTTCGACGAAATGGGAAGGTAAACGAGTAAATAACGTTTTTTCTTTAATTACTCGAGGATTTCGCGACGGTGCAATGCATTTTGCGTCGTTACAATTTTTTTGTTTACAGTGCGTTTTTTTTTCTTTGTTTGTCGTTTGTATTTTTTTTTTTTTTTTTTTCGTTTTACCAAAAAAAAACTTGTAATTGAAAACGCTTTCGCGTGCCTATCGAGGCGGGAAATGAAATATATTACAGCACAGTTTGGGAATACTGGACAAAGAAGCGACTCGGTGAGATTACATTTTTACGATAATTCGCGACAATTTTTTTTTTTTTTTTTTTTTTTCGTCTCGATCTCGAAGATTAATGGATCAAACGGTTCCGTTGACTTTCGATTCCGTTTATTAACCTTAACTCAATCAACGCCGATGCATTTAGTTAATTTTTGAAGAGTCCGCGATTATTCGAAATTTCGAATTTGAAAAAATTTGAATTTGAAAAAAAATATCGAATTGTTCGATTCGATTATTGTTTACAGACCTCTAATTATTTCGTTTGTATTAATTAACATTTTTCCGATAAATTTGCAACTAACGAACCGATCGTTAAGCAAATATTTAGCAAATACGCGACTGAAAGTTCGAAATTAATCCCTTCGATACTTTTTCATCGATTTTTTTTCATCAATCAATCATCGATTTTTTTAATCGATTTATCAATTTTTTTGTTAAATTAAATCGATCGATGAGAAATAAAAAAAAAAAATTTCGCAGAATTACCGAAAATTAATCGTAAAAAACCGCATAGAAACCGTCGAATCTTTGATAACCCAAGCAGATCTATAATTCGTCGATATACTATTCTATTTAGTTATTATACTCGATCAACGAGTCGCGGAGTCGTTTCGTTCCGATTATTTTCTCCTATATATATATTTTGTATTTTTTTTTTTTTTCCAGCGAAGTAATCTGAAGGAAAAAAAAAAAAAAAAAAAAAGATCGCGGACGAGTCTACGATACGCGTCTCACTCGTGTCATAAAAAGAAAGTCATAGTGAAATGCAATTGTGGGTCGTAAAACAATTAAGCGCTGAATTACGAAGCGAAACGAATTTTTTAATTTCTTCGCCGCGCTTTTTCCCCTTCAAAACGCGAGCCGATTTTTCCTAACTGTAGTTTCTGTTTTTTTTTTTTTTTTTTTCGCATTCGTAAATCTCAACTTATCCTCGCAGTGCTCGCGTCGTTCGTCCGGTTGGATTCGAAAACGATAAATATTCGCTTCTTAGGACCGCATGTACTCGTAATCGTAGCTGCGAATCGGTACGAAGGTTTCCTTTATCGACTGCGGAGACGCCCAGCGAAGAGCGTAATGAGGACCGCCGGCTTTGTCGTTTGTTCCGGACATTCGGCTTCCGCCGAACGGCTGCTGACCGACTACCGATCCCGTCGATTTGTCGTTTATGTAAAAGTTTCCCGCTGTATACTTGAACTCTTCCAACGCTTTCTTCGCCCAATCGCTGCAAATGAGAGGCAAAAATAATTTTGAATATAATAATTACATTTTTCTTTTACAATTTAAAATTTGATAGTCTTAATATTATTTTTTTATAAATTTTTGCGAAATTTGAAAAAAATTTCTTGAAATTGAAAAAAAAAAAAAAAAATGGGGAATCGTTTTGTTTGTTGATAGAATTTTTTTTTTTTTTTTTTTTCATTGGTAAAATTATAGAAAATATGTCGACGAAACTCACAGATCCTGTGCGAATATCGCTCCGGTGAGAGCGTAAGGTGTCGAACTCTCGACGAGTTTCATCGTCTCGTTGAGAGTCGAATCTTTGTACACGTAAATCGTCAATACCGGTCCGAATATTTCCTCTGTCATAATTTTATCCTTTGGATCCTTTGTCTGGACGATCGTCGGCTCGATGAAGTAACCGCATCTACAGAAAAAAAAAAAAAAAAAAAAAAACATTAAAATTAAATCGATCGAAAAAACAAAAAAAAATTATAAAAGGTGAAATTTAATTCGACAAATTGGTAAATATTGATACTCACGAGTCATCGTAGCCGCCGCCACCGATTATCTCGAGTTTCGGCGATTTCTTCGCGTGTTCGATGTAACCGGTTATTCTTTTGAATGCCACAGCGTCGATTACCGCACCGGTGAACACCGTAAAATCGCGTACATCGCCGACTTTAAGCTGATCGCGAGTTTTCAGCAAACCTTCTTTGATCTAAAAATAAAAAACAATTAAAACATTAATCAGTTTATCAAGAAAAAATAAATAAAAATTATACAAAATTTTTATAAAAATGAAATTTGAATTACTAATTTATTAATGAATTTTTAAAAAATTGATTTAATTAAAAATGATTATTACACCTAATATTATAAAATTAAAATAAACTTTTTTCGTTATTTTGATTGGAAGTAAAAAAAAAGGAATAAATGTTTTAAAAAAATAAAAAAAATTCGTTTTTTTTTGTACCTTTGGCCACAGAGACTCGGCGACGTACATTCTGCTGCATGCCGAACACTTTTGTCCGTTGAATTCGAAAGCGCTTTTGATTGTTCCCATCACGACGCTCTCGGGATCGGCACTCGGATGAACGAAATGATAATTCTTTCCGCCGCATTCGCCGATTAATTTCGGATAATTCTTATACTTGTCGATGTTTTTGCCGACTTGCGTCCAAAGACGATTGAACGTCGGTACCGAACCCGTGAAATTTATACCGGACAAATACGGCGACGCGGTTATCGTGTCGCCGAAGTCAGGTCCGTGCGTCGGAATGAAATTCACGACACCGGGAGGAACGCCGGCTTCGCGACAAATTTTGAAGATCCACCAGTTCGACAGTACTGCGGTGTCCGACGGTTTCCAGAGAACGGCGTTACCCTGCAATTTTTTTTTTAAATCAAATATTAGCCGCTAAATCATTATTATCAAACGAAATTTCCAACTTTCCGAAAAATAACCATTTTATTTCTTTTTCTCGATAAAAAAAAATCGCATCAACAATTCCTCAGGGTAAATTCGTTGTAAGAGTCTTCTGATAGTATAAAAAAATTTGCGGCTCCGAATATAAAAAATTGTAAGAATAATTCAATTTTTTCGATATCAATAATTTTTTATATTATCGATATTTGAAAAAAATTTAATTTCTTCTACAATTTTTTGTATTGAGCTCTCGGAATTTTTGTATACAATTGACACACCTTTACGAACAATCGATCGTAAGAGATTTTTTTTTCGATTTTTTTTTACAGTGTAAAAAAATAAAATGCGTTTTTTTTGCGTGAAATTGAAAAAAATCAAAGAAATTTGTGATTCAAAGATACGAACCATGAGTGCCGGTGTATAGCTGAGATTACCGCCGATCGCGGTAAAGTTGAACGGCGAAACGGCAGCGACAAAGCCATCCATACCGCGATACCTCATCGAGTTAAGTGTTTCCTTTGGATTCTCCGATATCGGACTGTACCTCAGCGCTTCTTTTACGAAATACGAGTGAATCTTAAAGAAATCTATGAGTTCCGCGGCGCTGTCGATTTCCGCTTGTATAACGCTTTTACTTTGTCCCAACATCGTCGAGGCGTTCAACTGTTGACGATACTTAGTCGCCATGAGATCCGCCGCTCTCAGCCATATTTCCAATCGTTTCTCGATCGGTACTTTTTCCCAATCTCTCTGCGCCTTTGTCGCAACGTCGATTGCTTTTTTCACCAATTCCGGAGTCGCCCAGTAATACTTCGCCACCTTTGCTTTGTGATTATGCGGCTGAAATGATTTTTCAAAAAAAACACAAACATCGTCAGTCGATAATAATAATAAAAAAAATTTTTATCAATGAAAATGGTGATTAATTAATTTTTTTTTTTTCGGAAATTAAAATTTTTTTTTTTATTAGATTCCAAATAATAACCGATAAAATAACGAAAAATTATTTCATTTATTAATTATTAATCATTTATTTGATTTTTTGACGATTGCAAAAAAAAAAAAAGAACATCGAATTTTTTTTTTTTTTCATTTTTTTTTTAAGAAAACTTTTATTACGACGAAAAAATGAATTCAAGTCTGAAAAAAAAATTATTCGATATTAATAAGATTTCTTTACCATAACTTGATATTTTACGCGATCGGTGCGAATCTCCTCGTTGCCAATTATCAGCGGTACCTCTTCGCACTCGCTGGACATCTTATCCAGGACTTTCTCGAGGTCTGCTCTTTCCTTGCTGCCCTTCTTGTACGTCAATACCGGTTCGTTCTCCAATCGCATATCCGGGGGTTTCGGGGATTGTACGACGCTGTTTAAGCATCGCGCTCCTACTCTGTTTGGAACGATAAAGCGTGGTATGAAACTGGCGACGAAAGAATCGTCGGATATTCAAATTTTTCCGATTTTCCCGAAACCGGCAACTCGCCGATCGATTTTTCGAAAAATACTTTTTCAATTCGTAAAAATAAAAATATCATGAAATTTCATTTCGCGCGTAATATATAAATATTTTAAATTTATATTATTAACAATCGTTAATTATTATTATTTTTTCAATTTTCTCGAAACCGGCAACTCGCCGATCAATTTTTCGAAAAATACTTTTTCAATTCCTAAAAATAAAAATATCATGAAATTTCATTTTACGCGTAATATATAAATATTTTTTATTTATATTATCAATTATTTTGAATATATTTTTTGAAATTTTCGAATTTTATTATTTTTTTTTTATTATTATTTACATTTTTTTTTGTAATTTTTATGCATAAAGAAATAATTTCGTGACGAAATTTACACTTTAAGATGACTTTTGTTTGCTGAGAGATAGAAGTTACCCTTATCGCATCGGAAGAAACTCCGGCGCTACCGGTAGAAGGGAACTTTTGTTAGATTATTTATTCGTCAAATATTAACTCGTCAACAATAAATATTTACTCGTGTACCTTGCAACGGAAAACATACACACAGACGGTGTTATCTCCGTCGACAATGGTAAAATCTCAAAGAGTTCTTATGTTCGACTTATCGCGGGACTTTTCGTCTCGAGAGGTTTTAACGATAAGACACCGAAAGCATCGCTGAGTGCCAAATCGGGGAATGCAACGATTCACAGGTGGATATCTCAGCGGCTTTACAGACCGCAGATAAAAAAAAAAAAAAAAAAAAAAAGTTTCATTCCCTTACGAACCGGTAGTGCCGCATGCAGCGACGAAAAGATTAAAAACCGGAAGTGTCTCCGCCGATCTCTCTTACTGCGCTTTTATCGCCGTAAGTGTTCGAGATAACAGACTATTATTGAATCTTCTTAATGAATGAACTTTACAAATTTATCTTATCGTAACATTGACCTACGCGTCTCCTCGACGTCAATTGCGGAATCATAATCGCGATTTTTCTCGGCATATGGTGACTAAATAAATAATTTCGAATTTTTACATTTTTCCATTTGCCGAATTAATAAAGTTTGCGAATTATCGTATTTGTTAAGAAATTTACTATGAAATAAAAAAATTATTATTTTTATTATTATTATTATTATTATTAGTTCGATATTTGTTCGAAGTTTCGCTCGCGGATTACACGAGATATTATTTTAGCATTACGCGACGATTAAAAAAAATAAATAAATTGCATTTTAGTTGATTAATATTTTTTAAAAAATGTTGAATTTTCATTTTTTTTTTATATAAATAAATTATTTATAACGTCCTAAAGCTGAGGAGAGGAATTTTTTTTTTTTTTTTTCTTCGTGAATAACAACGCATTTGATTCTGTATTCGAGCGAAACTCCTGTCTGCAGCTCGTCGCAGTCGGTCAATAACACGTTAAAAGCCCATCGCCAAGCTGTGTCGGGGAGAGTTATGTAACGAAAAATCTCGCTGGGCAGTGACTCGAGGCGAACGGGTTATCAGCGTCGTTTTCCATGCACCATGATATTACGACAAATTGAGGACAAGGGTCGCGGCGATGACAAACGAAGAAATATCAATTTACTACGATTGGTTTATCATTTTTTTTGTTTTAATTTCGCCACGCGGTTATTCATTAATCGCGTAATTATGGATTCGGGAAAATTAACTCCGAAGCGATGTATTAATCGTACTAATAAACGCCGCAAAGATATCGAAGAAACTTCGATTTTTTTCAATATATATATATATTTTTTTTTTCATTATTTTCGATGTTTTTTTTTTTATTTTTCATTGGTAAATCATTTTTTTTTTCGTCTGTCGAAAAGTTTGAAAACGTTTTGCGAATGTTATATGACCGGTTTTTCGGAAATAACGCGAATACGAGGTTTATTTTCGTGCAAAGTTATTTCAGGTGCTACACGCGTTGATGACGATCGGTGGCGGAGGAGGACTCGAATAACAATTTGCCGCGAGGAAAATGAGAGCAGTCGGTCGAGCTACTCGCCGGCGAGGTGATAACCGGACTCAAGGACGCACTTCATCCGGCAGACTCGCTTACGCGAAAGTAAACGGAGCTTAACCTCCACTCCGCGATACTAATTCGTATTTTGTTTTGTTAAAATATTTAACAATTCGCGAATGCGAGTTGTGAATATCGGTTTTTTTTTTCGCGTAGCAACTGATTTAATAAATAACTTCAACTTCGAAGGTCGAAAAAAAAAACATCGAAAAAAAAAAAAAGTTTCGGACAAAATGCGAATCCGATTTTTTTAACATGGATCGGTCGGTAACTTATCATGACGAAAAAAATAGATATTGCTGTATTATTATCACTATATAGCGCCATATAGTAAATAAGTATTTATTATCATTAAAGATGATGTTTTTAGCTCCACGAAGCCTAAGTCTGTTAGCACTCAATCCAACGAAAACTTTCCATGGCCTCGGAACGGACAAACGGCCCCCATGCGGGCCTTAGCGCCTACATACCGTTTCACTGTCGTCAACTATGTATCTTCGATAATTGTAAATAACCTCTTAAAAATTCTATCAAATATATATACATGTTTTTTTTTAAATTAAAATAAAAAAAAATGATTTTCCTATTTATTTAAAAAAAAATGCTGTGATCGGAAATCGAAAGGATTTTGTTTTTCGATCGAAAAAAAAACATTCAAATGAAGTCCCCGCGACAGAGAGCTCTCCGAAAAACAAAAAGCAAAAAGCCGGTAACCATTTTTTGTACCGTAATAATGGGCGAAGGACTATCAAATCGTTCGAATATCCACAGCGAAACAGACTATGACAAGGTTTCGTGTTGCAGCAAAAAACAGTTTTAATCCTTTCGAGGCACCAGCGGATTTAATCTATAGTTTCGTTCGCGGCGCCGCGATCTTTTTAAAGGTCACGACGATTGAATCGTAACGAATAATATCGCGATAGGTTATGTCGATAAAATGAATGTAACATGTGAGGTAATACTGAAATCGATCGAGGGCTGCCGTTACGATGCGACGAAGGAGAGGCCCTGGCTGTAATCGATATATATATACATATATACGAGTAAAAACGAGCAGAGAGGGGAGCGCGTACCCCAAAGGGCCAACGAACCCGTGTCGGAGTAATACAAGATTCACCGATCGCTTTTGCTTCCACGAAATTTGCGACATTCACGGTAAAAATTATTTTTATTGTCGTTGTTGTTAGAAATCATCGAGGTTATGTTCAAAATGGCGAATAATCACAAAGACGTAAAGGTTGTAATGTTTTATTTAATAAATCGTTTTTGCGACAAAAATCATCGATGTTTTTCGTCTATAGTTCGGGAGATCCTTCGTACTTGGCGTATGCCCGCTGCAGCACGTACGCCTGTAGAGAAATGCTTTAGGGAGAATCGGTTCGAAAGGACGAGAGGGAATTCCCCCCCTCCAAAGAATGGACCGCTGTTAGAATCGGGATAGGCTGACACTGAGTGGAAAATTCCCAAATCCGTACGCTACACGGCGATACACCTGATGGATATTTGTCAATGTAGTTATTTGTGAATTTTCCTTTGAAGAAAACCTTTTTTAATTTCTTTGTTTTTTTTAACGGCGATATAATTACGTGTTGAATAAAAACGTTTTTTTTTTGTTTACGGGGACGTGGATGTTGATGAACTTTTTTAAAAATGTCAATTAAATTAATGACAATTCGAAAATAATAGATTTCGACTTGAATCGTCGAGACTCGGTGTTAGACAATAACCAATGTCGTGAATAGAAATTAAGACCGCACTGGTTAATTTATGCCCCGAAAAATTTTCGCCGCGATATTATCAACGATTTAAAAAAAAAATTTATTACGAACATTTAGATAATTCGACTCGTGAAATACGAACGTTTAATTATTTTGGGGAAAATCCGTGAACCACTGTGCGGTTTTGAGGCACTGGCGATTTTTTTTTTTTTTTTTAGACATTGTCACGTCTCTGTCACGCTATTACGTGCTTCTGCGTTAAAATAAAATGGATAACGACGAGCCGCCCGGCTGTTCGCAGCTATATGACGAAAAAAAAAAAAAAAAAAAACTTGAGCAGTCGATAAATTTTCTTACACCGAAAAACTAAATTGAGGCGAAAAAATAAATAAATGACAAGAAATCTTTTGTCTTTTTTTCTCAATAATTTCTTTATTTTCGTTAATTCGTGTGCTCGTCTGTCCTAAATACCCGTTTGCGACTCTTTGTCAATCGAATATTTCGTTCCATTTCCGTCTCTCTGTATTGCCTAATTCCATGGTCGCGCGTATACATATGTATCATCATTTTTTTTCCGTGCCCGACAGCAACGTTGCCAGGTAGCATTGGTAACGAGCGAGAAACGAGCGTTTAACCCGAAAAAAATCGCTAAAGCATTAATGATCGAGCAAAAAAAAAATTTCGTCCATTACAACGAATCTACTCACTTTTGGCTGTTGGCGACAAGCGCCTGCCGGCAAAGGCTCAGCATGTCTTGATTATTCCTTCGGAATTTTCGTCAATAATCTCGATACTCCTCTTTTTTTTTCCTCCCTTTTTTTTCGTTCACACTTTGTTTTAATATCGCGTAGCAGAAGACTGTCGGAGTAGAAATTTTATCGTTTCGTTAAGTTTCAACAAGATTCGTATCGATCGTTTAACGTTTTGTTTTCTTTTTGGCAACGAATTTTTTTTATTTTAATTTTTTTTCGCTACTGGCGAACGGAGTTTAACGTGCGAGTGATCACGTTCGCGGATACTCGGTCGAACCGAACAGTCACGGGTAAACCAGAGGATGCAACGGCCACCATCGAACTAATGGTGGATTCGTGTTCGTCGTGCCTTCGCTCGGTTTTCAGTCGCGCCTCGGTGGCTTTCGACGATTCTCGTGGCCGATATTCCGAAAGAGGCGCCCCAAACCTCTCGCGGTATCGCGCGCGGGGTAGACGTTGTTTAGAGTCCCTCTATGTGTAGAATTCACGTCTGTCTTATTATCTCCGCCATTTTTCGGTTTTCTTCCAAAGTTAAAATGTTTTGATATGCAAACACGATGATAATTGATAATCCATTTTTATTCAATTTTCATTTTATACGAGAAGTTTTTTTTTTTATTTACGAATACACGAAGATTCGAATATCGAACTCGATTTACCATTCGATAGTATCGAAGTATACGAATACGAAATTTATCGAGTTTAGCTTTGCAAAAAACTCTTTTGTTCTACCAAAGTCCACGTCGAGGCGTGCGAATTTAATTTTTTTTACCGGACGCGTCTCGCGTATTTTGTTGGCCGCGAGTCATAAATTAGAATCTAGTTAACCGACGAGAATAAAGCCCGCGATGTTGTGACAATTATTAATAGAAATAACTCGCTTGCGCAACGGGACAGGCTTCGGTTAACGCGAACAATATATTTAACTTACCTTTTTTTTCTTTCTTTCTCGACGCCCGCGCGTTTTCTCCGAGTAATGCACAGACAAGAAGCAGCGCTTCTTTTGCGCAATCGATGTGCTTTTCTTCGATGTATTTTTTTTAATCGTATTTTACAGATATTAGGAAAATAAACAAACGAATGGATAAAATAATTGAAAAATCACTGAAAATTCGAATTAACGAAAAATAAAACGTTTTTTTCTTTCTGTTTCATCGAATTTATTATTTATGTACAAAATGCTCGGTGGCCTTTCGAATAATCGGCGCGTTATCGTCGTTTTTTAATTTTTTATTTTTATTTAAACGACGCCAATACCGTGTCACTCTGTATACCTTCTTTCTGAGTCGTCGATTTATTTTTCTTGCTTCGTTCGCTTCCGCGAGGATAAATCCCCCCGAGAAAAAAAAATTTTTCGTTTTTTGTTCCGTGTAATATCGACGTTGCAGCTGTTCCTTGGATTGCGGAACTGAAGAAATTCGTTGCTATAAATCGATTTTTTTTTTTTTTTTCGACAACGAATTCTAGTCATATATATATATATATATGTTTTTTTTATTAAAAAAATTTCCCACTTTAATCGTTCGTGAGAAATTACTTTTTTTTTTTTTTTTTTTTTTTCGTCTCCATTTTTGCGATTAATATCGCGAATTCGCGTATATCGGAGTTTCAATGACGAATCGTTATTAATTAATAGGATTGCTGAGCGGGAGACGATTAAAAAAATGAACGACGACAATTAAAAGAAGAATTAGGCGTTACGATTTTTCGTTATTCAATTGTCTTCCTGCTGCATTTGTAATTCGCGCAACAATTGCGCCCGTTGTTTCTCGAGTTCGTCTTCGGATAACTCGTGATGCTCCCCGTTATCGTGAGCCGAACCCTCGCTGTGGCCCGACGGGCGACGATGCTTGTCCTCTTTTTTTCTTCGCTCCGGCGAGTCCTCCGACGACGGAAGTCTCGAATGTGATCGCTTCTCAAACAAATAAGAAAATTTGCAAAAAATTGTTAAATTTATTAATTTATAAATTTTTTTTTTTTTCAAATTTCTTTATTTATTTTTAAAAAACTGAACGCTTAGACGTCGTAAAAAAACCGAACGCAATTAAAAAACAAAAAAAAAAATTTTAATTTTTCAATGAAAAAAAAATTGCATATAAAAAAAAAAAATTTTTTTTTTTTTTTTTAATTTCGACGATTCATTTCACTCATTTCGAGTTAAAAAAAAATCACAAAAATGTTTTATTTTATTTAATTCACTATATTCGACTCGTTGCCTACCGCCTCGGGAATCATTGAAAAAAAGATAAAATTTTAATTACCGAGTGACTGCGTCCGCGTTTTTTCTTACTCTTCTTTCTCTTCGATTTTCGACAGTCGGATTCGGAACTATCGGATTTACTTGGCACGCTGGGCGATCGCGACTTGTGTCGTTTCTTCTTCCCTCCCTTTTCGCTGCCATCGGATTCCTAAATATCGAGAAAAAAAAAAAAAATCGATTTTAGTCTCTTAAAACGTTAAAAAAAAAAAATTCCCAACAATTTGTATATCGTGTAAATAAATCGCCAAAACTTCGTGTATTTCTACCCGACCAAGTAAAACGCTAATTTCTTCGCTCAAAATAACAATAAAAGTCTAAAAAAAAAAAAAAAAAAATTTCTTCAAAAAGTTAACAAAACGATATTTCGGAATCGTAAAATTTTTTTCAAATTTTTTTCACGATATTTCATAATTACCGTACGCGAGACGTAAAAAATTCAATAAATCGTCAAAATACTAACGCTATGAGATCGCGAACGCGATTTCCTCTTCGTTTTCTTAGTTTTCTTCTTCTTGCTGCGTATGTGATGATGACTGCAGCTTTCCTCGAGTTCGTGTTGATATTCCTTGTAAATTCTAACCCTTTCGCTTTCGAGAGTAATAGCCTTGAAATCGGCTTCATCTTCGATTTTGTTTCTCGTCTCATCCCACGACATTTGATAATCGACTTCGAGATTTTTCAACAAATTTTTGAAACCCGTTTCGAGTTTCTTGAATTTTCGCGTCTCTTCCTTTACGCGTTCTTTTTCGCGAGCCTCAGCTTTCTCGAGTAACAAATTGTAAGTTAACTTAACGTTACCGGCGTCGAGAGTCGCCGATTTGCGATCCTCGCAAACAACTGTTGCGAACTCCTCGAACGTCGTGTTGACCTGTACTTCGAAATTTTTATCCTTCAATATTTCTCGTATTATCTTCTTCTCGTCGTGGAAACGCGATTTCAGATCCTCGACGTAAAATTTGAAGAGATCGAGAGGCGTAGAACCCGGTTGACCCAACATCGCCGAGAAACGAAGATCCGCCGAAAGCATCGGATAGAGTTCTACCCATAGCGACATCGAAGTCAACTTTCCCTGTTCGTGAAGCTCGTCGAGTAAACTCTGCAAATAAAAAAAAGTTTTTCGATGAAAAAAAAAAAAAAAAAAAAAAAAATTAATTTTAATTTAAATAATGTAAACTAATTAATAAAATAATTAATTTAAATAATTTTAATTAATTAATTAAATAATTAATTTCTGAATTTTTTTAGATTAATTATTTAATTTATATATATTTTTTTTATAATTAAAAAAAAAATAATATAAATAAATTGAATATCATTTTTTTTTTTTTTTTTTCGTCACTCACGATAAAGCCGTCGCGATTTTTTCTCTCCTGTCGCTTTCTTCTCTTCTTGTCGCGTTCCTTTTCTTCCTCCTCGTCCTTTTCCAATTGTCGAATGTGATTTTCGAAAACCAGCAACGCGTCCTCTTTGTCCATTTCGAGAAGATCCGCATCTTCGGCGAACGCGCTGTGCTGTAGCAATAGCGATTGCGCTTCTTGCCACGTCGTTCGATGAGTAACTTCCGTCATAGTATCCAAAACCTGCGGCGTAAATTATCGTTTGAATTATTTATCGTTATTATATTATATTTAAATTATTAAAAACGATGAAAAAATCGACCTGCGCGAGTCGCTTCGTGTTGCGTTTCTTTAGCTGCTTCGCCTCCTCCTTCTCGCGTTTCGCGAGATTGAAAATCACGTCTTCGAAAATATCGCGACGATCGGAATCACCGACCGAACGCCAAACCTCCAGATTTCCATACATCTCTTCGCACTTGTAATACTTCGTAGTGCTCGTCATCCTTTCGTGATCGAGAAGAAACTGTTCCAAGTCTTCTTTAGCTTTTTTCAACCTATTAAAGCGTAAAAAAAAAAAATAAAAAATAAATTATTGTATGAATTTTATTTTTGGTAGCTGTGTATTCTGAAGAATAAATTAAGATTTCTTATGACTTTGGTAAGACGTCAAGAGACCGCAATTGCCGCGGAAATAGCAAAATTACGTTTTGCCGCAGAAATTCGCAAAATTATGTTTTTCCGCGAAAATAGCAAAATTACGTTTTTCCGCGGAAATAGCAAAATAACGTATTACCGCGGAAATAGCATAATTCCGTATTACCGCGAAAATAGCAATATTGCGTATTGCCGCGGAAATAGCAAAACTACGTTTTGCCGCGAAAATAGCAAAATTACGTTTTTCCACGAAAATAGCAAAATTACGTTTTTCCGCGGAAATAGCAAAATTACGTTTTTCCGCGGAAATAGCAAAATTACGTTTTTCCGCGGAAATAACAAAATTACGTTTTGCCGCCGAACAGTAAAAAAAAAATCTCCAAGAAGAGACGGTGAACCGACCTGAGTCTCTCCTGTTCTCGTTCTTCCTTCAGCCTCTGCGTCTTATAAGCATTGAACGCCTGTTTTCTCTCGTTAAGCTTTTTCATCGAAGGATAACGAGAATCATTTTGAATCATTTTCACCGCCTGTTCCCAAGTTGCGTTCGAAGGAACTTCGCGTTCTTTCAGCAATTCCTTGAAAGCTTCGATAGCCTCTTTCTTATCTTTGAAATGCAACTTCGGTTCCGGTGTACTGGTTCTGCTTCCGTTTGCTGAACCTTTTGCCGAATTGCTATCCTCGTCGGGTTTCGCCGGTGGTGTTGGGATATTTATCGCGGCGAGTGTCGCCGCCATCGCTTGTTCTATCGCCGATTTACCGCCGGGTTCCGGTGTCCCCGTCTGAGGAATCGTACCACCGACATTCGGCGATAGATGCTGAATCGACACGGCAACTGCACCCCTGTAAATTCGAAAATTTCATAGATTTAAAAAAAAAAATCGAATCATAAAAAAAAAAAATTTATAAAAAAAAAAAAAAAATTTCACATTGCTATACTTGATTTTCATTTTCGCAAAAAATTAGATTAAAAAAAAACGAAAATAGCGAAAAAAATTGTATTTTACGAGACTAACGTATTCGTTGCACTGGCAACGGCGACGGCGGCCGCTGCAGCGGCTTCTTCCGCGATTATGCGGTTTTTCAGATCCTCGAGTTCACTTGGTATCGTCCATCGCGATTCTTTCGTACTGACATTGTGATAATAAACTTTGCCATTTTCGGATTTATATTCCTTCCACGGACACTGCGAAAGAAGCAATTCGGCGGGTGTTTTCAACTCATCCGGTTTTTCCCAAAGCGATTGTTTCGACGCGGCGTTGTAGTAATATGTACGGCCATCCGGAGCTTTGTGTTCCGTCCATTCGGATTTTTTCGCGTCTGTAGCGGCGGATTGGTCGATCGCCGAAGTCTCGGATGCCGACGGCGCCGGCGGCGGTAACGCCGTTCCCGTTATCTGCGGAGGTGCCGCTGTGAAAAAAAAAAAAAAAATTAATTACTGAACAAAAAATGTCCAATTAAAAAAATAATTAATTATTATTTAATATTAATAATAATAGCAATAAGTATAAAATAATGCAAATAATAATAATAAAATATTCATTATTATTCAATTATTATTAATTATTAATAAAAATGCAAAAAAAAATTGTAAATAGTGTAAATAAGAAAAAACTTGTGTACCGATGACCCCGGCCTCCGGAGGTGGAGCAGCGGCAATGGGAAATCCAAAACCGGGTGGTGGAATGGAAAATTGCGGGGGCATAATACCCGGAGGCCCCGGAGGCAATCCTGGCGGAGGTATGAAAGGTGCCGTAGGTATCATTGGCGGTACAAAACCCGGCGGGATGCTGGGCGCTGCAGGTGGAAATCCTGGTAAAGCGGGCGATGGAATTCCATCGTTGGACGCCTAAATTTGGAAAAATAACGATTCGGTAAATTCTTATTGTCAAAAGGCAGATTTATCGGTCAAAGAAAAAATGGTCTTTCGAAATTGATTTTTACGAATTTTTTTTTTTTTTTTGTGAGAAAAAAAAACATTCGAATGTCGAGTGCAGCGTATGTAAATATATCGAAATTATGAGATTTTTATATTTTAATCTGTGACGGATTTGGTGTATATAGCGTTCGATGCTTGAGATTGATTTAGCGCTTCATTTGACGAGCGTTGTGGGAGAGAAAAAAAAGTTGAGGTTACGTTCGTGAAAATCGTAATTATTTGTGACAATACAGGGGAGATAAGATTTATATAATGAATTACAAGATTACTACTTACCATTGTTCCGAATAATTGAGTTATTCAATGATCCATCAGAGCATCTATAGATCGCCTTATTTCTTTACGAAAGGGAAACTCGTTATCACACTCGAGCGTTCGACGACCGGTTGTTGTCATCAGCCGCTACACTGACCGCTACTACCATTTCGAAAAGCATCCGGGATGTTCATCTCTCTCATCTTGAACCCTGTGCGAAACATTAATCGATTTGCATCTTTCGACAAATGAAGCATTTTCGTTGTTGAAAAAGTAAAATCCATTGTTGAAACATCGTTAGTAATTTACGCATAAAAAGAATAGATCGCACAATTTACTTTCAGTCTCAAAATTATGAAAAATAGTGACCAAATAAGAATGCTCAAGTGACCGGCAATTTATCAAATCCGTTTCGCTAAGCGATTTGCCTAAAACGTCAAACAATTTTTTTCCGAAAATCACCGGCAATTCCGTGTGAGATATATTTGGTACCAGTTCACAGGGTTCGAAAGGCTGAGATGTGAGAATTGTTGTAAAAAAAAAGAATGTATTTTATCTTGGGCGTGGAGAAAAAGTGGGGGCAAGCAATTGCTTTACGAAACTGTCTATCATTCTAACGGTGTCAGTTGAGCCGAGTTGAGGCCCACTTGTTCGCGTTTCGCGTTCTCTCGCGGTGGGAAAAAAAGAAACGCGAGAGAGAGTGCGAGTTTCGTGTGTGTTATCCGAGAAGCGCCATAACCTAAGATTCCACGTAAACAGTTTGTGAACGAATCGATGACAAGTGTTTAACGAATAAACTCGTGAGTGGTGTGTACTCCGCGCGAAAGCAATCGCTTAGAGGAAAGTGGTAAACGTTAAAAAAAAAACATATCGCGGGAATCGATTAAGAAACGGAAAGATGTTCAAGAAATTCAAGGACAAACTTGCGGAAGAAATGAAACAATCGCCTGCCAGACTGCAGGCTAGCATGCAGCAATTGGCACAGGTTTGTCATCTGTCATTTCGTATTTTTGTTGTTACCGTAACCCCTTTGCTTTGTTGCTTTTTTTCGACAACATTACCGCAAACTTGTCACTCACGCTTTTTAAGGTTATTCAGGTTAGTTTTGTCATTCAATTGAGCAAATACTTTTAGGGTTATATATTTTCACGTGATTGTTATCAGTTCACTCGTTCCTCGAATTATTTGTGTCGGAACTCGGGTTACTTTGGTTACTGATTCGTTTGCTCATCGATTATTTAGGTCAATCGCGATTTTGCTTGTGTAAAACAACTAATCCGGTTCGATCGCGCGAACTCGCGTGTTTTTTTGTAGTTTTTGCTTTTTTGCACAAAATTTTGGTAGCTTTGGTTTACTTTTTCTTTTTTGGAGTCGGACTTTTTTTTTTTGGTTAGAAAATTTTTTTTCGCTAATTTGGAATTCATTTGTTAGCAGTTACATTTTCTTAGAATAGTTTTGTTTCATTCGCTTGAATTATCAGATTTTCGGAGTTGCGGCTCTATTACAGAACATTTCGTTTTATTCTGATAGTTTGGATTAATTTTGAATTTATCCATGTAAATCGGTGGTTCAGAAATAGCTATGCGCATTGTTCCGATTGGTCAACTTGCGCCTCTCGATGTTTGTTTGCTTTTTTGCTCCAATTTTTGTTCGCTTTGCTTAGAATTACTTGTCTCCGGTAAAAAAATTTATTTTTCCTTTTTTTGGAGCCGCATATTTTCGTTTCGTTACATTTTTTCCTTTAATTTGCTTAATATGTAATAACAATAAGTTTCTATTTTCATTTATTTTGGAGTCACATTATTTGAATTTTCTCTTGAAATTGATTCATTATTCAGTTTAAAAAAAAAATCGAGTTTATCCACATTTTTCACTTTTCTCCACTCTCCTTGAATTATCATTATTGTCACTCAAAATTACGGGGATATTTATAAAGTTTTTGGTTTATCTTGATTTTTCGCGTTAATTTTGCATTTATTATTATGCATTTTTTTTTTTTCGCGGCATATATGAGTAATTCGTTATTTATTTTTTAATCAATTATTTGTTTAGTTCGCTTCAATTTTAACGAATTTTTTACGATTTTTCGTTTAATAATTTCCATGTGTGTTTTTTTTTTCGGAACAGGCCGTCGTTTCGCCGGCTCTGTCCAACAGCTCGATACAAGAACTATCGGCGTCAAACGATAATTTCAGTCTGACGGAGGAAGGAGACGGTAAGTTCAATTAGATAGCGTTATGCTACAGGAAACAGTCCTGTAGGCGATAAATTTATCCCCCTCTCCACCATCCCGGGAAATTTATTATCGCATTGAGTCGCAAGGAATTTCAGTCGTACGGTAAATTCGCGTCTTAACAATGTAATTGAAAAAAAAAAAAAAAAAACGTCCTGAAAAAATGATCGGTGATCACTGCCAAAATTACGTAAATAAATAACTCACGAGATAACGTTTATTAGTATATTATTTATTATCATTTATTATAAATAAATACAAATATCGTAATAATAATGATTATTATTATTTATTTTCTAAATATATTTTTTTTTATAATATTACAAACAAATAAATAACTAATTTAATATTAAACAATTTTCATTCCTTTATTCGCAGAAACACCGAAAAACAGTCCGGCGAGACACGGATTTCAGAACGTCGATCTAACATCGCCTTCGTCGAATTCTATGGTACTATCGAGACGTTCGTCTGTTAGTAGCGTCGCCAGCGTCGACGCCGCTTCCTTATTTCCAATTTACGAGAGTCCCGGCAATATGTATCATTTACAAGTTCGTTTTTTTCAATTACAAAAAAAAAAAATTTCTCCAATTTTTACGATCGAAAAAAATAATACATTTTTTTTTTAATTCCCGCAGTCGGATATGGAGCAATCGGCGAGTGAAGCGGACGAAAATATAAGTCCGCAATTGGATCGCGTTACGAAGGATCAGTTATACTCGGCGTACAGAAAAGTACAGACGAAGTATCATAAATATCGCGGACGTTACACCGATCTTGCGAATCACTATCGCGAGATGGAGAGAGTAAAAGGTAAATTGGAGTCGTTACTCGTCGAAACGCAAGATAAAGCGTTGAGAAGAATCGCCGATCTTAAAGAACAGTGTCAACTGGAGCAGCAAGCGAAGGCGCATCTCGAAGAAGCGCTGAGAAACGACATCGAGGAAAAGGATCACGTTATCGATACCCTTAACACGAAAGTAAGTTAATACCTTCGCAACTTATGTAAACATTAAAATCGTTCATTTTCGATTTTTTTTTTTTTTCTCGGCATTTAATAACTTTTCGATCGTCAAAATTCAATTAATTTATTCCGTTTTTAAAATTTTTTTTCAAATTTAATTATTTTTTTTTTCTCGAAATTACTGGAATTATTCGAAATAATTTTTTAATCGCTTTTTCAAATTTAATTATTGTTTTTTTCATTTTTTTTTTTTCGAAATAACTGGAATTATTCGAAATCATTTTTTAATCGCCAATTTCGCTTTTTTAAAATTTTTTGCAACGTTCTCACATTATGAAAACATCGATAAGTCCCTAAAGATCGAAAATAATAAATTATCCGCAAAGGTATAAAAAAAAAACATTGAATCTAACGATCGACTTACCTGCCGTCCGGCAGGTAAGGCTTTTGCAGGCCACCGGTCCCGTAGCATCATCACCGAGCGGACTGGACGAGCTGATCGAGAATAATCGAAGTGAATTACTGGTCGACGTTTCCACAGAAGTAAAATCGCCGCAACCGGATCCCGAGGAATCGGAAGCGGCGATCCTTGCCTCGGAGAATTCTCAGCTAAAATCGAAACTCGAGAAACTCGAATCTCTCATAACGAAGTATAAAGAATCCCTGAAGCGTAATAAGGAAAAAATGGGCGAAATAACTCAAGAAAAAAGTATAATGGAACGCGACTTCGAAATATCGAGGAAATCGAATTCCGAAAGATTTTCCCAACTGGAAGACGATCTGAATATCGCGCGTACGGAAATTATTTCTCTCAGCGATCAGATGACGGCGATGCGAAAGCGGGAAGAAGAATCGGTGATATCTTTGGCGGAAAATAAATTAACGATACATCGGGAACTCGAAGTGAAAGAGGAACAGATAAAAGAACTTCGCAAAGAGCTCGCGGTGGCGAAACAGAGTCGCGAAGCTCTTGAGGAGAGCGTCGAGCGTCACAAGTCGGAGTTGCAATCCCTGAGAACCTCCAACGACGAGAGTACAGACGCCGAGAAGGCGGATCTCGTTCGCGATCTATCGAAAGGAAAAACTGAGGCGTTGAAACTGATGCAAGCAGAGATGCAGAGACGCGTTATAGAACTCGAGGAAACGATGGGTCGCAGATGCCACGAAGAGGAATCGAAATGTCGTGAATTAATGGAAAAATTGGGAAGACGAGAAGAGGATCTTCGATGCTTCGAACGCGAGACGATTGAGTTGCGTAGCGAAGCTGAAGAGTACCGCGAGAAATGCGAAGCGTTGAGAAACGAATTGTCGATAATAAAGGATAAAGAATATCAGGAGGCGATTGACGCGAAGCGAAACGACGGCGAAACAGATCGGCAAAGCGCAACGGAGCAAAAAGAAACGGATGCTGAATTGAGGGAAAAGGAAAAGACGGAGAATTCTTATAGAATCGAATGCGAGAAGCTGCGAGAGGAATTGTCGATACTGCGAGATCGCGAAGAATCGAAAATCGATGATTCGAACGTTGAAGAGTCCTCGGGAGTCGCGGAAAAAGATGAAACGATAAAGCAATTGAATTCGAAGGTTCAACTCTACGCGACGGCGATACAGAAGGCAAAGGAGCGTTTGGAATCGCAGCAAAACGAATTAAACGCCCTGCGGAACTCCACGGAACAGGAAAACGAATTATCGAAACTTCGAGAGGAAACGGAAAACAAAAGCGTTGAAATTCTCGGTATCGCTAGCGAATTAAAGTCCTGCAAATCGATGATAAACGATCTTCGAGAAAAAATACGTACCGATGGCGAGAAAATTGATATTTTGACGAAAGAAAAGATTTGTCTGATTTCGAACGTTTTGCAGTACGGAAAAATAATCGCGGAACTCGGAAGCGAATGCGGGAATCTTAAGAAAAACATTGAGGATTCGTCGCGAACGAGAAACGCGGAGATCGAGAGAACGGCAAAGATTTTCGAGGAAAAAATCGCGAGTATCGCGAGCATCGAGAACGCGAGGAGAGCGGAGAAGATAGAGAAATTGGAACGCGAGGTGAACGAGAAAAACGACGAAATCGCGGCGATGAGAGAAAAAGTGGAATGTTGGGACGAAACGAACAAAAGAAACAATAAATTAATCGCGGAAATCGATAGTCTTAACTTTAAGATTTACGATCTCGAAAAAGCGCGTCAAGAACTCACGGAAATTCGGGAGAAATTCGCTTCTCTTGAGACGGAAAATCGCGATTTACATAAAAATAGCGACGAGTCGGAAAAATTGCGCGACGAGAGCGAAAAGCGCGAAAAAGATTTGAAGACTTTGCAATCGGAGAATAATGAATTAAAGAAGAATTTCGATGATTTGATGCAAACGAATTCGACGATAAAAATCGATAATGAAAAGGCGACAAAAATTCGGGAGGAAAAAGACGCCGCGATGGCGAAGGAACTCGAGAAATTGAAAGACGAAGGAGAGAATCGCGAAAGGATTGTCGATGATTACGCGAAAAAATTGAATTTCTTTGAAGCCGAATGCGCCGAGAGGGACAGAGGTTTGGAAACGCTACGAGTGGAGATGGAAAAAAGAGAAAAATTACTCGAAGATACAATCGAAAAATCGAAGAAAACGGAAATCGAATTATCGAAACTTATCGATGAAAAATCGGCATTAGAGACGGAGATTCAGAATCGTGAAAAAACGGTTCTCGAGGCGACGGAAAGAGCGAAAAATTCCGAAATCGAATTGTTAAAATTGTCCGAAGAAAAAAATAAATTGATTACCGATATTGAAACGCTGAGAACTTCGAGCGCTGAGTTTGAAGGATCGAACGACGCACTCAAGGAATCGATTAATTCGAAAAATGCACTTCTGAAAAAATTGAAAGTACTGAAGGAACGACAAGCGCAAACGATACAGGAAAGCGCGACGAGAATCGTCGAGTTGGAGACACAAATTACCGATCTTCAGGCGGCGAGTCGCGATCTCGAGGAGGAAAAATCGAAGAATGAAATCCTTGCGACGAAAATTAAAGAACTCGAGGCGACGAATCGCGATTTTGAGACCGAAAAATTGAAGAATGCGCTACTAGAGACGAAAATTAACGATCTCGAGGCGACGAATCGCGATTTTGAGACGGAAAAATCGAAGAATGCGATACTGGAGACGAAAATTAACGATCTCGAGGCGACGAATCGCGATTTTGAGACGGAAAAATCAAAGAATGCGCTACTGGAATCAAAAATTAATGAACTCGAAGCGACGAGTAGCGATTTTATGGCTGAAAAATCGAAGAATGCGATATTGGAGACAAGAATTACGGAACTCGAGGCGACGAGTAGAGATTTCGAGACGGAAAAATCGAAGAATGCGCTATTGGAGACAAGAATTACGGAACTCGAAGCGACGAGTCGCGATTTAGAGGCTGAAAAATCGAGAAACGCGCTGCTGGAGACAAAAATTACCGATTTCCAGACGGCGAGTCGCGATTTCGAAGCTGAAAAATCGAGAAACGCGCTGCTGGAGACGAGAATTAATGAACTCGAGACGGCGAGTCGCGATCTCGAGGAGGAAAAATCGAGGAACGAGCAGTTCGCGGCAAAGATTACCGATTTTGAAAATTCGTCGGCATCGTTACGAGAAGAAATCGAAAGGCTTGAAATCGCCTTAACAAAGATTACGAAAGAACGACACGATTTGGAAAAAATCGTTGAAAATTCGCGCCAAGAAAATTCATCGCGTGTCGAAGAGATCGAGAAACTCGAAAATAAATCCAAGAAAATCGCAGAGGAACGCGTCGAATTGGAAAAAATTCTCGAGAATCTTCGCGACGAATTGAAGTTTCAGAAAAAAGAATCGAAGGAAATGTCCAACGAGTTGGAGAAATCGAACGACGAGGCGAAAAGATTGAAAGAGCAATTGGAAGAAAAATCGACGGAACAAACAAAACAAATTGCGTTGTTGAGCGACGAAGCGAAAAAATTGAAGGAACAATTGGAAGAAAAATCGTCGGAATATGAAAAACAAATTTCCATGTTAAACGAAGAGATAACGAAACGAGACGCGGAACTCAAAGCGCTCGGCGAAAATACCGGTAAACGTCTTGAAGATTTCGAAGAGTTGCGAGAAAAACTCGAAGAAGATTTTCACAATCGCGCCGATCGCATGGAAGACGAATATATGGCGAAATTACGGGACAAAGAAACGGAAGCGAAGAATATAGAGATAGAAATGAAGTCGAAATTAGCGGACAAGGAAACGGAACTATTGAGAAAAATCGAAGATACGAGTCGAGACGAGGATTCGAAACGATTGATTCACGAATTGACGACGCGACTGCAGGACAGCGAAACGAAACTCTCGAGTTGCGAAGCGCAAGCGCTGCAGGCAACGATGCATCATAAAGAGATGAAAACGCTGGCGGATAATTTGAGAAAAGAATTGGAAACCAATCAGGAAGAGCAAAGCATGCGATTGAAACAATTAGTCAAAGAATTTCAGGCGCAACTTCATGATAAAGACGAAGAACTGCAGGCGGCTCTCGACAAAAGATTCGGTGATTATATACGATTTCATTAATTCGTAACTATTTAAGAGATTCAGAAAGAATTTTTAATACTTCACAATGAAATAGAAATCTTTAAAAAAAATCAGATATATTTTTTTATATTGTTCAAAAAATCAGCCGAAACGTTATCAACAAATCCGAAAAAAATAAAAATCGTTTAACGAATTATCCGGCAATTTACGATCTTTTTAGCAGAAGTTGATTTTCCTCAATTTTTCAGTTTTTTCAAATTGTTTATATTTTTTTTTATTATCGAAATGTCAAGAATTTTGGATATTTTTTCGATTAGAAAGAAATTCGTATTTATTCGGAAAAATTAGCGGATCAACTTCTGCTAAAGAAAAATTTGGTTGCCGGATGAAGAAAAATATTTTTCAAAATAATTGTTGATAACTTTTTTGAATTATTATTATGAAAAATCAATGTTCTTAGGACTTTGTTTATGGTGGAAATTTTTCAGATTTTTATTCCATTGGAAAGTTGGAAATGCAACGATAGACACTTTTTAAGGAATCGATTTTTTGCGTTTTTTTTTTAGTAATTCTTATATAATGATTAATTATCCCACAGAATCCCAGCAGACCTACGAATCGGATCTCGTGCAGCAGTACAGAGAGCAATTGAAAGATTTTCAGGTCGAATTGACCGCGAAATCCGAGCAAATCGAGCGGCTGATCCTCGAGAACAAAGAAGAAATCGCAACGAAAAGAGAGGAAATAGAAAAGCTAATCGATACGATTGGAAAGATAAAACAGGAACACGCGAACGAGTTGCGCGAAGTCGAGAGAAAGTGGAAAATCGCCGTGAAGCAAAAGAGCGAACAACTCGAAACGAAACACGAGGAGGAAGTCAACGAACTCACGCAGGAGTGGCAAAACGAACGGCGGGTGAGCATCGAATCGATGAATGTCATTTTTTTTTTTTCAACTTCACAAATTCATTCATTTTTCTGCTCAATTTTATTTTTTCTTTGCTTTACCATTTTTAAAAATTTCTTTTCTATTTTATTTTTTGATTTTATTACAGAATGACGAAAAAACAGACGACTCGCCGGAGGTAAATTATTTTTCTTTTTTTTTTTGTTTCTTTGGTTTTAGTGATTTTTTTTCATCGTTCCGATCGCTTTTCGAAAATCAATATTTGTAATTTTAGTTGTAATTTAAGAAAGATAAGTGTTAAGGGAAATTTTGGACATTTTTTTCAGGTGAAATTGATTCTTTTTTTTTTTTTTTCGGTAAAAAAAAATTTCTCAAAAATCTCACACGATCCATTGGTTTGTACGATTGTTCTGATCGTATAAAAAAATTCTCAGACCCGACTATAAAAATATGTCGAAGAAATTCCATTTTTTTAAATATCATTTTTCAAGATTTTTTTATTTACAAAAAAAAAATCGTTTCTCCTTCAATTTTTAATATTTCAAACTGCAATTTTTTTTATATAATCGGAACTCTGTTATCGACAAATAATCGCATGGGATTAATAATTCCATTTTTTTTTCACAGATTAAAAAAAAAATTCGACGACTTCATAATAAGAAAATTCATAATTTTCTTGAAATAATTCTGAGATTAAAAATCGATGTTTAGCGTTATATTTTTTTTTGTTTTTACGATGAAAAAACTTGTGAAATATTGTTATTGTGCGTTCAACAGGAATTGGAGAGTACCTCGAGGGTAGCGATGGCAGCAGTGCAATCGAACACCGGATCGCTTCACAGTTTGCAACAGACGATGGTATCGCAGAGACGAGAATTAGCGGAGCTGCGAAAGCTCGTTAAGCTTCGTCAGGATACTCTTGACGATTCGACGGAAATTGAGTACCTGAGGAATATTCTCTACGAATATATGATGGGTCGGGAGACCGTTGTACTCGCGAGAGTTATCGCTGCGGTTGTTAAATTCGACGCGGAGCAGACGACGAAAATACTTAAAAAAGAAGAGGATAAGCTGACGCTGGTAAATACGATGAAAATCGAATATACAGATAGAGAATCCAATGAAACAGAAATAATTTTAAACGATTTCCAATGGAATAAAAATTTGCAAAAAAAAAATCAATTAATTTCGCAGATTTCTATTCCATTGGAAATCGTTTAAAATTAATTTAATTAAAAAATTAAATACCACCGGTAGTCGCATTTTTACGGCAAAATTTATAAAAAAAAACATTAATAACGATTAATTTATTTTTTTTTTCAGCTCGGATCACTGGGACTCACGTAGGATAGCTAAACCGATAGATAAAGGAAAAAAAAAAAGAAAACTTCGTCGCTGCGTAACAAAATCTTTTTGAATCGCTAATTCAAAGAGATTACCAACGAGTTTAGCTTTCGTCTAATCTTATCGGTAACTCGGGATAACATTGAAAATGCGGGAATGTACAATAGTCGTGTATATTATATAAACTGCCAGTAACTGAATACGCGGTGCTTATCTTCGGGGGGAAGAGATCTGCAAAACTCGGCACATTCTTAACGTTTTTCATCGCATAGCTTTGGCCATCGCGCCGAATTATTTATTGACCTGTTGGATGGGCGACAAACAGTTCAAAGTTCGTAATAAAAAAAATTAAAAAATAGGAAAAAAAAAAACGTTTTGAAAAACTATTATTTTAACGAGAAGAATAGGTAAAGGAGCTTCGCGATTTTTTTTTTTTTTTTTTTAATTATCGAGTGATGAAAGCTTTTAATAGTTGATTAATACATTTTTTTACCATTTTTGAGGCGAATGCAAGAAAAAAAAAAAATGTTTTTCTAAATGGTCGTAAAAACGCGAAAACAAAAAATCTTTCATTGGCATTGATTTTTTTTTCTGATAATCGGCAAATAGAAGGAAATCGCGTTCGGTGCATCGATTTTAAGGCGAAAATTTTTCCCTTTTTCGTCGAATAAATTTCAACGGACCGTTTAGTAAAATAGCCACTGTACATAAAGCTGTAATTATATTATATATATACATAATATATCATTGTAACGATTAATTATTACTACTAAAATTATTATCTTAGATGTGTACAACAATTTAATTTAAACAAAAAAAAGTCTTATTATTAATAAAGAAAAACTACAATCGATGTTTCGGCATTAAACTACGAATTTTCATACAAATCGTTAGTCTCCGCGTAACGATAGTGACAAATTTTTTTTTTTAACAGAATCGAAAATGCGGCAAATTTATCTAAAAAAAAAAAAAAAAATAAACAAAAATTCAGAAATTCAAAATTCCTCTTTCAATTTATTTTTTTAATTAAATTTTATTCATTCGTTCAAAATTTAAGAATCTACAACTTTTCTTTTTTCAACCAAAAACGCCGATATTTATTAAAAGAAAAAAAACAAAAGTTACAAATCCGAATGTAGAGAACGAAAGTAAAATGAATTCATTTTCAAAATTTACGCCGGTATACCGTTTGCCTGATCCGCAACGACTGCCTCGTCGCCGACGTTAACATTTTTCGCGTCGGCGAGCGATTGAACAAAAAAGTTTTTTCTCAGATCGATCGGAATCCTCGGCTGTCTAAATAGACGTTTTTCGTTGCCGTTCGGCGTGAAGGTATCTTCGCCCTGTGATCCGAGTAGCGATCGCAAAGCGATGTTTCTCTTTTGAATTTTTTCGTAAAATTCCACCGCTCCGAGTTTATAGTTTCGACCCAATTGCGCGATATAAGAATCCGTTTCGTTTTCCCAATGACAATTAATCATATCGATTTGCAGCGCCCAAATTCCGTAGCTGAAGAAAGCTACGACACCGTAAAAAATCGCTCTGACTCCGCGGGGGCGTTGGAAAAGTTCAAATTTGTTGTTTACCGCGCGACTGAGAGCATACATCGAGGAAACCATAAAAGCGCCGAGAACGGAGCGTACAATGGGTTCGTTATATTTGACCATCAAAACTTCTCGCGCGATACCGTAACGTTGCGCGTCTTCGCTGAGTATCAGAGATTCCAACAAATCTTTAGCGTCGTTACGATTCCAATTAACGGGTTCATTACCGACTTGTATCGGCGATGGATCGATCGTCGCGGTGCTTTTGTAAGTAAAATTTATCGGAATTCCGATTATAGCGCCGAAACGACTCTGTACAGTACCCGCGCGGAAAAGATCGAAACCGAAAACCGTAAATGGCTCGAGATACTTGACTTCGTACGGTTGCATACTTAAGTCCTTCAAAACTTCGTTCCAACGTTGTTTTACGTTCTCGGCGAGAGGAACGGGCATCGCGGATCTATAAGAATAGTTAAAAAAAATTATTATCGGGAGATTAAAATCGGGCGATCGGGGGATTATTTGAAATATTTTTTAAAAAGTGTTAAAAACCAAAAATTGATTTAAACATTTTTTAAAAAAGTGTTAAAAACCAAATATTGATTGAAATTTTTTTTTAAAAGTTAAAAACCAAATATAGATTGAAAAATTTAAAAAAAAAGTTAAAAACCTAATATTGCTTGGAAAATAAAAAAGGAGCACCAAAAACAAAAATTTCTGGAAACATAAAAAAAATTGGTCAAAAAATTTAAAAAACGTAAAAAAAAAAATTTTGTCAAAAAATAAAAAAAAAAAAAGTTGGAAAAAAAATAGTCTTAATAAAAGTTGATACTCACCGATACATGCAGACGATTTCCTTGTACTTGTTAATGTAAAAACTGTGCGGAAGAAAATGAGCAGCGAACGTCGCACAGGACGCGGTACACATAACTCCAAACGAGAATTTTCTGCCCCCGGGACTCGCTAACCAAGCAAGTGGTCTCTCCATCCTTGAGTCTTGTTTGATGCTATGTTAATGAACAATTTGCGAATATTAAGCATAAAATAAGAAATTTCTTATAAAAATTTTTCGCGTATTAATGTGTACATATATATATATTTCTTCTTCAGTTTTCGCGATACATTGTTGATACCATTATGATGCAAAATAACGTTTAACGAAACAAATATGTAATTTTTTTGAGAATATATCGTGAAATTATTGTTGGATATGTAACTTTTACTCACATTCAATCGCTAAATATCGATAAATCACGAATTACCGACCTCGGAAAACGTTTCGCGATATTCACCGACTTGCGTCCGGTTCGGGGGGTTATGTTGCGACTTTAGGTTACGTTTGATTGATCTCGTTTTATCATCGATAGCAAAGTACAATAAAATCTTATTCGACGAGTTATAAAGTAATACATTATTATTTGAATTACAATTTTGTCAATCGTTCGGTATCATTCGCAATATTCTGTGTATAGACGATAGATAATTGTAAGCAATTTAGTTCGTTACTTTAGTAAAAAGCTATGAAATATATTTTTCAAGACGTATCTTTCTGAGTGAAATGATTGTAGGTGAAAGAGAATTATTTACAGTTTAATAAAAATGTATAATACAAATCCAGATACTCGCTGATCCTGTGAAAAATTAAACATTTCGTAAATTTATTTCATATTTTCGCGCTAATTATTTTCAGATATCTCTCGATCCTAGCGCCGCCCCCGACGAACTACAGTTAGTCGAGACGAGCGCCGCGTAGCGTCCATTTCTTTCGTTCATCCGCGACACGTAAACATGGCTCCGGTAAGTTCGTTGTCTCCGAAATAATGAAAAAATACAGTAAAAGTGTTCAAAACTCGTGAAAAATCTTGCAACAAAATTAAACTTGGTTTCTTCGTTCGTCGCGTCGCAAAGTTTTCACGTTTGTTTGTTCGACGATGTGAAAGATAATAATGGATTTTGTTGACATCCCCGCGACGCCGCGTAATATCCCGCATGGCGGGATCGTCTTGTGTTCCCCCCGAGATGCACCATTTAATTTGTTAACGCAAAAACGATGAAATTCCCTTTTGTTGACGATGGAAATTTTGTCGGCAGGTTCCAGCCAAAAAAGCCAAAGGCCCGTCGGGCAAGAAGCAACACCTTCGTGGCAAAGGCCAGAAAAAGAAGGTTTCGCTAAAATTCACCATCGACTGCACTCACCCAGTCGAGGACAACATTATGGATGTTGCCAACTTTGTAAGTATTTCTCGACATTAACACAATCCTCTCACGTTTTTTTCGACACAAATCTCTTTTTTTGCCAATTTTATATCACGAAATTTTTTTAAAAACTTCGTACTTTCAACTTCGTTCCCATAACCTCAAACTTTTCGCGATATCGTCGAATTTAGAATTTTATCGGTTTCCTCGCTCTCTTCAAGAAATAAAAACGATCCGTAAACATTTTTTATTCACAGGAAAAGTACCTGCAGGAGCGTATCAAGGTTAATGGAAAAACCGGAAACTTTGGAAACAACGTAACTTTGGAACGCAACAAGATGAAGCTTTCCGTTAACAGCGATGTTGACTTTTCCAAGCGGTGAGTGTGGTTTTATTTTATCGATGACTAACCGATAGTCAAATCGCCGGAAAAATTATGTTTTTTTTTTTTTTTTATCATTTTTACCATTTTTTGTCGCCGAGAAATAAATAGAAATATAGCAACCGATATTTGCACTTAAACGGCAAAAACTGTTTTTCCAGATACCTCAAGTACCTGACAAAGAAGTACTTGAAGAAGAACAAGTTGCGTGATTGGCTTAGAGTAGTTTCCAAGGATAAGGATACTTATGAACTCAGGTACTTCCAGATTACGAGTCAAGAGGACGATGATGAAGACGACGCGGAATAAACAGTGTTTTCTTTTTCATGCCCTATACAATTTTTACCATCTCGATGACTATTATGTTGTTTCCACGTGCACAGCACTGTGTGTATCAATAAATTTTCGTCGCAATTATTTTCTATCCTCTTTATCGACGTTTACCGATTTTTTTTATCGACGTTTATCGATTTTTTTTTTATCGACTTTTACCGATTTTTATCAAATTATTGCATAACTGCATTTCCACATCGAAAATTTTTGATTTCTGGATAAATGTATGTAAAAAGATCTTTCAAATTTTTTTAACTTTCGAATGATAAGATCGCGAATAAGTTGCACGCGTAAAACGTATTCCAAATTACGGCGTTTCGGTTTTTTTTTATATGTAACTGTTTTATCGACTATTAAAAAATATGCGCCAGTCAAGAGTTGAGGTGAAGCAAAGGTGAAACCTATCGAAGATTGTTGTTATTCAGGATTACACGACATTAACGTTGAAAAACAGTCAATGACTCATTAATACTTAATGTTTTATTCTTCAATGGTAAGTACATCATTTTAATAATAATGAAAATATGAATTTATTAAGGATACCAATGATAAAACAGATTTCTATTGGACTCGAAAACGAGTTTCACATGTCAATATTCCATTATTCTGAAAACCTTTGAATCAATGGCTCGACGTGCCAAAAATTAAATAAATGTATAAAAAAGAATAAAAAAAATTGTCGCGTGACGAGCGCCGATGACGAATTCGCGACATCGTGTTGTTGGAGTGGGGGAATTCCAGAGAATATCGAGTGCGTTGAATGCGCAAGCGCGTTGACGCACGGCGATTGTTGTATGTTGTGACAGACGCGAGAGCGTACTGACGGAGCAGAAAACGTGAAATCTGGTGAAATCAGGCAGTGTTACTATCTCGTGCCTCAAGCCATCTTGACGACGCAGTTTTTACAAACGGAGAGTTCGTCATTTGGTCAAATAGAATAATTAAAGTTAAATCAATTATATCCTCGTGCGCATACGGAGAAAAGAGTGGGAACGCGAAAAAACAAAAGTATCGAACGCGATAAAAAAAAAAACAAAGAAAAATAACAATCTCGAAAACCGCGAAGCGGCAGTGAGGCGAACTTCGCGGAGGTTCGCCAGTCGAAGCGCAGAAGTCTCTTGACACACAAGGGCAATCCAAAGAAAAATCATCCGTTAATATTGAAATATTATTGTTTCTCATCGTGCGCGATAGTTAATTTTTTTTTTTCGCGGTCGTACGAGTCCGCGTGAACTCTTTGAAGGGATAAAATAGCATCATGAAGTTTCAATACAAAGAGGAACATCCGTTCGAGAAACGAAAGGCCGAGGGCGAGAAAATACGACGAAAGTATCCCGACCGAGTACCAGTAAGTAGATTTATAACCATTTCGCGATTAGTCATCGACGCGTCCTGCAGTGAAAAAATAATAATAAGCAATCGATTCAACGAAAATTTTCAATTTCTTGTCGTTGCGATGTGACAACACGAGTTTCGAGAGTTATTTCAATGGATATAAGAGAACGAAGAAAAAATGTAAAGATATTGACAGAAGGACCTATGGGAAACCGAGACTTGTTAGGAAAGAGAGAGACGGGAATAGAATATTTGTTCGGCTACTGCGACGTTACGTAAATCGACGGAAATTGCCGAACAAAGGAGAGCTACGATCGGCTCGTTCCAGTTCCGATGTTCCACAATTTTTTCATTCGCAAAATAAACTTATTTTACTCTTTTTCTCGATACCCTCTTATTATCTTTTGTAATCTCCTTGCGAAATTTCCGCGTGTTCCATTATTTCTCGACGTTATCGAAGCTTTTTTCCGCACTGCCATGCATCGAAACGTCAAATAACATCGCAACGAATAACCGTCAATTCATTCGAAAAAAAAAAAAAAAAAAAAAAAACAGCCGACCGAGCGACACTTTTTTCCGATCTTTAAAAAAAAAAAGCTGCAACGCAATGCAGCAATTAGAGATCTCGAACATTTTTTTCACCGCTGTTTACATAGCTGTCGAAATATCGCGAAGAATGAAAGTATTGCGAAGTTGCACATTGTTTCATCATTTACGGATCGTTCGTACGGAAATGTCAAAGCAAAAAATTTTTAACAAATTCGATCGCTACGCCGCGGGCGATGAGTTTTTTCTTTGCGAGTCCCATATTTGCCCGTTTCCACGAGATGAGTAACGAACTTTCATTTACGAGAATTCGATGATAATTTCAAATGTACCCGACGAGACGATTCTTTTTTATTTATTTTTTCGTGACCAAAACAGCTGGTCAAGGTGTTCCGAGGCATTCGCGGCCATGATCGAGTTTTACGGCGCAGTTTAACGCTGCAGTGCCGTGTGTACGTCTCTCTTTCTCTTTCCTCTCCGGGAGAGCTACATATGTACATAAAACGAGCCGCATAATAACCTTCGAATGAACGTTCACTCCACTAGTGGGGTTATGTATATTTCAAACACCCCTACAAATTATTTCGCCGTTAATCCTTGAAAAAATAACCGCCATTATAGTCCGTCCCATTCGATTCGCGAGTTAACGTTGTCATTTTATCGGAACGATCGCGAAAATGACAATAAAGATATTAAAACGTTCGTCGATAAAATTCGATCGATAAAATTGGAAAAAAAAAAAAAAATGTCAAACATCGAATCGGAGGGACATTCGACACGAAATGCGTCGAAAACTCTTATATCATTGCGATGACATCATTTTTGCGGTTCGTGAAAAACAACTCAATGGAATGAAATCGGATGCAATCTTCCGAATAGAAATAGAGTTCGTTGTCTACGAGAGGTTATTTTTCACGATGTTTGTCCGCTATTATCGTTCTACAACTTCGCGTTGTGACGATTGTTTATTTGCGGCAAGATGTACGTTTGTTTGTATTTTTCTTGCGTTGCGTTGGTATGCGATACTCTCAACGCGATCGGAATGCCACAAACGCGATAGGATTGTTATTGGCTTTTAGCAGATAACGAAAAAAAAAAAAATCTTTCTTTCTCCGAACCGATTGATATTTCATTCTTCGGGTTATTAGACTTTTATTTTCGATTTTTTTTTCTTTTCGTGGAAAAAATTCACGTATACTTACGAAAATTACGAGAAGCTGTAAAAACCGTTACATAAGTGTATCTCTTTTTTTGGTTAACTTTACGAGTCGAAATTTCGGGAAAAATTTCAGGAAATCGTTGGGTTGATTAAAAATTCGTAATTTCTTAATGTACAATTGAAAAAAAAAATTCTTTCAGACTCTTATAGTTAAGGATACGTACTTCGAGAAAAAAAAAAAATATTCGGATTGCGTCGGTTGTAAAAAGTGAAGTTATCACAGAACTCGAAAAATATCGAAAAACCTCGCGAACGCGTATTCTCGTCTCAATAACTCGTCTGTCGTAATAAATCATTAAACAGCGGGATAACTATCGATTATTCCGAGTTGATTAATTAAAATGATTCAGACGATTCTAAAAACAGAAATAACTGAGAGATTATTTTTGTATGCCAGTGCTTTTCCAGTAATTATTCATAATAACGTTTATATCGCACATCGCGATCTCCCTAATTGGTGATCCCGGTGAACGAGTCATCATCACGCTTTCCGTTGTTTTCATTGCTTTATCAGAAATTTCACACCCACTTTTGGCGCATTCGACGCATCGAGTAATCGTACGAAGGCGTCGATGACTTTTTTGCTCTCAAATTTTACAATGTTGCGGGTTATCGGTGATTTTTTTTATTATTTACAAAAAAAAAAAAATATATTAAAAAAACGTCAAAAAAATATCAAATAAATTATAAATAAAATCTTCGCCGCGAAAAAGTCCGAAAAATAATTTCTTTTTTTCATAAATAACTTCGATAAATCAACTATTTTCGGAGTCGAAAAAAAAAAGTTTATATTTCGATTTCATTGAATGAAAAACGTTTAGAAGCGATCAAAGTCCGCGTTTGACGCGGAAAAACGTTAAAACAATTACTGCTTTCATTTCCTCCGTTTATTATTATCATTATTATAACTTTTTTTTTTTTTTTTTTTTTCCAGGTAATCGTTGAGAAAGCGCCGAAAGCAAAAATAAGCGATCTCGACAAGCAAAAGTACCTCGTACCGTCGGACCTTACGGTCGGACAATTTTACTTCTTAATTCGAAAGCGAATTCATTTGCGTCCCGAAGACGCACTTTTCTTCTTCGTCAACAACATTATTCCACCGACGAGCGCAACTATGGGTTCTCTCTATCAGGTACCGTCCATCCGCACGTTATATTATTTTATAAATAGCGTCTGACTAACCGGACGATGAAAAAAAAAAAAAAAAAAAAAAAAAAAAAAAAAAAATTATCACCGAGTCAACGATAAGTATCCATCGGCTAAACGTGAGAGCGAATCATTCGCTCGATGCGCCGTGACAGTGAACCGCGCGAATCTATCTTCGTACCGTCCGATACTTTATTTTCTCAGTCACGCATCGCGATACGAGTTAAACGCGTGTTTTTCGCCACCGGATTTACATTCCTCGCGATCTTTTGGCTTAACGATCGTCGCGTACCTTTTTCCTCTCGAATTAGACGACGAAACGATTCAATGAAACAACTTTACTGTTTTACCGGCCGAAATAAAAAATAAAAAAAAAATTTCGTCGTTTTTTCGCGGAATCGATATCGATAATTAATTTCAATTATTTTTGCAAATTCTTTCGTCCTGTGTACGTTATGAGTTAAAAAAACGTTTTTTTTTTTTTTTGCAAAACTAAAAAAAATATCCTACAGGCCTCCGCGAGAAATTTTATTTGCAAGCAATTCTCGCGAAAATTATTTTTTTTTTTTTTTTTACGTTATCGTCGTCATATTTAATGCAAAATAAATATTGAAATGAATTATTTTTCAGGAACATCACGAAGAAGATTTCTTCCTTTACATAGCCTACAGCGACGAGAACGTTTACGGTCATTAGAACGATCGTTGAGGAACCATCGCCCGCAGAAGAAATATCAGAAGAAAAAAAAAATAAAAAAAAAAAAAACAACCCCCGCGGATGATTAATATTAAAATAGGACAGCCGAAGGAAGTAAATGAAAGCTATGAAAAAAAAATCAACACACAGCCGAGAAAATTACGAAAAAACAACGATTCGAAAAAAAAAAAAAAGCAAAACGTACGAAAAGCAACGGAAACATCTTGAAAAATTAAATTTGAGAAAATGGATTTAACAACATCGAAGATTTTCGACTCGAAGAGAAAGCAAATAAAAATTCATTGCTTGCGAGTTAAATTGAGTTGTTAGATAAAAATAAAAACACGAAAAAAAAAAAAAAAAAAAAATTATTTTTTTTTTGTGGCGCGTAATGTTTGACTGAATAATTTTTTGAACCGTTGCGAAATATATGTATTTCTCGAATATTTTTCTTACTTCGCTGTTCGATCGATTCCACGGCAAAGCGCAAAAAAAAAAAAACTCCGACGAGACTACGGAGAAAAAAAATAAAATCGTGTAATTTCCCGTTGGAACATTGGCGTTGTGCTTCACCGCTGTTTCGTAAAATTGTCGCTCGTTTCAAGCGTTTTGTTAGCTTCGTTATTAAACGGCGCGTGTCCCGCGTCCACTCGCGTCTCGTTTCGCTTTTAGAGGACAAACGAGAAAATTAAAAAAATTAATCTTAAAAAAAAAAAAACGGTATGGATGATAATTTCCACATTGTTTGCGATTCGGAAGTGATGCGAAGACCGAGAAGATTAAAAAAAAAAAAAAAAAAAAGGAAAATGTACACAGGGTACGAAAATGATGAAAAATGGTGAAAAAAAAAAATGAATTTGTGAAATTTCTCAGTTTCGATTGATCATCGCGTTTTTCGCATAAAAATACGAAACGAAAAAAAAAAAAAAATGAATGCTTCGCCGATAAAATTTATCGTAATGTGAGGAAAAAAAATCAGGATGAAAAAAAAAATGAGATGACGGATGTTTTTCCGTCTTACAACCATTTTTAATTGACTAGAATTAGCGTTATTATTATTATTATTATTATTATGAATTATTGACTTCGAGCATTTTTTTTTTTTTTTTTTTTTTTTTTTTTTTCGAGCGTTACGTTAGTTTTGAAGTGAAAACGGGGAAAGAAACAGAGTCGAAAAAAAATAATGATAATGGAGACGATGATAAAAAAAATCAGCGTTTTTGATCTAAGATTGTAGAAAATTGAGTGTAATGCGGCTAAACGTGAGCTGATAAATAAAAAAATTACAAAACTCGAACGAAACTTTTATTACGAATCCGTACCGACAAGCGTCTAATTAATTATGGGATTTGAAATATTTGAAAAATTATCGATCTTTTTTTTTTACTTATATTTTTTTTACGAACTTTTAATGAGAAACAAAATACGAAAACAGTTTTTAATAAAAACTATTAACATTGATTATTCGTAGCGAACTAAACGTTGGGTGGGGAAAATCATCGTGGCGCCATCTTTGATAGCAGAGCGAACGAAAATTTCGGAATAATACATCGTGTTACCGAGACTCGCGAGAGCGATTAGACGGAAAATTAACGCCGGTCGACAGTACGTCTTCGACGTTTACTACCGGTTAGAGCTGCGAAATTCCTTTTTTTTCATTTCAATAGTTACGAAAAGTGATTTAAAAAATCGTTTAATTATGGAGAAAAGTGAGAAACTAAAAATCGTCAAAGACGCTGTCAGGACATATCCGAATTTTCCGAAGGAGGGAATAATTTATCGGTACGTAAAAAATAATTTTTTTTATATCGATGAAAATAATATTAATTTATTCGTAATTGATAGCGTGAGTTTAATTTGAAATTCAAAAAATTCTGATCTTCCGTCACACGCGCATTTTTTTTGTCGCGTCGATAAATATTTCGATGATAGATATACTATATATCGCAATTTATTCAGTTACGTCAACGACGTTATCAAAGTTTCGCGTTAGATCTATCGCTGCTATCTATTAGCGTTTTTTTTTTTTGCTACTCGGGTCTTCGGGGGCAATCGGCCGCGAAAAATTTGACGTTTTTCAAATACCTTTCCGTTTCCTAACCTCTTCGTTTCCCCGATGTTTCGTTTTGCGTTGTAACTTTTAACGTCCGAATTAAAACGTATCATCTTAAATGTGTCGTATCATCGAAAACAAAGACTTATAAAACTGTCTTGTGGTTTTTTCTGCGTCGCAAAAAAAAAAAAAAACAGCGACATATTCGGAATCTTTCAAAACGTAACGGCGTTGAGAGCTCTGAAGGATTTGTTAGTCGAACACACGCTTTTTCTCGAAGTCGACACGATCGTCGGTTTGGATTCACGGGGATTTCTTCTCGGACCGCTTATCAGCGTTGAACTCGGCAAACCTTTTATTCCGATAAGAAAAAAGGGAAAATTGCCGGGGCACGTGTCGCGACAGAGTTACACGCTGGAGTACGGTGAGGTACGTGAAGTCGTGCGTAAGCGAGTCGCGATTAATTTTCCTCAATACACGAGTTATTCGGATCGTTGTTAATATTGATCATTAATAAATAAAATAAACGAAAATTATCAAAAACAAACATTTTTTTATTCGTATCATTTATTTTCGCGATTCAAGAAGCGGAATTAAGTTAATTTTTTTTTTCCGCGGAATTTTCAGGCGACTTGCGAAATTCAAACGGACAACGTCAGCGCGGGAACGAAAGTGCTGATAGTTGACGATCTTTTGGCGACCGGAGGTCGGTGTTATTATATCAGTTATCAAAAATATTTATCTTTATTATTTTTTCAATTTTTTTTTTTTCAATCGATATTTTGAAAATCTTCTATGATTATTCGGAATTAAAAATTACGAAAAAAAATGTATTCAACCGTTGCAATCGTTTTTCTGTCCTCAGGAACTATGGAAGCAGCTATCAAGTTGTTACAAAACACCGGAGCGATAATCGTCGAGTGTCTCGTTGTGATGGAACTCGTCGCTCTCAAAGGACGCGACAAAATCGACATTCCCGTTCATTCGTTCATAAAATACGATTGACCTTTACTTTCATTTTTTTTTAATAAAAAATTAACAACGGCGTCGAATCGTCGCGTTCGGACGTATAAAAAAATTCGTCAGAAATGAAATGAAAAAAAAAAAAAAAAAAAAAAAAAAAAAAAAATAACGCCAATTCGATCGAATGCTCAACATTATCGAAATATTTCTTCTTCACGTTCGATCAGTTTTACACGATCGGTAAAAAAAAAAAAAAACAATTTCATATTTTTCGTATCTCGTCAGATGAATTTTTTTATTACGCGAAAACTAATCGCGTTTTGCAGGAAATTACAAAATATTATAAAAGTACAAAATACAGAATTTATTTTCCTAAAACATCGCGTTTCACTGCGACGAGGCAATTAACTCCTCGCGTACGGGAGATTTTTTATAAAAAAGTTATTTTCGAACGATAAAAAAAAAGTTACTTTACAATTTTTTTTCGATTTTTTTAATGATATTTTATATTTATAATTTTTTTTTCCCGTACGTGAGGAATTAATTAATTATTAATTATCCATTCGAATGTCGAAAGTTTCGTCCGCCGAATTTAACGAAACGACACAATTTTTTTTTTTTTTCCATATTCGATTTTATCACCGAATATCGACGGCGCATTTCGTTCGCAGAACGCCGAGAAATTGCTGCACTTCGGATTCGAGATCGCGAACCTGTGCGTTGAGCTCTGTGCAGCTATTGGAACGACTGCGCCTCGTGTTCGTCGTAACTGTTCCGCTTCTACCGGTGTTTTCCGCGGATCGACGATTTTCCATCGATTTCGATGAATTTCCGCCGGAAATCGCGGCGCATCTGCGGATCTCATCTCTCGCGTTCTCGACATTGAATCTCATTATTCTCATTTGTTCCTCGTAGCATTTTCGCAATTCTGAACGATGCAACCGATAAAAATGAAAAAAAAAAAAAAAAAAAAAATTCTCAAATTAATAAGTAGAAATTACGTTAAGAAAAAATAAAGAAAATCTAAGGAAACGAAAGCATTGAAAAAACGAAGTTTCCTAACGAAATTACTCGATAAATTATACAATTTTTCACAAGAATACGAAAATAAAAACAAAAAATTTCAAACCCATCATTCGATTTCGTTGTATCGCTTTGACAAAATTTTCCGACTCCGAACGCAGACGCTTTTCTTCCGCAATTTTAATGGCCTTTTTGCGATATTCCCGAAGAATTTTTTCTTCCTCCTCGAGAGCGCGAAATTGCGCGGCATCCGGTTGTTGTTCGGTGAGAAATCTCGGATATTCGTGCATTAAAAACGGCGGATATGGACCCTCTTTCGGTAAAACAACGAAATTGTCCCTAAAAAAAAAAAAAAAATAGTAAAAAAAATGGGAAATCAGAATTGACGAAAAAAACAAATTCTTAAAAAAAAAATTATCGGCGCGCGGATCGATTTTTTTTTTTTTTTTTTTTTTTCTATTCGATATTCCGAAGAATCTCTTACCTGAGATAACGATTCGGATGAATCCGTTCCGGAGTATTGGTGTCGAGTCGGCGTGCGACTCTCAGGAGTTGTTTAGCGGTAACGTTACCCTGTGTCGCGTAAAATCGTCGAAAATCATCGGGTTTTCGAAGCAAAGATATTACGATCTCTCGCGAGCAAATACTGTACGCAACGACGCACATTATTAGCATCGAGGGTCGTTGATACGTGAAAAGATGATCCCAAAGGATAATCCAATCACTGGCGGCGAGTACTTCGCTGAGTGCCGTACGGAGCAGCGGCCACGCGTAATCGGTCGATGTGATTCCGCGTTCGCAAAAACAAGTTAACAGCGTGGGATCGGATTCGAGAAGAACGTTTTCCACGATCCCGAGAACATTCAGAGGCGGTAGGGGATGATATTCAAACCATTTTTGACAAAAATTCGATAAAACTGCGATCGATGCCTCCAGCGCCAGTAATGGATATTTCTGTGAAGATTTTCTGAATTTATTTATTTTTTCCGAAAAAAAAAAAAAAAAAAAATTCAAACTTTTTTTTTTTATGATATTTCTGTGATGATGTTCGGTTTTTTTTTTTTTTTTTCGAAAAAAAAAAAAAAAAAAAACAAAAATCCGAATTTGTCGAAAATCATAAAAACATCGCGAAACAAGAAATAAACGAAATACATAACTATAAAATGCTGTAAATACTATTATAGTAGAAATATATTGTAAATAATTATGTGATTTCCATTAAAATTGAAATTCAAGATACCTGAAAAACGACGATAAAAGGGAAGACGAGTGACGGTAGGAATTGGCACTGCGCGAGCAACGGACACCAGCGAACGAGATAATCGACCGTAGAAGCTAAAAGAGAGGCTTTCGATCGATCCGCGAGACGATATTTCTCGATATCGCTGTTTCTCGGAAAATCTTCCCGCGGAATTTTTTCCGATAATCCGACGCAAGCGTTTCTATTGCTCGGAAGTTTTACCAATGTTCTCCAAATAACGATTCGATGTTTTTCGGGATATTCACCGAATTCTTCGAGAATCGGCAGTAATTTTTCGAGACATAGTTCCTCCTTTACGTTTTTCTCAACGCTCCGCAAATGCCGCTCCGTTTTGTGCGCTTTTTTCGTTTTGTTTGGCTGTTTTGTTTTTTGCACGAAATTCGATTTTCCTAAAACGATTTTCTCCATCCTGCGGAGACTAAGATTTCCTCGTGTCTCGACGCAAACTAACCATCTTCCCTGCGATGATACGCTAAAATTTCTGATTCCTCGCCAACAACCGCTCTCTGCGTCGACGAAGGATTTTGCGCCGATATCAAAAAATTTTAACGTAGCGTCTCCACAGTGAACGGCTAAAATTTCGTTTGCTCCAAAATCCAAGGATTGCGGAACGAGAGATATTCTTCGGGGTACAAAATTATTATGATTTGAATCAAATTGGACTAATAATTCAAATTTTGCGGCATCCAAAATGATAATTCCGCCTCTTGCAGCACACAGAGCGACGGCACGAGAATTTCTCGTAAACGCAAAATCTTTAAAATTTCGTGCGCCATAATCCTGAAGCGAAATTCTTGTCTCGTCTTCGAAATTTTCGAAAGGCCACATTCGAAAAATGTCGCCGTAGTATAAAGTCGCTAAATCGCCGCGATTTGAAAACGCAGATTTTTTTAGTTTTGCTCCATCGTCGAGACTCAGACGATGCAAAATTGCCAAAGTTCTCAAGTCCCAGATAATGGCGTCTGCGGCCGATGAGCTCAGACAGTAGTTTTTGTGAAAATTCATATGCGTAATCGCGCATCGATGAGCGGCAAGTCGGGCGATCGGCAAAGACGGATTGTCGATGTCAAGACGATGAATCGCGATGTTATTTGCGGTCGTAGCTACGAGAATTTCCGATTGTTCGAGCGGATTGAACGCCAAACATGTCGCGATACCGAATTTTCCGAATTTTTTGTACGTCAATTCGTCGTCGCGGCAGCGCAATTCGATTTCGTATACATAACCTCGCGTGTCAGCGGCTACGAGACGTTCCTCGGCATCGTCGAAAGCAAATTGGGTAAAATTTACTCCTTGGAACGTCTTTGAAGTCACTTGGGGATCTTTTTCAGCATCGAGCTGATAAATATCGCGATTTATTTTGGTCAATCGATTCCACTTTGACGCCGGCATTTTCGCATTGTTTTCGCGAGAAGTTTCAAGACTTTTATGGCGTTCGTTGAGGAATCAAGTTATTTACGTTATTTCACGGGGTTTCTGGCGGTTTTTTTTCTTGTAACGACGATAACGATGTTCGAACGTACGTAATTACGACTTTGCGAGATCGGAGATAATTTTTGAGGTACGCACGTTTACGCGACGCCATTTTAAAATTTGTTTGGTTGCCATTGGCAACGGAAAGGGATACGCGAGTATTATTGTCGCTTCTGCGCGTACACACACACTCCGGGCGCGTCGACGCGGTGTTTTCTGTGGCGTACCGTACTCTACCGTACGCACGTTGTTTCAACAGGTGTCTGCTGTAATTTTATTGTGAAACGGTAACCAAAATAAAACGTGATATTTATCAACTCGAAGGTAGAGGCCAAGCGGGTTTGCCTCCGCTCACGTATAGGTTCCGTCAAATCTGTGACGATCGACACGAAGCTGACAAAGAGATCCGCGAGTGACTTCGAGAAACGTCGCGTACACGTGAGTTCACTTCGATTATTTGATCTGCAATCGGTTTTTTTTTATACGCACGAACAAAGTTTCGTTTAAATGAAACAAAGTCCATGCAATTTTTTATGTTTTCATAGCGTTAGTTATTTGTCACCCTTTATGGCTTCGATGATGACACTGATAATTTACTTCGCGCGATCTTTTTTCGGTCCATCGGTGTTAAATCTCCTCTGCATCCTGAACTTTGATTGCGTAGATTTCACACGAATAGTTCAATATTATTGAAAAAATGTGTAATCCTCTTTGAAAATCAGTAGTACTCGCGAACTGGGAGCACTGTGACGATTAATCGATTACACGAATTACATGGTTTATTTTTCATCGAAATAATCTGCAAAAACTATTTCGCAAAGATCGTTCTCTACCAAAACGACATTAGGTATTTCGCGATATTCAGCACCATATTGTTTTTTTCTTTAATCGACAATCACATCAATAAATACATGTTTCTTATTCTACAATATACACGTAACAATGAAAATTATATTATACGACACTATGACTATTTCGTTATGAGAATTTCAGAAACTATCGCGAAATATTCTCCATTTTTTTTTTATAAATCCGTCGCAAACATCGAAACGAATAACCTATACAATTTCTCAACTACCGAACAGAATTTAATGGCTATTTGATTCGAACGCAGTCAGCGAGAGTCGATCGCATTTTACGAATTTATTTACTTCGATAAATTTGCCGCATCCGCTACCCCTCCACTGATGTCGCAATTAAACAATAGTATCGATGATATTCGACATATTTCGACGATATTTGCGTCGCGAATTGACCCCCACTTTTGACAGAATTCAACAAACAAATAAAAAAGAATACCATTTTGTTTTCTCGTGACGTGAAAGTCACTTTTGTTTTTACGACTACTTTAATATATTATGCTTATTCGATTGGAAGACTCTGTGATAAATCAATTCAGTGATCAAAAAGTTCGTCACTCGTCGAACACAACTCCCCTCAGTTGATATACCGGCTGTATGATTTTTTTTTTTATCATTATTTTCGTGATTTTTTCGATGTTTTTTTTTCGACAAAAATTAACGAAAAAAAAAACACGTTGAATCGAATGTGTCGAATAGCACGGAAGACGTTGGATTATTATTTGTTTTTGTTTTTTTTTTTTTTCGTTTTCCCCAATCAATCAATTGTATCACAGAAACACGATAAAAATGTCTCCTGGTCTCTCCACGATACATCGATGAGATTTGTTGCGATAATTTTTTCGATTTCTCCTTCAATTGGGCAAATAATACTCCCGCGGAATATAGTCGGGCTTTGGGCTGCTGGATTCGATACCGAGTAATTCCCCCATAAAAGCGATGTAAGTTATCGCCAGACGAAGAGTCTCGATGCGCGACAATCGTTTCTCGTATGCGAAGGTTGGTACCTGAAAAAAAAAAAAATTTTAATTTACGATCGCGAAATTTTGTGTACTAATTAATTATCGATAATAATCGATATTATTTCGTTACAAACGATATAAAACTAAAATTTCACGAAAATTCGATGTTTTTTAAAAGTATCTCTCGGTGACGAAGTTACCTTTTTGCGAAGTTTGTCGAAAGCCTCGTTGAGATTAAACATTCTTCGTCTTTCGCGTATATTGGCGGCTCGACGTTGCGATACTGACGCGACCCTTCGCCTCGGCTTCTTTGAAGACGATGTCGGCTGACTCGGCAATCGACCGTTCGGCGTGTATCGACTAAAAAAAAAAAAAAAAAAAAAAACCATGAAAATTATTATTTAATTTCAAAACTATTAAAATTCGAATAAATCGCGATAAAAAAAATTATCAAATCAATTTTATAGCCGCGAATTTTTTTTTTTTTATACGCGTTTTGCAAGCGCTTCGTAAAAAAAATCGTATTTTTTTGTTTATTTCTAAATAATCGTACCTTTGATGAAGCAACGCACAGGGTTGTCGATATAACGAATGGTCGTTAACGTGAGGATGACTCGGTGGTGGTGGTTGATACAAAACCGAACTGTCCCACATAGGATAGGTGCCGATTTCGCTTCCGACGTACTGCGACATTTCCGTAGTGATCGCCTAATTTACGAGCGAAACAAATATAACAATAATCATCGATGAAATTTCATTTTACGAAAAAAACATTGAATATTTATCCAAATTTTCGTAATAAAAATGGATATTTTTCGTATGCGCAGTAAAAAAAAAAAAAAAAAATTTGATTAATCGAACGCGTCGATAAAAATTTTTTTTTGGATTAACTTTCGATCGAATTTTTGGCCCTTGAAACGGAAATGAATTTTTATTCGTAAATAATTATCACGCAAAGGAGAATTCAAAAAAATTATCATTATTATTGTTATTGTTATCATTATCACATAAAATTTCACACGTAACACAGAATTTTGCGCTCCTTATTAGATTTTTTTTCGATTGCCTCTGTATTTCGTTGAAACGCTTTTCCACGTCTGCGAAAATAATTTTTTTTGAAAACTCGCAACGCTAACGGGTGGTTCGGCATGAAAAGTTATATATATATTTAGTACTTTTAAGTTCATTAGTCGAATCTTCCAAAAAATTTCACGTGAATTCAACGAAAATAACACTTTAGTTTATCACCGATAATCTTCGCGACAAAAAAACTCCGAAAATCGCGATCTATTAAAAAAAAAATTTCATTTCCCAAAAATTCATGAAAATTCAAGAAAAAAATAAAAATAAACTTACGATAAAATATTTTTCCGTAGATTATTGTATTCCTTGAATTACTGCACTTTCACTTGACGAAAAATAATTTTCGATTCGCCGATTTGATAAAAAAGATTTTAAAAAATCGATTTAACAATTTTTGTTTTATCGCCGCGAAAAGACGATAAAAATCGAGATGAATCGTCGAAAAAGCGCACAAACTGTGATCCGAATTTTCGCGTGTTATTGAATTTATATATTTTTCGCGAAATGAACCGACACTCTGATAATCTCGTTATCGAATGAATCTCCGAAGGGAATTTGAAAGAATCCCGAAACCCCGTAGCGCTCGAGTCGAGATTCGCTCGGAGACCACGCCTTCCGGTAAACCACGTGACGCCGCGAGAAATGGTCCAGAAACCTGCGCCTCTGGAACCTCTCGATATGGTTGTTGGTTTCGAAGCTTTCTATTGGCTGAAATGCATCGCAATCGACACCCACGCAATGCGGGCATTGGTTGGGCGTCTCTAGCGGGCGGTACCGTTGAACTTTCTCCGCGATGTAGTGGGGGATTAATGGACACTTTGGATAAAACGGGTTGAATCTCTATTAATAATTCGTCGTTAATAATAATTTTCATCATTTTTCAGAGATTCGAAAAATTTACGACGATTTTAAATAATAATAAATTTTCGTTCAATTTTACGCAACAGATCGACGAAAGTGCGATAAATAGTTATTGAGAAAATGGCGAATTTTTGGAGGCAATTAAATTAAATATATTGGAAATATAATAATAATAATAATTTTCGAGTAATTTTGAGAATTTAAAAACTATAAAACGAAATATTCGATTATATTCGATGCGGAGCAATGAGACGCGATAATTGGATTAATTTTCGCGTCTCTGTAGCGAGACGCTCGTCGGTCACGTGCGGCAAAATTTAACTTAATGCGATATGAATTGACAGCAACATATTTTGACACGCGACCCGACGACCCTTCTTACCTTTCGAATTAAAATACAATACGTATAATATACGATATTAAATGCAAAGTATTTTTTTTTCGACGTTCGATTTTGAAAAAATCGATTCTCTCGCGTCTTTCAATAATTCATTATGAAAAAACCGATTTCCGTGATATCCTCGCGATAATTTTTTTCAAAACGAAGAAAAACGAATAATGGAATCATTTGCGATATTAAACGCGAAGTATTTTTTTTCAACGTTCGATTTTGAAAAAATCGATTCTCTCGCGTCTTTTAATAATTCATTACGAAAAAACCGATTTCCGCGATATCCTCGCGATAAATTTTTTTAAAACGAAGAAAAACGAATAATGGAATCATTTGCGATATTAAACGCGAAGTATTTTTTTTCAACGTTTGATTCTGAAAAAATCGATTCTCCGCGTCTTTCAATAATTCATTACGAAAAAACCGATTTCCGCGATATCCTCGCGATAAAAATTTTCAAAAAAAAAAAAACAAATACGGAAATCATTTATTTAATATATATATATCAATATAAACAATAATAATCATTTATAATATCAATTTAATAATTCGAGTCCTGTCGGCCCGCGTAAGGATTACGCATTACCGAGATTCGTAGTAAACGCTTACGGGACATATTGCGAACGTGTAAGTGTCGCCGAGGCGTGACTGATGCCCCCGAAACCCTTCGGAAAATTAATTAAACGCATATTAGCTAACTGACTCGTGTCCCTCAACGACTTTACTGTATTTTCGCTACTGTCCGCCTTCGTTCGGTTCCTCTGTTATGGAAGTTCCGCACCGTTTTGATATATACAATCGCAGACGAGGGATGATCCAAATAGGGGGGCGCCTCGGCGTCACCGCAATATCTCGCAATTTTGCCGCGTCGAATCGCGCCGCGATGTATTTGCTCGGCAAGTGTCATCGCGGGGGGAGGGGAGGGGGTGAATAAAATTATTAATACAATACGTATTCTCCGCGTATTCTTTCGGAACATACGACGATTTTCATTTCTTCTTTTTTTTTTTCCGTAAAAATTTACCGTTTGTCGATTTAATTACGAAAAAAAAAAAAAAAAAAAAAAATTGTGTAAAATAAAAATTACGCGTTTTTTTTTGGAATTTCCTTCGAAAAACGATTAGTTCGGTGAAAATTTAATGTTAAATCGTATTTTGGAATAATGAAGAATCGCGACGTATTTTCCGGTCGCTCTTTAGATCGCCCTGTAGGCAGTTGTATATATCTAATATCTATGTATAGGTACCACGCGGTACATAGGTATATACAGTGATATTCCGTATAAACGTAACTGCAAGCTGACGCCACGGATCAATGCTCGAACCCGTCGGCACTCCTGCAAAATCCTGGCGGCGCGCGTAGATTCGCCGAGAAAATTTAACAACCGTGCGGAATATATCATATTTATTTTTCGTCTCGTAAATCGTCGTTTTGTCTTTTTCTCCAATTATTCAATTTTTTTTTTCGTCATACGCATTATTCTGCGAATGGTTACATTTTTTTTTTAATAATTAATTTATTAATTAACGGATTATTAAATTATTTTGGTTCAAAGTAATACGAAAGTAAATTTATCGATTCTATCGAAATCGAAATTATTCAAATGATTAAATTTTCGGAATTGCCAAATCGTCCGAAAAATAAAAAAAATGTCATATTCAATTATTTCTTCACTATTTTTTCGGGTAAAACGCAAATTTTTGAGAAAAAAAAAAAATTTCAAAATTTCGCTCAAACTTTGAAAAAAAAAAAAAAAAAAATTTGATTAACTTAATTCAAATAAATTAAATAAATTTAAAAAAGTAAAAATTGTATTATTACAAATGCGATAAAACTGCTATACGTGACGTAAATCTCGAATCAGCCATATCCCGTATTCGGTACTTTAACTTGTCGTAAATACGACTAATTCCTCGTGATACGATCAGCTGAGTGTCGTATCCTTCTAATTATAATCATAAGACGACATTATTCTTCCGAACAAATCCCCGAATTCTGATTTTTCGTCGGGATCCGTCGAAATCCGTCGACAGATTTCCCCGAATATGGAATCCGAATGAAAAAGGGAATCGGATCTAAACTGCTCGGGGGGTCTTTGCGATAATCGTATAATTTCCACAAAGCAACGGAGAACAACTAACAAGGCGTGAACCCCGTTGCGGCGCTCGACTTTTCGAGGGGGCGATCCCCCCGCTCCGGTTTTTATTCAATTGCAATTCAACCCGAACGCCGAAGAATGGTACATTTACTCCGTACGCGGACGACTCGCACACGTGCAGATCGCGCATCTACTCCCCTTCGATTTGCTGTTTATCCCCCGTTATGTCATCTTCATCCCTATTAGCAACGTATGTCGGAACATTTCCCAATTTTTTTTTTTTTTTTTTTTTTTTTTACGTCTATCATATTCCGCACGTTTTTGTGTCATTTTCGCCTTTAACCGAATTAATTTAGTTCGGGAATCGAATTTTTTTTTTTTTTTTTTTTTTCTTACGTTACCCTTAAATCGATATTAATAACCCGACAGCTTGCAATTTTTCGGAGATATTTTTTTTTTTGCGATCGTCGGAATTCGGAGTATCGCTATAGTACCCTCACCAGCATCGTAAGATTCGATCGTTTTTTTGCGAACAGAACACTCACACATCAGAACACTTTTGCAATCGGTACAGAAATCGTAATAATAATAATATAGATGTTTTATAACGTACGTAAGTTGAAAGTTTTCGTTTAATAGTCGAAAACATAAGGAATTTAATTAAACACTGAAGAAAGTAAGAAACACAGAAAAGTAAGTCATTGATGTGAAATTCGAAAAAAAACGTTCGATTTGATGGAAAAATAATCGAATGAAGGATACGCGGGATGAGCGACAGGAGCATTGGGGACGCGGAACAATAGGGGATATATAATTCGCCGGCGAGGCAAGTGGGTGAAATCCAAACGATTAGGGATTCTGTGATATACAATAACAGATCAGAAGTCCCTTTGCCCTTTTACGGTCCTTTACACGCTCTGCGCGACGCCTCCCCTCGCGTGTCGTTAGACTCGCGATGAAAGAATGAGATACACGAAGAGCGATCGCATTAACTTCTATCCGTGTCTAACGCGAGTCGAATGACTGCCGCGACCGCAATTCTCCCCATCAAATTGGTAGAAAGAATTATAAACTAAAATCGCATGAAGATTTCTTCTTCGTCATCGTGAAAAAAGTTGTCGAAATTCGTTGAAAAAGTGACGATTTCTCGTGTTTCGTTGAACAATATCTCGAATCCCGGAAAAAATATAAAAAATAATAAGTGCTCTTCGTGTTTTTTCGGGGAAAAAAATAACAAAGTATTATCATATTTATTGTTATTATTATTATTAAGTTCATTGTTTTTTATTACATAAATATAAATATGAAAATTATTATTATACAGATACAATAATATTCGATGAAAAATAACAAATATTTGAAAAATATTAAATAAAAAAAAAATTAAAAAAAAAAACGATCGAACGATCGTCCGCTCGTGCGAAAACCTTTAATTAATGATTCCGTTGCCAAATATCGTATTTCTCGCGCTCTACGCTACGTTACTTTCACACGCAACGAAAGTCCGTCGACTTATCGTCCGCTGCTAACCTCCAAAATGCTGTGAGAGAGAGGGGGGGGGATATACGCGCAAACGATCGAGAAGAACGTCGTCGAGTTCGCCGCGTATTGAAAATATAGTTTTCTCAGCTGCCGCAAGGAACAGCGCCGCGCGCGGTGCGTTTCGGAATCGTATTTCCAAATCGAATTACCACTCTCACCGCACACAGCTCTCGCGACACTTTGGTTCAAGATGTCGGCAAATTGACAAGTCTACTGTCAAACGAATTCAAAATTTTCATCGTCTCTCGGTTTTTTAAAGTTAAGTACTTAATTTCGTGAAATTACGCGTGAAAAACATTTCGCTCGTTCGTTCACCGATTGGCACATCGAATTTCGGTGAAAAAATCAGCGGCTTCGGAACTTTGAGGTTAGTGCCTTTGAGAACATAATACTCGCGAGTTTTTCACCGTTCCCCGAGTATCGATTCACCTGCTCTCTCACGTACACTCTTCCTATATGTTTCGTGACACGCTATACCGTCGAATACACTGCGGTATCTACTATATTTACACGTATTCGCGGGATAGCGGTTGACACGGGAAACGTCACATTTCTATACACATTCATTCGAATATATTTGAATCGCGAACTTTTAAACTCGTTGAACATCGAGACATTTGAATTTTTTTTTCACTATTAGTTATCTATGGAAAATTAATGATAATTTTAAAATTTTCGCGAAACGGAAATTTTGCATTTTTATCTTACGATGTTATTCATCGTTAAAATTCGTAATTGGGAGGTAATCTTTACGATGATAAGGAGAATACGCGGCTTGCGGTTAATAACGCACCTAACGGAAAAACATTGTATTACTGCGGGAGAAACGTATTGTTTAGCATTTGAATGTTATGAGAACAAACAATATATGAAAAATTAAGCGATAATAGTTTTTAACAACTTTGTATCATTTATTTTTCGGGAAAGTAAGATTTTTACACAGTAAATCATTCAATTGCCTTAGAAAATTTTTTTTTACATAATAAAATTTTTTTTAATTAATTAATTAAAATATATGAAATATGAATAATTATAATAATTCGTTGATTATTATTCGTTAGTAATAACCAACAAATTCGTGATAAAAAAAAATAAAAAAAATTTGGAAAAAACAATATGAAACAATACAATTTTTTTTTTTTAACATTGAATTTTCGTACTGTTATAGCGATATTCAAGCTATTCCATTGTAACACGAATTTAGTTTTTCAGGTAACGAAGAGGCGGGAAAAATTGGAGAATTTCTTCTTCACTTAAAAGGCACAGATTTTTCTTCTTCAATGAGAGCCGCTCTGACATGTCTTACACTGAACTGGAACATGGCTATCAGGTAAAATAATGAAAAAATGTCGAATTAAAAAATGTATCTAAAATTTTTTTTTTTTTTTTAACAGTATTATAACATCGATCATTTTATAAATTTTCTTAAAATATTGATATATAATATTCAACGCCGAGTTTCTCTCATTTTGTGGTTCGATTATCGATTAATTTTTTGGTAATTTTTTTATTTTTTTTTATTTTTTTTTTTTAAGGATCTCCGGAGCACAAGCCGACCGATTTTCTACGTAGGTGACATCAACACCGTTCCGTCGAGCCTCGGCGATCCGGCGGCTTCTTCCCTCTACCGTTCATCCAAAAGAGTAAGTAGCGATCTTTAAAAAAAAAAAAAATTCATTCAATTTTATAATATTTTTTATTAACGTACGAATTTCGAGGAAAAAAAATAATAAAAATAAATAAATAAATTAACTAAAAAATAAAATACGCTAAAATCAATTAAACAAATCGAACGCAAAAGTTCGCGTTAAAAAAGAAGAGAAGGCTGCGATAACGATAGCGATGCGTCCAGCGATGCGCTACCGGCTTCCAGTTTGGCTTTTGAAAACGTCGATGAAAAACATTGAAAAAATTACTTAAACTTCGATTTCCCTAATTTTCTGCTTTTTTTACTTAATCCCGTCGCTACTTTACTCGCATTTCTAAAACTCCAACAAAAACATTTCACAATCCCGCTATTTCACGGGGCATTTTTTTTTATTTATTAAAAATAGAAATAAAAATAATAAAAATGTTTATATCTTCACGAAATACATAATTTTTCTTAATTTCCTCGTGCAACGACGTAGTATCGTAAATGACGCGAGTCTCCGATGCAGGAAACTGTTTTACCGACGTAAAATTTTCATTTTCGAAAAAAAAAAAAAAAAAATTCCGTATGTAAATAATGTAAATAGAATCGCCGAATGCGATGATTTATGAGGAAATTATTTATAATCAACGAATACATTCCGTTTTTTTTTTTTTTTTCAAATTCGTTAGAAATCCATTGCATCGTTTTTTTTTTTTTTTTTTTTTTTTTTTTTTTTCTTCCGAAACGAAAGAGTATTCGTCACTCGACGGTGTGCGGCCGAGTTTAGTGGTGGTGCAACGTCGAGAGACACGTATCAAGGACGTTGCCACATCCGTCTAAATTTATCTTCGGTAACCAGTGTACCACTGTATAGCAAAATAAAAACGTCAAACTGTGGCGGCATCGAACAAGACGAACTCCTCGATCCGCAACGCGTCCGCGTTCTTTCAACTGAACTCTCGTCGCCAATTTTCGTTATTTTTTTTTTTTTTTTCATCGTATAATTCGCGAAATTTCGATCAATACATCGATTTTTTTCTTTAAAAATCGTAAATCAAATTAATAAACTATAGTGTATTTTTTATTTTCATCGTTATTTATCATTTTTACGATTTTTACGATCGGTGCATCGAAAACTGTTTTTTTTTTTTTTTTTTTTTTTTTTTTTTAATTCATTTGTTTAATTTTTTTTTTTTCGGCCATTTTTCGTAAAAATATAAATAAATCACTCGCGTTGCCGGAAGCCAACGGCTTCAATGTTTTTACTCGGTGCTTCACAATTTCGTAGTTTTGCTCGATTAAATAATTAACTTACAATGAATATCGTGTTTATTAATTTTTAAAATCGATTTGAAATCAATAAATTGATTTTTTTTATTTTTTTTTTTTATTATTTCTTAAACACGAAAAATACGAAATTATCGGGACTAAACGTGAACTTGAGTTCTGAAAAGCTTCTGTGATGGAAATTAACGCAATTCCGTGAGACTATTCGGCTTCGAAAGCGGTTATCATGTCTCGAAATTGGTGGAAGTATTGGGAGATTGTGATTTTCGTCTGGAATTGGTTCTTCAAGCGAGCGATGTTTTTTTGGAAGGAGGACGTCGAAATCGAACACAAAAGTCCCACGTATGTTAAAAAAAAAAAAAAAAAAAAAAAAAAAAAAAATTTGAAAAAAAAACCAAAATAAGTTTCCAAAGTGAGAAAAATTTCATACCGGTTTTTTTTTTCTCTATTTTTTAATATATTTTTTTGGAAGGAGGACGTCGAAATTGAACGCAAAAATCCTTCGTGTTGAAAAAAAAAAAAAAAATTGAAAAAAACCGAAAGGAATTTTCAAAATGAGAGAAAAAAATTTCGTACCGATTTTTTTTTTTTTTTTTTTTTTTTTTTTTTTCCAATTAAAATTTTTTTTTTTTCAATTAGTTGTTTTTTTTGTTGCCGAAAACCAACGTAAAAGTGTTTACTAATTTTAGTGAGAGGATCGAAGAAACTGTGACGACGAGCGGCAATCGTTTGTCGCGAAGTTCTTCGATGTCGGAAAGTTCGACAAACGTACCGAACGTCTGTGTCACAGAGTGCGACGACGAGGCTGAGCCTTACTGGCAAATTATGGTGAATAAGTTACACGAGTAGCAGCTCTCCCCACGAGTGAATTTTTGGGCACCGAGTCAAAAGTTTAATTCAAAGTCACGAAATTTCTCTTCTTATTTCTCTCGAAGTATTTCTATTGTGAGAAGATAAACTGCGTTACGACTATACAAAGAGACGAATGTATCTTCTAATAAATTCGCAATAACTTTTTATTTCTTTTTTCGAACGGAAAATACTCGACGAAGATAAAAAGAATACCGAGATGCGAATTTAAGGCTTTTGACCCGAAAGTTTTCTCTTAAAATCAATTTTTTTTTTTTTTTTTTTTGAGATCTTTCGAGAGTTTTGCGACAAAGTCGAGCGATGGCTCCGAAGGTAACAAATCGCTTTCCCGATATTTATCGAGACGTCGCGTTTTTATGTTTTACAAAAAACGTTTTCCACGTTTTCGACCGTAAAAACTGAATTTTCTTTTGTTTCGTTTATCGTGAATTACGGGAGTTTCGGAGAGAAAAAAAAAAAAAGAGGAAAATCGGAAAGGCGATTTCTTGCCGATTGCGATTGTTTCACATCACCTTAAAATTAAAATAGCACTCCATTGTCGGTAAAACAGGTATCCGTAATAAATTACGCGCTTTTTAACGAGAATTTCGCTTATTTCAATTTTCAAATTTGGTATTTTTCATTTTTGGAAAAGACAACAAATAAATAGAAGGGAACTACAAAAAAAAAAAGACAAATTTGTTGAAATACCAATTGGAGTAAAATTTTTTGAGAATTTCGTTTCTGCTTTACCGACGGAACTTATCGCTTTAACATTGTCAACAAAATGTTTTTTTTTTTTCACAACTAATTCAAAGTTTTTCCAAATAACGATTGAGATACTTTTGCACACAAACGAATGTTTTGCTTTCAGTGTTTTTTTTTTCGCGGCTTTTGCCGAAATAATCGATTTTTTTTTTTTTTTCAAGATTTTTTTTTTTTTTTTTAAGTTAACAATACTTATCGCAATTATCGATGATTCGTTTTTGGAATTAACGAATTCGACCCGTAAAAAAAAAATTGAAGGCTCGTCTCGGTTCCTTCGTCGGCAAACACTTCTCCTGTTTATTAATAGATTGTGATAATCGATTTCCACTTCTCGACCGCTTAATCGCACTTCTTAGCCGTTCCAAGGCGTCGCCACTACGTACTGTGACCACTAGTTATTCTCTATGACTATTCTCGACGAAAAGAAAAGAAAAAATGTCTATATATCTAGTCGTTGATAAGGCTTCACGTGGGTAACACGCAATGTTAGCTTTTGCCCCCATCGGGCCGACGGCGACCAACTGTTTTAGACGCTCCGAAAAATATTCATCATTCAGTATGCAACGCGCTACGTATCTATTAGCATAGAATACAAAAATCCGCGACTTTTATACGATTCTAAAAAGTGAAAAAAAAAAAAGTGCAATCGAAAGAAAAGAAAAAGTAAAAAAAATTCTCAAAAAATAACTCGTAATTAAAAAAAAAAAAAAACTATGGAAAGAGTTGCAAAAAAAAAAAATTGATAAAAATCCCGAAAAATCGTCACTAAATTAAAATTAATTAAAAAAATAGAATAAAAACGAAAAAATTTCGAAAATTTATTTTATCAGAAATTTTTTTTTATTAACTTTGTAAAATAATAATTTTACAAAGAATCCAAATGTGCGGAAGAAACGGAAGCGATTTATTTTTATTTTAATCGAAAGAACGGCGCGTCGATGATAAGTGATATTTGAAAGTTTCGGTTTATTTTTGGGTCGACGATAGAGACAAAAGCGGCGTTACGCGGAAAACAAAGGAACGAAGTCGAGCGATAAATTCACTTGCGATCCAAGTGGAGCCGTTAATACGTTTGTGAGAAATTGAATAAATAATGAATAATGAGTAACGCGCGCGACGACATCGACGACGAGATATACAATGGGAATTTCGAGGAGATATTAACGTGCGGATGTCTCAGTCCTTATCGGACATCGCTGCTTATGGTTCGTAATCTTTTTTTTTGTTTTTTTTTTAATCCGCAAATTTCAATGGGATTCGAGCGATTCAACGATAACCGCGAATAAAGGAAGCGAAAGATGTTGTTAATGTATACGTGTGAAGATTATCGCTGAGCCGCTATAGGTACTCTTCGATATAATCAGATAACACAAATCTAAGATTGCGGGAGCGTCACAAGTACCGACGATACTACCGTTAAGTGATTCTAAAACAAAAGAAAACGTCTTCGTTTTTTTTTTTTTTTTTTTTTTTCTACGATTATCATTGTTAGATTTCAATTTTAAGATTAATTTTAAGGTATCGCGAGAATCTGAACTAAAATTATACACGTCGGTAGATCTCTAAAAAATCGTAATTTGTTTTTTTTTTTTTTTAATTAATAATTGAATAAATAAATAAATAAAAATTAAAATTAAAATTAAAAAAAAAATCAAAAATTAAAATTTCATATTTAATAATTACGTAAAATTGGCGTTTTGTTTGCGGCGCTAATTATTTCTTTTTCGATTGCCAAATTGACTCTTTCATCGAATTTTTATCGATGAATTTTTTTTTTCTGTGAATATAAATGATTCCTTTGCGAAATTTTTTGTTTTTTTTTGGCATCGACTCCGCGGTACTTTTGGCGTTTTTTAAGTTCGATTTCATTGAAGCGATGAATATATAAAATAGTTTTGCATAGCCACCCGCTACTTTGACGTTCTCATCGCCATTCGTAAAACATCCGAAGGGACCAATTTCCGCTCGTATTGCCAACGTGATAAATATATATAATATATGACTTTTTTTTTTTATATCCGCTTTGGCGACTGCCAAAAATATCGGATTCCTGAACGATAAAAAACTCTTTGAAGAGTTTATCCTCGATGAATGCCAAATCTATCGCTCGACCTCGTCCTCGATACGTTTTTTGCATTCCGAACAGAAGAATTTTTTAAATTTTTATTATTATAAAAAATAATAATCATAATAATAATAATTTTTTATTATTATTATTATTTTTTTAAATAATAATAATAAATAAATAAATGTATTATTATTAATATTTTTTCGTCAGGAAAAGTCGTTTTTCGGTATTTTTCGGAACGGTATAATTACAATGTTATTTAAATGCTTTAAATCAGATAAAAACGATTAAATTTCAATTATCGATTATCAATATCTCTCCAATCTATTAAAAACGCGATGACAACGAGCAATTGCTTAGGAAAATTTGATTTGACTCGACAATGGATAACAATGATATGTTATTATTGTTACTATTATTATTATTAATATTAATAACAGCTAATTAATTAATTTTTTTTCAATTGATTCCGTTTTATTTTTTTGTAAAAAAAAAATCGTTGCAAAATTTACAAAAAAAAAAAAAAAAACAGTTGGCATTCAAATTTCTTCCATTTACGCAAATTTCATTGGCATACAAAACGTTTCGGCGATTCGCCATCGTTAATTAGCAGTTTGCGAAAAAAGCAATCGCGACAAATTGCTTTTGGTAATCGTAAGAAAATTATCGATTAATCTTTATAAAGATAAATTGGAAACGAAGTCGCGTGGTTCGGATCGCCGCAAATGGTATACATTTACACTGTATGTACGACACGCCGCGCAACTGCTTTTTCAACACTGCGTTGTAGCTAATCATCCGATCCTCCCACAGACTACTCCCATACTGTTTGATATCTTTTTTCCAATGATACCGATACCGCAACACAATGCAATAACTCTCTCAGTTACTACACTTTAATCCTCATTCGCTTAATTACATCGCGATACAACGTTCCGGAGCTAAAAACGTTCGTTCCGAAGATTCTAAAAAAATTACCCTTAATTCTCAATTATTAATAAACAATTCCTCAATAATTATCGAAAAAAAAAAAAAAAAAAAAAAAATGCAATTTAAATTTCGTCATCGTTTACAAACCCTTTCGTAAAAATATCGGTTAATCAATTTTTAACTGATTTACGTATAGATGAAGTTTCGTAAATGCCGCTAAAAAAAATAAAAAAATTTAATTCGCATCTTCCATTTTAATTATTTTTTTTTTAATTAAATTAATAATTATTATTAATTTTTTTTACGAAATTTTTTTTTTTTTTTTTTAATAATTAAATGTTTAAATTTAATTAATTTCGAAAAATTTGCAACCCGATCGAAGTTATAACGCGAATTGTTCGGGAGGCTACGCTATCTTGAGACAACGTGTCGACTACGATGACAATGACGGAGGAGGACTCCGGCGGGTATGAGTTGATTCTAGTTTATCGAAGTAAAGTGCGCCGCGGCGCGTGCGTTCAACATTGAACACACTTTGCCCATTGCTTCCGATATGCGGCGGTCCAAACGAGAATAATCTTCGACGAACTGCGGTAGTAGCTGCCGCAGCCTCGACGCGACCTGAGCGGAGTTAACATTAATGAACGCCGGCCGCGGACTATTCACAAAGAGTTTTCTTCTCGCGGCGCGTGTGTTTTCATCCAATTGCAACTGCAACTCCAAAATTTAATTTTTTTAATTTATTTTTTTCTTTTTTTTTTTTTCTCGTAAATTCTTACATTTTGGAATCGTTATCGACGCGTTTTTTTCGACAATATCGTAAAAAAAAAAACAAAGTTATGGTTTTTTTTTAAACGTTCGACGAAATTAAAATAATAAAATAATTTTTTTAAAAGTTGTGTTTTTTTTTTAAACTTATCGATAATCGAACGTTTTTACGATTTTTTGAAAATATTTTTAATTCTATTCGTGATTTTCGATAATTTCAAGTGATCGTGAATAATTAAAAAAAAATAAACATTTCCAATGCAACGATTCGCTTCGAAGTATTGGTCGACTCTCGTGTTTGTGTTTTGTGGCGCGTATTCGTGGATTTGTTGATGGGTAACTGCCCTCGTGGATAAAGGAGTCTTCGGGAATATCCCGCGCGAGAAATGACTCTTCGAAATTTCTTGGTGCCTTTGTTACGATAAAATTGCGATGGTTATAGTTTTTCCCAATTTTGTCATTGATTCTTTTTTTTTTTTTTGGTATAATGAGTAATGGAAATTTTAGAAAAAATCGGAATTCGATTTTTTTAGAAAAAATCGAAATTCAATTTTTTTAAGAAAAAATCGAAAAATCGACATTCGATTTTTTTAGAAAAAATCGAAAAATCTAAATTCGATTTTTTCCAAAATTCCGAATCAATCGCTTCGTTTTTGAATCGATAAACCATCGATTATCAAAATAAAACGAGTCATTCAACTAAATAAAGAAAAAAAAATCACTACAGTAGCTGTTTTACTAAATCGCGAAATTATTCGTAAAGTACAAAACTTTACGCGCTTTGATGCGAAATAGAAATTTGAATTTTATCGTCAAATGGTTTTTTTCGACAGCAAACCATTTTTTGGATTATCGGGAATTTTTCTGTCGTTATAGATACAGTAAAACCTCAATTAACGCGGTCCATCAAAAGATCAACCTGAAGGTTTAAAAACCTCGTAAATTTTACAATGAATTTTTTTTTTCCTCAAAACTTATAGGAGATGAAAACATTATGTTTTTTGTATCGAAATTATCAAAAAATAATGAAAAAAATACCAAATATAACCGCCGGAAGAATTACTTGTTTTTTTTTTTTTTTTTTTTCTTTCGGAAACGGTTTTGATATCTTTAAAAATATATTGACGATTTGTCTTTTTAATTTCTATGCATTTTTTTTTTTTTTTGTATTGCGAAAAATAAATTCGCGTTGCCGTTCCGCTTTTTCGAGTTTTCGAGATTTTACTGTAAATAAAAAAAAAAATCAATGGCAGACGACAATATTAATTGGGAATTTTACAAACGAAATACAGTGAACAATTAAAAAAGTTCGGACGTTGAAGAGAATCCAATCTTCCGATTTCCGGGTTTGGAATTCGTCGTTCCATTGTTATAGACGATCTATAATCGCGTTCTCGTGATATGCGGAAGGATACTTTGGCCCAATTGAAAAACTATTATGGCCTTAGAGTGGAGTTGGTGGAAAGATTGGTGGCGTTTGAAGAAGTGGCGTCATCGAAATTATGGTTCCAGTCCACCAAATATCGAGGACATTGCTGATATTGGAGACCTCGATGACTGCTACTGCGATGAGTGCTATGTAAGGAGTTCGCGAAATGTATCATCAAAAATTATCCGCGAATATTAAAGTTTCAAAAATGCAATTAAATCGCGAAACCCAAAAAAAAAAAAATTTAATGATCGTCGCCATTTTTTTCTTGAATTTTTGAATTTTTTAAATTTTTGATAAAAATTTTTATTGATTTGAATTTTTATTGAATCGATATAGAGACGTAATTAACCGCGAATATTAAAGGTTCAAAAATGCAATTAAATCGCGAAACCCAAAAAAAAAAAATTTCAATGATCGTCGCCATTTTTTTTTTAATTTTTGAATTTTTTTTATTTTTTATTGATTTGAATTTTCATTGAATCGATATAGCGACTCAGGTATGTCGTCCGTTTTTATGTCCCCAGAAACCCGACTACTTGATTTTTATATATATATATTTTTTTTTTTCCATCAAATGTCAGCGAGTAATGAAATAAATGCGAATTTCTAACGATAGGCAATTATATTATCCTTGAAGAACTTTCACATCGCATTTAACGCACCGTGCGAATTGGCGACATGAGTTAAAAAAAAAAAAAAAAAAAAAATTCTAAATGACGAAAAAAAAAAAAAAAAATGAGTTCCACGAGTTTAGATTGAATTAAACGACAGCGGAGTCGCGGAAAATACTACGAAAACAGAATATTCGTCCAATTATATCTCCGTACGACCAGTAGCTTCAGTTTCGCACTGACGAAAAACCCTAAACTGAGTTATAATCATATAATTTATGTAATAATTTGCATCTTCGTGACTTTGCTTTATCGCGTCTTCGTTTGTCGCGATATAAATAATTTCAAACGGGCAAAGGCTTCCTACGCCTTTTATACTTATCATTTGTCGCAAAGTGTATTATAGAAACGCCGTTTGGTATTAATTCACTTCACGCGACGCAATTCTATCGCATAGAATTGATGATTCCACTTGTGCGGTATTACTATATATCTATATATTACTATATATAAGATCGGGAAATGACGCGATACGTATTTAACCAGAGAGACTCGTCACGATTTCTCGTCATAGAAACTCGACGACGCTGTTAGACAGTCGACGTCATACATTGTCACGCGTGGGACACTTTTATTACACAAAATTTATCGCCGCTCGCGTGATAACATTCGATATACCTGTTGTTTTTGTGAGACATTAAGAAGGCCACTCGACAAACAGAATTGCAGTAAAAATGCGGAAATTGTTTTTTTTTTTACTATCGTAGTGCATCTTTATAATTTTTTTTTTTTCAAATTTCTTTTTTTTCTGTGTTGCGAACTTTAAAAAAATTATTGCATACAGAAAAAAAAAAAAAAAAACAAATTTTTTTTTTAAATATTGATAACATCGTATGAAAAAAAAAAAAAAAATAGAAGTGCATTTACTTTTGAATGAATATATTTTCATTTTTGATTAATTGAATTTACGAATTAAATTATTACATATTTTAATGTTAATTAGTATCTTTTTTTTTAATATTATTAAAAACATCGTAAAAAATCGATTAATGTCGAAATCGTATATTTACTTTTAAATTAATTCATTACAATTTTTTTAAATTATACATTTTTTTCATTTTATATATTTCTGATCTCAAAACGGTCGGAAATTTCATCACTCGGAGACACAAATTTATTTATCGGTAGACGAAAAAAATGAAAGCCATTAAAAATTTGGCTTCTTCCGCGGCAGCTGCTACCTTGTCGTTGAATATTGGCGCCGTCGCTACATTCGACGTTAATTTCCGTTGGATGCTTTCGCGACATCAAAATTATTGGTTACCACGGCGACACGTTTAATTACAGATAACGCGCCGAAACTTCTTCTCGTTGTTAGTTTATTCGCGATCTCTAGCAAAATCAACTGTAGACGTTCGTTAGTTATCGCAGCGTCGATTGTCCTCATTAAATTTTATCTAATCCTTCGCTCTCCGAGAATTCACAATCGGAGATCGTGTAAAACAACGTCCGATTAATTAATTAATTAAAAGTGTTGCATTCCTCATCTACCGAATAACTTTTATTTCTAAAATTCCGTAATTTTCAAGTAATCATTATTAATAATATTTATAAAATCATTTTTATCAAAAAAAAGTTTTATTAAAAAAAAAAAAAAAAAAATATCCAAACGGTACCATCATTTTTTAGTGTCCAAATTTCAAATTCAGAGAGAATTTCGAACATTTTTCAATAAAATAAAAACCCGAAAAAAAAATAAAAAAAAATATCAACGATATACGGAAAACATTTTCAATAATAATTATTTCAAAAAGTTTTTAACAAATTTATTAAAAAAATTTCAATAAATCATCCGTCGTCCGAACTATTTAGTTTTTTCTCGCAGAAATTAATTCGTTTATTTTTCTGGGTCAGTTGGACACTCAAGTGATCTCCTCAGCGCGTTAATTCACTGCATTGTTGTTCGATGTATTCAATAGTTGATGAATTGCATTGTTTTTTTTTTTTTTTTTTTAATTAGGGCGAACTGTCGGACGGGTGCGACAACGATGATGGGTGTATGGGAGGCAGCGACCTCGAGGGCGAGGGAAAGCAAGTCCTGGTGGGAGTATGCGCGATGGCCAAGAAATCACAAAGTAAACCTATGAAGGAAATACTTACGAGACTCGAAGAATTCGAATACATAAAAATTCTCGTATTTCCGGAAGAAGTTATTCTCAAGGTAATAATTTACGTCAATACGATAATTCATTAAATCGCATTAGAAAAAAAAATTCTTCGACAAAGTTGAAAAAAAAAAAAAATTCTTCGACAAAGTTGAAAAAAAAAAAAAAATTCTTCGACAAAGTTGAAAAAAAAAAAAAAATTCTTCGGCGAAATGAAGAAAAAAAAAAAAAAATTACCAACGAAATGAAAAAAAGGTAAAATTTAAAATTTGCATTATTTTTTTTTCAAAAATAAAAAAGCATTCGGTAGCATTGATAATGTTTTGGCAAAAAAAAATTTCGTGTCAAATGATATCTGGTAAAAAATTCCAAAAAATAAATAAAAATTACGATGCAACGAACTTTTGTTTTTTGTTTATCAGGAACCGGTGGAAGATTGGCCGATCGTCGATTGCTTGATAAGCTTTCACAGTAAGGGATTTCCCCTCGACAAAGCGATTCACTATGCGAATCTCCGTAACCCGTTCATCATCAATAATCTTCCGATGCAATACGACATTCAGGTGAGAGAAGAAATATATAATCATTGAGAGATGAAAATAAAAAAAATAAAAATTAACAAATTATTTAGTATTTGATTAGCGATTCATTGAGTTCTTTAATATGACAAATATGTAAATTGATTGTAAGCAAAAAATTTATTTAGTCGATAGTTTACTTGAATCAATGATTTTCAAATTTTTGTTGATTCGCTTTAAAAAAAAAAAAAAAAAAAAAATAACAAACAGGACAGACGAAGAGTGTACGCGATATTAGACAGCGAAGGCATCGAAATTCCTCGCTATGCAGTTCTGGATCGCGATTCGGCGGATCCGAAACGTAAGTTTTTTTTTTACCATTTTGCAATTGAATCGTCGAAAAAAAACGCTTTATTAAAAAAAAAAAAAAAAAAAAAAAAAAAAAAGTATCGAGTTTTTTTCGCGCAAAATTAGTAATACCAATTTAAAAAATTTTTTTTTTAGATGTTGAAACTTAATTTCCTTCGAAACAAAACATTTCTGTGATTTTCAGTAAAAAATAAATTATTATCAACGATAATAATAATTATTATTATCATTCAATTATCATTACTTTCCGATTGCGCGAAAATATTTCTCGACGAAAAAAAAAATTACTTCTCTAAGAAAACATTTCAAAATTATTTTTCCGAAGCGGGTGTTGCATTGCGTAAGAAAAAAAACGAGAATTTCGTTGCTTTGTTCCTCGAGTGCAAAAAAAAAAAAATTAATAATTATCCCGAATAAACCTTTGAGTTCGTAATTCCTCTTTTTTTTTTTACATTTTATACTTTTTTTTTTTTTTATTTATTTTTCTCGTCTCCACGCATAGAATCGCATTTCGCGCGTTGACAATAATATCCTCTCTCTTCCCAAAAAACGCCCGATGCCTCCTAATAAATATAATCGCTTTAACTTCTGTGTTGAATGTTCAATTTTTGACATGCGAAGAACTAAGAATCCATTTCAGATCACGAGCTCGTCGAGTCCGAGGATCACGTGGAGGTTAACGGGGTTACGTTCAATAAACCATTCGTCGAGAAGCCCGTGTCAGCTGAGGATCACAACATTTACATCTACTATCCTACCTCAGCGGGTGGTGGTAGTCAGAGACTATTTCGAAAGGTACGAAAGAGGCATTCCATCGTTTTTTTTTACAGTTCAGGAGACTTCAGGATATTCAATGGAGAATCGTACGCAACCGATGACCCTCTTGAACTCATTCCGATGACCGGAGTAAGCGAACTATTATTCACGAAAGCAAAAACAAATAAAAACAAAAACAAAACAAATTAAATTATATTGTCTTAAAGGTGGAAAACACCTTTCGCATTGATTCGTATAATTTCTAATGCATATGAAAAATTCGCATTAAAGAAATAAATTCTATCGCTTTTTTTATTTATCTATGCGAATTACTGTTCGGTAGCCGAAGGTTTCTTTTTTTTTCTTTTTCAAAATTCAAAATTTTTTAATTCTTATCGATATTTTTGTCACTTCAGATAATTTATGCCGAAAAATATCGAATTTGTAGAAAAAAAAAAAAAAAATTATCAGCAGTATAAAAAATTATAAAATTGAAGCAATAATAATAATAATTAATTAAGTAATTTAATTAATTAATGTAAGAATAATATTCGGCCTCCGAGAATTATTCGATGGAAAAAAACTCAATTTTTAAGATTACTTGCCGATCGCGAATCTGATTCGCGACTCAAATCACATTAATGAAAACAAAATTTAATTTTCTGCGTATTTGGTGTCCGGATGCGAATTAAATTTTTCTATTTTTTAACTTTTTTTGGTGTTACATAATATGTCAGCAAAATTGAGATGATGTAATGAGCGAAAAACGAAAAAAAAAAAAAAAAAAATTTCTATTCCAAAAAACAGTTACGAATTATCGTCGATTCATTCGTAAAAAAAAAAAAAAAAAAAAAAAAAAAAAATACGATATTTTATGCTTCATTTAGATAGGAAGCCGGAGTAGCGTTTACTCGCCTGAGTCTCGAGTACGAAAGACCGGATCTTACATTTACGAAGATTTTATGCCGACCGACGGTACGGACGTTAAGGTTTACACCGTTGGACCCGATTACGCACACGCCGAGGCGCGAAAAAGTCCGGCGCTCGATGGAAAAGTCGAACGCGACTCCGAAGGAAAGGAAATTCGTTATCCCGTTATACTTAGCAACGCGGAAAAGCTTATCAGTCGAAAAGTTTGTTTGGCATTCAAACAGACAGTTTGTGGATTCGATCTCCTGAGGTGAGCGAAACATTTTCTTAAACATCCGATTTCCTACAATTTTTTTACAGAGTATTGAGAACATCAATATGAACATTTGTCGCTTTTGATTCCATAAATTTTATAGGTTTTCGCGGCTCTTTTTAATCGGTAACTCTAAAATTCTCCGAGTTAACGGGGCGAAAGCATTGATAAAAAAAGTGAAAAAAATTCGTAACTATTGAATCCATTGGCCGATTCTCGTAAAATTTAATTCCTAATATCTTCGATGGCAACTCGACGCCGGTGAAAATTCTCAGCTCAATCGGATTTTTTTTTCTAGCATTTTAAATATTTTTTAGAAAATATATTCAAATATCGCGAAAACGACGATAAGAAATTACGGAAAAACAAAAATTCATTCTGCGGTTTTTTTTTTTTTTTTTTTCGTGAATTATTACGAAATTTCGGCGATTTCGAAGCGTCTTCACCGATGCGCAGTTTAAGATTTTGCACTGCACGCGATATCTCATTCATCGACCAGTTTCGTTTCTCGTCTATAGATGAACGCGAGCGTTGGTTGCAACGCCCGCGTTTATCGGTGTTATTCTAGAATACGCGTATCGAGTTGCTTGGCAGCCGCAACAGTTACTAGCGAGCAGCTTTCAAGGTTCGTTTACAGTCGCTTGAGAATTGCAGCAGTGTATCAGAGTCTGCGGTTCGGAGTCGAGCATTTTATTTTTGATTTTTCGTCTCTTCGTCCTTTTTTTCGCGTCTCCTTGAAATTGAATTCTCGTCGCTATAGTTCGAGAGCTAAAAAATTATTGGAAAAAAAAACCCTAAATTTCATGTCTTTAGGATTTTTTGCCAATACTGCAACACTTACGATATTTTTTTCCGTAAATTTCTAACGTTTCCAAAACATTTTTTTAAAAATCGTAAATTTTTTCACAATTTTTCCTCTTCGGTTTAATTTAAATTTTTTGCAATAGCGAAAACTAAAAGACATCGGTAAGTTCGAGAAATTGAATTTCGGTATCGAATCGATTGATTAAAAAAAAAAAAAAAAAAAAAAAAAAAAACGAAAAAAAATTGAAATTAATCAATCGATATTTCGTTGTGAATTAATGTTTTTCCAGAGCCAACGGCAAGTCCTTCGTTTGCGATGTGAATGGATTCAGTTTTGTGAAAAATTCGAACAAATACTATGACGACTGCGCGAAGATATTGGGTAACATGATACTTCGAGAACTCGCGCCGACTCTACACATTCCTTGGAGTGTTCCTTTTCAACTGGACGATCCGCCGATTGTGCCGACTACTTTTGGTAAAATGTAAGAAAACACGACGAAGACGAATGCAAAAAAAAAAAAATCCTGCAAAAAAAAAAGAAAAATATCTATTGTTATCCCTCTTAAGTGAGCGATGAAAAAAAAAAAAAAATCACTCGTAAATATTTTTACCTCTCAATCCCCGAAGCATGAAAAAGCACGCCGTTGTATTATTAATAAAATTGTAGCAAAATGTTAATTTTTTTGCCATAAAAAGAAAAAAAAAAGAAAAACACACCACACCACACGTATACTTTTGTCGTAATCCCACTCCGAAAAAATAAAAAACAAAAAAACAATTTTGGTTTTTTTTCAAAACCGAATTTTGTTGGTTTTTTTTTGTTCTCTATGTTTCGTTTGGCCGTTGCTTACCATTCACTTGTTTATTGTTCTCGTATTGTTTTTTTTTTTTTTTTTTTTTTTTTATTAATTTTCTTGCAAAATAATAATTTCCGCTTAATAACCGATGAAAAATTTTGGCCATTCCTCAGGATGGAGCTTCGTTGCGTCGTTGCCGTTATCCGGCACGGCGACAGAACTCCCAAGCAGAAGATGAAGGTAGAAGTTCGTCATCCGAAGTAAGTTGACCAATGAAACGTAAAAAAAAAAAAAAAAAAAAAAAAAAAAAAAAATTACCCGACAACGATCGATTTTTCGTAATTGATGAATTTTCTTCACACCATTTTTGACGATTTTTTTGTTGTTTTTTTCTGTAATCCATTAACATTGCTATTGTTGCCTGCAAGATTTTTCGAGATATTCGCCAAGTACGACGGCTACAAACACGGTCACGTGAAGCTAAAAAGGCCGAAGCAGCTGCAAGAAATTTTGGACACAGCGAGAAGTTTGTTGACGGAAATTCAGCACAGAGCCGCCGGTCCGGAACTCGAGGAAAAGCAGGGTAAATTGGAACAACTAAAAAGCGTTCTGGAAATGTGAGTATTTTGATTTGGTGTTTTCAACCAAAAAATTAAAAAAAAAAAAAATTTCCGAAAAAAAAAAAATTCCAAAAAAAAAAAATTTCCGAAAAAAAAAAATTTTCGAAAAAAAAAAGTTCCGAAAAAAAAGATTTTCGCATATTTTTTTAATCAATAATCAATAATCAATTATACGTTATACATTTCATCAATAATCAATTATTCATGAGTAAAATTAATGGATGGCGCGCCTGGCGATTAGGTACGGACATTTTTCTGGAATAAATCGCAAAGTACAGATGAAGTATCAGCCTCGTGGACGCCCCAGAGGAAGTTCCTCCGACGATGGTAACACTCACAGTATGCCTCGTTTTCTTATCGCTATATAATTTTAAATAAATCAGATCTATCGATCATTCGAAAGTTAACAAAATGACTTTAAATTGTTCTATTCAGCTAATTGAGTTAAAAACACTGCTAAATCAATGCTAAAAACAATTATTCCGCTTTACGAAATTTATGAAGATAATTAACTCGATTTTCCCTTTTTTTTTTTTTTTTTTTTTAATTTACAGATCGTTTGGGTGAACCGTCATTGGTTTTGATACTGAAATGGGGCGGCGAATTGACGCCCGCCGGCCGGATACAAGCCGAGGAATTGGGTCGTATATTCCGCTGCATGTATCCCGGTGGTCAAGGTAGACACCTTAGTGGTTCGTATCATACGCTCTTATGCTTGTTTTTTTTTTAGCCATCACTTGTATCAATATCGTTCGTCATTTATAGTCGTCTTTATTAATTGTGAAATTATTTTTTAAATCCTCGTAATTCGATTTTTTTTACTTTTCTCGTTTCTTTCGTTTTTTCTTTTTTTCCCCTGTTGCATCGCCGATTACTCGTTTTCATATAAATTTACCGTATTCGCGGCATCGCGGAGACTTATTCTGTGTTAATAAAAATTTTTGAAAAATTTCAACGAGACAACAATTCGATTGAAACAAATTGCAAATTTGGTTGCGTAATCCAATTTTTTTCGCGGATTTTCGAAATCGCAAACTTATGATAGGGAAAAAAAAAAAAGTTCAAAATTTCTCGTCGAATTGATCCGAATGTTTTTACCAAATCTTATAGACAACTTTTTTTCGATTATATCGACAAAACTCGCGATATCTTCCGCTTGCGAATCGACCGAATAAATTTCGCGATCGAAATTTCTTTTTTCTTTCAGTATATTAAAATAAAATTGGTTTTCAATAGATTTATTATCCCGTGGCGATGGAAAATCCGACAGAGTTTCCGTCAGTGTGGAGCAATTTTTTTTTTTTTTTATATTGCCGGACATCGCGTCGAAAAGTATAAATACGAAAATTATATTTGCACTCCGTTGAGTTGATTCTTTCGCATCATCTATCACTTCCCTCACTTGGTGTTGTAAAGAGAACGATACAAAAACAAAATGAGACGTAACATTTAATAGATTTCACATTAAAAACAACAAACAATAATTTAAATAGATAGATACAACTCACTGACACACGCATCAGTAAAGTATAATAACAATCCGATTACTGCACACTAAAGTGATTCAAAATTTTGTTTTTTTTATTCAGTTGCTTATGAAGATTAATTTACTATTTCGGGAAAAGAGTAATTTTTGCACAAGCGGATAAAATAATTCACTACCGCGACATCAATGTATAATTTTTCAAATTAATTTATAATTAATTAACAAATTTTTCCAAATTCATCATAAAAAATTGTTTTCTTAAAAATGAATTTTCGTATGTTAAAAAAATGTCAATATCGACGAAAGAGTATAAAAAAAAATTATACAGATCTCCGCTTTCCGAAAAATCGTATATATTACTAAAACAGCATAAATAAAAAAAAAATAAATAAATAATTTAATAATAAATAATATAATGTTTAATTTTATAAATTTCGATAAAATGATATTTTTGGTAAATAATTTCCGGTAAATTTCCTGCGCGACTGTTACATTTTCACGAAAGAGTGCAATAATCTCGATGAGTAACTGAATAAAAAAAATTAAACGTTTATTGCGAATCACCCGATTGCACACACAACGGTAATAGTAATTTAAAAAAAAAAAAAAACACAGAATTTCGCACATAAATAGTGAAGCAAAAAAAAAAATACGATAATTCACAAATACTGTCTTTTTCAATATTATTTTCAGAGGATGACTCAGAGATGTTACCAAGCCACGGTAACTTGATAATATTCTGAATCCAACGCTTGTTCAGTAGCTGTTGTATTTTTTTAAAACGTTTTTTCTTTTTTTTTTTAACAATTTAATTGTCATTAAGTAGTTGTTAATCGTTTTCTGATCGATGTGCATTCGTCGAAAGATCGTTTATTATTCATTATTTTCATTACATTATCCGGTTTCGTGAACATTTCTCCTTCATTTAGATTCTCCGCATCGAAAGTTGTATGAAGAATACAATTAATTACGAAACTTTCACGCGATACGAAAGATATTCTAATAATTCTTTTTAGTTTTCGCGTTTCTCGTTTTTTTTTTAATTAATTATCGTAGCTGATGTTTGAAGAAAGAAAATAAAGAAAAGCTTTGTCTGTGGCATGAAAATCCACTGTAGCGAGTAGAGGACTTGAAGTTTAGTTGTCTTCACAGATAAAACCCAAAACCCCATTTGCCTATTGAATGGTCGTAGATATTTTTTCCCCGTTAACGCTACAATCGATTTAGAAGACAAAAAAATTGTTTGGCTTTTTTATTTTTAATTATTGATGAATAAAGTTTTTTAAAAACAATCGTTTCATTCGAAATTGTAGTAAAAAAAAAAAAAAAAAATCCGTAAAAATTGATGAAAAATTAGCAGCGATGGAAGAAAAGGAAAAATTGAAAAACGATGAATCGCGGATGCAATTAAATTCTGCAGTTTTCAAAATTAATCCGAAACTTGAAGAAAAAATTTCCCAAAAAAGAAACGCGTCGAGCAATTTTTTTCAAGTTATTCGCCGAATACGCGAAGAAAAAGGTGGAAATAAATAAAATCGATGAGAAATGTACAAAGTTTTCGAATTTTTTTTTTAGATGAAAAGAAACTAAAAAAAAAAAAAACGAATAATGGATTTTGTTTTCACGGAAATTATTAAAACTAATACACAGGTGAATACGCCGGAGCGCAGGGTCTCGGATTGCTGCGGTTGCATTCGACGTTTCGTCACGACTTGAAGATTTACGCGAGCGACGAGGGCAGAGTACAAATGACCGCTGCGGCGTTCGCAAAAGGTCTTTTGGCTCTCGAAGGTGAACTCACGCCGATTCTCGTGCAAATGGTCAAAAGCGCGAACACTAATGGTCTACTGGACAACGACTGCGACAGCAGCAAGTATCAGAATATGTAAGTTAAAAAGTGAATCTTTTTTTTTTTCTATAATCAACGAAATTCTTACCGATAATTTCCTCGTAGCGAAATTTCTTAATTTTTAATTTTATTTTCACTTTCCAAAAAAAAAAAAATTAACTTCCGGTAATAAAATTAATTGAAGAGGAAAAAAGAAATAGTGAACATTTTTTTTTTTTTTTTGTTTTTGCAATTTTCGTTATCGCTTCGTAAAAAAAAAAAAAAGAAACAATAATTTCACAGAGAATCTTCGAAATTTTCAGGGTAAAAACGCGTCTTCACGAACTCCTTCAACAAGATCGCGAATTCACGCGCGAGGATCGGGAGCAAATAAATCCGGGAAACGCTCTCAGTATAAACGACGCATTAGACTTCGTGAAAAATCCGGTAAAGTGTTGCCAACACGTTCAGGCGCTCATCCAGAAATTAATGGACATTGTGAGGATCAAGAAAGACGATCTTAAGACGAAAGGTAATCTCAACAAACCATTTTTTTTTAACGAAACGAAATTCGTAAAAAAAAAAAAAAAATAAAAAAAAAATAGAATTTCGAGACAATTTAATGATTTATTTTTTTGATTCGCAGACGCGATTCTCTATCACGGCGAGACGTGGGAGTTAATGGGACGAAGATGGGGCAAAATCGAAAAAGATTTTTGTACGAAAAACAAACGCTTCGATATATCGAAGATACCGGATATTTACGATTGCATAAAATACGATCTTCAGCACAATAATCACACGTTACAGTTCGATCACGCGGAGGAATTGTATATTTACGCGAAATACCTCGCCGACATTGTTATACCACAGGTAAGGAAATTATTTTTTCATTAGCAAAGAGTTTGATAATTTTATTCGATTTTATTCGATTTTACATTCGTTTTCATTATTTTAGGAATACGGATTGACGGTGCAAGAAAAATTGACGATAGGACAAGGAATCTGTACGCCTCTGTTGAAAAAAATTCGCGCGGATCTTCAGAGAAATATCGAAGAGTCCGGCGAGGAAACGGTGAACCGATTGAATCCTCGGTGAGATATCAAAGAAATTAGTAATTGTAATTAAGAGACAAATCGAGAAAATCGTGAAAAATCGGTTGTGTTGCTTTACATGTTATCGATTCTTATTGTTAATCGATGCGGATTCGCTGCGTGGACTTACAATTCTACATCGCCGAAAAAAAAAAAAACAAATCAGAGAAAATGCCGAAAAGATTCGCGTCTCGAATCCCCGATGAGAAAACAGTTTATCAACAGAAATATCCAATTTTTAATTTAATTTTTATAAAAAAAAAAATTGGTTAAATTTTTTTTTCTTTTTTTTTTTATAATTGTATTTTTTTTTTTCATAGATATTCGCACGGAGTTTCGAGTCCCGGGAGACACGTGCGAACGCGTCTCTACTTCACGAGTGAAAGTCACGTTCACTCGTTGCTCACCGTGTTGCGATACGGTGGTTTACTGGACGTGAGTATCTGCTTAGCATCCAAAACTAATTAAACAAAAAAGAAAACTATAAATTCATTTTTCGCGATGAATTTTATTTTTTATCTTTTTTTCTTTATCTTATTTTATTTATATTTTAGTGATCAATGATTGTTTCAGGTCGTTAAGGACGAACAGTGGAGAAGAGCAATGGAATACGTTAGTATGGTATCCGAGTTGAATTACATGTCTCAGATAGTTGTTATGCTGTACGAAGATCCAACGAAGGATCCGAGTAGCGAGGAACGCTTTCACGTTGAATTGCACTTCAGTCCCGGTGTCAATTGTTGCGTGCAAAAGAATTTACCACCGGGTCCGGGATTCAGACCTCATTCTCGCAACGAATCGAGTCACAATCTCGTAAGTTTTTCATACCGATTTTTTTACTCAATTTTTATTCAGAATATTTTAATTACATTTATAAAAAAAAAAAAAATGCATTTTTTATTTTATATTAATTATAATTATTGTCATTATTTTATTATTATTTTTACAAATATCACTATTAGTTAAAAATTAATTTTTTAATTTAGTAATTAATTTGATATATTTTTTTAATTGTTAAAAAAAAATTCTTTTTATTCGTCAGGAAACAACGTCGCAGTGCAGCACGCGAATTGAAGAAGAAGATACCGATCTTGGAGTTCTCGACGACGAGGCGACGAGTCCTCAGCAACAATCGGTAAGCAAAGAATCGGTATTGCGTTTAAATTTCGTTATTTTGCCTGCGCGGGTATTTAGAAAATGAAATTATAATTCAAAGGATTCATCGCCGCCGTTAATCGAGACGGAGGAAGCAGCGGATTCGACTCTCGACAGTCCGACGACGAGCCGAGCAATCGACATGATGGATCTCGATCCGAATATGATGGATGAACCGTACGACAGCGGCTTTCTTCAAGGATCCGCACCGATTCCCATCAGGTAGCAGCGATCATTTCAAAAGAAAATTAAAAAAAACGACGATATCGTGTAAAAATCTATTTGCGATTTTAATTGCAAAGGTTTGCGTCGAGAATTAACAATATCCTCCGTTCTACAGCGCGAGAACAGTTGCCGGTCACGAAGCAGCGAGACTCGGCAGCCAATTGGCGGCGAGTCAGCGACAGCGAAGGGAGAGAGAAGCGAGTAGCATCTGCGAGCCGCGCGCCCGCAGTTACGATCACCAGAGACAGGATAAACCCGAAAAAAGTAAGTATCACCGACAAATCAAAAAGCACAAAAAGCCCCAAAACAAAGTGGCAACGTGGACCGTCTTTTTATTTTTTAAAATTTTTTTCAAAAAAATCTGAAAGATTTTACGGTAAACATCATTGGGTTACATTTGTCTAAAGAAAAAACACCGCGGACTATGGTTTGATGTGAACAATTCTACTTGGGATTTAATTTGTCGAGTGTTTGCCGAAGCACGTTGGATTTGGTTTTTTTTTTCTATCTCTGGGAATGTTTGTTATGCATGTCCTCTATTAATCGATCGTCGTCACCGATTTTTTTTTTTTTTTCATTCGGTTCGTCGTGGAGTACGAAAGATTATTGTTATACTGTTTGATAGATTTTTCTTTTGTTTTCTTACGTTTGTTCGCGTTATTCACGCGCTCTCGCGAACCAGCGTGCGAGGAATTCGCGTCGGAGAATTTAGACTCGAAGGCCGCATCCTCGGTATATCTCACAACTACGAAAATTTTTGTTCTGCAAAGTAATAGCGACGAATATGGTGCGTAGGATTTTATTTTACAAAAAAAGATTATGCATTTTTTTTCAATATCGCATTATAGTAAAAGCGCTCGAAGAATTTCCAGTTTCGAGTTTTTGTAACTTTATTACCCTTTGTTTGTTTTTTTGGCTTACGAAGCGCTAAATACTTGACGATTACAATTAGCAGACTTAGTAACGCCGCGAAGAACGCTTCACGCGCGTTTCCCATCCCCCGTTGATCGACGATCGAGTTGTAGAAGCTTTCCGCGAGTGGCGCTCGCGACCCAATGAACGCGGCAGACGCGTGGATCGCGAGCGATCCTAGCGGTGGCGTCGGTGAACCCTCCGCGGGTAACTTGAGCCTTTTACGCAAAGTCGCAGTTTTCAAGCTGTTAGAAGGGTATAAAAAATCTGAAAAAAATCACAGATACTGTCGAAGATCTCAAGAAAGTATATCAATCATTATTAGAGGCTAAAATTAATTTTGGTTCACTTTACGAGTCTTAATTGGAGCAAAAATGGTAGGAAAACGCGCTATTTAAAAAAAATCGCCTTAGATGCCATTTCGCGATTGAAGACGTTATTGGTACCAAAAAAAAAAATGCGTAAAATCATAATATGGTAGATAGATGTTATCCCCAACATTTAGATGGCATTTAGATGGTATTTTAGGTCTTTAATTAGTAAATGAAGGGCATTGCAGCCAAATGTTTTAGGAAACACGTATTTTTTTATATCCACCAATAGATATATATCTATATATACGTATATTTTTTTTGTTTTTTTCTCTTTCCCTGGCGCAATGTGTCCTCGTTGTGTTTCGTGTGTTTCTTTGTAGCTGCAGACAAGCTGCAGTATCAGAGCCTGGAAGCTGTCAACAAAGAAGGTACGTCAACGCGCGTTCTTCATTCGTCGAAAATTCGACGAAATCGCTCGCGAAAGCGTTGTCCTACGAGACGAAAGGGTCTGCGATGAAAATTCGCAGACCGATTAGAACAGCTACTGCGACGCTTATATTAGTTTCTTTATACTTTTCATCGACATATTTATCCTTTTTTAATGTTTTAATGGATTTTACTTTTTTTTTTTTTCGACTTATCGCTTTTCGCGTCGCCAGCATTCGAAATCTTTCATTACTATATCCACGCGAAAATAGCTAAAAGCATCCGCCTATGCTGATTAAATTTTTTTTTTCCTTTTTTCTGCACTCATTGCTAATTTTTTTTTAAATCAAATTTACGAGAACACCGCGCAACGAGTGAGGAATCTATTTTCATTCTTGTTCTCGTAATTTCCAAAAAATAAAAATTCGGCATAATTTGATTGGTTTATGAAGAAAAAAAATTAACAGAAAAAAAGAGCGGAGATAATGATGATTCTTTGGACGATTGAAATTAGAATTTTTTGTTTTTTCGATTCGAAACGCAATGAGATTCTTTGAATAATTATTACGAATTTAGCACAACCTATTATTATTATTATTATTTATTTTTTGTGAAAAAATCTTTAACGAGTCTTTAAATGCGAATTTTTTCAAAAAGCGGTTCTTTTCGTGAAAATTAAGTTACAAAATTCAAAGTATTTTCGAAAAACGTTACGGCTCGCCGCAAAATGGAGTTGAAAAAAAAAAAAAGCAGAATGCAAAAAGAATTGAAAATGAAACAATTCAAAGATACAAACAATTCGAAATACAAAAAAAAAAAATTTTAATCAAAATGCAAAATTGCAAAAAAAAAACCCTTAAAAAGCGTAACACCTATTCTGAGAATCAAAAAGTTTTATATCCGAAATTTACAACTCCTACTTTACCGACGACAAACCCATTGCTGGTTTATTAAATTTTCAATGAAATGCCGCAATATCTGTGCTAAAGATCTTTTCACACGAATTTTCCGTGAGTACAAGCGGCAGATGTGTTCACAATTTTTTTTTTTTTTCTCGTACTAATTATATAAGAATTGTGCAACAGAGACGCGAACGACAAAAGTGATTGAAAACGATGCGACAGTTGCGTTTGAAATAACTCTTTGGTCAGCGATAGTTGTGCGAGTGGAGGCCAACTAACCCTTGTGATGGGCGACCGGATGGATCACAGGAAAAAAATTTGATACGATATTCCGAGCCTCCGACCCCCCGAGGATCGGTATTAATCTTGTGATCCATTCGGCCGCTGCGATATCCTTTTTCCTTCCGAATCATAAATCCACAAATCGAAATATTCATACTGCAATGCTCCGCAAGCTTTACACACACACAGACACACATATATATCTATATATTTATCAGTTTATCATCGAACATCACCCGATTTACATGAACGTCGTAAATTTTCCAATCGCGATGCGGCCGAAGCTGACGGCGATTTACGGCCGAATTTATCGCCAAAGGCGAGCCGCGTATTACCTTTTTTCGATAATTCACGACGGAAGGACGGATTATATGCATTTTTTTATATCTTAAAAAAGAAAAAAATAATTCAAAGTATCCGTTCAATGATTTCTTTTTTTTCATCATTTTTCGATTTAATATAAATTTTTTTTTTTTTTTTTCAATACATCGAGAGTTTGAGTGCTGCAATGGTTTTTTGGATTTATGGCTTATTGGCATCGACATTCAACATTCTGCATGGCTAAAATGTGTGATTGTATATTTTTTTTTATTTGATTTTGCCAATAACACGGAAAGTCGAAAGGAACTTCTAGGATTGCGCACCGTTTTTTTTTTTTTTTTCTTTCGTCAGTAAATTATTGTTCCCAATCCTCATCTCAACAGGTTTGCATTATCATTTCGATCTATTATCTTCTTTTCTACTTGCTTCTTCTCTCTTCTCTATTATTTCACGGTATTGACACGAAATACGTTTGTTTGTTTTTTTTTCCGTAATAATTGGAATTTTTTAAATAAATAATTACGCGCGTACTTTATCGATTTATCGGTTTTAAAAAAATTAAAAAAATGCCATTAAAAAAATTCAGATAAAATGTTCGATTTTTTTTTCTTCTGAAAACTGTATAAAGTATATAAAAAAAAAAAAAAATTTACTGAAAGATACATAAAAAAGATATGTAAAAAAATAATTACGAAGTAATAAAAAAAAAAATTATTAAAATTTACGAATTTCGTGCCAAAAGCCTTCTTTTTCTCTTCGGTGACGGGTGCTCTGATATGATTATACAGTTTGTTTCTTTCCTCCTTTTTTTTCTTTTTTTTTATATATATTCCTTTTCCTTCCACAATCATCTTTACTCTTATTAATTCTCCGATAACTCGACGCATTAAAAAACTCTGAACACAAAATACAAATGCAGCCGATCAGACACTTCGTCGTTTCGAACTCGACGATTTGTTTTATGAAAGAGTCGACAACTTGGTGGGAAGTCAGTACTCCCGAACGATCGCCCAAAGATATTCGCCGGGGTGTCCGGTCTCTTCCGCCGGTCTCTCGACTTCGTCGAGTTCCCCCGATCTTTCCGTTTCGCTCGTGAAAACTATCCGATCGCGTGCTGTATCTCCAATAACTCGAAAACCCAACGAGTATTTAACTTCCGAGGAGTTCTCTTCTGTGCGAGAAACTCCATTAGCACGGCAGGCAAAGTTACCGATCATCGAGGATCCGGCATCGAACAAATTTTCGTTGAACGCCGAGATGGAGTTCTGGGACTTTGGCGAAAGTCAACTATTGGAAAAGAGTCTCAAGGATCACGTAAACGAGCAAATGTGCGAGAAATCGGTTGGTTCTAAAATGAAGTCATACGACGAGGAAATCGGCTTCGAAAAAGAGGATCCAAGCGAATCGTTGATGAACGATGACTCAAAAATGGACGAATGCCTTTCGGAAATGGTGGATGTCGAGCCAAAAGTTCCGGTCGTTTCACCGATCGGGCGAAGCAAACCACGAGAAACTCCGAACTCGAGAACAGTGTCGTACGAGCGTAAAATCGGCATTACACGATCGCCGAGTTGTCTGGGAATCCCTGTATCGTTGCCACACTCCGTGAGCTCCCCGGAGCTACCCGCTCCCGTGATAGTGACGATCCTCGAGAGTTCCGGTAACCCGGTGACCCTGCGCAACGTGCCCCCGGGACCGGCGATCGGTAAATCACCCACGCGCCTCGAAGCGCTTGTTCTTAACGATTGTAATGAGATTAACGCATTGTCAAGCGGCTCTCCTAACGTTCGACGCTCGGGCGATCAGATGTCGTTGGTTCGGCAAAGTAGCGAAACGAAGATATACGGTCGTTCAAAATCGGCTCTCACCCTACCGACCGTAAACGATGCAAGGGGTGAGTTTGGTACCGGGGTTACGGAGATCGTTGAATCGACCCTAATATCCACGAACGATCGTTACCCAACCGTCTCGTCCCGTTGTAAACAGTCCCATTGTCGTCTTTGCGAAATCGGTAGAAAAATCGGTAACGATCGTCGCGCGAAAATCGAAAGATCGGCGAGTTTGAAATTCGAGGAAAATTCAGTTTCGCGTAAAAATGATCGCCGTTCGTCATTGACACTACCGGAAAGTCGGAACGCGGCGACCGACCGTCCCGCGATCGAGGGAGAAATCGAAAGATCGGCGGGTCTAAAATTCGAGAGGAATCCGGTATCGCGTGAAAATGATCGACGTTTTAATTTTACAAATTTGTCTCCAAACGCTCGTCGTGCGTCATTAACGGTACCGATCAACACAAACCGCGATACCGATCGTTCGCGATCGATGTCTCCGCGTCGCGATAGTCAATCCAAATGCTCCACAAGTTTACCCTCGCGATCGCACTTCCCTTACCGCGAAATCTGTTCGTTATCCGAGAACAAAATCACGGAAGATGATGATCGGTTAAAAAAATCGGCCATATGCTTCAATCGCCCCGCGTATTTGCGTCCGAATTCACTGACCGTTCCCAATATTCGCGACGGCGAAATATTAGGAATCGACGAAGATATCCGCCAACGACGAGACCGCAGCTTTACCGAACGTTCGCGATCCCTTTCGCCATGTCTCCAACGCTGTCTCTGCTACAATTGCAACGTCGCTACTCTCATACAGGAGAGCGTTAATCTCTCGCCTGCCGAAAGATCAAATTTTCAAGTATACTTCGACACCTCTCTGTCGCATAAATTCATCAATTGTTCGTGTTACAACGCCACGACGGCGAGCGCCGAAGCTTCGAGGAGAGTATCGAGATCGGCATCTCCGAATTCGACGAGCGCTCGCGATCCTCTTGCCGCCGATCTAACATTCGGAAGATCGTTGCCCTGTTTGGACGCGTGGCGTTGTTACAATGGCAGAAACAATCGAAATCTTGTAGATCTTTGCGCTCGTCGAAGATACGACGAAGATGTCTCCCATCGCAGTTCAACGAGAATTGAAAAATCGTTGGAAAGACGCCGATCTTCGCCTCACAACCTCGGCGCATTTTCCATGCACTCTTGCGAACTTCGCACAGGCGCTGGCAATACTTTGAGTCACCTTGCGGGACAGAAACATGTGGACAAAGAGTCGCATTATCCTCGGATCGGAGAAGCGAGCGCTGCTTCAACTTTTGCAAAGATCGGTAGTCTTCCCACGATCGACAATGCGATTCCGAACGAAATCAAAACGTTTTGCTCTGATTTCGAGAGATCGGTTGCTCCCGATAGCTCTTTGGATGCTTCAGAATTAATACCGATCTCCAAACGATCTTCTGCCGATTTATCGGTAAATCCGTTTCTCCGTCCAGTTATTCCTGCCGTCTCGACGGTCCCTTCCACGACGAGATGGGAAAACAAAAAATCGGCACGTTTGCCGCCCCGACAATTCTCTTGTCCCGAGATAATATCAGAATCCTCGAGTTTCTCAACGATATCACAGCGAAGAGAGATCAAAGCGTCGCGACGCTCGGCAACGAGACAATCGTCCCTCGAAGTTGTCACTGACTCGCCGATTTTCGACCGGTCAACGATCGGCATACCCTCGCTATGTCTACCCAAGCAATTTCACCGCTTTGAGAACACAAATTCTTCTTCTCCCGATAACACATCACATTCTGCGAAATCTCAAAAATCGGTTCGGTTGCTCAGGCAGTTTTCTTGTCCGGAAATGTCCGCGGATTCGGATTTGGCTTCCCGTATACTTTCTCGTCGTACCGACGCTCCACGATCGACGAACCCTTGGAATTTCGACGAATGCATCGGTAGATCCCGTTTTGAATTTTCGAACTCATTGCACGCGGAATGTTCACGTTATTGTCGAAGCACCGCGAGCATTTGTAAAAACGCACCGCACAAAAAACCAATTATTTGCTATTCTTGCACCCGTCTTATTTGCGACGGAAGCGATGATTGTTGCGATAAAATTACCGCCAAGCATACCGCTGCGCATACAGCACTGATGCGTCATTGTAAAACCGTATTATCCCTCGAAGCGTTGAACACAAACTCCAAAGATCATTTATACAAATCATCCGCAATTACATCATTGTCATCATCCTCGCATCCCAGACTCCAAACGCAACGATCCTTCTCGTCCCCAGACACGCGACCTTCGATCATTCAACAACCTGACCCTACCTGCACAGCAAGGCGCCACCGTCACAGTATCTCCGGACAGATGAGTTATTTCAAGCTGTTGGGATACAACGTCAGCAAGAAATTGACCGGTTCGGCAAACAGCTTATTCAGCACCGCCGTCATCAGTGGATCATCGAGCGCTCCGAATCTCAAAGACATGGTACCGCCCCACGCCTCCGCTGTTGCCGGTGAGTTTTTATTTTTATCCAATTTTCATTATTATAATTATTTTAAAAAATCATTAATAATAATAATAATAATAATATTATTATTATTAATTTTTTTTTTTTTTTTTAAATCTGATTATTGTTATGTTTATTATTCGACGCTAATGGAACTGTGACTTCTATCGATAACTATACATTTATCGAAATTTGATTTTATTTTGTTGACTAATTTTTTTTTTTTTTTTTTTTTTTTTTTTTTTTTTTTCTGGTGGTCGGCAGCTATCGAAGGATTTGGTGGAGTTCCCCCTATACGACCTCTCGAGACTCTTCACAATGCGCTGTCGCTGAGACAATTGGACTCTTTTCTCGACATGATGACCAGCGCACCGCTTTTCAGAACGCCGGCCTCGTCGCCACCGAAATTTCCATCACCCGGCGGAAGCATTCACGGCGGTTCGGTCGTTCCGAATCTCAGCATCGGTGGTATCAACCGCGAGTACCACACTTCCGACATGGAAGCCGTCAGGTACCGTAAGAAATTAACTAAAATACCTATGTAAGTATTAGCATTCCTTTCATTTTCTTTGATCGTAAAATATGTTATCATTTTTTTTTTTTTTTTTTTTTTTTTTTTTTTTTGGTGGATTAACCCATTAATGGCATACGCTCCACTTTTTTTTAATTCGTATTACAATCTCATTACAATTTTTTCTTTCGAAATTTACCCGAATTATTGACAATTTTCGATAATTTTTAATTTATCGTATTTTTTTCGGCAAATTTCGTTTATCCCAACGAAAATCTTACCGCTAACCCCGTTTTTTTGTCGGCTTTTTTTTTGCAAATGCTAATTGTGTAACAGATACATCACACCGGCGCCGATTCATTACAAATCCGGACAGGAAGCTGAGGGCAGTGATCTACGAAATCAACTCTCGCCGATCAGTCCAAACAGTAAGTAAAAAAAAAAATGCATCTCGTAATTCACGCGATGATTTTTTTAATTTGAAAATAAAATATACAAAAAATCATTTTGGATTCTTGAAAAACGAGTAAATTTTTCATTAAATAAAGAAATGAAAACTTTATACTCTAAAAATGAAAATTTTCGATCAATAAAAAAAAAGAGAATTTTGAGATTATTTTACAATTCTTTTCGGATTTTTTTCACGATTTTTTGTAACTAAACAAATCATCGGAAATTATGTTTTTGAGAAATCTCTGCAAGGGGAATGTTTAGCTTCGAAACCTTTTTTCGAAGACAAACGTTGCGATTTATATAAAAAAAAAAAAAAAAAAAAAAAAAAAAATTTACAATTTTATTTCATTATTTCGTACTTTACTCCGTAGGCACGGGATGGAGCAGCGAACCGCAGTCATTTCTGTCGTCCGAACCCTCTTCGCCGGCGCCGACGTCCGCCGGCGAATGCAGCATGTCGATGAGTCTCGTCAGTAACGACGGGTAAGTAAAAAAAAAAAAAAAAAATCCAATTAATAAAAAGGACTTTCAAAATCATTTTACCGACCGCAGCAAAGATTCGCCTATTAATCAAAATTTTTTTTTGTTTTTTTATCAATTTTTTTTCTCACAGAACTCAGCCGTTCACCGGCGGTCCGAAATTCCCGGCGAATCCGTGTCTCGACATCGATTTCAACGATTTCTGCATGTCGATCGATCAGGAATCACGCGGCGAGAGCCGCGGAAGTATTTCCTATACGGATTACTACAGCAACGAAGACGGACTGATAAGGAAAAGCGGCGGTGATTTTGCAAATTTGCGGGAACGCGCGACACGCGACGAAGGCGTCGGTGGTGATTCGATCGTCGACGAGGACGAGGAACACACATTGACGCTTCGACAGACGGAAGAGGAACAAAAACGCGACGTGAAGTTTATCTTCGAACAGAGCAAAGAAATTTCGTCGAGTCTCGTAAAACCCGGAAGCAGTTTCAAGAAAATCGGAAGGTAATGCGCAACGATTTCATATCATTCAATACATCGATCGCGAATTCGCTAATTTAACAAAATTTAATACTAATCCTTTGCGTTTAATGATTTTTCTTCTTTTTTAAATTTTTTTTAAATTTTAAAAAAATTCTTTTTAAATTAAAATTTTTTTTTTTTTTTAATTTTTGATATTTCAAGTTGAAACGATTGCACCGATTTCATATCATTAAATATATCGATCGCGAAATCGCAAATTTAACGAAATCAAAAACTAATCCTTTGAGTTAATGTTTTTTTTTTTTTTTTTTTAAGATTCCGAGTCGAAAGTATGGAAATCACGGATGAGGACGTGAGAATAAAGGAAGCAGCAGCAGCAGCAGCGGCGGTCGCCGGATCGACATCGCTTTCGAGTTCCAATTTGTCTTTGGATCGCGCGCGCGGAAGTTCGACGTCGATAAACGACAAATCGCGTTCCACCGCTTCGATAGCCGGCGAAAGCGTTGCGCAGGATACGAAAAAATTGAAAGGCGGTTTTTCGTCGTTTCATTCTCGTCCGACGCATCGCGGCAAAACAATCGCTCGTTCGCAGAGCGTAACAACGCCGCAGAACGTTTCGCACAAAACCGATGTCGATTATACTTGCCAAACGTCCGAAAAGAACGTCGGATCGTTTTCGACGATGTCGTGCGAAGATTTGGAAAATTGGAAACTCAACGCCGTCAGCCCGACGACGGCTTCTACGGCTTCCACGGCACCGATCGAAATTCCTCAAGACGAACCGATTCTTACGCTCGCGAGTAGTCTGAAAGGTGTCACCAATATTACTGTAGGATTCAATGTTCAGGATAACAAAAAAGATTAGAGACGCGCGTTAGATTTTGGGAAACGTATGGAAAAAATTGCATTAATCTATTTCGATTGTTGTTTAGAAAATCTCGAGAAAAGAATCGAATAGAGAATGTCGCGGAGGGCTTTCCGTGGAAAATTAAAAGGCTTTTCATTTTTTTTTTATTTTTTTTTTTAAGGGGTTTTATAGCATTTGTCAAGAGTTTCATAACTTTTTATTGGATTTTTTAAGGATTTTTGTTACAAAAATTAATAACTATTGTGATGGAGTTTTGGTGAATTTTAAGAGTTGATAAGCCGAAAGCGCTCATCAAAATTGAGAATTAATATTGTTTATGTACTTATATAGGTGAATATACGGAGATATAGATTTATAGCTCCGATCGACTTTGATGAGTGATGAAAAAGCGATTTTTTTCTATTCGATTCTAATTTAAGGGTAAATCTACTCGATTATTCGAAATTCGAGTGAAGTAAATAATTAAAATATTTCGAAAACTGTAGGAGATAATGGGATATTTTTTTGTTTTTACTGAAAGATACAGAGAATCGGAATATTAAAAAAATAATATTGAAAAATATAGAAAAAAAAAAAAAAAAATTTCATTATCCGATAGCAATTTTTTTTTATACAATTCTCTCGATACATAAATTTTTTGTAAACAAAAAAATTCATTTTATTCCCTCCTATAGTTTTGGAGAAAAAATTGACTTTTTTACTCTGTTTTTCGAATCGTCGAGTCGATGTTCCCAACTTAATTCGACTCGAGAATATTCGACATAATCAAACTATTCGACAAAACTCTTTTTTTTCAGTATTGTCGCAATTTCCATCCGCCTTAATAAATAATTAGTAACTGACGCGCAATTGAATAAACGAAACGATTTGTGATGTGGAAATTATTGGAATTACCGTCCTGCAAATGAGGAATTCTATGTAAAAAAAAAAAAAAAAAAGGATTAAAATTTACTGGCGATTGAGATTCCTGACGCAATACGAAATATTATCAATGTGCGGAGAGAATTGAATGGAAACTAAATCGCTTGGGAATTGACAAAAAAAATTAATTCGCTTTGAGAAAAATATTTGATAGGCTATTGTAGAATATTTTTCCATTCTCGCTGTTTTGGATCGAGCGGCATGCGGCTGCAAAGAGAATCATTGTTACAATTGGATAATTAGGATTAGAAAAAATGGAAAAAAAAAAAAACAAACAAAGCAACAACGAGAATTATCGAAAAACTTCGACGCTGGAAAATGAAAAAATTCTTTATCGCTGCGATCGTAAAAAAAAAAAAAAAAAAAAAACGTAAAGAAAATTTTCAAAAAAAAAAAAAACGTAAAGAAAATAAAAAAAAAAAAAAAAAAAATCCAGCGTCGATTTTCTTGACAAAGTATTTTGAAAGTATGCTGCATAGGATATGTAAATCGATATCTAAAAATTAGAATTCAATATTGTTAAATTAATTTAGGATGCATAAGTGACAAAGGATATGATGGATAAAGAGATGCTAAACGCGTCGCAACAAACTAAAACGCGAAAAGATAAATTTCGTTTTAATTATAAACAAAAATCACTATTCACGTTTCCGTTTTTAATACTAATTGTTCTGTATGTATATATATATTTTTTTCATCGAATAACAAACAGAATAATTATAATTTTATTCGGATTTCAGAAATAAATCATTTTTTCGCACGCGAAGCATCGATTTATCGATCAAAAAGTACCTTCGATGTTCCTCGGTGAGTAAATATTGTTATAGTTTAAGAATTCAATGCAATTCCTTGTTTTCGGGATTTACAAAAAAAAAAACGACGAATCCATACTTCAGCACAATGAAGAAAAATCGTACGTATATATTATCGACCACACGATCATTTTAATACAAATTTTCTTCATTTTTTTTTTTTTAATATTAACATTATTTTTCTCATTTTTTCAATACTTCGCGCGTATTCTTCGAAGTATTTTTCGATCGGAGCAAATCTCGTTTTTTTTTTTTTTTTTTTTTATGTAACGACGATAAGAATCGTAAAAATAAATTTTCGTTCGCACCGTTACAGAAAAAAAAATCGAATTTTTGGATCGCATTCTATCGCTAAAAGATCAGTTTGAAATTCGGGAAACAGCGAAATGGCGAATAACATTCTTCAAGTTATTGTTTTCTCGTAATCGTAAGCGTGACGTTATTTTTTTATCATGTATTATGATCCACTTGCCAATTATCGTATTCAGACGAAAAAATATATATATATTTATTTATGAATGTTGTGTTTTTCGTTTCTCGAAGATTTTTCATAGTTTCGCGGTACTGAAACTTAGTTATCTATGTTTTTTTTTTTTACACCAATCGCCATTTTTTTTCGCTAAATGTGAGAGATAATCATTATCACATTTCGGGTACTTTGCAGCGCGGTATAGATATATCATATCTGATAAAAGTGATAAAAAAAAAACAGATCCGCCTAATATAACAATGCTACGTAATTAAATTGTATTGTCATACGTTAGAGAAAAGAAAAAATCGATGTTTCATAGCGCAGGCGCTGGGTAGCTGCAGCGGCAGCTCTTCCTCGTATAACGTACCTGGATAATAGCAACGACTAGAGAAATAACGTCGATCGCGAAAAAAAAACAAAATTACGTATTCCGCGCAATTGAATAAAAAAAATGACGCGACATACGCCCTTCTGTTTTGCAGCAATCGACACGACAAATTTTATATAGGATAATCAACGATTTTAAATTTATCGATACTGCTGTACTCGATCTTCATTCCTTTTTCTTTGTTTTCAAATCAAAACTTTTTCCGACTCGAATTTCCAGAGTTTATAAAAAAAAATTTCTTCGCTATCAAATTTTTCGTAATCGTCTATAATTCGATGAAAAAGCAAAAAAAAAACCTTCGATAAATACGATATTTCAAATTCTAACTATTCTCTCGTATTTTCATTGCTCTTTTTATTTTCGCAGTAAAGCGGTACCGATAAAAGTGCGGTAGAGCTCTGTTGATTTTTTTTTTGTAATTTGTAAAATGCGTAACGAAAGAATGGAGGGGTTTGGTATTAAAAAAAAAAGGTAAACTTAAAATCGGGAGAGTTCTACAGTAACGGAGTCGATGAAATGGAAAAATGAAATAAAAAGTTATAACGAAAGATATTTACACGTAAATCGCATATATTCAGTCTTATCGTCTTGTCTCGTGTTTATTTCAAGTTTTACTTTTTTTAATTAAAGATATTTTTTTTACAGTAATGACAGATGCGAGACACAAGATAAATAGGCCTATTGTATGAATACATGTAAATGTCAATGTAGCGAAGATACTTAATGAAAATAACAAGATATAGATATATAATGTGCAATGGTGTTTATTGACAAACTCCCACCATCCCTTATTTTATGTGCGTCTCCAATGTAAGAGAACATCGCGTTTACACGTGGCACGCGATCCATAATTAAAACAGAAATATTTTATCGAGTGGCAAGACGAGGAGGAAATAGAAACACATTCGTCTCGAACGGCGAGCTACTTAGCAATTAATACCGATTCGTCGACAGACAGCCGACCGGTGTAACAGATAATAAAAAATATCATGCAGCCGCGAAGTAAATGGGTCTGATGACTCTCGACAGCCTCGCGACAAAACTAACGGTTATTTTACACCCGCGCAGGAATTTTAGTGACTGCGAGAGAGAGTCCCCAGAAAACGAGACAGCAGATCGCAAAAGTGAAATCTGAAATCGCCATCCGGCATTTCTCTGTCATACCGAAATTTCTGCGCCGCCATAAACCACAAGTCTTTATAATAATCCTCCGCGACTCCTGCGACTGTCGTGTTATTAACGCGTTTTAATAATAAATCAACAGTGAAACGGTGTTAAATATGCTGAACACTTTTCGTCGAACTGACCGGAAATCCGTTTAATGCTCAACGACAAAAAAATATATCGAATTTTCGATCAACCAAGACTGTCGTGAATAAGTATGTCAATAATTTTTTATTTAACATAAAACTCTCGTATCGAGATCGCATAATTGTTTCAGTTATTTTGTTTTCTATTTCGATTTTTGAGTTGCAATTTTTTTTCTATTCGCGACAAGTGTTTCGAGCAATTCGCTCGCGCATAACCTCCACTAATTCGATAGATATTGTTTCGTACAATATTTCAACAATGATCAGCGATGTATTGTGCCATTATTATTATTATTTCTTGTAGAATTGATTAAAAACTGTATAAAACCCGTCATCGAAATTAAAATAAATAAAGAATAAAATAATAAATCGTTTGTTTCTTTCAACAGACAATTCAGCTATATTTCGTATTGTTACAGAATTTTTATGAACAAAATTCATTGAAAATAAAGTGCTCAGTTTAATAAATCGTTTTGTTCTTTTTTGTTCGTCAGAAAAATGACGTCTATCGGCAGAGGCAGAGGATGGGCGCGTCCAGCAGAAAGAGAGAATGTACTTCGTCGTCCGGGTCAATCATCGTCACCCAAATCGTCGGAACTCGACGAACTCGTCGATAGAATATACAATGACTTGCGCATCGACGAACCATCGTCCGACGACAGAGTCAAAGAATTGGCAGCTTTTATCGAAAGTCTGGCGGAGAGTCAAAGTCCCGAGTGCGTAGCGCACCCAATACACTTTATTTCATAATTACAAAAAAAAAAAAAATTTTGCAATGTATTTAATCGAAAATCTTATCATTTTTTTTTTTCATCTTTTTTTATACAGCATTCTGGTGGAAAAACTGTGGAAACAGTCCCTGGAGGATCGTTGCTTCGGCATAAAAATAATGAAGCTGTACAGCGCTGAAAATTCGAAAAACGTAAAAACCATAACGGAAATGGCGTCGAAAATAAAGTGCGAACTCTTGCGCATGATGCAAGAGTGCTATGAGAGTAAGTTATCATTTTTTTTTTTTTTTTCGATCTTTTTTCATTTTTTTTTTCGTTCTTTTTTCATTTCTTTTCAATCTTTTTTCGTTTTTCTTTTTTTTTCGATCATTTTTCGTTGTCTTTTTTTTTCGATCTTTTTTCGTTTCTCTTTTTTTTTCGATCTTCTCTCGTTTTTCTTTTTATTTCGATCTTTTTTTTTATCAAATTAATCAATCATTAATATTTTTACGATTATTGCTCCGTGATGCAGAAAAAGACGAATGGCGCAAAGAAAATCCATTGCAGTTGTCGAATTTAGCGTGGATTATCGGAAGTACAATTCAAGCTTTAGCAATGGATACGATAGATTATCACTTAGGACCGGCGCTTATTAATTGCTGCAGTCTTTTGCTCGATACCGCGACGGAGGACGACACGGAAACCGTCGCGATTCAGGTGACTTTATTATTTCTTACTTATGATCCATTTTTTTTCATCCCCATGGATTCGTAATAATCGAATTTTAATTTTTCTTTCTATTTTCAGATTTACTTGAATGCGAAAAGAATCGAAGCGGCACTCTCGACGAGAGGCGAGATAACCGCCAGTAAAGAACTTAAAAAGATCGTTAACAAGGCGCGAACGATTCTCGTTAATCGGAACGTAAGCACTCGTACGCGAGCGCTTTTGTTGCTTATTATCGACTTCGCGCATCAATGCTACGAGCCATTGACCGGCGATCTCGAAGTTTTTTACGCATCGATCCTCGGTGCGTTTTCAGAATTTCTTTTTTTTTTTTACAAATTCTTCTGTATCATCGTAAATTTTATGTTATTTTTACGATAATTCATTTTATTTTTTTTATTTTTTTTTTTACTTCGTAGGACGGAGTCGCGACAACGACTCGCAATTTCGAAGCGGCAGAGACTTCAATTCGGAATCGTATTTTTATGGAATTTTGACGAAAGGAGTAAAACTCTCTGGAAGTGAAAATCATGCGATACCGACGGTTACTCACGAACCGACGAGAAACGAATTACCACCGCCTTCGGTACCGCCGCAACAGGTGCAAAAAATGAATCGCGGTCCCAACGGCGGAGGTTCCGGACCCTTTCCCCGAGCTATTCGAGGCTCCGGCGCCAGCGAAAGTTCCAAGGAACATAGAAACGACAAAAGATCTCCACGCGGACATAAAGAAAAATTGACCGACGAACAGGTTTGGTCCGCCAAGCAAAATACCGGTAGCAAAGTTTGGGGACACGACGATCGATTCGACAATGACTACGAATAAGAATACGAAGAAAAAAATTTTTTTCCGAAATTTTTCTGAATGACGAAAAAAAAAAGAAAGAAAAAAGAGATCGACGACTGTGACGTCACGTGAAAAAAAAGTTCGATTAGTTTTTATAACGAAAGACTGTGCGAAAGTACGCAATGAACGAATGAATTTGTAAGCAATCGCGACGATTTTCGAGCGCTTTATGCGGTGTGATAAAAATGCACCATTTTTTGGCGATAGAGGCGAATAGTGGCGACGAGAACGGATAACCGGTATTTTTGCCGTTATCGCTTGTAAAATTTATTTTTTATTATTATTTTCGTAAAAAATCGTGATTATTCAATTTTTTAAAATTTTTTGACGCTAAAATTGTGATTATTGTTTTTATTACTGATATTGAGGAGTTAACGAAAAAAAAAAAAAAAAATTCCAATCGTATTTTCAGTGCATAGAGTTGCCATATAATTCGAGATATGTGCGAACGGAACGGCGAATTTTCTTTACAATTTTTACTGTATTCCGTTTTCAACGAATTATACGGGTAAAATCGTAAAATTTAAGAGAGAATTCGGAAATTTCGCGACAAAAACGTATTTTATTGTTTTTCAACGGTGAAAAAGAATCGTATAAAAAAATCGAACGCCATTGATCGGTGTCCTGATGATGAAAAAAATCCCCGGATGCGAATGTAACAACGTGTAGAAAAAAATGCCATTTTTTTTTAAATTTTTCATAAAAAAAAAAAAATTCCATTTTTTTTAAATTTTTCATATTAAAAAAAAATTACACTTCTACAATTTTTAATATTTTTACACGGGAATTTTTTTCGATGATCCGAACATTGTCACCGACAAATAATCACATGGAATTAGTGATACGATGTTTTCTTCGCCCGAAAAAAAAAAAAAAAAAATGGTTTTTTGCCCGAAATCGCCGAAATCCCCTTAAGAAAATGATAATCCTAAGATATTTAATTTATTGTAGAAAACTCGTTGTATCGCAACGCAGCAAACGATCGCTTGACCGCTCATCATTTCACTTATTCTTTTATTTCAATCGGTGCGCATAATCCCCATTTCGCACCTTGTGGCGTAAAATTTCGTGCGATACTCGCGCGCAAAACTTTTTATCAATTTCGTGTGATTGTCGGAAAAAGTTTTGTCGTAATGTACTATTATCGGTCAATCGCTGATATTTTCCGAGAGTTTTCCGCTCAAAACGGATATGAAAGTGTCTCTCATAAAAATTCTTCCCGATGTTCGAGAGATCGAAGTTTTCGTTTTTTTTTTTTTTTTTTTTTTTTTTTTTCACTTATACCGAATAGAATTTCGAATGTCCGACGAATAGGTAGGTACTGGTAGCTTTAGATTTTTCTAAGAGTTCGATGAAAGTTTGTAAGAATAGATTGTATGCATTATTTTTGATTCTCCGATTAGACGAAACGATAAAATGTAGTAATCGCCCTTTTTGCGAGAAATGCCGTTGCAACGTGCCTTCGCGTTTTGAATTTGCAGCCGTATTGTTCGGAGTCTCAAAGAGATTTTTAGTTGTCATACGAATCTAACTGTATCCAAAGAAGGAATTAGCGATCTAGTGGACGATTGTTGACAATTATCGTAAGAATGGATAGTGAGACATTTTTTTCCAATAACTTTATCGATCTAATTGAGATATACAATTATACAGTACTTATCGCAACGCTGTAACAATCGATAATAAACAACATATATAAACATGCATATCGTATTTTTTATTTTTTACCCAAAATACCGCGCGAAGTTTTATAGAAAATTAAATAAATGTCTAACAGACTTCGTCCCATAGCGCGACACAGGCAAACCGAAGACTTGCCGATATGCAGCGATCGCAAGCGTCTTGAAAAATACTCCAAAAACGTTAAAGATCTCCGAATTGCCAACCAAACCACCAAAATAACCACAAACTCCAAAAAGATTCAAATTCACGATTATTAATTGAATTTACAATCGTTTTTTTTTTTTTTTTTGCAATTCTCCGAGATTCCGACACTCGAGATGTGCTGATCGAGGAACGGAAGAGATTTAAATTTTTCCGGCTCATCGTCATGCGCGCCGCCAGATGGGGTTTAGCGACGCGGAAAATCATGCGGGTGGGAGTGAAAAAATAACTTAGTAAAGTTGGTCGAGGAAGAGAGACGAGAACCGCGATCCCAATATGCCGCCGCGGAGAGGAGAACGGCTGGTGAGGGCGGAGGGGTTCGGTGTGCCATTCACATCTATAAATACAGACGGGAACCAACAGGGACAAGTGGAGTCGAGCGAAGCCGATGCATCCTTTGTCTCCGTATTTCCATGATATTTGCATATTGTCCTTGCGATTAAAAGCCACCAACTCGTTAGGTCAAAGACCCGTTGATCGATGCAACATTATCATTCGACGCTCTTTAACGCCGCGCGATAAATATTTGAAAAAAATTATAAAATAAAACAAAATAACCACAATATTCTCACGTCGGCGATAGAGCATGTTACTAACATGCCGGGTCTCCGTCACGGCTTTGGATACTGCAACACCCCGTTGACAGCTATACGCTTGTCCATGCCAAACCGCACCTTCGGCTATTTAATTATTTACGTTTAAATGACTGCCACGGTACTTACGAAGTGCACGAAAAGATGAACGTCCGAGAAATCACCGACGAGGTAAGCCGTTTCATTTTCTTTTTTCTAACCTTTTCGTCAATGAATCTCATACGCTCCGAGCTTTTAACCGATTATTTTAGGTTAGAACTGACTAACCTACGCCACGAAATCCCCTCGAATTAATTATTTAAAAAACATAACTGTTTTTCACTTGACTTTCTCAATTTTTTCCGCAACTATCATTTCTTTATCGAACTTCTCGTTTTGTTGAGCTCCTCAAATATATTTTTTAAAAAAAGCATTTTCACGAAAAGACCCTAAGAAAATTCTTTTTTCCGCGATCTTTGCTGTCGGAATTTATTTTTGTTTATTAATCCGCGATTGTTGACATTTCGAATTTTTTTTTTTTTTCGAATACTCCATTCCCCTTGAGACACACATATTTTCTTAGCATCGCATTCGATAATTCGTTTTATTCTGCAAGAAACAAGATGCGTAGTGTACGAGAAATATTCGCATTTCTATATTTTTGTTTTTCTCAACAATTAGCCGCCTCTGCTACAAGCGATATTCAGAGGCAGCGTAGAAGAAGTTCGCACTTTGCTCACTGATCTAGCGGACGCCAATTGGCAAGATTCGGAGCAGAGAACTTTGCTCCATGCCGCCGCCTACAGGTACGCGATATTTAAAAAAAAAATGCATTAAAATTTTTTTTTTTTTTCGAAAAAATATTTATAACATTTATATACTTTCCAAAATACGATTTTTCCGTTAAAAAATGGGAATAACAAATTGTAAAAAAATTACGATTATCAAATTGTTATTTCTGCAGAGGCGATCCAACGATAATAGAAACGCTTTTGCTCTGCGGAGCGGAGGTAAACAGCAAAGATAAGGAATGGCTTACGCCGGTTCACAGAGCTTGTCGTTCGTGCAATCATCGAGCTTTGGAAGTATTGTTCAAATACGGAGCTCATGTGGATGTAAGAGATCGCAATTGGCAAAGTCCTTTGCACATAGCTGCGGCAAACAATGCGGTGCAATGCGCGGAATACATGATACCGTGGCTTTTCAATATAAACGTCACAGACAGGTAAAAATATTCAGAATAACAAAATTAAAAAAAAATTTAAAAAAATTCTCAAAAATTTGTCGAATTATTATTATTATTATTATTCATTATTTATATTTTTATTTATTGCGTATATTTAATTAACTTGATTTATTATTATTTTACAATTTATTCGATTGTTGAAAAAAAATCGATTGATTAATTCCGTTCGTGTTGAATTCGTCGTTATCGATAACGAAAAATGGAGAATTTATTACGAATTGAAAAAAAAACTGTTATTGCAAATTTTAACGTATTGACAATGGAAAAAAAAATGGAATACCCGCGGCGGAGGAATACCGAGATATTTTCGTAAATTTCAATGGTTTATGAAAAAGAAAAACGGAAAAATAACCGATATCTCTTCTGTGATAAATTCGTTATCAAGAAAATGTCGAAAATATCGCAATTTTCGAAAATTTTTAAAATTTCGAAAATGTCGATAGGGGCGGAAGAACGAGTCTTCATCACGCGGCATTCAACGGCCATTCGGAAATGACGGAATTACTTCTATCGCAACCCGGATGCGTGGTGGACGCACGCGACAAGAAAGATCGTCGTGCGTTGCATTTCGCGGCTTACATGGGTCACGACGCCGTTCTAAAAATGCTTATGGATAAAGAAGCCGACGTCGATGTCAAAGTGAGTTTCGTAATTTCCGTATTTTTTCTATTAATTTCACTTTTTTTTTGTGACCCAATAGAAAAATCTCAAAATTTCGTTCTCGACGACGATAACATTAAAAAAATTTCTTCGTAGTCGCGGATTCGTTAGAATACGTGAAAAAAAAAAAAAAAAAAAAATGACGAAAAAATGACTAATATTTCGATAAAAACAAATGTACATTCGTATTAATTTTTTTTTTTTTTTTTCTCTTTCGCAGGATCGCGATTTGTACACTCCGTTGCACGCAGCGGTGGCGGCGGGACGCGTCGATTGCGTGCGAATGTTAATCGAGGCCGGTGCGGACATCGAGGCGAAAAATGTTTACGGCAACACGCCGTTGCACATCGCTTGTCTGAACGGTCACGTCGAGGCCGTCGCGGAACTTATTCGTCACGGTGCCAATATCGGTAAATCTGAATATTCATAAAAAAAAATGATTTAAAATTTATTTTTTTTTATTACTTTATTAATATATTTTTTTTTTTATTTTCAATTTTTTTTTTCTATTATGCAAATTATATTTTGTTTATTTAAACAATCGTCAATAAATTCGCACGGATTTAATCAGATGATATTTCTCGTTTTTCCAGAGGCGAAAAAAAAAAAATGATTAAAATTTTTTTTTTTTATTATTTTATTAATATTATTTTTTTTTTTATTTTCAATTTTTTTTTTCTATTATTTAAAATATATTTTGTTTATTTAAACAATCGTCGATAAGTTCGCACGGATTTAATCAGATAATTTTTCTCGTTTTTCCAGAGGCGGCAAATTATCGCGGACAAACGCCCCTTCATGTTGCGGCGGCGAGTAGCCAAGGCGTCGATTGTCTCGAATCGCTATTGCGCGCGGGTGCGTGTATAAACGTTCAATCCGAAGACGGAAGAACGCCGCTTCACATGACCGCTATACACGGGCGTTTTACGCGATCGAAAAGTTTACTCGACGCCGGTGCTTCGCCCGACACAAGGGACAAAAATGGAAATACCGCACTACACGTCGCCGCTTGGTAAGCAACCGATTCGTTGTTTACCATTTTTTTTTTTTTTTTTTTTTTGGAAAAACAACGTTTTTGTTTGGCAATTTTTGGAAATTTTTCGCATAGGTTTGGACAGGAATGCCTGACGACGACGCTTCTCGAGTGCGGCGCATCGCCAGCCGCGAGAAACGCGGAGCAACGGACACCTCTGCACCTCAGTTGTCTCGCCGGTCACATAGAAGTTTGTCGAAAGTTGTTGCAAGTCGATAGTCGCAAAATCGACTCCCGAGACATCGGTGGAAGGACTCCTCTTCATTCCGCTGCATTTAACGTAAAAAAAATTAAAAAAAAAAATAAATAAATTACGAATTTTTCAATTGTCGGATTTATTGCGATTCATAGACTACAAAAAAAATGAAATTACGATAGAAATTCTAAAAATTAATCCCCACGGAACGATTGTAATGATTTTTTTTTTTTCGAAATTTTTAGAGATTTGAGAATTTATAATTTTGTCCATTTGTTGCGATATCATTGGCGGGAAGTCGTAAAAAAAAAAAGAAAAGAAAAGAGAAAAGAACACTAATATTGTTAATTTTTTGCAGGGATCCGTGGATTGTCTCGATCTTTTATTATCGAGCGGTGCGAATTTTCGTCTCTCCGACAACGACAATCGTTTGGCTCTGCATTACGCGGCGAGTCAGGGACGTTATTTGTGTGTATTTACGCTCGTGGGGTACGGAAGCGATCCGAATGCTCAGGACATCAACGGAGCGACGTCGCTTCATCTTGCAGCTGCTGCGCCTAATCACGCCGACGACGGCGGCCAGTGAGTTTGCAAAATAACATTTCAGTGATTAAACTCGTGTATTTTTTACCATTTTTTCACCATTTTTTACCAATTTTTACCATTTTTAACATTTTTTACCATTTTTTTTACCATTTCTACCATTTTTTACCGTTTTTACCCTTTTTTACCATTTTTAGCATTTTTACCATTATTTCCCGTTTTTCTGCATTTTTCACGGCGTACTTTTCTTTTTTCACAGATGTGTGAAGTACCTATTGGCTCACCGAGCCGATCCGCAGATTCGCGACAAGAGAGGCTTCACTTCCGTTCATTACGCAGTTGCCGGAGGCAACGAACCCGTTCTCGAGACTCTTCTTCACGATACAGTCCTCGGAAATTCAGCGATACACGCTATAACGGCCCCATCGTCGGCTTCGCTGACTCGACAAGACCCACCAACGCCGGCTATCACTCCCCTGCATTTGGCTGTAAGATAATCCCATTTATTTATTTATTTTTATTTTTTTTATTTGTTTATTTTATTTACTTATTTTTTTATTTATTTTTTTAATTTTATTTTTTTTATGGTCGCCTTCGGCGCCAATTTTATTGGAAAGCCGGTAATGATTTTTAATTTTCATTATTTTTTTCATTCCAAAGGCTTATCACGGACACGGAAAAATTTTAAAACTCTTACTGCCGCTCTCACCGAGTACCAACGTGAAGGAGGACACGGGAAAAACTCCTCTGGATCTCGCCTCGTATAGAGGCCACGAGCAGTGCGTCCGGCTGCTCTTACGATGCGCTGCCTTCGTTTCCGTTCAAGTAAATTAAAAAAAATTATATACTATTTATTACAACTTATAATACTGTAATTTGTAAAATTAAAATAACGTTTTTTTTTTTTTTTTTTTTTTTTTTTTTTTTTATTATGAAAAAAACTAAAAAAAGGACAACTTAACGAGGCGAACTCCCGTCCACTGTGCCGCCGCGATGGGTCACAAAGAGTGCCTCAAGCTTCTGCTTAAAAATGCCGAAGATCGTTCGGTCGTCGATCGTTGCGACGCTAAACAACGAACATCACTCGCACTTGCGGTCGCCAACAGTCATCAGGAGTGCGCGAAAGTTTTGCTGAAATGGAAAGCCGATTGTAACATACCGGATGTTAATAAACATACGCCGCTGTTTCGCTCAGTTATTCACGAAAGGGATCATCCGTTGGTTGAGTTACTTCTCGAAAACGGCGCACAAGTCGGAGCTCAGGATTCGAACGGCAAAACTCCTCTCCATCTCGCTGCCGCTTGCGGAAGGTATTTTTTTTATCATCCGATATAATGCAAACGATTTTTATCGTTCGCCAATTTTTTTTTTTTTTTTTTTTTTTTTTTTTTTCGGATGGAAATTCGCGGATCGAGAAAAATGAATTGGAGATCTGTGATTAACGGGATACAAGGGACTATTCTTTTTTTTTTTACCATTTTTGGGACAAATTTAACGAAAAATAAAAACGGATTACCGATCATCGTGAAAAAACAAAAAAAAATTATTGTTATATATTCGTTAAATTAATTATATATATTTTTTTTTTTCGTCTTCGATTGAAGATTGAAAGCATTGGCGGCTCTGGTGAACGCGGATCCGAGCGCTGCGACACTGAAGGACGATCAGGGATGCACGGTGCTGCACTGGGCGTGTTACAACGGCAATTCAAATTGCGTCGAGTATTTACTCGAGCAGAATGTTGTAGAATCGTTGGAAGGTAATTTTTTTTTTTTTTTTTTTTTTTTTTTAAGTATCTTATTAATTTTTTATACTAATCTGTTCTTAAAATAGTTTTTCTTAATTAATATTTAATAACTAATAACAAAAAGTAAATAAATCATTAATAATTCATTTAATAAATAACAAATTAATAACAATATTAAATAAATTCAATAATTAAATTTAATTTTAATGATTTTTTTAATAATAAATTAATAATTAACTATTTAATATCTGTTCACGAAAAAGTATTATACGCTAATTTTTTTTTTTTTTTTGCGTCACAGGAAATCCGTTTTCGGCAGTTCACTGCGCCGTTCACCAAGGATCGGCTCATTGTCTCGAATTGTTAATAAACAAATTCGGCGGTCAAGCGGTAGCGGCTCCTCGCGATACGCCGCGAGGACGATTGCCGCTGCATGTTGCCGCTGCCGCGGGATCGGTGGAGTGCGCGAGACTCATAATTAGTGCCGTAGGACCGGAACTCGCGGGTCTCGAGGCTCAAGATTACGCGGGACGGACACCTCTGCTTCACGCTGCTATTACCGGCCAAACAAATGCGATTGGTTTGTGTATTTTCTTTGTTTTTTTTTTTTTTTTTTCTTATCTTTCGTAAATTAATTCTAATGATCCGATTATTCCTTTACGATTTTTTAATGTTATTGGATAATAAGTTTTTTTTTCTCGTCTTTCGTAAATGAATTATAATGATTCGATTATTCCTTCACGATTTTTTAATGTTATTGGATAATAAGATTTTTTTTTCTTTTTTTCTAATTTTTGTATTTTTTTTTTTTTTCTGTTTAATGAACAGAACTTTTGCTCGAATGGAAAGCCGACGTTCGAGCGATCGATTCGTCGAATAATACAGCGCTGCACCTCGCCTGCCAGAGAAGACATTCCACCGCTGCTTCGCTTCTTCTCGATCACATCGAGACACTCGGAAGCACCAGCGACAATCCACAAAAGGCTCACAATCACAGAGCTCAGATAATTAATATGGTCAACAAACAGCAGCGAACTCCGCTTCATTTGGCTGCCAGCAATGGACTCGTTACGGTTGACTATTTATTAAACATTAAACTAAACGATCGATAGTATCGAATCGAGAAATTCTTATTTTATGTATATAACGTAAACATCGTTTTTTTTTTTTTTTTTTTTTTTTTTTTAATTTAGATTACCAGAAGACTTCTTCAACTCGGTGCGAGCGTCGTAGCCGCGGACTCCGATGGACTCACCCCGGCGCTCGCGTGCGCACCGAATCCCGCGGTGGCGCGATGTCTCGCAACGATTCTTGCGGCTCACGGTAATCATATACAGTGTAAAAATTTCCGTTATTCGGGAAAACAGAACTGTGGCATTCACGGATAACTGAAAACGGCGGATAATACAAAAAAAAATTAAATTAGAAAACTTGAAAGTGAAAAAAAAAAAAAAATTTCGATGTTCTTTTTTTTTTTTTTTTTTTTTTAAGAATTCCGATTAATTCGCGGCGTTTAAAAAGTTTTTGACTATTCGACGATTTACCGTAATAATTTTTTTTTTTTTTATTATAATTTTAATTAACGATTAATGAGATCGCAATTAATCGCAACGCACGGCAAACGAATAATAAATGTTTTTCTCTTTGTCGTTAATAACAAATTCGTAGGAAACAACGGAGAAACAGCTCAACAATCGCCGTCCATACAGCAAACATCCGAAGTCTATTTGAACGGCAGATCCGGTTGTGGCGGAGGTGCCGATTCTCAGCACAGTTCCGACTCCGATTTTTACTGACCTCGACGATTGACGCGATCGCACGCGACTTTCATGTAATCAAATTGTGATCACTGCGACTATTGCAGCCCCTGCTATTGGAATTTGCATAATTATTATTATTATTATGATTTTTTTCATCGATACGCAATCGCGCTATGAATTTATCGAAATTCTAATCAATTTAAAAAAAAAATTATTTTTCAATAATCCATTTTTGGGTTTTTTCATTTGTTTCGTTATTTACCCGACTCTTCGAAGTCGAATTTGTTGTGAATATCATATTTTTTTTTTTTTTTGCCGAAATTGCAAAAATTCTTATTATATCAATTTTTTTTTAAACAATTTTGGGTTTTCCCGTAATGTCGATTTTTTTACGACAAGTATACAAAATTAGTGCAATTATGTGTTTTTTTTTTTTTTTTTTTTTTTTTTTCTACGTAAATTTGCTTCGATCGTGTTGTATCGAAAACGCTATTACGCCTGATCGCGAAATAATCGATAATCGGCTAAATTAGATTATCGATTTATATCGGTCCTAAATAAGATAAAATAAAATTATAGACTGCGAAAGGAATTTTTACCGTGACAAAGAGACTGCGAAGGAAAAGAAAACATAATTCTCCCCTCCTCCGCCCCACCCCCGCGGTGAGTTGAAAAAAAAAAAAGAAAAAACCGAAAATGTGTTGCACGGCTGAAAAAAGGATACAACGCGAGGAGAATAAAAAATGATATCGTAAACATGTATTTCTATTGTACATACTAACGCGCAATTTTAATTAGTGTAAACCGCGGGCGTATTGTAATTAAATGGGTGATATATACGATGGACGGCTCTTGTACGAATAATAAAAAAAGTAAAAAAAAAAAAAACGATTTTTAATTCAACGACGAGTTATCGAATCCCAGATTATTACTTTCGACTGCGATACATTGCATTTCGCCATCTTTAATGGTTTTTTTTATTAGAAAAAAACTCGCGATTAATGCAACAATGTTGCGTATCGTCTAACCGAACGATAATTTTGCGACTATAATACGGTTAAAGCGAATGATATATTAAAAAAGATTCGAATTTCCCGGCAAACATAACCTCTACGAAAGTTTTTTCTGATTTGTCGCTCCCCTACGCGATGAGTCGCGTTACTTGGCGAGGTGACGCATGCGCTCAGTGCGTGGGATATCTGTCACGCGAATTGGTGGGGGTTGCAAGGCAAAGGCAATATCTCGTAGAGTATAACTCGCGTGTGGAACGGAACAAAAGTGAGCGGCATAGAGGGGGATACCTAACTTTGTACCAGTCATCAGAGTGTAGCGGAGAGCAGTATTTGTCCCTCCGCCCGGAGATTTGGTGGTTAAAGCAGATTTCGTAACGGGAGAAGAGAGCACAGAGTTTGGGTGTGAACCGCGCAACGATCTAATCCTCGTTCAAGAGGCATCGGCAATTACTTCGAGTTTTTTGTCGATTAATCGTTCCGCGAAAGCGTCAAAGCTGCTTCTTTGCTCGGCAAACGAAAGAAAGAAAAAAACGTAATACTCGAGAGATAGATATAGAGGGGACGAGGAGAGAGCGACAGAGAAAGAGCGGACAGCGAGTCATACTGCAAGATAACACCGTCGTGTCGCGCATCAGTTCCTCGTCGCTGGTCGTCGTGAGCGCGCGCGGTGTACCGTCATCGCGGACTCAAGAGAGAACAAAAAAAACATAATAATATTCGGGTAAATTGATTTTATAATTGAAAAAAATAACAAATTACCGAATGATTTAATCGTCGATTAATAAATAAAGAAGAATATAAAAGTAATTAAAAAAGTGTGATTAATCCGTGCGATAACTCGAGAGCTCTAACCTAAGAAGAGTTTCTCCTCCCGTTAACGAATAACAATAGTAATTAATAATCTTTCGAAGTATCTTTTCGTTTATCGATAAAAGAAAATAACTCGGAAATCATTACTGCGACGAAATACGAAAACATAGTCGGAGGATAAATTAATAATAATCTGCTGAAGATAAATAATAATAATATCCAATAACCCCCCAAATTTGGGAAGAGACGAAATAATTTTTCGAGTTGAAAAAAAAAAAAACAAGAAACTAAGATATATATCTGTTGGAGAATTAATAATTCGGGGCTCGATAAACGCTAATCAGCAGCCGAAATAACGAAAAATAATTAAAAAATATTCTTCGGGTGAATTATGTGGGATCTTGTTGCGGGATTACGATCGGCAACAGCACGTCTAGTCAGCTGACATATTGCGCTCTGCTACACCACGGCAGCCTGCTTCGGTAAGTTTCGTGTTTTTTTTCATTTTTTTTATCTTCTTTCTCAACCATCGTTACCCGTTTCTCTTCTTTATTTCACTCCCTTGATACGTGTGAAAATTTTCTTGAGTTACGATACGTTTTTAATGAACGAAGAATTAAAGTACCGGAAGGAGGGGGGGGGGATAAGACGATAACTCGACGTCTCCCGACACATCGTTGTTTTTACAAAAAAGAATGTCAAAAAATGATATTTTCCGAAGTTCTTTCACTTCGAAAAAAAAAAACAATATTTGAGTCGCAATTTCTCCGCGAACGCGGAAAACTTCGTTCGAAGAACTTTTTTTTTCATGCGAAATTACTTTTATTTCATTAATTACATAATTTTCTTGCATAGTTAAAAAAAAACGGTACTAAAAAGTTCTATTCTATGTCTGTATACTGGCGTGATGCGTGTCGCAACGCACGCGCGCGCCCCCGTCATACATATGACTATGTTGAATTCTGAAAGCCAGGCACCCGAGGTACCTGCGGCCCGACCCGACAGCAGAATACTATTTTTACCGATAAGACGATAGCAGTGCGAAGGAGCAGAGAGAGCCGTGCCCGTGACTCTCGATTGCGTACGGACCACGCGCGCGCGCACTCTCGTGCACCTATAAATGTATGAGGCCGCATTTAAATCGCGTTGACTGTTAAAAACCTTTCAATCAATTTTTCATAAGTTCCCCAACCGCCGGGAGAAAGTGGATAGAAAAAAAAAAAAAAAAAAAAATTTCCCAAAGCAAAACTCGTGTTTATTTTACAAAAAGATTTATTCATCAATTTGATTTGCGGTAAATCATTTCCTTATCATTACATTTCATCGCGTAAAAAACTGAAAGCTAAAATACGAAAACAAAAAAAACAATGGCGCGTATAATATTAACATTGAGTTTCACAGATAAACATAATAATTACCATAACCTCTACGACGCGAACGGGGAGGGGGGACGGACAATCGTACGGTGAAAATATATTATCGGGTTCCATTTCACTTTTAACTCCGGCGAAAAGTATTAATATTGATGTTCGAACTTGTAAACAATAATAATTCTATGCGAGTCTCGACAAGTGCGCACTTCATCGCGGGGGGGACGCCATTTTCGATATCGAATTGTCATTCGTTCTTGTTAGACTTGTTATTCGAATTTCCGCCTCGTTTACACTGCGAGTTACGTGACTAATTTTTTCGTTTAAACTCGATAATCCGGTAATTCATCGATGTTGATATCGTCCGCCTGTAAATACCACGAAAAAAAACAGAGTATCACTTTTTCGAAGTGGTAACGGCGGACGGAAATTTGCGTCGAAAACTTCAATTACTTCGATCGAATTCATTTTTTTTTTTTTTTTTTTCATTGATTTCGATTTATTTTATGTATTTTGAATTTATTTCTCACAATCCGATAATTACGAGACGGTAATGATATTTCATTGTTTTTGTCGCGACTCGCAGGTAAACACGACGTTACGATTTTTGACACTCCGCAAATAAATATTTTTCGCATCGATATTCCGATAACAGATGTGCTGATTAATGCTAATAAGAACATTTCGGCGTATGCGTGAGATTCATAACAACCCGCGTGAACCGGGGGGGGGGGGGGGAGGCGTCTGACCCGCCTGTTTTTCGAATCCTTTGTAGCGAACACTCCTGTTTCTCGGAATCGCGTAGCGAGCCGCGACCTTTATTCGTCCGGCGTCCAGGCATCACAACATCGCTGAATCGACAGCATCGCAAAAAAAACAAAAATTCTCGTCCACCGATAACACAAAGAATCTTCGACACGATCGCGAAATAGTTACGGAATCGCGAGATAAAGAAATTTCCCGTTCAAAACTTTTTCGTGACAAAGAAGTCCTTTGTGATCGTTAAAGAAAAAGCCGTAGTCCCGAGTTCATTGACAGTGGATCATGAGGATTCATCAAAGCATACAAATGAAACCGCGTGCGTCTCTCTTTACTCTCGATTAATTAATTAGTCGAAGAAAAAAAAAAAGATACGAGTGTATACCGAAAGTTAGCGTTAACCGTGTACCGCGAGTGGGGAGTCGCGGCAGTGAGGGAACCGCGAACGTTACAGTGTAGCATACGATGTGGTGTACGAAAGTCACAGTGCGCACACCTGCATGTACGTTCAACCTCTCGTCCGCTATACTACGCGGCTCTCGCCAAGTTTTTTTTTCGTACTTTTTTTTTTTTTTCGTAGAGTCTCTTTCTCTCCCGAGGCGTCCGAGTAGTGGTGGAAACCTCTCCCGCCCCCACACTTCGCTCTCTCGCTTTCTCATTCGAGAGCCCGCAGAGCGGCAATCTCCCCCACCACCGCGCCGCGCACTCTCGGGGCGCCCGACTGCACTGCCGCTATAGCTCGTACCCCCACTCTCTCTACTACTCTACCCGTATTACTGTCGACTCGCGCGGTCACGTGGTATCTACCACTGGTTGGCGGCCACTATCTCACGAATGAGCTATTCCTCGACGTCGACGATGTTGTGTTGTGTTCCCCTGTGCACTAGAGTGCCCACGGTTCGCCTCCGTGATCGCTCGAGGCCCCCGGAATTCACATCTCAACGAGTCACTGCCGGTTATCTCGAAAAAAACGTACGACTTAACTTTGTTGTTCGGCAAACGAGACTTCCACATTTGTTCTTTTCGTTGTGCGAATATTGTGAACCATCGCGGTGAAACATGTGGGTTTCTTTTTTTTTTTAAACGAAAATAAATAAAATCTCCGAGAAATGTGACATCGTTGATTCTTAATTACGAAAATCTTTTTTTTTTTTTTTCGATCGTACGAAGAATTAATTGCTATTTATTTTTACTCTCAAAAGACGATTTGCACCATAACTTTTTTTTTTTTTTTTTTTTTTTTTTTTTTTTCAAATTATCCTTTCATCGAAAATATGCGCGACACCTCGACACGATAATTATCGCTTGCGAGTGCACAAATCGCGCGCAGGAGGCGTTCTCTATTATGATTTTACACGAACCTACGGCTCCTTTCTCCCCTACATGCGCCGAACGTCCCCGTTGCTTCGAACCCCCAACTACACAATACTTAACGCATTAAAGAAAAGAAAAAAAAATAAAAATGCGAACAATGACGTATAGCGACAGGCGTCACTGGGTATCGCTTTACCCTGTTTAACACATTTCTCTCTCCTTTTTAACGTTTTCTCACTTTGTCCTGTGCGTTATTCCCATTTCCATTGATTGTCCATTCATTATTCGTAGTTTATCCCTTCACCGACCGACCAGCCGCTTGCAGTTTCTACCAATATATGCGATTTGTGTGCAATTCGTAGAAAATGACACGCCTGCGACTGAGTCAATCATACGTTCGATGATAATCGTTTCTAAAGTTTCTTTTTTTTCATATTTTTTCCACTGTAAACGTAAAATATGCCATTTTTTTTTTTTTTTTTTTTTTTTTTTCGATTTATAATAAATACATATAAAAAAATACAAATTAACTAAATTAATTATTAATAAATAATCATAATAAATCGTAATATCGTAATCGTAGTATCGTAAAATCGTAATAATAAGATTACGATTTTTTGTAATTAAATTTTTTTTTTTTTTTGACAAACATTTTTTCGAAAATTCGTTGAATCGGGAAAAAAATCGGCGAAAATAAAATAAAGAAATTTTTTTATCAAATTACATTTGTTTTTTCCTCGTCAAAGGAGCATCGATTTTCATGCAGACGACAAATGAGTTTTGTCTTTCGTTTGTTTTCTTTTTACTTTTTTTTTTAACCACTCGTTCAATGTCGACTCCCCCACGAAGCGCAAGTGCCTGAAAAGCCCTTCGATGAATGATCTCCCCGATGAGGGTACTGCACACAGCCCATGTGGAAAGAACGCCCAACTGGGACCCTTTTATGGATTCCATGTGGCGAGCGATGACCTATGCCCTTCGTCGGCTCGAATAAGTCCTCTATTTCTCAACTTCTAGACGCTTTCCCTTTTTTTTTTTCTCAACTTCGTCTCACATTATTCACTCCTCGAATGCTTTTCTCGGGGCGAACCCTCCCCTCCGTCTGTCGACTACCCTCTCGAGGCCGTTAGACGATAAGAAAAATATCGGCTTTGGAGGTCAATGCCGCGTTATTAATTCCGATCGTGGAAACTAATAAAATCCCGTTGAATTTTTTTTTTTTTTTTTGAAATTTGTTTCGCTTTATACACTTTTTAAAAATATTTTTGACGATCGTCTCGAAGATTTATTTCGAGACGAAATTTTTTTCGGTTCCCGGGACTTCCTTTGTAGGTTATGAAAACGACGCGTCGCGACTGATCGTCCGAGAAATCCGTAGATTCTTACGTACGTTTTTCTGGTTTTTTCTTTACGTCAGAAACACAAGTGAATCTTTTGTAACCCATTTGACGTATCCAATGATCTACCGTCGTAAATTTTATTCATCTTTATTTACGAATAGCGTCTTTACAAATTTATGGGATTATTAATGAACGTTTCATCACTGAACTATTGATCGGTACGCATACTTACGACTTGAAGGCGAACTTCGAGAAAATGGAGTCCAATGTCTAATTTTTTTTTTTTTTTTTTTTTTTTTTTCAAAACTACAAAACAATTTTTGTTTTTATAAGATTTTGAATAAATGTTTAAAAAATATCGTCGAATTCTTAAATTTTTACGAATATTTCGATACTATCGAAACGCTCGTCGCGATAAAGTACTTTAGTCGTTCAATCGTAAAATCATCGATTATTCTCGTTCGTTCAATTCTTTCTTTCATTATCGTAACTGCGACGGTATTCGAGATTATATAAACACGGATCATCCCTCCGCTCTCGAGTGCCGTTGTGTGTTTCATCGAGCGCTTCGTTTTTGTTTTTATCTTTTTCTCGAGAGGCTTTAGAGTGTAACTCGTGCCTCGAGACTACGCAATTCGTTGCGTCAGCGCTACGCTTGCGTGTGGATACGATTGGGAGGTATTCAAAATTTTTTTTTTTTTTTTTTTTTAACTTCGATATATATCGATTATTATCGTAAACCGCTTTTCGACAAATAATTTATGTGTTTGTGGCATTGAAATTATCTAAGTGAAAAATGAGTTGAAAAAAAAAAAAAACTTTTTTTTATCGATATAATGTATCGATTGGCCGATCGATCGGTCGCGTATAATTAAACATGACCGCGCAAGGTCGTTGGAGAGCTCAGCGAGATAGGTGTACGTAGAAACGTCCTCGTCCTTCGCTCAAGTCGGCTTAACCTCCGCGCCGCTCTCGAGTCACCCGGCCATACAGAGATATCCGTATTGAACTATAGGTTCCTCATTCGTCACTCGTGCCGGAATTACAACCTACGTAATTGACATACTAAGCAATGATTTTTTATTCCCTCCGGGCATTGTGGCCAAATTATTCCGGAAATAAAGAAAAAAAAAAAAGCATTTAAACTGCTTACTTACGAAGAAATAACTTTATATCGTGAAAAATAATCGTAAATTTAATGTACTCGGAAAAAAAAATCACCATAACCTAAAAATTTACGAAACATTATTAAAATAAAAAACAAAATGATAATTATTGAAATTTATTTATTTTTACAAAGATATAACTTTAGATCGTGAAAAATAATCGTAAATTTAATGTATTTGGAAAAAAAAGCCACCATAACCTAAAAATTTACGAAACATTCTTAAAATAAGAAAAAAAACAATGATAATTATTTAAATTTATTTATTTATCAAAAATATTATGCGACACCCTCGCCGAGGCGTGTCGTATCGAAGTAGCGACACCCGCGATGTTTTCGGGAGATAATATTCGTCGGAACGAATATTCAGAAAAAAAAATGATAATTCATACAAAAAACTCGACGGAACACGTCAGAACAAAAATTCCCCGATACTATTCCGATAAGTAAAATCGGGAAGTTCGCCGCGCGACGTGTAGTGCGTCAGCGTGACTCCGCGCAGTGGAGTTTGTGAGTCAATCGTCGTCATTGTTGGAGCGGCCGGTGATGGTGGCGGTGGTACTCTGACTACACTTTTGCTTACTGCGCTGTTGGCGTGGCCACGAGCTCCGAACACTGAACCTGCGCGTATTAACGCCGTAGTATACCTATAACTACGTCACCGAACTACAGTATCTTGCGTAGTAACGTGTCGTACAAAGGCGCCGTGCGTCTCTTTCATTAACGAAAACTAATATCCATCAGATTCGCGATAAATTCATTTTTTTTTTTTTTTTTTTTTTCGAACTTCGTGTCTTTTTTTGTTCGTAAATAATTTTCAGCTGAATTCGTTCGTGAATTCTAAGATTATCGATTTATTGAAGAATTTGCGAGATTAAGTTATTTAGTTGTGTCGGAAATACAATTTTTCGACTTTTTTTGATTTTTTTTTACTCGGATACTTAAAACTCGCGGAGAATTATAAAAATTTGCAAGTGGCTTTTGTCATTGTTACATACGCGCAATTCTAACCTCAAAATTTCGTTTGTTTTCGAAAGCTGTCAAATCGTTTTTCGTTCGAAAGCTATTTTCCTCTTTTAATTACCTCGGCTCTCGTATCTCTTACCTCTCCCTCTTCATTTTCCCTCTGCCCTCAAATCCGAGGATGATACGCGCGAAAGTTCACGGCTGTGCGTTTCGGAACACCCGCGATCTATTTTCAGAATTGGCTTTTGTTACATACAACGCTCGCGGTTTTACAATCGGTCGAACTGTTGTCATTATTAATACTCCGTGTGGAATAAGAAAAAAATAATAAAATTAGAATGCAAAACACGATACCCACAAGCTGATTATCGGAATAATAGGCAATCGACGTACGAAGAATTTCGATGTAACAGTCTTTGTCAACAATGTACAGCCTGAAGCCCATATTATCTCTATACGTATAGAATTATTCCGATTATCGATAAGAGGCGAAGAGGTCTCGGAGATTATCCGTTTAAAAAGGATTCCACGCGGCGAAAAAAAAAAAAAAAGTTATTGACCCAATTTTCTGTCGACGAAACGGAACAAAAAGATTGCTGAAAGAAAAAAAAAAAACAAAAAAAGATCTCCGCTAATAAACGAACCAATTGACGATCAACAATGGATTATCGAATTTCAATCGCACAAATCGACTCTAACCGCAGTTTTTTCTTTATTCCTATTTCCTCTCGCGGCATTAACCTCCAAAATGAAAAAACGATTATTCATTACGAAAAACATAACAAAATAAAGTATTCCACCGATAAATGAACCAATCAACAATCGATTAACAATAATCGAAGTTCGATCGCGAGAATCAACGACAAGTGCACTTTTTTCTTTGTTCCTATTTTCTCTCGCGGCATTAACCTTGAAAATGGAAAACCGTCGCGTCAGACTATTCCCCAAAGAGAGTGTCATTCGTTCGCGTCGTCGAGGGAATTCCGTCTAAGATAAACGGAGAAGTGCGTTGAATCGTGTTCTCGGGTCATTATTCGGGGTGTCGAACGGTCCCCCCTCCCCTCCTCTCCGTGTTAACTCCCACCATTTCCGCGTTTCCGCGCCACGCTTCGTCTCCCACCGTCAAACCGAATGGTTATCCCCCCTTCTCCCCCCCCCCCCCTGCCGTAGCCTCTCGCAAACGTCGCGACCTCGTGACGAGTATCTTTTCGCGTTGCGCCGGGCGTTCGTCCTTTGCACAACCTTGCGAACACACGCTGCAATGGCACCGAAAGACTGCGACACGCTCGCGCGAGCCGCCGCCTTGGAACGACGATTGCGACGCGCGCGGGTCGACAGGGTGAGCATCAAGAGTGCTCCCTTCCCTCTCCGTGTCTTCTTCTTTTCTCCGCTATAACTGTATGCGCGTCTCGATGTATTATAGCGTTACTTACTGTGGCGAACCTCGACCGGTCTTAGTAGTGTCGCACATGGTAATAGAACAGAAACGCGCAACGATATGACAGTTGAAAGAGCCCCCGAGTAGCAAGAGACACGAGCGTCACGTGATTTTCTTAATCCGGTATATATCTCGACCCACAAAGAAAACTCGGTGCGAAGGTTAGCGAAAAGGCGTCTCGTGACGGATTGCCGAGATTTTCTTGCTACTTCTATCGGATAAGCAGAGTATCAAAAGTACATCGGCGAATCGCGAGGGGGGGGGGGGGGGGGGGGGGCGTCAATGAGATATGTTGTCGAATGAAACAGATCGAACGGAAAGGCCAAATAGGTTATGAGTATCGATTATTATTGTGTTGTTAACCGTTGTTATTGAAATCTACGAGGCGAGACAGCCATTGGTCTGGTAAAAAATTACGCGCGTACCAAATTGGTCGTTGCGATAAGTTGCCTCGCGGACCTCGCGGAGCAACTCGACGGAATATGTTGGGATTCGCGAAAAAACTTTTCGTATGATTGTAGGATAAAATAGAATGTTATTACGGAGATAAGTTTACATTCTCAAAGTTTTGTTCTCTTCGTAAATAAGAGAAAAAAAAAGATTGACAAATTCTCGTAAATGTTGATCCGTATTACCGACGGAGAATGGACAAAGGACGAAATGCGCGCAGTCACCCCGCGCGCGCGCTCGGGGAACAAAGTAAACGCGTGAAAAACACGAAAGAAATATATCGGCCTACAGTGTAGTCCGATTTAGGATGGCATAAAGAGTCATAAAACCATCGTACGTACGCGCGAATCGCCAGAAAACAAAAAAAACGACGATAAAGAAGAAAGAGGCGTGTGGGAGTTCTGTGGCGTTGCATAGCGGTTGTAGAAAACCCTGAAACGTCTTGGACGCTTCCCAACTTTTTGTTTCCGCGTTCACCAACACCGCGATCGCGTACGTGCAAATACGAGAGTAGATTAATTGGCGTCATTTCGTCATTTCTGTTCGAACTAATGAGCCGAACACGTTTCTCGTGTTTACACGTCAAACAAAATTATTCATTATTATTATTATTATTTTGTTTAAAAAAATGTATATTTCGTTGAAAATAAATGTTAATAAAGAAATAAATAATAATAAGGGTACATAACCTTTAATTCATAACCATCGAAATAATGAAAAACTCTCGAAGTACAAGAGAAAATAATTGTTTTCGGTTGGTTATCGTTGCTAACTCGCGAAACAGGTGATAATTACGGTCACACGTCGGCTGTTGACTCGGCATGTTGTTATGCCCCCGACAGTCGGTTTGCTCGTCTTTGCCATTCACAAAGCATTGCCGAAGGTCTGCGTGTGACGCCGGGTGCAAGTGCACCAGGCCAGGCAGACAGTCACGAGGGGAAGGGGGAGGGGAGGAGCCCGTTGAAAAACGGCAGGTGAATTTTCCCCGCGAGTCCTTCGAGCTCGAAAAACGTGTTTGTGTCAGTCAGTCACTCACCCCGGTCCGGCTGTGCGAACGCGCTGGGGTGACCGAGAAAAGGGCATGGACCCTGCGTACCCCGAGCACAGACCTTAGGGAATGAGGGGAGAGGGGGAAATAAAAGCCGCTATGTTTGTACAAAACTCTCGGAGAATCTCCCCCCACCCCCCGACCGCATCTCCTTCCATCGCGACCCCGAGGGCAGGTCAGAAGCTGCAGTTAGCTTATGGTGCCTCTGTTCGAATCACGAGGATCGTCGAAGAAGGGAGAGAATCACGGAAGTGAATGAAAAGCCTAAGGAATAAAAAGGTTTTCTTCGGTTTTTATGTGTTTTTCTGTTACTGTTGTGCTTATTTATCCCCCCCCCCCCTCCTTTCCGGCAGCGCGTGGTTTTTGGTGCCACTTACGAACACTCCGAAGTGTTAGGTTAGGAACATCGTAAAGTGAATAAAGGAAATTAGAAAAACAACGGATTTTCGTCGTATTTCACCTATTTATCCATTGGGCCGGTTTAGGCTTCGCTCTCCACTCTTTCTGGTTGTTATTTTGATGATTTTCGCGTGCAAAGGGAATGAGAGAACATCGAGGAAAATAAAGGGATATATAATACTCTTTTCAGTTATTTGTCCGTTCATCTAAATATGCTTCTAAGGGGATTGTTTTTGCATCTACCTGGTGCTTCGAAATTCGATTCAAAAAATCGATTTTTTTTGTTGGCCATCGTACTTTTTTGCATCGATCTTCATTTTTTATAATTACGTAAAAATTACGATTCTCACAGATTTCTGATACTTCAGTTTTATATCGCCAGCATATTTATTTATTTTGTGAGAAAAAAAATTATTAAAAAATATCAGCGATCGGTAAATTGTTTCATTTTTTTTTTAAATATTTGTTCATAATATTCATTTTTTTCGTTTCATTATCTCCGTTCGTATGATTCTATGTATTCGGACATCGCATCACTCGTATTAAATGTTCTACTCGATTCCATTATTAAACACGGTGTTTTGTTAGGTTAGTTTTGAAATAATCGCGCATCGATGAATATCGTATTCGTAAGGGACATTTCTCATTAAATTTTCGACAGAATTCTCTTTGTCAACTGTCAAAGATCGGGAATTACGTTTTTTTTTTTTTTTTTTTTTTTTTTTCGTATTACAATACAAACTCGCAACTTTCACGTGAATAAGAGAACGATGAATTGCCCGGATCCCGAAGTTCGTAGATCGTAATCTACAATGGCAGAGCGCGGAAGATTAACATAGGAATACTTGTGCCCCGAGATAAAGAGAGTCCGGGTTACAATGGCGCGTAGGGAAAAGCGTTCGCGTGTGTAGGAAACAGACGCGAATGTTCTTGCGGTTGTTTTCTCACCGCCGCGTGAAACTATTCACTATGGTTGTTACGACGAAAAAAGGAAAAGGATAAAAAGAAAAAAACCAATAATTCATCATTTGCACAAATGTTTCACGAAGCGTATTATAAAAGCGTAATGAATTTTAGATACGAAATCATCTTATACTTTCGTTGACATTGCTTTCACTATCATAAAAGTCTCCGAAGTCTACGTATTATTTTCTTTGCTCGTCCACATTATTCGTTGAAAACTGTAATCGATAAAAAAAACCAAAGATTTTAAAGAGGGGGTGGCGGTCCGATTAATCGAACGAAACATTTATCGTAAGAATTCAGCGCGTCGAATAGATGATTAATTTAATAAATGAATTAATAATAATAATGAATAAATTTAATAATTAATTTTAATTATAATACAAAATAATATGATTAATACATTATTTATTATTATTATTACATTAATAATTTAGTTTATTAATAATTCCATCATTTATAAGCGATTCTATTGGACGAATTTTTACGATCAAATTTCACGCGATGTATCGAGAGGTGGGGCGGGGCGACGACAGATTTCATAATAATAACCTAAATTATGCCTTAGTTTTGGCAAAATTAAAAAAAAAACTGCGACTTTTTTTTTCGGAAGTATCGAACGTCGTGAGAATGGAGTTATTTAACGTATAACAGAAGTATTTCTCGATGTATTACGAAAGGAAAGTGACAAAGGTCAATGGAAAACGTTGTGGCTAAGGGATCAAGTAGGCGTTTTATGTTAACATCGGTAAGGACTGAAAGATGCGAAGCAGCTTCGTGAATATCGTATATTTAATGTCGTCGCTAGTTGCCTCCAATCGCGATGCTAACAGCGGTGGGAAATCGTTAGTGACCAATCGTTAGACGCGATGACTAGCAGCCGGACTACGCTTCGCAGTCGTCATAGCAGCATGTGTAGCACACGCCCGTTCTTACGCCGAACGCCTCGACGACGAGAAGCACGCTAAACCGCCTACAACTCTTCGGTATACTCTCTGCCGTATTCGTCAAATACAACGACAAGTTGAACGTACGATGTTTGTCGAAAGCCCATGTGACGGCGCAGAAATAAGCGACGAATCGCGCGACGAGATTTAAATGCACGCTGGCGCCATCGGCGCACACGAGAAAGCGGCCATGTTGCGGGGAACGGGAGCGCCAAATTCAAACGTCCCGAAACGAAAACGATCCGTCAAAACGTTTGTAAAATACTCATTGTTAATAAACTTCTTGTTATTTTTGTCTTTTTTTTTCATAATTCATAAAAAAAATATCATCCGATCGCAAAAAAAATGCGATTAGTCATAAATATATGTATTACGAAAAATCGTCACAACTGCTCGTGCGCAGAATAATTTCGTAAAAATATTTTTTTTTTTCATAAAATTTATTAAATTTGTTGGAAAAAAACATAATATTGTATACCGAAAATCTCGAGAATGTATGAATATGGGATTTAAATTTCGGCGGGAACGGTACGTAATGGGTACGGCGTTGCGAACGCTACTTAAGGTCGCCCATTGCCCGTTGGCATTGTGTATCAGCCCGGAATATCTTGGTGGCAGGAGGAGCCGAGCGCAGACCACTGCCTGCCTCGTCAGAGAGTCCCGTGTACCTCGGAGCTATCGCCATCATGAAAACATTCGCTCCTAGTCGTTATCGTCGTTCCACCTCCGTCCTTGCGGGTTCCCTCGGCCACCAGAGAGAAGTGTAATATTGAACGCTCGAACGCGGAGTGAAACGCGCGTTGGGCTCGTGTGTCGTTGTGGGGCCCCCCTTGTTTTTCGACAGTCGCGAGACGACGAGTCCGGAGACGATCTTTCGTGACGAGTGAAGAAAAAAAAATATATATATATACTTTTTTTTTTCAAACACACACGCACGCACTTCAAAGATCATTCTACTCTCTATCTTCTACTCTCCATTACTATTTCCTCCATCTCGTCTCGAACTCTCCGAAAGCTCCGAAAACGACGCATAAAGTTTTCAATACTCGTAATAATAATAATATAATATCACAAAAGTGCACGTGTTAGTGAGTGTGCGAACTGTCGTGTTATTCGTTAAATACGTTGATTCTCAATCAACTACGACGACGAGAACGAGGGAGTGACGAGAGCCCCCCGAATAAAACGGGAAAGCAAAGCAGCGATCCAACGATCGAACTGATTTGACACATTGCGGGTCGGGGAAAAATCAACTCTAAAGGACGAAACATTTTTTTGACGATAAAAAGTGCACGCGCCGCGGGTTTTTTTTTTTTTTTTGCCAAGGGAAATACGTTATCTCGTTCGTGTGTGCGTGAGTGTGTGCCTCTTTGTGTGTGAGTTCCTCGAGTCCGCGAGGAACAGCAGCAGCGTACAAGAACACAAGCGATAGAACGTCGGAGGAGGTGGAGGACGGCCACATAGCGCGCTGCTGCCATCGCCGCCGCACCGTGTGCCCACTTAAATGCCTGAGAGACACTCTTACTACTCCATGTTGTGCATCGGTTGTTGCAACACGATTGCGTGCTGGAAAGTGAGTGTGCGACTCGTATGCTACTAATAACAATACTCGGCGAATTATTCGCCGATTATTATTATTATATAATTTTTTTTTTTTTTTTTTTTTTCGGAGGGGTGGACATTTTTTTTGAGAAGTCGGGGTCGGGGGCTCGTGTAGCGTGACATCATTTCGTAGGGGGAGATCGAACTACTCCCAGAAACCTTAGTTCCGGTTTTGAGAAGATTGTGGTGGGAAATGGGTGAAGGTTGAAGAAAAAGTTGAGAATCGTATGTTACATTCGGAAAAATATACGCGATTCGGAAAAATAACTTTACCGGATTATCGCGGGGATTCAATTCTGCGAACTGTTAGCATTTTTTAATTGAGAAAAAAATTAGGTCGAGCATTGTCTACGAGCAAAAAAATCGTACAATTGTTTGTTCTAGTATTACGTTCGAACGATACTTTCCTCGCGTGTGTTTGTGACGAAATTTTGGAAAAATGAGGTCAAATATCAATCTAAGAAAAATATCGTACCGCGTAACATGTTTTACAGGTTTTTTTTTTTATTTTCATGCTTCGAGTTTATTAGGTTTTGGGGTATCTGATAAGATCCAACAAAATCAATTAGTCGCTCAAAAAATGAATATTTTAACTTTCGAATTTTTTTCATTAAAAAACTGATTTTAATCTTAAAGAAAAATTGTACAAATTCAAGTATCTTTCGGAATACAATAATGGTAATCATTATAATAATAGAAAATCGATTTCCACGAGAAAGAAAGTTAACTTTGCGCGTAATAATGAAAAAAAAAAAAGTTCGAAAACAATTTTTGTTTTTTACATGACAAAAAAATAAAAAAAAAAACACAGATAAGAAATGGATACTGAATTAATGAAATACGTCTCGCGTATTGCGTATTCTGCAGATTCTTGGCTTTCCTGTCAACATATCACCGTCCCGCTCGCACTCTCTCGATCCCTGTCGGTGACTTTCATGACTGCCACTTGGCGATTCGTGAATCTTCGTCCCCCACTCTCTCGGTCTCGACGTTTCTCTATCACAATTTCTCAACGTCGTTGAAATTTCGACGAATTTTCGGGTTATCCGATTATAATTCCGATTCGCGCGTCAATCTCAGAATCGGTACGGAGTGAAAATTTCTCGAAAGGGCGGTTTTTTTTTCGCGAGTGCACGAACGTCTCGTCGGTAAACGTCGAAGAAAGCGTGCATTTTGTCATTTTTGCTCTGTTGTTTTTTAGGTTAAGCTGTCGAGGTAAATTCTATTCGGCGATCTCGAGAGATCGCATTATTATTATTTTCTTTTTCATTCAAAACGTCCGAAACATCGCAAACGTTTCGTATCGTTGTGTTGGAAAAAACTTTCCTTCGCAAATAAATAACTCGAATGTTCGTTTTTTCTTCGATAAAACATCGCGCACTTGTTAACAAAAAAAAAAAATCGAATAAATCAATCGTTTTTTATCGTAAAAAACTCATTGATCGCCCGACATTTTTAAAAACGTATTTTTGCACCCGAAATTTCGGAATCTACGAGAAAATAATTTTAAAAATGTGGAATTACGATAAAAATTCCTTGAATTTAATGAAATTGTGTTTATTTCGCAAGAATATCAACTAAACAACGTACGATATTTGTTCGCAGGTGAATTTGTGGTGACGGCTGGTTGCGGAGGAGCGATTGGCGAGAGGGCTGCCGCATCGTGTCAACGGCGCACCGAGTAACGCAGCACCAAGCTGACTGTGACTTCCCGCTGTTACGTTTGAGCAGTGAAAAGAAAAAAAAAAGAAAAAAAAAAACTAAATAGGATATATATAGAATATATAATAATTAAATAGAAAATCAATTGAAGCCCTAAGGAGCGAAAGAGAGAGTTACGGAGGGCAAGGGAATTGGAAAGAAAAGAAAAGTAACGTAGCGGGTGACGAAAAAAAAAAAAAAAAAATTAAATTAAATTAATAGTAAAGTTTGCGGAAGCAGCGAGGAGCAAAAAAAATTGCGATGGAACGCGAGTCGAATCCCATGCAAGCGCTGTGCCGGAGTGGCTGCGGTTTTTACGGATCGCCAGCGACGGACGGCCTTTGCTCGCTGTGTTACAAGGAAAACCTCAAGAAGAAACAACAACCCCCCGTCTCTTCGGCGAGCGTAGCATCCAGTCAAACCGTATCGGGAAATGCTGGCGCATTGCAAAACAATGCTTTCAGCAGTCCAGCGTCCACCGGCACAACTGCACAGCCTACCATTCCCACCATACCTCAACCTACGACGGATTTGCCGAGTCCCAAAGAGGTAACATTATTTTTCATTGAATAAAATAAAAAAAATGAAAAAAAAAAAAATTACGAAATTTTTGTGTTTTTTTTTTACGAAAGCAATTTTTTTTTTTTAAATCAAGCAAAAACAAATTTTTTTCTTTTCTTTTCGAAAAATTCGAAAATGGAACGGAGCGGATTTTTTGTTTTTGGAACGGAATTTTTCCTGTTTTTTTTTTCGTAATTATAGTCGCAATGGGATTCCGATTTAATTTTTTTTTTTTTTTTCGCCTTCAAAATTACTTGAATCCCACAATAAAGAAACTTTTTGTTTATTGAATATCTAATTTCTAAATTCGTTCGGTGATAAATGGAATTTTTTTGGTATCGTAATTAATGATTCGATTTGTTTTGTAATCGCGAAAAAAAAAAAAAAACAGAAGTTTACTACGATTACATTTTTTGCTGAAAATTACGCGTCAATCGAAAGTTATCGATTGAAATATTCGAGTTGTTGTTGTTGCCATGGATTTTCGATCTTCAAACGGTGTGCTATCTTTCGATATCGATAAATTTTAGTGGATTATGGCCTCAGGCCGTCGCTCATCGTTCCCCGATGATTCACGACGCGAAACAGTAATTTTTATTCTCAAGAATCGTCGTTAATTCATTTTCTTCCACAATTATTCATTCATCTATTTTTTATTTCGACTCTTTTTCCGGTAGAATAGTAAAACAGTAATCATTGACATTTGTCAAACAAAAACGCGAGAATCTGACATTTCGGAGGCTATGGAAATATTCGCGGAAAATTCATTAATATTTTTCGAAAAATTGATTATTTCGCGCAGTGAAAAAAAACAAAAAAAATTTGTTACCGCAACACGAATTTTCGGAGTACTAATATTTTTTTTTTGCCTTTGCAACAAAATTTTTTTTGCAACAAAAAATATTAATTTTTCAAACGACTGGTATTTATGATTTACGATCGGCAATACGGTAATATGTCGAATTAATGATAAAATATTATTATTGTTGTTTCGTAGTTATTCCGTTGAAAATTACAATTTTCATGTTAATAAATTAATTAATTAATAAAGAAAAAAAATAACTTTCACCAAACAGGTAAGCAGAGACGAACAAGAAGGCGAAGTTGGAGTGAGCGGCGGAGCGGCCGAAGGTTCGGTCAGCAGCGGGGACGCGGATGACTGCTTTGACGGTAAAGAGACTGACAAAGAATCCAAAAAGAAGAAAAATCGTTGTGCCGTTTGTCGCAAGAAAGTCGGATTAACCGGTGAGTATTTTTTTTTTTTTCTCCAAAATCATTAAATGGATTTAAATTTTATAATTTTTTAATCAATACGAAAATTATTGTTTTATTTTTTTTTATTTTTTACACAATACGAAAAATAGTGTTTTATTTTTAAAAAATTTTTACACAATACGAAAAATAATCTTTTATTTATTTTTTTTTTTTACCAATACGAAAATCAATGTTTTTAGTTTATTAATTTTTTAAACAATACGAAAATTAATGTTTTTTATTTTTTTTTCGTAGGATTCGAGTGCCGTTGTGGAGGACTCTTCTGCTCTATGCACCGATACAGCGACA